>OY728150.1:1782619074-1783895324 GCA_963277665.1 Viscum album
CAAAGGTTTCTTCAAATCGTTGGTATACTATAAAAATATGTATAATCTCCCAATGGGTTGTTCAAACCATTTGTAATGTGTTATAATAATTAAGATTTCCCAACGATTTGAGTAAACCATTGGGAAATCTATAATGTATCTAATTTATACCAATGGTTTTAATAAACTGTTGTTAAAGAGAAGCTTTCCCAATGGTTTTTAAAAATAGTTTGGAAAGTTTTCCCCCAAATACATAGTAGCGTAACTCCCACTCCACCCAATTGAAGACCATAACCCGAAGCTCCTCCAAAAGGTCTCTCTTTACCCTAGGCCTCCAAACTCTTTTCACCCATATATGCATCTTCAATCAAGAAATTTCTTGTTTATATACTTAAAATTAGTAAGATTTACTTTAGTATTAATGTTCTACATCTATTTTTTTTATGTTTTTTGTTTTGATTTGGGCTAAATCAGAGTTCCTTCAGTCCGTGGAATATAGATCACTTTTATTTGTTTTCTATTTTTTTGTTCTATACTTAAAAGATGGGTGGTCTATGTGAAGGGATTGAGGTCGGTTGGGGTAGTGGTGTAGGTGGTTTTCCATTTTTTTAATTGGGTGATATGGTAGTTTATATAGACATTAGTTTTGTTGAAAATCGGATTTGGATTTTGTATTTATAGTTTTTATTAAAGTAATAATGGGAAGGGTATTGATATTGAGGATGTATTGGCTGTTAGTTGGGTGATGGATTGGAATTGTGATGTTGTTTGGATTGATTATAGGTAATTTTTAAAGTATTATACGGGAATTGGGGGTGGGCTGTCCAGGTGGGGGAGGGGGTGGGTGTGGGCTTTCCAGGGGGGTGGGCTGTCCAGGTAGGGGGGCTATCCATTTGAGTATGTGGGTGGGTTGTCCAGGTGGGGGAGGGGGGTGTGGACTGTCCAGGGGGTGGGATGTCTAGGTGGGGGGTGAGGGGTTGGGGGGGGGATGTCCATTTGAAAGATAATATGATTATTTGTTTTTCAACAATTGGAGTGATGTGTTTTGGAGGATTATCTAACAAGAAAAACCATAAAATTAATGATCTATAATAAAACAATCAATATAAAAGTGAAGAATATAAAATACAGTAATTTTTTAATATAAAAATAACCGTTGTTTACTCTTCAACAAAGTATGCTTGATGGGGGTGTTGGTAAATTTTAAGGTATTATATGGGTATTGGGGGTGGGTTGTCTAAATGGGGGAGGGGGGTGTGGGTTGTCCGGGGGGGATGTATAGGTGGGGGGGTGTATTTAGGTATGGGGGGGGGGTGGGATGTACATGTGGGGGAGGGGTGTGTGGGTTGTCTGGGGGGTGGGGGTGAGGTTGGGGGGATGTCCAGGTGGGGGGGGGGGGCTGTTTAGGTGGGGTGGGGGAGGGGGGTGTCCAGGTGGGGGGGATGTTCAAGTGGGGGGGGGGGGGGTGTCGAGTTGGGGGTTGGGGGTGTCTAGGTGGGGGGGGGGGGGTGGGGGTGTGGGATGCCCAGGGAGGGGGTGGGCTATCCAAGCAGTGGGTGGGCTATCCAGGTGGGGGAGGGGGGTGTGGGCTGTCCAGGTGGGGTAGAGGGGGGGGGGGGTGTCCAGGTGGGGTGGGGGGGGGGGGCTATATAAGAATCACATATAACCAAGGTATATTTTCTTTCACACGTTAATACTTTTCTTGAAGTTCCATACCAACACTCACTCTTACCCTTCCAAGAAGAAGTGATCTCTTCAAATAAATCTCACTCTGGTTCTTATCCACTATACATATTGATATCATACAAATTTAACATTTTTAAAACTCCATATCACCTAAAGATATAACAAGGATCGTACTTCTATGAGTAGTGTCCCATCAAAACTTGGCTCATATGAATAAAAAACATACATAAGATCATATTTGACACACTCACAAAATTTTGTAAACATACACCTTGTATCACAACCTAGTATTAGCTCTTAGATAGCCTCTCAAGGCATCAATAAGCCACAAACTTAGCTCAAAATTTGGAGGTGTGTTTACAATTAGGTGTGTTTTTTTAGAAATCATGTATGATATTTAGAGTGGAAGATAAAATCTGATCCATATATTTGGAGGTGTGTTTACAATTAGGTGTGTAGTGATTTATATGTATTATATTCATGTTTTACACCAACAGTATTCTAGGTCATCTATAATAGGCTTGAAATAATTCTACAATGGGATAGAGATTGGATTTTACAACTATAGTTTTGGAGTGGACATCGCCACACCCATGGACAACCCCTACCTCCTGGACCCCAACCCTTGGACACCCCCACCCCCTCGACACCCCACCACCCCCAAGGACAACCCCTATCCCCCTGGACAACCCCCACCCCCTGGGCACCCCCACCCCCTGGACCCCCACCACCTAGACACCCCCCACCCCCTGGACACCACGCCACCCCAAGGACATACCCCCATCCCCTTGGACAACCCCCACCTCCCCTGGACACCCCCACCCACCCCCTTGGACAACCCCACGGACACCACCCCACCACTTAGACAATCCCTACCCCCTAGATAGCCCCCACCTCCCCTGGATAACCCTCACCCCTGGACACCCCCACCCCCCCTTGGATACCCCCACCCCCCTGGACAGACCCCCACCCCCAGGACAGCCCCCACCCCCTGGACCCCCTGGACACCCCCACCCCCTTGGGCAGTGTATGTGATCACTCAAATAATATACTAAAATATAAAATTTCTTGAATCTAAAATTTACTAAACTCTTGAATAATTATCCTCCACAAGTGTACATGATCTTGTACACTCAGGTATAGTTCTTCAAAGATATTTTGTTATAAATATAGTGTTTTTTTGTCATTTATATTATGATTCTTATATAGAGTAGTGTGTTAGTTATGGTTTCATATAAAGTGAACAATTCTCATTTACTTAAATATATTTTCAATGGAACTTCAATCTTATTGAATTTTTTTTGACAAAATGACTTATAATTTTTTTTACCGAATGGATAGAAGTTGGATGTATGAAACCAATCAGATCTCAAGCAATTTTCAAAAAAATTTGGAGAGAATCTTAGATTTTTCATTTCACAATGCTTCAGATAGTGGTTACATACACTACCCCTGTAACAATTGTGTTGGAAGACCTTGGTTGAGCCATGAATATGTAAGCTACCACATAACCAAATATGGTTTTCACCCAAACTAATCAAAGTAGTATTAGAATGACGAGAAAATGAAATCTCAAATTCCTAATGATCAAAATGAGAGGACTAGATTAGAGAATTTTTTATATGACCGGTTTCTATTTAATCGTCATCAGGAAAAAAGGATTACAACCACTAAAGACTTCGATATGATCACACATGATGCGTCTAATTAAAATTATGATATTTTTAGGGTGAAAAAATGGAATGATACTGCCACAATTCCAGTATATCAACAATGCGTTAAAATTAAAAAGCTGGCATTTTTAATCCGATTATTTCATGGGAAAAATATGTATGGTATTTCTAATACTGCCGTTGACTACATTCTTACCTTCTTGAAGGAATTACTTCTAGATGATACAAATATTCCCTCAAACCACTATATGGAATAGATGTTAGTTGAGGAACATGTATTTTCAAGAAACAAAATTCATGCTTTCCCAAAAGATTGTAGTTTATTCTTGGAGGAAACAACTAAACGAAATGATTAAATAAAATTTGAAATATCCAACTGGAAGACAAAAGGTGATGAAACAACATCCTGTATGCCATAGAAAGTAATGTGGAACATTCCATTGAACCCCAAACTCCAGAATATTTTTTTCTGATGAAATATCAACAAAAATGTGATGGCATGATACAGAGAGAAAGAAGACTAATGATGAGTTGGATCGCCCAGTAGATGAATTTGCGTGGCAGAGATTTGATGCTCGATATCCTGATTTTATAGCGGACGTGTGTAATGTGAGGCTAGGTATTTTAATGTCATGGTTTTAATCTGTTTGATAAAATGAATACTTTTCACAACACATGGCCAATTTTTATACACATTTATAACCATCCCCCATGTTTGTGTATGAAAAAACTTTTCACTTTCATGAGTACACTCATATATGGACCTTTTTATCCTAGCAATGATATATACATATACGTGAAACATTTATTAAAAGAGTTTATAATTCCTTGGGATGTGGGTGTATGAACATACGATGCATATTCAAAAGACATATTTCAGATGAGTGTTACACTTATGTAGACGATCAATGATTTTACTTCTTATGCAATGATGTCTGGATAGAGCACGAATGGAAAACTATCATGTCTAGTTTTTATGAAGAATACATGATCCATAAGACTAAAACATCGTTGTAGTTTTAGTTTTATGGGAAATTGATGATTCCTTTAAACGCACCATCCATATATAAACAATCATCGAAGATTTGACAATACCAAGGAGACCGATGATCCACCTTAGTGTATGTCTAGAAAAGATGTGCTTAATGAATTTAAATATTTCACTTTTTTTATTCGGGAAGGGTCAAATGAAATTTGGAAAGAGAAAGAATGATTCCACTGAAACTAGTTACAATTGTAAGAAGAGAAGTATCTACTTTGATTTTCCTTATTGGTCATTTTTTACGTCATTTCTTAGACATAATTCTCGTTGAAAAAAATATATGTGAAATGTTGATTTCGATTCTTCTAAATGTTAAGGTAAATAAAAAAGATGATTTACGATATTGACATGACTTGGTGGATTGGGGAATCCGACCATAATTGCATCCTGTGTGTATTAGTGAAAATAAATGGAAACATCCATGTGATTTTTATATGATAAAACCTATAGAAAAAAATAAACTTCTAGAATTACTAGAGACTATTATAGTTCCTAATGGCTATTCAAGCAACATATCTAAACATGTCAATAGAAGGGAGTTAAAGTTAAAATATTTGAAGACTCATGATTATCACATCCTTCTAAATGAGTTTATTCTAATAGAAATCCATCATATTATGTCCAATAATGTAAGGGTGGGTGTTATTCAGTTGTTCCATTTGTTTATAGATCTGTTTGATAAGTAGTTATCCAAGTATTTCTTGCAAAAAATGTTGGTAGATGCCTCATTAATTTTGTGCGAGTTAGATAAAATATTTACTCCATTATTTTTCACATGCATGCTACATCTCACTGTCTATATTCCAACTGAAATACTTCTTATATGAACTATTTATTTTTGTTGGATACATCCTATTGAAAAAAATTTGTACACATTAAAGTCTTATGTCTGAAACAGGAATCATCCTGATGGTTTTATCGTGAACGGTTACTTGGATTAAGAATGTATGGATTTATGCTCTATGTATTTTTCTGATCTTACTACAAGAATCAATAGACCAATGAGAACTGAAGAACAATATGAGAAAATTGAACTCAGTTTTCCATCACTTCCTCAAATAGGAGAAATTCTTGGATCACTTACATTGACGACATTTTTCCTTGAAGAGCAGGAGATGGCACATCACACAGTTTTGTTCAATTGTGATCTGTTCAATGACTACATCTTGTAAGTAAATTTTATATTTATATCTTATATATATATATATGTTAAAATATTCATGTTATTATTGATAGGGAACATAAAGCGATGATAAATAGAAAGCATAATTCTTTATCTTTGAGAAAGACGGATACTTTGCATAGTAAAGAGTATTCTGTTTGGTTAAAATTGGAGGTAATAATATTACTGTTTAAAATAATTAAAACAATATTCAATTAAGTTTAATATTCATTTATATTTTAGGTATTGAGTTTTCCTGCTGACTTTGTCTATAAGGAAATAAGAGCTTTGGCTTTTGCTACTAATACCGTGGTTCATGACTGTAAATCAATTGTTATCAATGGGTACAGATTAATTATCATTGAACGAGAAAAGAACATGAGAACATAACAATATGTAGTTATAGTTACTTCCACAACATACTGTTATGCTAGTGCATATGATTGTAGACCGCGATTTGAAAAAGTAGGTTATTATAGAGTCATTTAAAAATAATAATATTAGATTATTACTCTCATGGGTGAGTCATAATGATAAAATTCCAATGGTTTGATTTGATTAGGAGGCATGGAACATTTATTGATGATTATGGATTTCGTGTAATTTTCATGACTCGAACTCTTACTACCGATGAACCATATATATTGTCATCAATGTAGAAACAAGTTTTTTATGTCAAAGAACATCTTCGACCTATATTTAGTGTAATTATTGAAGTAATTCCAAGACATATTTTTGATTATAGTGATGATGGAATTGACACCATCCATATTGACATTGGAAATGATACATTTATTACTTTTGATGACTCAAATAGCTTAATTGTCAGAGTTTACTTAGAACTTGAAGTCATGGTCAGAAATATATAGAATCATCCATCCATGTTATCAATTATTTTGGTTTCACTCGACATGTGTTGTTAAGGTTGGTATTATTCAAATTGATTTAATATTGATTACAAATATGTTTTATCCAACCTAACCATTATATGTTTTTTCAATATTTATTGGTTGAAATTTTATTTGAATTGCATTATTTTTATTTGGGAATTGAACAATATTCAACCCTACAAAACTAAAATTTCTAACTTGGTGAACATTTCAATGCTTTATTGACCATGTATAAAATTAGTATAAATCTAAGACCCTGCTTTAACATTTCACCAGATAATAAACATGATGGGTTGTCTTCTTCTACAAAACATGTATAGAAATCTTCATCATCTACTTATTCTAAAGAAATTAAAATTTTCCTTAATTTCGACAAGTGTTTTACCCCTTATGAATCTGGTAGATATCATATCCTTGTTCATATGTTTATATCATAATTTCCAACTATCTTAAGGGTTTAATCATTATTAATATATATACTTATGACACATAGTAAATAACCATCCTACTTAAAATTAATTTTTTTATTACATCTAGTACAATTTTTTAATTCATTATATATCCATTAAATCTCACCTAAAACAATGGAAAATTAAATTATCCATGAACCCCCCTTTTCCCTCTCATATATTTTGTTTTTTGGTTTAAACATTAGTTATACTTTTCTAATTACTTTTATATTTGTTTTCAAATGTAGGAAATGCAACCAATTGAAGAGAGGCGACGGAAAAAGATGATGGATAACAATCATCGCATGGATGAGATGGGTATTATACTACTAGTGCATGTAGTGAGTATTTTATTTCAAATATACATATTTAAATAATATATAAGGTCATGTGATTAATTTTTTTTAACAATTTTTGCAGGATCCACCTCTTAGGCGACAATTATTTGATGACCAACCTAGTAGTGGTCCCAGTACACAGGGGGTTTGTACAAGAGGGGGGTACGAGAGCTAGCCAGATCATGCCCCTCTCATTGACTTACCATCTATCCCAAATTCTAATACTGATGTGCCGTTAAGGACACATAGGATATTTAGGCCTCCCATGTTTTCACCACCTTTTACATTTGATCCTCCTCACCCGTCTTTACCATTTTCGATGATGATTCCCACTCCCCATCCAGCATTCAAATAGCCATCTGTGTCATCTTATTTTACTTATTACTCTTTCTCTCCGTGCTTTTATATTCCATCTTATTTGACTCATGCGCCACCAGAGATTGTCCCTACAGAGCATATATTGGTACCCACTCCACCTGTACTGGGTCTTCCTTAAATTTCTAATGATCCAGAGGTGTCCATCGATCAGACTACCGTAGGTATATTCATACAACCTTAAGAAAAATTTATACCATTATTTATTTTCATTATGATATGTATTGGTAAAATATTTGTTTTTATTTTATAAAAGATACATCTAATGATAAGAGGTTGGGGAAAGGAAGTACACACATGCATGCAGTGTGGAACCGCCACACGCATTTGATGGTGGACTGCAATGAAGATAGTAAAATGATTGAAAAAATAGGGCAGAAATGTAGGAGTTTTTTGGTGACGTTTTCCAAATACTCCAATATCATTCCTATCATCCCCCTCTCTTGGAGACAGTTTCCAAATGAAGTCAAGGATAATTCTTGGGAAGATATATGGGTAAAAAAATATGTTGTATTTAATGAAATATATTATTTTTTGTATTTATATGAATTAATATTTTTGTATTAGCTTCGGTTTAATTTTCCCGATGGTGAGGGTGCTTGGATAGCACATTTAAAGTATTTAGGTGATATTTGGAGAGCCTATAAGTACAAGTTGTATAATGGCCAACATTCTAGAGTTGGTACAGAGTAATAGGTGGTCTCTGTCGTTGATGATTGTCCATTAGAATAGTATCAACTGATGATTACTCATTGGATGAATACCTAGTTTAAGGTATTAATCACATTTGCGGTATTTAAATGAAAATTTTCATGTTTTTTATTAATTCCATCTTTTTTATTAATGAATTTTATTTTGGAATCATACAAAAGAAATAAAAAAAACATTGATTCTAAAAAATACCTCCACACATTGGGATGTAATACGAGGCCAGATCATGAGAGAAAGCTAGTATGACCGTTGTTTATATAATTTTAGTTATGAAATTAAATATTGGTAACATATTTTTAATTATGTTTTCCTACATTCAATGTCATTGTAGAGGAAAACATTGAATATTAAAGGAAATGTGCTTCGAGCAAAACTGTTTTGATTGAGTAGAAGGAAGAAAGATAGAAGTGCAGTAAATGAACTGACTCAACAGCATATTGTAAGTCTTACTTTGTTGATTTATTATTTTAATATCTATTTTGTAAATTAATAATATATTTAAATTTATAATAGGATTCTTTAGAGGCCCCTGATTCCCTAGAACTTGACAATTTTGGGCCAAACGATCATTTACATAAGCTATTGGGAGATGATCTCACTAGCAGAGTACGCTGCCGACCTGGGAAGAGTATAGTCTCGATGAGGTATTAGAACTCCTCAGGTATGTGTTGTAGTGCCACTGAGTTCCAGTTGGTTAAGGAACATGCAGAAAAAGATGAAAAAGGGCCACAGAGACGGCAGAACAATCTGCTTGGGAAAACACTGCATTTGTGATACTGATGGAGGTTTTACGTTCAACACTTCCACCAGAGTCTAGCACAACTTGTGATGAATATATGACGTCGATGTGTTATATATATGGTGCACCAAGTGGAAGTTCTAGAAGTGGTCTATATGATGATGAGGAGGAGGGTGAGGTGGAGGAGGAGGAGGGTAAAGAGGAGGCCGATGATGTCACGCCCCGAACCTACCAGTCTCGAGCCTCAACTACCCCAGGCCCGCCTCCATAGGCCAGGGGATGGCGACAAGATTCGAAGGAGAAACGATCCTGGGGAGGCCATCTCCTAAGTACTTGTACACACACACACATCCCACTCGATGTAGAAGTACATAGTAAAAAGAAAACCAAAGGACAAACAACTATAACCCAACCTCAGTCATGCATCAACATCTAAATAGTACAAGTAAAGTACTGAATAGTACTGACAAGATAACTAAACAGAAAAAGGAAAAAATATGTGCCCAAACAGATTACACCATGGTAATCCTTGTGAAAAAACACATGAGATAGACTATTTACTCACTGGAAACAGGATCCTAATGGAAAAGTTATTCAACACTACTTTATGCCCATAAGACATCTCGTGGGGCCTTCCCCTCGGTCTCGAAAAAGGTCGGGGAACTGCACCATCGTGACACTCTCAAAAAACATGCCAAATCGACTATTCATACACCCTAAATAGATGTCTGATGAAAAGTCATAGTTCGCTACACACAACTTAAAATACGAACCGTGGGGCCCACGCCACAACTCCAGATTTAATGCCTGAAACCACCATAGTTAACTTCATCTCACTATCAGGGTCACAATGCCGATGACGGTGCCTAAAACGGACTCTGGATGTAGAAGCTACAACCCCCTGCGTTATGAAAATGGGGCCCTATGGGGCCCACATTCTCGACCCTGAAACACGTCATGAAGATCGTACCATTGAGTTACTAGCAGATAACCATCCGGCATAGGCTTTTCATTTTCCCTGAATGGACTTATGAAGTATAAGTCCTAAAAATGCAGCATACGCCCAAAAGCCGCCTCATGGAGCCCATGCCTTGGGGCCGAATTTAGACGGGCGGATTTCGCCATCGCAATCCCCTCAAAAGAACACTAAAAAATGTGTACTCAAACACCCCAAACGGATTTCGGGTGAAAACGTGGCGTTTCACTGTAAAACGAGTGAACTAGGCCCTATGGGGCCTGCACCTTATCTCCAACCCAAATGCTTCAGAAAGAATCTCAAAAAGTCCACATGAGGACTGGGGTCACGTTTCCGCTGACGGCGTGTCAATCGGACAACCCAAACAGGATTTAGGTCCGATGCAAGATTAATTAATTAATTAATTAATTATTTTCATTAATCGTTTCATGCCATCGAGCAACAAAACAAAACCGCAAGGGTTTCGAACCAACTTTGGAAGGACCGCCTCAACTCCAGGGCCACAACACCTCTAACGGCGTGCCAAATGGATGTCCGACTCGTGAAGTACGTCCTTCGCAAGCTTCAATAATAATTTAATATTATTAAATTAAAGCGTTTCAGGTCGCCCGTCTTCAGTCGCAAAACCCAAAATCCCCGAAACGTACTTTAAAAGTCCCATCTCACCGACACGAACCCGCAACCGTAGACGGTGCGTCATACGGACGCGCCGTTTAGAAGTTACGGCCTCCCGAACGCAAGGGGTCCCAACCGGGCCGGTTCACCCCGGCCGGCCCGGTCCGAACCCCCGGACCGCGGCCCAGCCGCGGGTCCAGCCTGACTCGCCACGGTCTGCCGGTCACAGCCCGGTCCAGCAACACTGGACCCCCTTGGGTCCGGTTCTTCATGGAGACCGTCCAAATGGCCAGTCTTCGTCAGCGTTTCCCATCAGGACTCATAAACCGTGGGTCCTTGTTCACCACACACCCTGAGGCGCTGACCTCGGGGTTCTCCTCTGACCACGACGGGACTACGCCATCACCCTCAGCCCCTTCAGCGCACCACCACACCACCTCCGGCCTGCACCGCACCCGACGCCGCTGCCCGAGCTGTCGGCTCTGCTGAATCCGCCACGCTCCGCTACTCAACATCACCGCCCCTGTGCTCCCTGTTCGTCGCACAACGTGTCTAAGACCCTGCTCCACCACGCCGGTAGATGGCTCTGCCCAACTCTGCTCGACCGACGCCCTCTGGAGCTCGTGGCTTCGCCTCCTCCTAGACTCACCGAAGTCTCCTATCGAGACAGCCGACTCCTCACCGCTGCGCCACCTACCGTGGCCACCTCTTCCCGGTCACACCCGAGCCCACTGCTCCGGCCTCCGCTCGTCCGCTGGTGCTCCGACCACACCCTTTGCCAGAGACGGAACTTCCGTCGGCTGCCACAACCACTCCGATAACCCAAAAATTATTCCGAGCCCATTTTTCCGATCCCTGCGATGAGATAATCATTTCACCTACCTCTGATCGAAAAATTGTTGAAGATTTGATGTGATTAATTGTAAGCACCCAAGAACCCGAAGAATGGTTGAATATCATGATGAAAAAAACATGGGTTTTTTTCAGCATGGGTTGATGGCCATGTTCATGCGGCCATAAATGATGTAACCAAAATGAAGAAACAAGGGGCAACGAGGGATTTTCGAATTAAAACTTGAATCAGAACTCAAAAATAGAAGAAGTCCTACCTCGATTCGCCCATTTTTCATTGGCGATGCATCCACTGCGATCCCACTTCAATATGCTAGAGTTTGATCCTCAATCCGGTAAAGAATATTGAAGAACGCTGAAGAAAAAAACAGAGAGAGAGAGAGAAGGGAAATTATGGGTTTCCCCTAATTCCACTTTCAAGTGAATTTATACTCTCTATGAAACTCTACTGATAGGAGAGGATTCTGAAACCACCGCGCCTGCCTATTTTATATCGCGCCTAGAAAAAATGCCCCATTTAGAACTCAATAGAAGTCTCAGATTTCCATTATGAGACTTTGTTCAAAAGTTATTTGAAAAGAACGTCAGTGATTAAAATCTTTAAGTCATTATTTCAAAATGACGATTTTCCCCTGGGTGACATCTCTCACAACAGGCCTGCGCATGCAACTTTTACACCCCGCCTAGGGTAAACGACACGCTCCAGATGAAACCTTGCCCTCAGATTTTGGATCTGAGCTACCATTTAGGAGAAAACACAACCCCACCATGTGTATAGTATAAAAATACATAATATTTTTATAAAATTTATTCCGGGCAGACTGGGCCTCGGAATTGCATGCCGTCTCAGCTCCTAGCTCTGGAAATATATGCAGAAAAATTAAAAAGTCTTACAGGGAAAAAAGGTCTCTACATCATTCCCCCCTTCAAGATTTTCATCCTCAAAAAGCAAAACTGGGAAAAATAACTCGAGATACAGAGCTCACACCTAGCTCTCCCACTCCCAAGAAAACATGCACAACACCATGATGGAACAACACATGAACCAAAGAGATGGTTTGTACTCATAAGGTTTGCTACTTTTGATGAAAAGCATAGGAACACGCATGAACCTCATCAGCTGCGACATGTGGAAGACGTCATGCACCCACTCCTACTATTGGGAGGGTAGGGAAAGATGGTAGGGAATCTCTCAATCACTTACACGATTCGCGAAAGGCCCAAAGAAACTCAGGGGACTTCCCCGACTGAACCTATACTTTTCACGTCACGACCAAAATCACGATTTGTTCCTGGAACATGGTCTCGTGATTCCCTCCTTCAGAATACCCATTGGGTGCGTCGCCCGTGGATATTTTATCACACAAGTTTTCACACCTGGTGAATCATAACTGAGACACTCTTACATGTTGAAAAAACAGATGAGTCAACACCATCGACTGAAGAAAAGTTTCACCCTCCTCCACCACCAAGGTCAGCTGTTGGGAAGCTAACTACCATGAAAATTCCCGCACCCGACGATTCTGGGACTCTGCCAAGGGAACCTGCTACAACACAGCCATTTTCTGGAACATAGACTACCTCGAAGTCATAGTCCTATAGAAATTTCAACCAGCACCATCATCTCAGGTTCAAGTCTCTCTGGGTGAAGGCACACCTAAGACACTGGTGGTCTGAGAAAACCACAAAGTTATCTCCCAAAAGATAGCGTCTCCACATTCTCAACACAAGGACCACCACCACCATCACCACATAGTGAAATGCATAGTTCTGTTCATGGGGTGTCCATCACCTCATCTTTTACTTGATAATGGTATAAATATTGACGTTGAGCACACAATGTATCAATGAATAGTTCAAGAGAGAAAACTCATCCAACCTCCAGAGGGTAGACACAGAAAGCACGTGGCATACCTCATGTGTCTTTTCCCCTCTTGAATGGAGAGTAATCCCAAAATAGGTACTCTGCCAAACCCACTAGTGGAACCTTAAGCTGGGGGGTCAAACAAAAAATCCCCATTGGAAAATCCAGAACCTGCTCTGACACTCCACCACACAACCCTTCCATGAATGCACTTGTCAGAGGTACTCATCCATCACACCTCAATACTATCAGCTTTGGGTGGTATTGAATCCCCCTCATGGTTTTGATCGTATCACAAAAACACATCTAAGTGGGGGAAGAACCCCTCTTTCCTATGCATTCAAAGATACGTCGAACAACACCAACACATGGTTACACTGACGCCCTGCATCACCCTCGGTAACCCCTCAAATAAGAAGTTCGATGAAAAGAGTACCTCACACAGCATATTACAAGTTCTACTAAGAAAAGTATAAAAAGACACAGAGAGTACCTCTTATCATCTCATGCGTTGAAGGATTGTAGACATCCATAGCAACCAGCCACCCACGGCCCCATCCATCAGCTCCCTGAGCCTGATATGGGCTGCCTAGTGGTGGTGGAAGGAAATCGAAACGTCATCCGCCAACCAAAATTTTTCCTACTTTTCTGCAAACACTGCCTCCCTAGGGACCACCCTGTCCTCACCTTTGATTTCTCTGATCATGACACTACCTCTATTGTGGTAGTGCATCTACTAACTATCTGAAAAAACTTAGCACATTTGGTCGAGTAGTCTCACGCCACGTGACCTCGCACATCACAAACATAGCACTAGTCCTCCATGGGCTACCTTGTTGCTCTATGATAACCCCGACCATGTGCCTGAGTCTCATCAAGGGGAGACCTCTAGCGTTGAGGCCCTTCCAATTGACGTCCCTCTGACAGAAATTTCTCTGTCACCAGTGTCTGCTCCAGCACCCCGAGATGGGTGAGAATGCACAAGGGCACTACGCTGGCATGAATATCCTCTATAGAGATCTCATTAAAACTTCGGTTCTTGGAAGTTTCCATCATGGACCACATCCATAGAGTACCGAGTAAGGTCTGTGAACCTAGTAGCGTACTCAGCCACTACCATCACTCACCGCTGAAGCTCCATAAGCTTCTTAAACCATATAAAGTATAAGTAGGAGGGGTAGTACTCCTCACGAAACAGCTGCTAGAAGTCATCCCATGAGATTACCAACTCATCATGCATCTGAGTAACCCTATCTCTACTACGCCAAACTGCGTGGTGGGAAAAAACTGGCTGTCAAAGCCACCATCTAACCTGTCTGTGTTCGAACAAGCCTGAAGAGGCGAACCACCAACTCTAGCCAAACCTTCACTGTCTAAGGGTATGTCTCACCATGGAACCTCAGCGGTCTCTGATGCTGGAACTCACGTAGCATGCCCAGCCTGCGCTCGTCATTGGCCTTCGCTACATGTTCTATTTGCTACTCCATAGGTGGAGGTGCTACTGCCTGCCCTCCTAGAGAAAGGGTAATCGTATGATGGATCTTGAACAAAGGCCTCATCGCTCACGGAGTCGTCATCACGAACCGGAGCGAGTATCCTGGATGAATATCATCACGAAGACATCTTGAATCCGATCAAGGAGTATTGTGGTCAAATGAATATATATATATATATACCAACAATGATTGGGAGATGAATCAATAAGTAAAATCAAAGAATCAATCCTATATGATGCATGAACCAAATTCCCCGCAACAAGTGTCTTAGTGTGTCGATTCAACCAGCGGGTTATCATGGTCCTGGTGAATGGATACGTCGGGCACCGCACCATCACTAGACTCCATGACCTGAGAGTTTCTCTCGAGAAACATCGACACAATAGCCCCAAAAATAAACCAATTCCTTTTTAGGGATGTCTTAACAATGCCCCCAAGGAACTAACCTCCTTTGATACCACTTTGTCACGCCCCGACCCTACCAGTCTCGAGCCGCAACTACCCCAGGCCCACCTCCATAGGCCAGGGGCTGGCGACAAGCGCCGAAGGCATAACGATCTCGGGGAGGCCTTTGCCTAAGTACTTGCGTGCACACACACACACACACAGCCCACTCGATCCATAAGTGCAGAGTAAAAAAGAAAACCAAAGGAAAAACAACTACAACCCAACCTTAGTCATGCATCAACTTCTAAATAGTACAAGTAAAGTGTTGAATAGTACTGACAAGATAAATGAATAGAAAAAGGAAAAAACATGCACCTAAAAAGATTACAACGTGGTAATCCTCGTGAAAAAACACACGAGATAGACTATTTACTAGCTGGAAACAAGATCCCGATGGAAAAGTTATTCAACACCACTTTATGCTCATACGACATCTCGTGGGGCCTACCCTTCAGTCCCAAAAAGGTTGGGAAAACTCTGCCATTGCGACGCTCTCAGAAAAACATGCCAAATAGACTATTCATACACCCCAAACAGATGTCTGATAAAAAATTCCTAGTTCACTGCACATAGCTTAAAAGATGGCCCATGGGGCCCACACCTCAACTCCGACTTCAACCCCTGAAACCACCCTAGTTGACTTCGTATCGCTGTCAGGGTCACAATGCCACTGACGACGCCTAAAACGGACTCTAAATACAGAAGCTGTAATCCCCCACGTTATGAAAATGGGGCCCTGTGGGGCTCATATTCTCAACCCCGAAACAGATCATGCGGATCGTACCATTGTGTTCCTTGCAGATAACCACACGGCGTCAGCTATTAATTTTCCCTATACAAACTTATGAAGCATAAGTCATAAAAACGCAGCATACGTACGAAATCCGCCTCGTCGAGCCCACGCATCGGGGCCGAATTTAGATGGTCGGATTGCACTATCACAATCCCCTTAGAAGAACACTAAAAAATGAGTACTCAAACACCCCAAACGAATGTCGGGTGAAAAAGTGGCATTTCACCATAAAACGTGTGAACTAGGCCCTGTGGGGCCCTGATAGAGCAAATATTTTCAATTAATTTATATTGAATATCATTTTTTAGGCCCACAAAAGTGTTCCTTTAAGATTAATTATTTCATTTTTATGATATTGGTGTTATTTTGAGCTGAATAGTAAAAATGGTCCATTTTGGATTTTTAACAGTTTAAAATTATTTCTATAGTTTGGACATAAAATTATCTACAGTAATCCAAATTTAAAAATTATTTCTTTTCCAGATTCTAAACATCCAGGGATTAATTTTCTATTTTTAGACTAAAAGCTGAATCGGCCATATGGAAGCCTCAAAGAAGCTCACAAGTTGGCTCAAGAAAACTGTTTGCAGTTCTTCCTAGTTTTGGTGTGGGATTCATAACTAATACATGGTGGGACAAAAGGTTTTAATATTTGGTTTCTGGATGCACAAAAAGTTTTTTAGAATCTTTTATGAAGGAATGACCATGTGAATTGTCCATTTATGGGGTCATTAAATCACCCAAATCCGGAGGATTGCGTTTTGAAGAGTCTGACTGGACATAATAAATTATCAGAGTAAAACGGCCATAACCCTCAGAATACATGTCCAAATCGGCTGATATTTTGAGGGGATACAGAAAAGAGAATTAGGAACAACATTCAAGAAAGGCTCTATGCATGAAAATGTCATTTAATGGGGCTAAAACGCGTCAATATGTGGTAGAAAAATTCTGGATATAAAAGGATGAGATCTCCACCATCTAAAAACATCCCATTCTCCATCCCATTCCTTCCAGGACACCAAGAAGGAGATCTTTTCGGATTTCCCTTTTATTTATTTTCTTTTTAATAGTTTTTTAATTCCTTCTTCCTCCCCATTCATCTCAAATACCCTTACCATGGTGGGGTAAACTTTTGGAGTGATTGTGGAAGGGTTGGTTTTCTACATTGTAATGCTTGAGTTCTTGGATGCAATTGAATAATTTTTTTTTTCTTAAAAGTTGTTTTCAATTTCTTATAGTAGATTTTATTATCAAGTGCGATCGTTCTTGAATATTAATTCCTTTATTGATTTTTTCCTTGGTAAAAAAATCATAATCTCCCTCCACTGATTTGTGGTTTATAAACGATTGAATAGACTAGAGATTAGTGGTGAAGTACTCGATGATGGTCAATATGTGTAAAAGGTGTAGTGAATGTTCTTGATTGTTTGGGATAAACAAAACCCGATCGGGTATTTCCCATTTCAATTATGTATATTCAATACAACTATTTTACAAATGGAAGGAGAGTTGACCAAACTGAGATCTTGGTAAGGTTTTCTCTCATCATCATAATTTCACTAAGGAAGTGAGAGGAAACGATTGTGGAAACTAACTTTAATCAAAAAAGAAAAATAGGATTGAATTAAATTAAACAAGGATAACATTAAAATTAGGAAACTGACCCCGAACTAATCACCCTTTTTAATATCATAGTTTTTCAATCATTTTAATTTCAAATTTCATTTCAAAAGCACAACATTTTTACCCTCGTTTTAAAGTGACAACCCGTTTTGTGTGCACATATCTTTGGGAGACATCCTAGTTCAACCACATTACTACATTTTAACATAGGAAATAATTGTTTTTCCATGCCCTACGACAGGCGTTCATCAAACATGGAGCCATTTCTGGGGAGGCAGTGCCACAACTTATTTGTAAATATTTGACCTTTTTAAATTTAAAAAAAATTTAAAAAAAATTCTTTTTTCCATGATGTATTCAAATTCAAATTTTTATGCATGGGAAGATTACTCACTGGTGCAATATCAAGAACCATAAATTGATTATTGTGATCCCAATGACCATTTTGAAAGGATTAGTAATAATTTGGATGATTTGGGTAGAAAAATGGAATGGGAATTGGACTATGTTCATGCAATGATGGAGAAACCCATCTCTGAGCCGGAGTATGAACCAGAGATAGTGGTGGAAGAAATTTCACTACTCATCATTAAAGAACTAGAGGAGGTAAATGTTGAGGTACCTGAAGACTCTTTCATCATCACTCAACCAATTCTACCCGAGATAGATGAAAAAGAAGATTAATTCCCTACTGAGATACATGTGGGATATCAACAAGAACTTGATGAATTTTGGAATGAATGTGAGGAACTTCTTGATCTCCCCATGCCTTGAAAACAAGAAGAGCCAGCACCATGGAAAGAAGACACCACCCAATTGGTGGAATATGAAGTCAAGATGGAGGAGCCCAACTGCCTCCCTCCATCCAGTGATAATAAAATCCAAGAGGCACATTCAACTAAAGATGTGATTGAACCAGAACCAACTCAGGGAGATGACCCTTACATGAACTCTACCTTTTCTGATTTCATTCAATCCAATTTGATCCTTATAATTTTGAATTTTCAGATTTGGTAAATCCTTACATTGCATTAGAAGAATATGAAAAAAATATGCACCTGTTAAGGAACACTTGGAGCTCCTTGAAGATATGTATCATCTACTTGAGGAAGTCCATGAAGAGATACAAGTGACTATTCCTGAAGAACCAAATATAAAATATGCCTACCTTAAAAGGGATTATTTTGAAATTAATGTTTCAAATTTAAATTTTGAATCTCCCTTTGATTATTCTTTTCATGCAGCACATCCGCGGAACCCTCTATATTATGAAGACGACATTACACAAGTAGCAAATGAAGAGGAGGAGGTTCCATAATTAATCCTACCCCCACCATGAAAGAGGTATATAATTGTGAAGGGGGTGTATGTGGTGTACTCTATAGATGGAATTATCCTCAGAAAGGAACAAGAACATGCTGGAAA
This sequence comes from Viscum album, assembly GCA_963277665.1. Lineage (NCBI taxonomy): Eukaryota > Viridiplantae > Streptophyta > Magnoliopsida > Santalales > Viscaceae > Viscum > Viscum album. The sequence continues at coordinate 1,782,638,213 of OY728150.1, forward strand.
TAAGAATTTTTGTTGGTTCATGAGCAAGAAACCTCACCCACCATCAGATTGGGGATAACTGATTAGAACTGCCCCTCTGGAGGCAGTCAAAACCCAGGGCCCACTTGGGAGATTAAACCAAGATTTATCCTTTTTTTCTAATTCAATTTATATTTTCATTTCTTTTAATAAATTTATTATGTTATGTTTTTACTTTTTTTAGGTTTTCAAAGAGCAACACTTAAGAGACAAACTCAACGTTGCATTGCCAATAAGTCAGGTTGTACCTCTCCTTCACACTTTCTTGATGTTGTGATTCAGTTGAAAATTGGATTACATGATAAATCCACTTCAATTAATCGAGGACACTGCATCATTTAAGTGTGGGAGAGGGAAGCTTTGTAGTATAGGATTTTCATTTGATGTTTTTTTTTCACAAAAAAATAAAAAATTGTGTGTTTTCAAATTTTTGTGTGTTTATTTTTCATTTTTTGGTGGGTTTCTGAAACATTTGAGCTGAAATGATTATCAATACCATTTTTGAAACCCATTTTAATGAGTGAAACAATCTATTTCTTGAAACTGAGATTAAATGAATGCTGAAATTACTTTTGTTTCAAGTTCAAATATTTTGGAATTTCATGAAAAGTATACTGATTTTTGAAACTCATGCCATATTTTATTGTCCGTATCTTTGAAATCACTTTCCTGTGAGGCTTCTGAACCATTTTGGTAATATTATTTTCATTCACCTCATTTCTTGAGAGAACCTGATTATGCTTGATTTAACCCGAATTTGATTTATTCCTTTCAAAACTTGAGGGTTTGGGGTACGTGTGTTTTAAATGATTGAGGCATTTATTTTGTTTGAAGACCCCTTTTCAAAATAAATCTTTTCATTATGGCCCACATTTACATTTATCCTTCATTGTATCCCCTAGTATCCATGAATTTCCTCTTAGGATAGCCACATTACAAACCAATGTTCCTTATCCTACTTGATCTTGAATTTAAATTGCATGATCTAGTTGAACTGAAGTGTGGGGAAAGATGTCTTGTGGTGCACTACCTCATTTGGTGATACTTTTGGTGGAATATAAAATGTTGAAGAGTTGATGTTCCTACTGAATATTTTTTTAAAATCTGTGCCTTTCTGGAGCTTTCATGATAATAGAAGCTGTGCCTTTCTAGAGCTTCCGATGTAAAAAAAATAAAGATGTGCCTATCTAAAGCTTTCAAGAAAAATCAGGTTTGAAAATATTGAAATTTTTGCTGCTGAAATCCTGAGTTGATTGAATGATGATGGAGCTAAGTTTATATAAAGGGGAAGATAAGGAGACCATATTTGAGTGAAAATTAGAATCTTGCAATTTTGCTTCAATAAGAGCCAAGCCCTCCTTTTTCGGCCTCAGAATTTTTAACATCTAAATCCTACCAACCGGAAGCCACAGAACAACCCTGAAAAGTCCTCATGAGAAACACATGTCCTTGACTCACATCGGGTGGAGAAGTAGGAATTTATCAAGCCTATGATGACTCTTCTGTGAGTTTGGATGAGAAAATCCTTGTTCAACATTTACATTTGTGAGATGAGAGAAAATTCATCCGAGGTAGATGTTTTGTGTGCATGTGATATGAAATTAAGTGGAAATATATTAAAATCTAAAATGGAGAACTTGAAATAATTGTTTTTGATAAGGCATTATATCCTTTTGTTTCTTGGAATTGATTTGGTAGATCTCATTGATATGTGTTTTGGATTTGATTTGATTTGACTTTTACTCGTCCATGAGTCAAAGTGATAAGTGTGGGGGAATTGATAGAGAAAATATTTTCAATTAATTTATATTGAATATCATTGTTTTAAACCAAAAAAAGTGTTCGTTTAAGATGAATTGTTTCATTTTTATGATATTTTTGTAATTTTGCTATGAATAGTAAAAAAGGGCCATTTTTGGATTTTTAATAGTTTTAAATTATTTCTGTAGTTTGGCCATAAAATTAACTAAAATAATTCAAATTGAATTTTTTTTCTTTTCCAGATTCTACACATCTAGGGATTCATTTTCTATTTTTGACTAAAATATGAATCAGCCATATGGAAGCTCCAAATAATCTCACACGTTGGCTCAAGAAAACTGTTTTCAGTTCTTCTTAGTTTTGGTGTGGGCTCCATAACTCATACATGATGGGCCCAAAGGTTGTGATATTTAGTGGGTGGATGCGCACGACGTTTTGGAGAAGATTTTATGAAGGAATGGCCGCGTTAAGTGGACGTTTATGGGGTCATTAAATAACCCTAATCCGGAGGATTGCGTTCTGGAGAGTCTGACTGGACAGAATAACTTCTCAGAGTAAAACGGCCATAACTCTCAGAATACGTGTCCGAATCCGCTGATATTTTGCGGGGATATGACCAAGAAAAGTATACACAACATTAAATAAGGGATCAACGCGTGAATATGTCATTTAATGGTGATAAAATGCATCAACATCCGGTGGACAAATTTTGGCTATAAAAGGATGAGAGCTCCACCCTCTAAAAGCATCCCAATCTCCATCCCATTCCTTCTGGGACACCAAGAAGAAGATCTTTTAGGATTTCTATTTTATTTATTTTCCTTTTCATAGTTTTGTAATGTCTTATTCCTCTCCATTCATCATGATTACCCTTACCATGGTGGGGTAAAATTTTGGAGTGATTGAGGAATGGTTGGTTTTCTACATTGTAATTCTTGAGTTATTGGATGCAATTGAATAAATTTCATTCTTCTTCAAAGTTGTTTTCCATTTATTATAGAGGATTTTATTTTCAAGTGAGATCGTTCTTGAATATCAATTCTGTTATTTATTTTTTCATTGGTAAAGTAATCATAATCTCCCTCCACTAATTTCTGGTTTATATACGATGGAATAGACCCGAGATTAGTGGTTAAGTACTCGACGATCGTCAGTACGTGTAAAAGGTGTAGTGAATGTTCTTGATTGTTTGGGATAAACAAAACCTGATCAGGCATTGATCATTTCAATTAAGTATATTCAAAACAACTATTTTACACATGGAAGGAGAGTTGACCAAACTGAGGTCTTAGTAAGGTTTTCTCCCACCATCATAATTTTACCAAGGAAGTGAGAGGAAACGATTGTGGAAACTCAATTCAATCAAAAAAGAAGAAGAGGTTTGAATTAAATTGAACAAGGATAGCATTACAATTAGGAAACCAACCCAGAACTAATCACCCTTTTTAATATCATAGTTTTTCAATAATTTTAATTTCATATTTCATTTCAAAAACACAACATTTTTACCCTCATTTTAACATGACAACCCGCTTATGTGTTGTCTGAATTCTATATGAATTCATACACAATTATGTATTTATTCTATAGGTATTGCGAATTCTGTATGAAGGTAGACCTACTGGAGGAAGTGCTGCACACGGGAGGAAAATCCTATGCCAAGGGTTGTAAACCATTGGAATATGTGTCTAAACTGAACATATACAAACAGTTTACATGAAAACATTGGAAAAATTATATACCAACAATTTACAAACCATTAGTATAGAAAATATTACATCACTTTTACCCATGATATTTGGGGAACCATTGGTAAAATTCTATACCAATGGTTTGAAAACCGTTGGTATAGAAATGTTGTTCGATATTTCCAACAGTTTAAAACTGTTGGTAAAGATTTATACCAATAGTTACATGAAAACGTTGGTATATAATCCATTTTTATGCCATATAAAAACAGTTTTCAAAGAACCATAGGGATATATTTATCCCCACAGCTCCACAACCAACGGTTTAGACAACCGTTGGTACAGTTTATACTAATGGTTGTCCATCCATTACCAACAGTTTGAAACCATTGGTAAATGATATGTTTCAAGTAGTGTATAACTTGGATTCATTAAACATAATAATTTATTATATTATCAAAGAATATGGAATTCATAAATTTCAATCACCATTCGATAATTATGTGTCCATAGAGGTGAATACCCTTGATAGAGGACTAGATATGGTATTCACTACATGATGATTTTCTTATGGAAAATCACAGTACAATTTTGGAAGCATAACAGTATCATATGAAAATTTATTAATTGGGTTTCTAGGAGAGAAAGGGGTATGCCATAATTTATACATGGAATGGACAGTACATGGATAATGGAACATTATATCCCAACATGTGAAACAGAATTTAGATACATAATATAAAATAAATGTTTTAATGGAAATGAGAAGAGAGAAATCTCTTACGGAATTTCAGAATAGTAATGGGTGGTTTTAAAGGATAATATAGGGAATTAATGAGAGTTAAAGGAAAATAAAATCATGTATAAATCACATTTAAATTAATTAGGTATGGAAGAACATATCCCAAATCAAGAAAATGGAAATTAAAATACATGACATAAAAGTGGTGCTTGAAGAAAAAGAGAGAGGGAGATCCCTCACATGGATGTGTGATTCCAAAGTCTTGGGAGAGGATTCTTGGAGCTTGGGGATGGATTGGGAGGACCATAGGGAGTAGAGGGAAGAGGCTGGCCAATCTTCAAAGAGCTTGAGTGAAGATAAATGGGAGCATGGGTGAGTTTATATAGGAAATGAGGGGGATTTCTTTATTATTTTGGTTTTGGACACTACATAATAAAATTTTCAAAACCACAAACCATACCTTGATTTATAAACATGGTTTCGGGAAAAGGAAAGTGGTATACATTATTTTATAAGGAAAATGGCATAAATTAATAAAATATTAGCCTTTCCTATGTGGAGGCGAGTCATACTTTCAAGGAAATGATTTTAAAATCTTAAAATATATTATATATTTTGGAGGATTCACTATGAATTTAAAAAATAAATAAAATAAACTTAAAATTAAATTATTTTAAAGTAAAAACATATATTTGTCCCAATATCCCTTTTATATTATTTATTACATCATTATTGTCCCATCATGATGTCATAAAACCCGTCGTATGTTTTTACGATATTTAATTTTTACCAAAAAATTAGATTATCTTAAAAAATTATAAAAAATAACCATTGGATAATTTTGAAATCATAATTAAAAAAACAATATTTATTTAATCTAAATAATTTTATCAATATGTGAATTTTTACTTTTAAAATAAAAACTGACATTTACTGAAAATTGATGGGTTTTGACAAAAACAATTTTTAAACATTAATAAAAATTACTTTTGAATTCTCAAAAATTATATGATAATTTATAATTAATATATGTAATTTAATAATAATATTTTATTAGAATATTATTTTTTTTAAAAATCCATTAATTCATCAAAGTAAATGATTTAATTAAAATTAAAAATACAATTTCTGTTTTACCGTATTAAAATAATTATTATTAAACAAATTACTTAACCATTCATAGAGTAAAAGAATTTAGAATATATATAATAAAAATTTATAACTAATAATAGGGTTTTTAAAAACTATCTAATAATAATAACATCATTAATAAATCTTTATTTTAATATAATAATATATATATTAATTATAAGTACTATTTTACCTAAAAAATCAATTTATCAACTTCTTCATATTTTCAAGAAAGACTATTCTCAGAATGAAATTCATGGAATAAAACTTTTATTTTTAAAAAGGGATTACACAATAATTAACTAATACCTTGTTACATATCCCCTTATAACAACCACATACGACCTAACTGTAAGGTGTACAATGGTGATAGACTCTTTGGGGGGCTCTAATATCAACGCCCGAGTGGTGATTTCTACAAACTTGAACTTATCCCATAGGCGATTTCGTTAAAGCTTAACATATTGACGCTTGGCATGGATTTTTTCCATATTGAAGACCAGTGATGCTAACTCCTTTCCAAGCTCTGACAAATGGGATTCAATGGAAAAATTATAATAGTATAAGACATCAAATCATCTTTCTGAATTAATTTTCTATTATCATTTCTATTTATAAATAATAATTATATCCTTAAATTTATTATTGTTTCCAACTATCATATTGATCATCAGTTATAATTGACCAACCGTCACATAACAGTCGAAAAATGATAGTTACATTTGAATTTATAATTGTATAGTTTTAATGAATGTGACATAGTAAAAAACATATTTTTAGGAATCAAAATAATATTCTAAAGTTTGGGTTGTTATAGTAATAATGGAATATGTATGAAATGACCAAGACTAAAATGGAAAACTAAATGACCACCTACCTTAGGGCAGTAGATAAATCCTCACTTGATACCGACCTCAGATTCAAAGAAGGTTGGAAAAGTTCTATATTTTAGTCCAACAACCTAAAAATAGGGTGAATGAGTCTAAATATAAATAACATAGTAGATGGAGAGATTATTCGATAAAATAAGGTAATGTGATGTTAGCCTTACCTTGGGCTATATGATGCTTTTGACAGAGGGATGATTAGTCACCAGACAAAGGCTATAAATCAAAGCCTAGCTCATAGGGATTGATATATCAAAGGGGGTATCTCTCTAGATTTGGAAACTAGAGGTAGTAGTAATGGAAATATAATCATAAAACATAAGTAGGTGAAAAATTGACTTTTCACAAAAAAATAATTAGGGCTATGCAGTTTAGGCGCACAGTTTGTAAATCATGTGCAAACCATGTGGTAAGACTCTACCCCAAAACTGAACCAGACCACACAAAAGTGAAATAAGGCCTATACATTTTTAGAAAAACCATGAAGTATATAGTTACCCTTTCCTATAGCTGCACAGTTATGCACCCTTGGTCACATGGTTTAGAAAAACTATGCAGCCCAATCATTTTTCCCATTTCAAGAACTTCGGGCTCCAAATGAGCCCCTGATGCTCCCATAACATCCATGAATTGATTAAGACTCATAATTAAGTACATTTAAGGTATTGAATAAGAAAAACTATAAATACATATCTTTATGAAAAGTTGGGTCATTGAATTCATATTGAATTTTTATATTAAAACTTTATAACCTTTTTAGCATCTACTCATTCGAAAACCTCTTTATCATCACATTTGAAAGATTAATTTTAAATTATATTTTCCCAATTCTATGAATATATTTTATAATACTGGATTCCATATTTTTAATAAACCCAAATTTTGTTATCTAATAAGTTTAACTTAATTTTTTTCTAAAATGAATAGTAAAAAATAGTAAAAATTATTTTACATGGTTAAGGTAAAAATGGGGTTTTCAGGGGTTAAAATAAAAAAACATGGGTTAAAAATAACCAAAAACATTTCAAAAACCCATTTTATGGCATTTTACTTACCTAATAACTTCTAATATCAATAATATCTCATTTTGGAGACTTATTTATTGTAAAATATGTGGGTACACTTTTTTGATTTCAAAAATTACAAACAACCACTCACCTCACTTATAAAAGTCCGACCTCTCTCCTCTCATCTTAACACATTAAAAAAAGTTTGGTTCAGCCACAAACAACCCAAATAACATCAATAATTATATGATACTATCTGAAAATACTTGTTTTGGTTAGAAATGGAACATTTGTATCCTTTAGTGCAATCATGAATTAGTTTTTTGAAAAAGAGATAACATCTGTAATCAATCATTTTATTTTATATCATCATCCAACTCATTAAATTATTATTAAAAAATGATGATATAATAACCTCATTTTATTTAATATTCATTTATTTTATAAGTTTAATGTTATAGCCTAAATCACCCTTATATTCCATCAAATATGTTACTAATTAATCATTTTTGTGTACAACAAACTAAAACCGCATGAACCAACATTATTCATTATACATCATCACTAATAATGGGTGGATATAATGGTTTATTTATCATTTCTATATGAAATTAATTATATTATTATGATTCTATAATAATTATATCACATATTCCTTATAATTTTTCATTTCATGGGAATACGATAAAGTCCATTATCTGTACTATAGACTACCACCACACTATGATTTGATTCATTCCCCCATATATGATTTACATAGAAGGTAATAAAGATTGTTTTATGTAAATTAATTTGATATATAGATATTAATAATGATTATTGAAAGGAATTAAATTATTTTACTTTATTTCATTTCATCCATTGAGAAAATGAACACATCATTTATGTGTACATAAGGCTTACCATCTCCATGAACAATGTATTTCAATTTATGTATCTAAATTTTATAGTTTATTATAAATAAGTATATACAGAATATATATGATATTAATATCATGGTTAAAATTTTGGATATTATGGAACCATGATCAAAGTAATATAATTTAATGTAATAATGTAAACCATACATGAAAAAAGTATTTTTTACCCAAAACATGGTTTTATCAAGGAATTGTTGATAAATAGGAAGTAAAAGGTTTAGGTAAATATTATGTGTTATTATACATTTTACGATTGTTGTGAAATATATGAATATTAAAATAATATTTATTATACTATAGGTTCAATCACGTATGAAGGAAGTCGATACGTATGGTTAGGTATTTCTATCTCACTTTTATTTTCTATGAGACATAAGCCATATCCACTATGTGTTTATTTTATTTAGTGTATACACTACCCATGATTGTAATTCCTGATTAATATACATAAAATTATAGTTAGTAACAAATATATTTTTAGGAACTTTCTTTTATTGGGTTTATAGTTCAAAAGTTACAAATGCGGTAAGGGATATTTGACTCAATTTACCTTAAAAAATATTCTATGTTATGTGGCTATATTTTTTTATGAGATGAATTTACAGCCCCATTGACATGTAATATCATGAATTTATTTTTTATAATGATATTTTATTTTTTATTTAATTTTATTCCTCCATGGGGATTATAATTCAATGTTACCAAAGGGGTAATGATTTTATGTTACAATATATTTTTTATCGAGATTTTTTATTATGTTTTTGATAAAAATATTTAATGATGCACATATGAATATACTATTTAATTTTAATCTAATATACTTATTTCATGAGAATACATGTTTTCCTAGAATTTCTTCTCTTTATTTACTCAATATTTCTAAATAATTTTATTAATAAAAATCATATTTATTTTCCTCTTTGATAGAAAAACAATTTTTCTTAAAAAACCAGATTTTTGAAAAATGTTTTCAGAAGTGTTTTTAACAATCTACAAATGCTTTTTAAAGAAAATTTTACCATTTTTTATTTTTAAAACTAATTTAAAGTAATATTCATTTAATTTCCCAAAAATTTTCTTTTATCTTTTAATAAAAAATGTAAATTTAATCATTATATTTACATGTACGACATGAAAATAATTCATGGTTTTCATAAAAAATCATCAATTTGAATATTCCATTATAATTTTCCATGGTTATTTTCAAATAAAATTATCCTAAAAATGATTTAATTTTTATAATGTTTTTTTTCAAAGAGGAAAGGATACATTCCTCATGAAATGTATTAAATTTATATTAAATAATTGTTTGTAATCCTTCATGGTTATTTTCAAATAAATGAAATTTCTAAAATATTTTATGAATTTTTGAGAAATAATTCCCAAATAAAAATTATTTTTTTAAATAAATTTTATAATTGATCTTTCAAAATAATTTTCTATCTATTATGACATCCATTGATGCTAACTACACTTTACAAGGGATATGATCCAATGACACCATTCTTATTCTTTCTATGGATTGTTTATGTTTATGATGACAAAATGTTTATGAATATTGTTTCTATTCCATGTGATATAATATGATAAAATGATAATTAAAGACACTTATTTTCATAGGTTATGGTATAATTATGTGATGAAATGATTATTAATCATTTATATTTTCTTTATCTCATGATATCATGAATTGTTTGTGAAACCCATTTCATTTCATGGCTTATGATATGGTAAACGTTTTTTGATTCTTAGAATAAATATGTATGATTTTAATTATGTAATGGGAGGGAGCTATATCTTCCTACAATTCATTGGAGACAGATTTATATCTCATGATATCGGTAGGATTCGAATGGGTAGTGAACTTAGTTTGGTAATAGACTTTATTAGATATGATTTTCTTGGGGGTGAACCTTGAATACTATTATAGTTAGGTAAGTTAACATATAACACTATCATATCCTTGGTAGTGATCCTTGAATACTTTGGAAATAATTTAGTATTATTATGTTAATTCTAAAATTTCATGTATTATACCTATGTTATTCTATCTTGGCCTTTGTTATTATATCCCTCAATTATTCATGTCTTATTAACTATAATTATTTATGAAATTACATAATATTATGACATTTGATATACATGGTATGGATTAGAAATTCTAATATCTTTTTCTCACACCCTTATGTTAATTACATGGTTATATTATCAGTGATATCTCATCTTGTTAAACTTATTGAGCATCTGAGATTAACCTTTGTTATGTTTCCTTTACCTATATTATGAGTAATGTTTTTATGATGGGTATGTTTATGAAGAGTGATAAAGGTGTATATCTTTATGGTTAATGTTTAATATCATTAAAAAATAGTAAGATTGTGTTTCTAGTCACAATATACACTACACTATTACAATCATTGGGCACGAAATATTGTAATTCATTGAATATTCATCTAAAAATGAAATATTTATGTATGAATATCCTAGATCACTATACCAAGAAACACCACACTATGATAATGACACTTAAAATATACCATGATATTATATTGTGGAACCATTTCCCATGGAATTACTATACATAGGATAAATATTTTCACAAGATGATCCTTAGTTATTATATGGGACTTGTCAATTTCACCACTCCATGGAACACCTAAAATAGGTCTTGAACACTATTAATAAAATATTCATGACCCAACCAACTTATAACTCCATGACTTACTATAACATGGTGTGGTGACCTTCCCATGACATAAACACAATTAATAAGAATATAGTTATCATTCGTGTTTTTTATTGAACCCAAATCACTACTGAAATCCCATTCATCTTTTTTGGGCCTATTTCTTCGTATTTTTAATAATGAATCACTAGGAATAAATTTTAAAATTAATATCAACATAGTAATAATATTTAAAATTCCATTGTAACTCTAGAATGTACATCCCAAGACATCCAGCGACCAAAATTTATCTACCAATGATCTCACACACCCCTTTATCTAGTTATTTATCAACTTCCCTCATCCTACGAATCAATTTAAAATCTCATAATAATTCTGGAAAAATTTTCAAAACCACTATATTGAAAAATTAATTCTATGAACATGAAAGTAAATTACAGAAATTAATGGAAAAAATCATAAACAAGATCACATGTGTATGATTTTAGGATCATACCAATATTTTTTCTTAAATTGAATAACTAATTATGAATTATTTAATATAATGAAAAATATAATTTAGGTCTTTATAGATTTTATGAAAATAATTTATATTTTATAAAACCAATAAGTTAGAAAATGTTTTTAATAATGAAATTTCAGGAAAATAAAATATAAAACAAGGAGAAAGAAAAAAATATAAAATACATACCTCATTAGACAATGGTTTTTTCTTTGAGAATTCATTGTGTCCCTATATATTTTTTCATCAATTTCATTTATTCTCTCCCAATTCTATATTGATACTTTAAAATAATGAATTTATCTCCTTCTCTAACTCAATAAAGGGATTATGCTGAGAAATTATGTGTCTAATATTTGATATATTTCCTAATGGGAGTTTTATGGGGTGTTATTAATGTTTTCACAACAACAAATACCAAGTATATATATATTTTTAAAAAAGATAAATTTACAGAATCCTATTCCCAGAGCAATGGGTATGAATTTAAATTAAACCATCCCTACGACAAAATCTACATTTAGAATGCATCCACAATGTTTTCTTTTCAATATGATTCTATTTTAGGGATATCTAAGAAATTCATCACAAACACTTAGGAACTGACTAAAAATAATACATTATATTTAATATATTATATACAAGACACTAATATACCCAAAAAAATTATATAGGGAACAACCTTAATTTTTTTGGAATATTCAAAAAGTTTAAAACAATAAATACAAGGTCATTATGTTATCCATATCCACTACCAGGGGATAAATATTTCCATAATTAATAAATATTAAACATTTTTTAAAATACATTATTCTAAGAAATTCACCAATAATTAGCCCAATTGTAAAACCCACACCATGAGGTTAGATGAACAACTAAAAAATTTAATAAAGTTATTCTATTATGGTAAACATTCTTTTTTATGCATGGGGGGGGGGTTCTAGGACTTCATAACACCACAATTTTGTAATTTATTGATTATGAAAAACCTGGGGTTGTTATATGCACCCATACATTAAAAACTTTCATCGATAAAAAGAAAAAAAAACTTTTGTTTCTAATAGTTTATCTTCCTAAAAAAATCAGGAGAAAAATAATCCCCCATTACATGAATATCCCTCATCTTTGAGGGTCTACCCCTGATCGGTCTTGGTACACTGCTACCTAGTGAAAGGATTCCCTTTTCCCTGACTAAGACTATCATATCCAATATATATTGAATTAAAAAATCATTAAGAATATAATACCACTATATGTTGGTATTTCAAAACATTCATCCTCAAAGGTGTCCTTTCCATTTGAGAAAAAGAAAAACCATGGTTCACTCACATCCTCTACGTAATGGATTTTTTCTAGTTACCTTTAGTTGATGTTCCTCTTTTCCCATTTTTATATAGAATCCTTGATGGTTTTTACATTGTAAAAAACTATCTACACAACACATTGATACAATTAACATCCCATTGATTTTACACTAAAACCTAAAGAGTTGGAATGCATCATGATTCTTTAAATGTATATATTTTTCTTTACCATCTATATCCTATTTGGAATAAGATGTTATGATGGTATGTCTGAGTATGATATACTCTAATACCAAACATAGGATCGAAATAATAATGAGATTCTCAGATAGATACAAGAGGGGGGGGGGGAGGGTGAATTATACCTTTTAAAAATTCCTTTGGAACTTTTAAAGATGGTTATGTTTAACAAGGTTAAACAAGATAATTCACAAGACCTCTATAAGTTCTAATCACTTGCTAAATTCCAGAAAAGTGATTCTAGAAATGGAACTTAACTAAAGTTTACAAAGATGATGATTCTACCTTAATGCGTATAGAATCTAACTAAATCAGAGTACAAGAGTAAGGAAGTACAAGATAGTTATACTTTCCTTAACAATAAAAATGCAATAGAAAAAAAGTAGTAAAACTACTGGTAACAAGTATAAACTCTTTTATCCCAAAGAAAAGGGTATCCAACAACCTTGGATAAAGGTCTCTTGATTTATACTTTCAAGAAAGTCTGTCTTACCCACACGAGGGTAAGCCCTCGATATGAAGATCAGAGTCTATCTTGCTATCCCCAGAAGCCCTCATCTATTAGGTAGTAGGAACATCTGTCTTCCCCAACAAGGAAGCCCTCAACTTCATGGTGTTGCAACCTCTATCTTCCTATCCCCAGAAGCCCTCGATTTTACACAGCAACAATCGGAGTCTCACAAAGAAAATATGCAAAAGGAAAAGTTTGAACAAGCTGTTCAAACATTCTGCACGAAGCATGAGAGTTGATAAGAGTCACTCTCTAGAAATCACTTCAACAGCATGTAATCATAGTTTTCAAAGATTGGTGTTCAAGTCTTTGTCTTCTTTTCAAATGAGCTCCTATTTATAGCCAAATATCTAACGATCGGCTCCCTCCTCCAACAATCATATTCTTCCCTAAATTTCGGAGGGACCTGTACAAGTGTGACTCAAACAACGGTTAATTGGTAACTAAAGGCACACCATCATTTTATAATAGAACAAGTGAAATCATAACTAAAACTGATATTCGAAATGGAGAAAAAATGATTGTTCGGAGTGATGAAAGTTAAAGTTCGGAGTCTAACTAGAAAATGAATTTGGAGTCTATAATATAGAGATATCCCAATTCTGTTATGAAGAAGAATTCAGAGTTGAACTTCATAAAAGTTCGTATCCATAACTTGTAATCAGAATTCACAATCAAAATTCGTAATGAGAATCCATAATCAGAATTTTTCATCAGAATTCGTAATGAGAATTCGTAATCAGAATTCATCATCAGAATTCATAATGAGAATTCGTAATCAGAATTCATCATCAGAATTCGTAATGAGAATTCGTAATCAGAATTCATCATCATAATTCGTAATGAGAATTCCTAATCATAATTCATCATCAGAATTTGTAATGAGAATTCGTAATCAGAATTCATAGTTGAACTTCATAAAAATTCATAACAGGGAATTCAAAGTAGAAATTCATAAAAGTTCGTAACAAGAATTACGATCCTAAAACAGAATGCTTCATATCTAAGGATTATATGATTCTAAGGTTTTAGATATGAATCTGATTTTTATACTTAATAAAAATATTGATATGAACAATTAAAATAAGGTTGGGGTAAATTTCCTTGGGTACGGAAATTTTCCTTACAGAAGTAAAATAGGGGTAAAATGAGTATTGTCTTGAAATAAGGTGTTTGTGATTTTTAAAACAAGCGGAATAGTCAAGTCATAAGAAAACCCTGATGACTTAACAATCTCCCCATTATATGAAGGAATGGAAAATTCCTAAGGAAAACCTTATTGACTCAACATAAGAACCAATATCTCTCACTCATAACCTAATTTTAACATCAAACTTCAATAATAAATTATTATGAAAAATCCTTGGGAATCATCTATATATATATATATCCAAATATATTATATATTTTTACCCAATATTAGACACATCCTAGTATTTTTTCATTAGTTAATTAAGAAATATACTAAAAAACTAATTAAGAATAACAAAACCCTCAATAGACAACTCAAAAACACACCATTTCTCCTAGGTGGTCTAGTACATTACAATATAAAACCTTTTCTCTAGATAAATAGAGTAAACTAATATTATATATTAAAACCCTATGATAAAAACTAGAAATCTAGTGCAATAAAAAACTATAACCTCCATATGAAACCTCCTTCACCACATAATATATATACATTCCATATTGTGGGAATTCTTATAATGTTCTATGGGAACTTCATATAAGGGGAAATGTTCTACAAGGGTGGTACTCATTGAGGATGTTTATAGAAACATTCAATAAAAATACCATTGGAAAACCACTATCTTTCTTTTGAGAGACATTATAATTCCCAACACATTTAGTAAAACTGTATAAGTAAATAATTAGAGAACATAATCTCATAAAATATTTCTATGTTAATATAAATATTGTGGGCATATATGACCCAATGAATGATTTGGGGATTATGATTATTGATTGAGGGTGAGAAACATCTCCCTCCAACTAAAATAATCAATAACATCATATCCATCGACTCATGTTCCTATAATAGTATTTGAAAATTTAGTCTTATTTTAAACATGTTAACCACCACACAACCATTGTGTCACCCTGATCCCATCATTATCTATAGTTTAAAATTTATAAGGGCTAAATCCTAGTCTATGAATATGATATTGACACTATATGATTTTTCCTTACAAATGTTAATATCCTAGTAAGGTAAGGGAATTTCCCCAAATACCTAATATGACACTCTATAAACCAAAAAAAGGAAGGTTCATTTTATATTCTCAAAAAATAAAATAAATGTTATCATCATACCGGTAAAAAAAATTATCACTACCTTCAAAATATAATCTTATGCATACATTGGTATTCCATTTAGTATAATCCATGGGTATCCTTTCAAAAGAATTATGGATTTCCTATTTATTCATATGATTTAAATTCTCATCTATTAATTTAGTGTTTAAATCCATTATTACCATATTATAGTTATATAAATACACCTCTACTAGGGTGGAATATTCTCACAATAGATGATGGGATTGCACTCACTAATGGGGGTGTACCATGAATAATTTAATCAACCATGCACCACAATTTAGTACTAACATTTATATCGAGTTCATATCTTTATAGGTACTATTGAATTATATCATTTTCATGAAATAATCTCATCAATTTACACTTTATAAACTAATGATAAACTAACATTACTATATGGCGAGGGGATGAAGATCACCATCAATGGAGACTATGTAGCTAAAATATTTCAAGAAAGGGGTTTCACTAGAATATTTATTTTTTAAATATATGATCTAGAAAGAATAAATTTTGACTACGCCTTCTTGTGTGAGGGATCATAAAAAGTGGACACAAATCCTACTTCATATTAGATCTATTAAAACATATATATTTCCAAAACAATCACGAATCGTCCTGTATCTTTGATTATAGACACGTAATGTATGATCAAAACCAATCAAAGGTGTTAATTTGTTCATTAATGAAATCATAGTCCACCTCATACAATTGTTTCAAAACTATATCTCCAACAGAAAAAAATTTAAATGATAATTTTTAGTATAACCGGGGTTCTATGATCTCAACAACATCAACCATGTGGTGATATCTCCATGTAAAAAATGAAGAAATATTCATAATAAATACTATATATATCCTGAAATTAGGGTTCATCCTTAAAATTAATTTTGAACTATCCATGCTCAACTCATGGTCTATGGAAATGGTAATTTTGAATGAAAAAAACCATATCTTGAAAAATCATCCTCTATATTCTCTGGTTGGACAAAAAAAGTTGAATAAAACATCTGAGTATCATGGTGATGGAACATAATTCTAATTAAATGTTGATTAACTTGTAACCATATATGACCTTTCTTCCATACAGAGGGCCCAACATCCTCATATAAAACACAATATTGAACAAGAGTTGAAACTATGGGTAGTGTATATTAGTTTCATAATGAATTTGAGAAAAACAAATCATTTACTAATAGATAACTATTATTAGGTTCTAATGATAATGGTGTAATGGTCATGATGGGTGACATATGACTCAAATTTTAAATTAATTTTAACCACTCATCAAAGATAAGTTAATGAAATGGAAAAATAAATTTAAAGGAACATAATTATTTATAGAATAGTACCTATATAAAATATCATTCTATCATTTTCAGAACCTATAATAAATTGAGATATATTTAACCAACTCTAACTTCTTATTTTACTTTATATGGGATATCAAACCCCTTTTTAAATGGACTTTTAACCCTTAGTGACACAACCCTATAGGAAAACCTTTTGAACACATGGTGAATTAACCAGATCAGTTTACCTTTTTTATACATAGAGGAACTACCTTGAAGGAAACTTTTTATATGGTGGTAGAAAAAAATTTCCATTTTACAAGACCGAGGAACATCAAGAATCTATATATTTTTTTATGTAATTTCCCAAAATACCTTGAATTTTCCCACATAGAGGAACAAACCAAAGATGAACTTTTTTATGTGATCCAAAAACCACTATCCTAAATTTTATCAGGTAGTATAGCCTCATTATATGTTGCACATAAAGTAGAATATAAAGAATTATAACGATAGAGATATTTGGAAAATTTAGTATTTGATTTTTGATGAATTAATGTCTTCTTTGGGATCAAAGGATCAAACAATTTTACTTTAATTGAGAGAAGTAGTTGATCACAAAAGTATATAACACTAGTATAGTTAGATAATAGGATCAAACACATGTATATTTTTCTTGATCTATAAAAATACTTACACATATTTCATCTATTTTAAAAATATTCAAATCATAACACCCATTAAATTTCATCCCTCCTAGAGAAACATATGATTTCATCATTTAATATGGATTAAAAACATCCCCATGTTTGTTAACTCAATAATGTGTAATATTAAAAACATGATTTACAATGTTATAATGTTAAAATAATTAATTTAGTTCTAAAAGATAATGATAATAAATAGTAAAGTCCCTTGTAAATCACACACAAAGAATGTGAGAAAAACTGTTAAAATTCCATCAAAATTAAATACGAAACTCTTGTTTTCCATAAAAACAAATATAAGACTTCAACCCATCTAATAAGAATATAAACATATATAGAATTATTCAATATAAAACTCAATAGTGTTTAAATTATTAATATTTATCAAAATATTAATTAAATATATATAATCATGTGAAACAAGTATGTAATAATTCTTAATATAGAAGTATAAATAAAATAGAGCATGATTTGAAAAAAATTTATCATTGTAATAAAGTAATTATTAGTAGGTAAAAATATAGGTTCAGTACTTCTAAAAATATCATCATGTGGGAAATTAATTTTTATTCAAATGTTCCCTTTAATTTATTTCATGCATTAACTATATTTTTTTCATGTGGTCACATCATTTTCATTCATGCTATCATGTAATTTTTTTCAAGCACTCACTTCACATTTTTTATACAATCACTTCAAATTTTATCATGATCTAACTTTACTAATTTTCATGATGTCACATAATTGTTTTAAAATTTTTACTCATGGTGATTTCACTCAATGTAACTTACTGAATTTGAATTTTTTCCCTCATGTTGAATTCACAATGTAACATGATAAGGTAATTTAGGAAGGTATCTACAAAAGATCACATGACAAGATCCCTTACCAAAGTCACTTCAAAAGGTCAACTCACAAGTTTAATTTACAAGAAAAATTGACATGGTCATTTTAAAATGTCACCACATAAGTTCACTTCTCAATGATACATGATAAGGTCACATCAGAAGGTTACTTCAAAGATTTTCAAAATTTTAACTGACATTAATATAATTTACTAGAAATATATTAAATACCAACCCATATTATGATTTATTTTTTTCCATCATTATTTCATAATATTTTTATTATTAAAAAATTATAAAAAAGGATAAATTGTTCTCTCAACATTATCCACATCTTTAAAAAGTATAAAAAAAATAAAATATATGATTTCTCCTCTTTTGAAATTGAACCAAATTATTTATCCCAGTAATTTTACCAATAGATTAGGATAAATAGTGCTCCCATTAATTCTAATTTAAAATATAAATCTCCCCCTAAATTATGATATGAAAATTTAATAAACCCTATAATATTGAATTTGAACATATAAGTGGGATTCAATTAAATTCAAACATTTTCAGAGAGTATATGAGAACAGGTGACATGAAATCAATTAATGATTTGAAAGGAATTATTTTACAATATGAAATGAATTATGATGTAACCAATTAGGTAATCACTTTCTATTGATCTAGTATAACAAAATATATGTAATACGAACATAACCAAAATAGAAAATATTTATTGTTTTAGTTCAAAATATGATTCAAAATTCCCCTAAACGTATATGGTATGATAAAATTTTCATCATTAAATATAAAAATTTAATTTTATAAATCATAGAAATATCCTTGGGTACAGAAAAAATGTCATCATATTGAACTTCTATAGAAATAGATTCTAAGATAATATAAACATTTTGAACATGATATCTAAGAAAGTGAAGCGTGACACCAATGTGTTTATTTCTTGAATATTATAAATTATTACTCGATTTGGAAATTGTAGTGGTATTATCAAAATAAATTTGTATATTCTATAAATTAAACAAAAAATCATAAAACTATTTGTTTAACAAATAATTACTATGAACAATAAGTAATAATAGAAACATGATTCATTACTTCCTTTTTCATGATTGTATCATTAAGATACTAATATTTTCATATTTATAATTATTTTACTAGACTCATATAACTTGTTTATATGTATCCATTTGGTTATAATAATATTTTTATGCATACGGAATTTATCTATGTTATATTCATTTTTCCTACCAATTTTACTTAATTCTTCACGAATTTCCATAATATAGTTTTAATTATACAACAATTTATTAATATTTTGAAGCAAAAAATTAGAAATAAAATATTTAGAATAATAATGCTTACCATGAGAATTTATGGTTTTAACACCATTCATGATATTAAAAATTATATTTTTAATTTTTTAAACTTTATCGACATATTTTTTTTCAATAGAAGTAATATCTTATTAATTAATTCATTCAATATTTAATTGTGAGGTTTGTTGATGTTAAAATGTCTAATATCTTCCTCAACATGTTTTAAATAGTAATTTATATATTTTCAACAATTTTTTTAAAATTTGACAACAATATATTCCTTAAATAATTATGATATTTTTTATAAACACTATATTTATGACGTGAAATATAATAACCTTTGAAAAATCCTTATTTTAATTTTGAATCAGTTTTTCTAGAGATTTTTTAATAATAATGTTAAATTTTCATTATTATAATTTTAGATACAAAATAAATGGATTTATTACTTTCAATATTTTATAATGTTTGTTTTAAAAAAAGAATGAAAAATATCACAAGAAACATCGAATTATAAGATAAAAGAATCTACCTAAACTAATTTTTTTCAAAGAGAACTCTTTTAAATTGTCTTTGAAATTTCTTATAATGTCATATTTTTCCCATCTACAAATAATTATTTTCTAGAGTCTTAGGGGATGAAAAATTATGGCTATACCCATTATATTCAAAAGGAAATATGAAACTAAAAATTTTAATACTCACTAGATCTATTAAATTTAATTGATAAACATAGATAAATATATTCTGTTTGGACCAATTTTTAGTATGAACTAAATTTAGAAAAATTATTTTATTTAGGTAAAAAAATAAGTCTACATAATATATTATAGTCATCAATTATAACAAAAAAAATATTCTACGTGTGAGAGTAGAATTTTTTATTTAACCAAATAAGTCGAAATGTAAAGCTTTATGTAGTCTATAGGTTTTTACTTCTTGGAAATATATGACTTGGTATTTATGTTGTTTCCCATTTAATCTTGAATACCATATAAAGTAACAATATGATTTCAAAATTAGGTAGAAATAAGACTTTTTTTATTTTGGAAATCTTATGTGTCAACCTAAAATTATCACGAACCAATAATCTATTGCACAAAACATTGTGAGATTTGAAAATATTTAATCATATTTAGTTATTATTAATCAAATCATAAAAATAATTTCAATAAATATATATAGTGT
Source organism: Viscum album (assembly GCA_963277665.1). Taxonomy (NCBI): domain Eukaryota; kingdom Viridiplantae; phylum Streptophyta; class Magnoliopsida; order Santalales; family Viscaceae; genus Viscum; species Viscum album. Next base: position 1,782,659,286 of record OY728150.1, read on the forward strand.
TTTATCCTTTCATAAAACATGTTAGACTCTTCTTTTAAAAAAAATACATATTTCATTTTAAAATTTCAGGTTCATATTATCATAAAAAATCTATGATATACTTATAAATTTTTTTTAAACATTCAATAGACAAAATTTTCAAAATAAAAACCAAATTTGAAATTCCAAAATCACTAAAAACATTTAATTTTCAATTTGAATTATCACAGAAAATAACACTACAACTATAAAATTTATTAAATGGTGTAAATTTATAAATATCATGGATAATATATTATGAAAATAAAATATCCATGTACCACACATTATTTTTAATGAATCGAAGACAATTTACTAAGGAAAAATAATTATTAATTGTTCATAACCTCTATAAATTTATATTCAATAGGGTAATACAAAAATTAATCGAAACCAATACCATTTTAAGGGATTATTTTATAAGAAATATGGAAGATACTAATTTTATGATAAAAGACATGTTGGAACCAAGAGATTGTTTGTAACACCCCAGTTAAATAAAGAATATGACATTTTTATATTTATCCCTATTTGTGAAAAAAATATTAATATTACTTTAAAGGGAATTCTATGCTCGATGGCGTACCCAATACGCGACAACGAGTTCCTTTGAAATCTTACGTTACACTCTAATAATAAAATAATATTATTTTAAATTGTAGTTAACGCCTAGCCGTTGTAATGGAGGGAATGAACAAAACTAACTAAAAAATTATTATATATGTTTGTCAAATATTTTTACTTTTTGCAATAAATGTTAGAGGATTAAAAATACGAATGAATCCAATTTTAAGCATAAACATTCTAATATTCTTTAAAAGGTCGATTAACCGCCTTTTGATGACGAACCTCTTTTAAATCCACTTTTTGACAATTTTACCTTTTATATCTGACAAAATAAAATTCTTCTTTAGAATCGGGACATCAAAATTTTCTTTGTGTAAATTTTTGGTATTTTTCCGATAAAGTTCATTTTTTAATGAATAGTGAAAAATGTTGTATTTTAATTCAAAACCTATTTTTAATCTAATTTATTTATATGATTATATTATCTTTTGAATTGGGTTTAAAGTGAAATTAGAATATACTTTTACCATTTAATCCAATAGTGGTCATTGGAATTAATTTCATCTTGAAATTGGACTTAAACTAGTGTCAATCTTTTGATACTTATTGTTTCATAAAAACACGTTATTTACTCTGACAGCGGGAATTAATTATTAAATTAATTAATGTAACTTATATGTTTTGAATTTTTTAAAATAGACTTTATTTTTGAATTTGGAATATCAAATATATCTTAGGGTGAAGTTTTGGTATTTTTTTTGAAAAACTTCAATTTTTGATGAATAGTGAAACCACTAAGTGGTACTTATAAAAACTGATTTTCTGTTTAAATGAAATTTTACCACCTCTGTGTTTTGAATTTCAAAAATCCGACATACATGGTTTTCATTAAGAAGTAAAATGTGGTTCAATGGAATTAAAATAATTTTTTGGTGAATAATAACTTTTAAGTTTTTAATCGCGATTAGAGGTAATTAGTGTAATTTAAGGTAAAAATAATGTTTCAATAATATGAAATGACCTAGACACATGTCCTACCCTCATTGGATGAGTCATGGACGACCAAGAAAATCCATTGGTCAACTTGGGGACCCCATGGAGCCATTTTGATTGGAAAATGACATTAATACCTTTTTATTTAAAGTTAAAATTAAAATGTCACAAACATGTGTTGTTTTAATAAAACAATTTTTAGATGGGGTTATACAAGTCATATTTTTGACTATAAATATTAATTAGGAATCTAAAAATATTTACTACATCATGATATTTTTTTTATAATTTTTAGACATTAAATAATTTAAATTATTTATGACATCATGATGATGCAGTGATTACCTCATTAATAAATGATTTAAATAAAGTGAAAAGATAATATTTACTCTAAGAATTACACTTGTAAAAGACCTATTAAATGAGTAGATTTCGAACCCTTATCACATTATCCTCGAATTATATCAATTTGGGACCTTTAAAATCCGAAAATCATTTTATAATAAAGTAAACTTTTATAACTTTACAAGAGTGCCCCTCCTCTCCTCTTATAAAAGGCCCCCACATCTACGACCATACACACACCTCTCAAGACTTTGGCTCGGCCAGAACCTGCCCATTTCATCTCTAAACATCCATATATTCATTATTGAAGCCTCACTTTTGGCAGAATCTTTTCCAAGAAAGCTTTTGAGCTCAAATCAAAGAGAGTTACCCGATTTAAAGGTAGTGTCCTCTCTTGTGTTCTTATGTGTTATTTTGATTATCCAACCCTCTAAACTCTTTTTATTCATTTATTTTGTAACAAAAACAGTATCTTAAATATACTATGATGTTTTTATGTGAAGTATTAGAGCTAAACTTACACACACCTTCGTCTAATGGTTAAAGAACATACTGTTTATGTGGATGGCGAATTTCTGCCTCACGAAATGATGATTGTTCAATATTCTCTTAACACCTTTCATGGTGGACATTATGATGTAAATATATTTTATATATGATATATATGGTATTTATGTTTTCTATATGCTCCTGAATTTTATATTTAAAACATGCCTTTATGCTTTTCATGTTGTGCAAATGCGATAATTTCATACGAGGAAGTGTGGACTACCGCCCCCTCCAGTGATGTGACTCATTCATGCAATACATGGAATGTATAAAGAATGCAATTAATGAACATATGTGACCTATATAACATATATATTATACTGGAATTATAATATATATATCTCTCAATTATTTTTAATTACATTAATATGACAAAGAAATGAAAGTAGCGTTCATGCGTACTTACGGCCTACCGTCTCCATGAACGGTGCATTTCATTTCTTTTTATCTCCAAATGTTATGGAGTAGTATAAAATGAATATGTACTGGATATATATGAAATTTAAATCATTAATACTATTCTGGAAATTATTTACTTATAACTACATGGACAATCATTTTCAAACAAGTTCATTTTTGACTCATGTGCCAAACATCGACAAAAACGTCCGATATGAACTCACATTATTAAGCAATTATTATAACATTATACCATGTGATATGAACTGAATAATAATCTTTAAAATAGGTCCTTAATCAATTATAAATTTACCAAATTTTATTATTCAAGAATATAATGAAACGAACAAGACAAGTCGGACTTGAGGTAAGGGTTCCTACATCTCTCTTTCTTTTTAAGTACTCCCTTTTATGTCATTTCTTTTAAGCTCATATTTCTTATGTTTGGGGATGTTATTTTATATTAATCATTATGTACTTTTTATGTTCATATTATGTGAGACCCTATTTTATCTCATAAATCCATTTTTGAGTGTTTTAATTGGTACCGTTAGGCTACTGAAATTTCATAAGGGGATTTTTATCTCACTTTGTGTTTTCGTGAAAATCATGCTACATTTTCCAATATTTCTTTTTTAGTGGTGTATGTACTGTCCATTATTCTACTCTTTGTTTAACATACTTTCATTTATGAGTATTTAAATCAATTTTGTATAGTCCTTTCATGAGGTGTATGTTTCGAAAGTTACCCAAATCGGTAAGGGAACCTTTCACCCTCCTCTTTTTAAAAGACTTCTTTTGTTATGTCTTTTAATTTTCATCTTATTATGTGGGGATATGTTCTTCTATATCCTTATTTCCGTAAATTTTATGTCCAAGTGATGAGATACACTTTATCTCTCTCATCAACTCTTTTTCTAAAATTTGATGTGACACCGTTAGGCTGTCAAGGGAACTTCTTAACCCAATTTCGTTTCTTTGGGCTCAACATGTAGTTATTGAATATGTCATCATTTGAATATGTGTGAATGACCTTTGATTATTTTACACTTAATATCCACTTATATTGGGTGTATTTATATTTTTCACACATAATTATGAGATTTATTTATTTTTAATTTAAGGATACCATTTTTATAATGGATTTCATCTCAATTTACATTTCCATTGAGACTTCATTATTGTTATGCACCAATTCACTCTTATATGGTGTATATAATATTATTTGGAATATTATATCATGAATCCCTTTATTCTCATGATATTATAAAGTTTTTATTAAATGTTATTCCTCAATTATTGTATTCAAGTGTCTCTCATTTTGTTAAAAACCCTTAAACTGAAATATCGTTTTAAATGTTTTAATGATTTAATCTTATAAATATTTCTCATTAATATCCATGTTTTCAAAATGGTTTTAAGGAATTATTTATATGGATATTAATGGTTTAAAGTGTTAAAAGCTTCAATGTGGTATGAGACACTTTGATTTAAAAATATCTTTATTAAATGTTTTAAATGGTTTTGAAAATGTTTTTTAGAATGGATTCATTATTTCAATATCATAAAATTTTATATTGTTATTTCAATATGGGAATATTATCTTTCCTTTATTCTTAAGTTATGTGCTATTATTATGTTATGGTTCTTGGGAATTGTTATGAATATGGGTGGTTCCGTGATAAACTAATGGCGAGTGAGCCCGATATAGCTCTCCAATGCATTGGGTAACGCGAAGGGGTTAAACGTTAAGGTTTCTCCGAAGAGATTTAGGGAATATATTGTGATGGGTATTCCAAACGTAACCAAGAGGGTTAATCCCTACGTAAAAATGTTATGAATGCCTCAAGTTACATTTATGTCTTATGATTTCTATGATTTATTCATGATTTGATGAGGTATGTTAAAATACTTATGTTTTATGAGTAAAGTATGATTTCATACATGGAATAATGTTTTATTTTCATACTTTTATATCCCTTACTGAGGTTTTTATGCTCATCCCAAGTTTTTGAAATGTTTTTCACAGGTCAATGGAATGGTGCATGATATGATGATAGTGTCAAAGAAGTGTCAATAAAGAATCCATGTTTTATTTTAAATATGTTTCCATTGAAGGGAAAAAACGAATACTATCTTTTATGTAACCACTTTGTTTAAATATGGAATGTAATTCATGATTTATGATATAATTCTCTAAAACTATAAACCTGAAAAGATCCTCAATGTGAATTATTCATTTAATTCAATATTAAGTAAGGTTTAAGGCTGGGGCCTTACATTTGGTATCAGAGGTCGGTTTAGATAACTTTAGAGGTTAGGGTATTCTCTAGGCATAAGTGACATTACCATAATGGTTAGGATTTCAGAAAGAGTCCTAGTTTTAGATAAAGTGAATGATTAAGTATATCTTAGTGTTTATCTTCCTCATTATTACATGATGGTTTTGTTGATATACTCACACTGAAATTTCTATTTTTAGTGAATGGATGGATCTAGAAGGAACCAAAGTGACAATAGGTTTGAAGGAAAATATGGTGGTTCTCTGATTAAGAGACTGGATGAAATGGGGGATTCAATGAGGAAACTCGTGGTTGTTCTAAACCAACTATCAAGGAGTCATGATCAACCACTTGTACCTTGGTATGTTCTGTAATGCATCATGTACGAGATGACCAATCTATGTGGAAGTTCAGGTAGTAATTATAAAGGCAACCATTAGGGTTTATATGATCCTTACTTTTGAAGTAATTATGGGTTATTATATATTATGATGGAAAATGAAATGAATGAGATAAACTTGATGTTAAAATATGTTATGATTATTTTTTAATATTTTATATCATTTTGGGGAATGTTTTAAGAATTATATAGTTTTGGAAAAAGGACAACACGGAGACCATGTGACAACCCGTCGTGTCAGACAAAGCTGCGGGAATCGAACCCACAACCAAAGTGTGACTGGTATTTATCGCCTACCACTAGACTACATGAAGTCCCTGGTTAGTTTGACTAATTCTTTTTAGTTATATGATTTTAGGAATCAAGAGTATGTTTACTTTGGGTTATCTATGGAAATTATTAACCTATCATCGAGGATATGTGATTAGGTTAATTACTTTTCAATATGAGAATTTAAGAGCAACTGATGTTATTTGGAGATAAAAGTTAATTTGTACCTTGGAAGACTATGTGATTAAATCCTTCAAATATTTGGGTTTCAATCTTAGTTTGGTTTACTTTGATGAATTTTATGGAAATTGTTTTTTATCGAATGGTCTTCGTTGAACTTTGGGTTTTGTTGGACAAATTTTGGAGATTAAGAATAGATTTTCTTTTTATAAAGGGTTATCCTTTTCTGGATTATCTGATATTGTACTAACCTTTTTGGTTTTGGTTTTGGTTAAAGTATAAAGACCTGGGAAGTATATAGTTCTCTTTTTTTTATTAGGTGATTCTCAAGAAGTTGATTATAGTACTCTTAATGACAACAAGTCTTCCTAAATACTCATCTTTTGAAGAAAAATATGAGTTCGTGTAAGAAATCTAGTAAAAGTTGGAAGTCAACATGACAAGTAAGTATGCTTCCTTATGTTTTAGTTAATCTCAAAAATAAATTACTCAATGAAAAGTAACTAAAAAAATGTTGTCCATTAACTTTTCCTACTGGGGAATCCAATACCGTTTAACCCATCACAAGTTTTTGATTTTCTTATGGTTAACATTCTCCTAGACATGTTTACTATCACTCTCCATCAGAACATGACCCTTTGTTTTTTCCTCCATATCCATATTTTCATACATGGAATCCTAGTATGGGTTAACTCGGGCGACCTTTGTACTTCCCTTTCTTTCTTTTAAAGTGATAGTTTAATTTACCCCTTTTTTAATATGGGACTTTCAATGACGTTTCCAATCCCAATTTTGAAATTGCGAGGACACAATTCCCAAAAGGGGGGAAGGATGTAACACCCCAGGTAAATAATGAATATGACATTTTTATATTTATCCCTATTTGTGAAAAATATATTAATATTACTTTAAAGGGAATGCTATGATCGATGGCATACCCAATACGCGACAACGGGTTCCTTTGAAATCTTACGTTGCACTGTAATAATAAAATAATATTATTTTAAATTGTAGTTAACGCCTAGCCATTGTAATGGCGGGAATGAACAGAACTAACTAAAAAATGATTATATATGTTTTTCAAATATTTTTACTTTTTTACAATAAATTTTAGAGGATTAAAAATGCAAATGAATCCAATTTTAAGCGTAAACATTCTAATATTCTTTAAAAGGTCGATTAACCGCCTTTTGATGAAGAACCTCTTTTATATCCACTTTTTGATAATTTTATGTGTTATATTTGACAAAATAAAATTCTTCTTTAGAATCGGGACATCAAAATTTACTTTGTGTAAATTTTTGGTATTTTTCCAATAAAGTTCATTTTTTAATGAATAGTGAAAAATGTTGTATTTTAATTCAAAAAATCATTTTAATATAATTTATTTATATGATTAGATTATAGTTTGAATTGGTTTTAAAGTGAAATTAGAATATATTTTTACCATTTAAATCAATAGTGGTCGTTGTAATTAATTTCATCTTGAAATTGGACTTAAACTAGCGTCAATCTTTTGATACTTATTGTTTCATAAAAACACGCTATTTGCTCTGACAACGGGAATTAATTATTAAATTAATTAATTTAACTTATATGTTTTGAATTTTTTAAAATAGAATTCATTTTTAAATTCGGAATATGAAATATAGCTTAGGGTGAAGTTTTGGTATTTTTCTGAAAAACTTCAATTTTTGATAAATAGTGAAACCACTAAGTGGTACTTATAAAAACTGATTTTCCGTTTAAATGAAGTTTTACCACCTATGTGTTTTGAATTTCTAAAATCCGACATACATGGTTGTCATTAAAAAGTATAATATGGTTCAATGGAATTAAAATAATTTTTTGGTGAATAGTAACTTTTAAGTTTTTAATCGCGATTAGAGGTAATTATTGTAATTTAAGGTAAAAATAATGTTTTAATAATATGAAATGACCTAGACACATGTCCTACCCTCATTGGATGAGTCATGGCCGACCAATAAAATACATGGGTCAACTTGGGGACCCCATGGAGCCACTTTTATTGGAAAATGACATTAATACCTTTTTATTTAAAGTTTAAATTAAAATGTCACAAACATGTGTTGTCTTAATAAAATAATTTTTAGATGGGGTTATACAAGTCATATTTTTGACTATAAATATTCATTAGAAAGATAAAAATATTTCCTAGATCATGATATTTGTTTTATAGTTTTTAGAAATTAAATAAATTAAATTATATATGACATCATTATGATGCAGCGATTACCTCATTAATGAATGATTTAAATAAAGTGAAATAATAATGTAAAATATAAGAATTAAACTTGTCAAAGACCTATTGGATGAGTATATTTCGAACCCTTATCACCTTATCCTCGATTACTATCAATGTGGGATCTTTAAAATCCGAAAATAATTTTATAATAAAGTAAACTTTTATAACTTTCCAAGGGTGCCCCTCCTCTCCTCTTATAAAAGGCCCCCACCTCCACCACCTTACACACACCTCTCATGCCATTGGATCGGCCAAACCCTGCCCATTTCATCTCTCCACATACCTATATTCATCATTAAAGCCTCACTTTGGACAGAATCCTTTCCAAGGAAGCCTTTGAGCTCAAATCAAAGAGAGTTACTCGATTTAAAGGTAGTGTCCTCTCTTGTGTTCTTATGTTTTATTTTGCTTCTCCAACCCTCTAAACTCTTTTTATTCCATTATTTTGTAAAAACATAAGTATCTTCAATATACTAGGATGTTGTTATGTGAAGAATTAGAGCTACAATTACATACACCTTCGCCTAATGGTTAAATAACATTCTGTTTCTGTGGATGGCGAATTTCTGACTCACGGAACGATGATTGTTCAATCTTCTTTTAACACATTTCATGGTGGCCATTATGATGTCACTATATGTTACATATGATATATATGTTATTTATGTTTTCTATATGCTTCTGAATTTTATATTTAAAACACGCCTTTATGATTTTCATGTTGTGCAAATGCGATAATTTTATACGAGGAAGTGTGGACTACCGCCCCCTCAAGTGATGTGACTCGTTCATGCAATACATGGAATGTATAAAGAATGAAATTAATGAACATATGTGACCTATATAACATATATATTATACTGTAATTATAATATATATATCTATCAATTATTTTTAATTACATTAATATGACAAAGAAATGAAAGTAGCGTTCATGCGTACGTACGGCTTACCGTCTCCATGAACGGTGCATTCCATTTATTTTTATCTACAAATGTTATGGAGTAATATAAAATGAATATGTACTGGATATATATGATATTTAAATCATTAATACTATCCTGGAGATGATTTAATTATAATTACATGGACAATCATTTTCAAACAAGTTCATTTTTGACTCATGTACCAAACATCGAAAAACCGTCTAATATGATCTCACATTATTAACCAATTATTATAAAATTATAACATGTGATATGAACAGAATAGTAATAATTAAAATAGGTCCTTAAGAAATTATAAATTGAACAAAGTTTATTATTCAGTAATATAAAGAAACGAACAAGACAAGTCGGACTTGAGGTAAGGGATCCTACCTCTCTCTTTCTTTTTAAGTACTCCCTTTTATGTCATTTCTTTTTTTGCTCATATTTATTATGTTTGGGGATGTTATTTTATATTCCCCATTCTGTAATTTTTATGTTCATTTTATGAGAGACCCTATTTGACCTCATAAATCCATTTTTGGAAGTTTTAATTGGCGTCGTTAGGCTGCCGAAATTTCATAAGGGGCTTTTTATCTCACTTTGTGTTTTTGTGAGATTCATGATACATTTTCCAATATTTACATTTGAGTGGTGTATGTAATTTCCATTATTCTACTCTTTGTGTAACATACTTTCGTTTATGAGTATTTACATCAATGTTGTATAGTCCTTCTTTCATGGGGTGTACGTTTCGAAAGTTACCCAAATCGGTAAGGGAACCTTTCACCCCTCTCTTTTTAAAAGACTTCTTTTGTTATGTCTTTTAAATTTCATATTATTATGTGGGGATATGTTATTATATATCCTTATTTCCATAAATTTTATGTCCAAGTGATGAGATACCCTTTATCTCTCTCATCAACTCTTTTTCTAAAATTTGATGTGATGCCGTTAGGCTGTCAAGGGAACTTTTTATCCCAATTTCGATTTCTTTGGGTTCAGCATGTAGTTATTGAATATGTGTGAATGACCTTTGATTATTTTACACTTAATATCCACTTATATTGTGTGTATTTATATTTGTCACACATAATTATGAGATTGATTTATCCTTAATTTAAGGATACCATCTTTATAATGGATTCCATCTCAATTTACATTTCCATTGAGACTTCATTGTTTCTATGCACCAATTAACTCTTATATGGTGTATATACTATCATTTGGAATATTATATCATGAATCCATTTATTCTCATGATATTATAATGTTTTTATTAAATTTTATTCCTCAATTATTGTATTCAAGTGTCTCTCATTTTGTTAAAAACCCTTTAACTAAAATATCATTTTAAATGCTTTAATGATTTAATCTTATAAATATTTCTCATTAATATCCATGTTTTCAAAATGGTTTTAAGGAATTATTTATATGGATATTAATGGTTTAAAATGTTAAAAGCTTCAATGTGGTATGGGACACTTTGATTTAAAAATCTCTTTATTAAATGTTTTAAATGGTTTTGAAAATGTTTTTTAGAATGGATTCATTATTTCAATATCTTAAAATGTTATATTGTTATTGCAATGTAGGAATGTTATATTTCCTTTATGATTAAGTTAAGTGCTATTATAATGTTATGGTTCTTGGGCATTGTTATGAAGACGGGTGGTTCCGTGATAAACTATGGGAGGGTGAGCCTGATATAGCTCTCCAATGCATTGGGTAACGCGAAGGGGTTAAACATTAAGGTTTCTCCGAAGAGATTTAGGGAATATACTGTGATGGGTATTTCAAACGTAACTAAGAGGGTTACTCCCTACGTAAGAATGTTATTAATGCCTCAAGTTACCTTTATGTCTTACGATTTCTATGATTTATTCATGATTTTATGAGGTATGTTAAAATGCTTATGTTTTATGAGTAAAGTCTGATTTCATACATGGACTAATGCTTTCTTTTCATACTTTTATATCCCTTACTGAGATTTTTATGCTCATCCCAAGTTTTTGAAATGTTTTTCACAGGTCAAGGGAAAGGTGCATGATATTATTATAGTGTCAAGGAAGTGTCAAGAAAGAATCCATGTTTTATTTTAAATATGTTTCCGTTGATGGGAAAAAATGAATACTATCTTTTTATATAACCACTTTGTTTAAATGTGGAATTTAATTCATGATTTATGATATAATTCTCTAAAACTATAACCTGAATAGATCCTCAATGTGAATTATTCATTTAATTCTATATTAAGTAATGTTTAAGTCTGGGGCCTTACATTGTATAAATATTAATTAATTGTTATTTAAAAAATTCCATATCATGTGAACTCTAAAAAATATGGCACATGAATCATTTAAGAATTAACAATAATCAGATAAATACATATATATTTTTTTTATCATTATAATGATGAATGGCCAATGATTTGGTCATTTTTTTTCATTCTTATCATCTTATAAAATATTTAATTTACTAGAAAAAATTGATAGATCTGATTTTAAAAAATAAACATAATTATAAGAAAATCATTTTCTCCCAAAAATAGAATAAAACCCAATTCCTTGGGATTATTCACAAGTGGACTTAAAATCATTATGTTTTATTTTTTCATGTGGTACATTTTCTAGATCTATATATAATGTATCATTTTTTCTTAAAGGAATGTTTTTCAATTTTTTATTTTCAAAAAGTACATCATTACATTTAATATTATGATTTTTTAAAAATACATAATTTTTTTAACGTTATGGTTCTATTTATCACTCACATAATATCAATCATATTTATAAAAATAAGGCTCATAATATGAAGATAAATAAGATTAACATAACTTCATTTTAGATGAAATCAAACAAAGGAGTACTGATTCAATTCTGATAATAGTTTTATCACTTGAATCTAAATCCAATGTGTAGTGACAACCAGATTCTATTTCCTTACGTTCATTTTTTTATTAATCTTTATTTTCATATTCATTATTTTGTCTTGGTTATTTTCATTTAATATTATCTATTTCTCTTCACTCATAAAATATAACATCAACATAATTATATCCCTATATTATTCCTTCATATAAATGATAATTCTATTTTTTTCATTCTTATGTAGCATTTATTTCATCTTTCTTGTGAATCATTCTCAAATTAACATATTCTATTTATTTACAATTTAGAATTATAATAAATAATGGTAACATGAACAATTGATTTAAAATGAATAAGAATCTCTATAAAATGTTCCTTTTGATCAATATTTTTAAATTATAACTCTTATTTAAGTACATATTCAATAATATCATATAATATATATTCATTATAATTTTCACATTAACAAATTCCTATGTTTTTAGAATAATATGTATTCAGTAGTTTTCTTAATACCATTTTAACTAGAATAAATATATATATGAATTCTAAAAAATAACTCATACCTTTTATAATACTTTTAAATATATAATTTTTTTTATTAATTATCTATTTTATACCTTTTTTAATCCAAAAAAAAATTTATTTTATAATTCCAAATTTTTTTCTTTTATGTTTATCAAATCGTAGATGAGTAACCTGCATTATTTTTAAAATTTCAGGTTCTTTATTTCCTGATGAAATTTTACTAGAAACATTCATATTAATTGAACAATGTAGAATAATCATAAGAATATAATATAGAACATAATTTATCACATAATTTCCTATTATTACTTCAATATCAACTTTAACATGATTTTATGGTTTAATCATGACTATCTAAGTTTCAACGATCATGTTTTTTTAGAAAACCCATTACCGATAGAGAACCAGTATACAAAATATGTCCATAAAATAATGGAGATCTTTGAGGTGTACATCCATCATTAAAATTCGTTTTTTTCTATCTCAATATAGATCATATCCCTTTTTCTCATTAGGTCTGCATTTTATTAGAAAAAATAATAGGAAGTTGTGATAAATCTAGGGATCCTCCATTGATTTCGACTTTTATGAATTATTTATAATGTTTTAATAGTCAATAGGAGGAGTGGGTAAATGTATATTTAAATTAGTTTTATATAGTTATCAATGATATATTAATAATGGGAAAAAAGAGAAATGAACATTGTTATTTTTATAATAGTTCAGATCCAAATGATATTAATCTTTTATTAACCCCTATCATTAATTGAGAGAGATTTAACCCACCATAATATACTATTTAAATTTTTATGTGAGATCACAAACTTTTTAAGAGATCCTTTTTAATCCCCTATATGAATAACCCAATTTAAAAAACGTGTTCAAACATAGCGGCATAACTCGGTCACCCAAACTATGTCACACCTAGAGGAACAACCTAGAAGCTACTATTTCAAGTGGTCATATAAAAAACCATATATTTACATTTTCCATAGAATAATAGAATCCACATAATTTTTTCCATCATGGATGAACTTGAAATACTCAGCCATTTCTTCACTTAGATGAACAACCCAAAACCTAACATTTTTCTTAAAGTGATAAACTACAATCCTATATTTTAATAGGTAGTATAACCCAATAAAATTATTATCCAAGAATATAATATAAATAAATAAAACAAAAAAATATGTATATAATATATGATATGAGTTTCATGGGTAAATGTTTTAAACAGTATCAAATGATCAAATGATTGTATTACAATTGAGATTTGTAGTTGATCACCGAAGTATGTACCACTTGTATAGTTCAATAATATCTTCAATATAATTTATCTTTATATGGATATATTGATCTCCTTATATAGAGTTATTTAATTTATATAATATTCAAATCATGAAGATAAGTTTATTTCATCCTTCCCAAAGAAACGTATGATTTATTTATTGAATATGCGTGAAATAGTAACCCATACGAGTTACCTCAATAATTTATAATATTAAAAACCTTTTATAAAGTGATAAAATATTAGTATAATTAATACAATAAAATCAGACAATTATTACCAGTATTAACATCCCATGGAAAACACTCATAATAAATATGAGATAAAATGTTCAAATTCCAACCATATTAAATTTTAAATTTTTTTTAACAAGAAACCATTGCATGAATTCAAACAACGTGATAAGAATATAATCCCTTATATAATTATTAAAAATAAAATTCCTTAATATTTTTATAAATATTACTTATTTCAGAAATAATTTTAATCATGATAAACATATAAAAATTATACGGTAATTTTAAAAATTGATGTATAAATAAAACATGGAATGTTTTGAACTAAAATATGAAATGATAATTAAGTGAACATATCTAAGTAATATTCCAGGTCAAGTACTTTAACCTATTCAAAAAAGTGGTCACTTTAGTTTTCTACACAAATATAATTTTATTTTATTTGTATATCCACATAAATATTTTTCATGCAGTCAAATATTTCTTTATGTAAGAACTCTGTTTTTGTTCATGTAGTCACATCAATTTTGTTCGTATAGTTACATCACATTTACTCAAAGTGGAAATTTAAATTTTTTAATGTGGTCACTTAATTTTTATCATATTTACACTCATGATAACTTCACTTAAGATCATTTTCTAGTATTTTTCAAATTTCATCTCAAGGTCTCTTCACACATGGTAACTCCCATACAATGCAAAATTTTTACTCATGGTCACTTCACATGGCATATTAAAAAGGTATCTTCAAAAGGCCACTTAAAATGGGAACTTTATATGGTTACTTACAAAGGATAATTCAAAAGGTCACTTCACATGGTCACATGAAAACATCAATTTTTAAGTCCACATGACATGGTCACTTCACATGGTCACTTCAAAAGTTCATTTCATATGGTCAGTTCCCATATTTTTTCATTTTTTTATGGCATAAAAATTATTGAATTATAGAATATAAAATATCAACCCCTAATATGATTTATATTTTCCAACATTATTTCATAATATTATAAATTTCAAAATATAAATAATCACATTGGATAAAGGTTTCACTCAATAACAATACCATGTTTGGATATCAGTGTAATATTCATCATAAATTCAAATAGGCTATAGAATATATTGAAATGTGATGTTTAAACTCCATCTAAACATCCATCACCCAAAAACTAGGCTCTCCTAAAAAAATACATGGTCCCACTATTGTAAAAATGTATGAAACATATCAAACATAAGAGTATTCTAATCCAATGTGGTGAGAAAACCCATTTAATCTAAAATAATATCAATAATAGCTAAAAAGGTGAGATAAGATACCTTAAATTAGAGAGAAAGTATATCAGCTACAGATTAATCATAAAAATGTACCATAACTCACTAACCGGCTATGAGAGTCCAAATATAGGCATATAATCTTCATGACCATGAATCTACATGCATAGAATATATCATTTTCAAGAACACTTCATTTGATAAGATGAACCCTAAATAAATAGAGAATATTTTGATGAGATAATACTAGAAGGACATAGAATACCATGACTTACTATTATATGAATCATGTTCTAAATTTCATATATCATACAATAATTCATGATAGTTACTGGTTAAAAAAATGTTATTACAGTATTAGTGAATGGTTTCATTGACTACTTATCCTATTTTAGTCTAAATAGTATGATTAGTAAACAAAATAACCCATTAAAATCTTATCCTAATGGTCCCAAACCAGTCCTAACAAGAATGATAACTCCAAACTCTATCCTCAGGACTTGATCTCTTGGATACCACTTCTAAATTAACTGACGTACTAAGTCCCTTCTGAAGCTAATAACAAGTTTTGTTTTCCATACTGATCCCACCATAAATAGTCATAGTTCTAGTGTCTAGCCCTGAGTAGGAATTTATCACAATATGGAATGAATTAACCAATATTAACCAACAGAAGAAACATACATACAATGTATAGAAAAACAATAAACACCATATATATATATATATTGACTGTATACATTACATAAATGAGTCCATAATTTCAATAAAAATATGTCCTTGTAAAATTAAAAAAGAATTGAATATATAAATACTTTCAATCTAATAGACATACAACATTAGAATGTTTTTCTTTATTATGTTTCCTTATTAATCAATCACTATACAAAAAAATTACCACTACAATAACGAACAACAAAGAACCACCATTAATCACCATGAATAACTAATATTCTATAAATAATTATCACTTAATCTATATCCACAAACACCATCCCTAATTCATGTATTGTATGTATAGACAAAATATGTATGGGAACCAAGTACATGTGACATTGTACCTAAATTCAGGATATTTTTTTATATTCTATCAATTTTATTCATCAATCCATAGGGTTATAATGTATTGTGGATGATAAGTATCAAATATTTTTTTTGAATATTGATTAAAATTAAAAAATTACATGTTTAATTTTTTGAAATGATTTTTTAATTAATATGAATGGATTGTTTCTGATTATCCTTTATCTTGATATTATAAAGAACATAGATTATAGACATTAATATTGGATTCTATTCTCTATAAGTCAAATATCATGGTAAATGGGATTCATTGAGATTATTTGTGAATTCTCCCCCTCGAAGGAATATTGAAGAAAGAAAAATGTCATTAGATATGTACTCATCAATGAGGGGCTCAATACAAATCATATTCCCTCAATTTATGAATAATAATTTTCTAAGAGAATGTTATGTGACCATTATTCATAGATTATATAAGTATGAATCCATTACATTTTAACCATAATATAGAACCATATAAATATCATCTTTTCTTCATTTGTAATCATCATACCTATCCCATAAATGTATTCATAATAATGGAATAGAGCATAGATGCCATGGTATAAAAATATTATATAATAGTGAAAATTAATTATAATGGGGGTATTCACATTATGTTGAGGTTTATAGAATGAAAAAATTATTGATTGAAATTTATTGGTAATCATGGAGAGTTTTAAGTTCAATTTTTAGTAATTGAGACTCTTACATTTCATAATTATATTTTTGTGGGTGTTTTTTCTAGGTTATCTATATAAGAATAATAAAAATAAAAATTTCATGGACCACAACATAGTGATTTTCATATTGAAATAATATTAATGGAATGAAATAAACACTCAAGAATAATTTCAACATGCCACATTAGTATTCATGTGATAAATAATAGTCTGATAGAAGTATATAAACATAAAAAATATTTTAGTCAACATAAATGAAGGTTAGTAGTAGATTTAGTTGAAAATAAAATCATGATAGATATTTAAAGAAGAAAAAGAATGTATATATATAATTATTTAATGAATATCATATGGGTTTAACTATCAAAATATTGAAGATGCCAAATATATTATTGTTAGAATAGAATATCCTTAGATTGGATCACGCACAACAACTAGGGATTTTGGTACAATTGTTTTTTATTTTCTTCAGTTTTATTATTTTATTTTGTAATTTTTTCTTATTCTCATTTCACTAATACAAACTTCTACATGGAGAGGTAAATAATGGGTGATAATAGAAGCGTAGAAATCACCTTTTGAAATTCGTGATTCATTTCACATCATAGAATAAAAATATCTATCTCTAGTTAAATTAGATTCAATATTCTAATAGATTTTTTTATTATAAAGTGATAATGTAATTAATTTATAAATTTTTATTGAATTTTTATTTTCTAAATTATATTTATCACTCTCCACCTAGATATGGAATATATATAATTAAATAGTATATAGATAAGTGGTGATTTTTTCTATTATTCTATACATGTGTTGATGTGGTAGTTGAAACTCATGGATATTTAAAAAGAATAAATCCCAATATAGAAATTACTATGCCCCATAAGAGGGTCAACTAAAACACGTGTTATCATAAGAAGTATGGTTTAAAGTGTATATATTTTAGCTATGAATATTCTCAATATCACTATATGGTTATTGAAGATAGTAGAGGAGAATTTGGATTCTATATCTCATCAACATTGTTAAATATGCGGTGATAACTTTGAGACGATGATAAAATTGAAATAGATTAATCCAGCCCATACCTGATAAAAAATTTATGATTTTTTTAAAATATATATTTGATTTATTTATTTAGTTTTTAGAGAAACCAGCAAAAAAAAATCAACCCATTTTCTTTGACCATCAAGTGAAAATAGATTTAAATAAATCCTCTATAGTGTAAACAAAGAGCCATCATTTTTATAATATTTACATATGGTAATAATCTATTTTACCAAAAACCTTGATATGTGTGCCACAAAACATGTATAAATTTATAGTGAGTAGGCTTCTAATTTAATGCTTATAATTATATTACTATAAATTTTAAAATTAAAATTTATCTTGATAATTCGGTAATTTAAATAATCTTACTTATCTGAATTATAAAATTGAATTTACGCAATAATTTTTAATAAAGTACTCTTATAGGATGATATATAACTTAATGTGTTCACTATAAAACTTCCTTTATGATTAATAACCCAAAACAATCTAAATAGTACTTGGGTACAAATCTTTTAATTAATTATAAAAAATTAATTGAAATTTAAATCATAAAATTGACATAGAACATAAGTCTTAAATAATTTGGATAAATTATAATTTCCATGAATTTTAAGGAGAGGACCCAATTATAATTATCAATATGTTCACTCATGTATTATCCATCTTGAAACAAAGAGGAATAGGGGGAGAAGAATTCGAGTAGAGGGAATTCCCCTTATTTGAAAAAGGATAAGGAAAAGAGTTGTTGTACAGGTCCAACCATAAGAGATAAAAGACTAGTATGACCCATAATGATATTTTCTTCGAAGGTGATTCCTTGTATTTAGAATCATGGAAATCAAAAATGTATTTTATGAAATTAGAAAATATTTATGTGAAAATCGCTATGCGTTCTGCGAGAGATTAAAAAATAACAATGGAAAATTCCCACAACAAATAATAGAATAGCATCACATCCATGTTTATTTTTTCCAAGGCCCACTATATAATGATAAAAATAACACGGGTTCCTCATATAGAAGATTATTAGAAGACATGTCCCCAAAAAAATCCATGGACATATTTAAGAAGATCAGAGAGAACTCATAGCTATTTGGAACAATATGTAATACAATAAGTGAAATCCATGAGGTAATTATTTTAGATCCACCAACCTTATTAGAATTAAATAATATCCTGATAACTAGTTTAGTGTGGTAGATGGATATGAAGAAATAAGGGAATAAAAATAAGTAACTATGTTATATAGTTTATTCGCATCAGCTAACCATTTCATTGAATATTGTTCGGAAGTGTAGGGAATTTAAATTTGGTCAAATTACATTTATATGAAGGATATTCAATAAAAATTCATGGAAATAGGGTAAATACATATTTAAATTATGGATAATGAAATCATAAGAGTAAAACATGTCATACATTAAAAATAAAAACCAACCACATCCCCCATTTTATTAGAAAAACCAAATATAAAAAAAAACACCCTTTCAATATCCTTACAAGTTGTCTTATGTCCAACCTTCATACCATCACCGTATTTTATAACAAAATAACCCCTATGAAAAACCCTCATCTAGTGAACCACAGCTAGTGAAACATCTGGATGAAGAACCTAATGTTGGTAAACATAGATATAATGCTGAATAATTATCAAATAAGGTAGATAACATAGTGGTATTATTTTCTAAAAACATAGGAAATATTCCACATTAAATGGACACTACATTGAAGGATATTGTGAGTATCATACCCACTTGATGTATTACGGAGATTCAACTACCAACAATAATAGGACCTCAAATAAACTATAAAAAAATAAAGAATAAAAATGTAGAAATTCATGGATAATTTATTGAATATAGCCCTATAAGGATAAAATTAAATAAGAAAAATAAAAGTGTTTACTAAATAGTAAGTTAAAAGAAACAAAAGCGATAAGAATGATCATCACCCACCATTCCCATAATGGATGATAACATCAATTATTATTCATGAAGAAGAACTCTAATGAGAAATTTTAGAAATATTTTCAAATGTTAATATCAAAATAACACTTCTTGAATAACTAAAGTAGATTCCAATGTTTTTTATTTTATATAAGTAACTTTTTACAAAAAATAGGAGGATTAAAGTTAATGGGATAATTATTTTAGAAAGAACTTCCATAACTTTGATCAAACCCTAGTTACCAAAAAAATTTAATGATCTGGGGAAAATGTCTATCCAATGTAAAACTGATTCCTTAACTTTACCTTACACATTATTTTATCCATGTAATTATAAAAATGTATTAACAGACCTAGTTTTTAATAATTTCTAGAAGATATTTTTGAAACCCACATGAGTTTTTGTACAAAACAAAAAATTATCCACTATTTTTCTAGTGAGAGTATGGATGATGTGTTGGTTGGAGTTCAAGGCCTAATATTTCTATCCAAATTCTATGTTCATAATATCGAGGATGATATAGCACCGGGCCACTCAACCATCATTACAGGGATACTATTTTAAAATATTCAAAAGATAATAATCATTGTACATTAAGGGACATGCACTAGAGTGTCTCAATACAACATTAGAGACATATATAATTTTTTACTCTATGAGGTACCCTTCAGATGAATATTTAATTTTGAAACTATTTATGTGAGGGTTTAATCTTCTTCCCTCAACAAATAATATCCATATTAAAATATAGAATTATGGTGAGCACATAGTTTTCTGATAAGGACATTGTAAACTAAGTTCACACTCTCAAATATGATAATTAATGTTTGACAAATTAAAAATATTTTTTTTTATTTTAAGGATCCAAAAAACTGGAAAAAATATTATTAAAATTATAAATTAGATATATTAGGTAAGGAGAACGACTGATAGAAAAATACTGATTAGAGATAGTATAAGTAGACCCATTTTTCCTTTTAGACCCTCCCATTATCACTGTATGCAAATCAATTTTCCAATAATATCTATCCATTTATAATTAAATCCTACACTTAATACACGTAAATTACATAGAAACCATATTCAGATATAAAATATGGGTGATGATACCCTTATGAAAGTGATCAGATTACCCAAAGAGCTCTATGAAACCAAACCATATTTAACTCACTTTACTAAAAGGGAAAACCATAAAAAATTTTCTTAAACATTTAGAGTACCCAGTTTACATTGATAGGTTAAAAAATAATCAAGAATAATTTATAATAATTTAGAAGAAATAATGAAAATTTCATTTTTCATTCATGAAAAATTAGTTTCTAAATAAATTTAGATGATAATAATGAAAAGAACAAACTATATAGGGAGGAGTATCCTCATGATTTCACTATCCACAAATTCTTGGGGTTTTGTAATTCATGGAATAGTTTTTTATTGAAACCAAACACATATATAGCTAATATAATATAGAAAATCCATCTCCATTTCCCTCATCATCATTTTAAATGAATATATAGACTTAAATTTACATTGAAAAGGGTGGAACAAATTTACCTCAAGAATATATCCTTTTAATGATTGAGAATAATTGGCCACTAAAACCACCAATTTTTTTAAGGGTGTATTAATAAAAAATTTTCAACATCATTTTATATTTTTTCATACAATGATATAAGAAATTTGGAAAACATTATGAATATTTATCTTTCTTTTTTATTTAAGTGGTAATTTTTCAACTAAATTGTCTATTCATCCTCCTCCATATTTTCTCATTCAATAACTACCTTAATGAGAGAATTTCTATATGATATTTATTTACCATAAACACTATAGTTTCATACTTCACCTAATACTAGAAACTCTACATTTTTAGGTAATTGGATCTTGTTATGACCTATTTAATTATAGTAGGACAATTTGTTTACAACTCAACATCAAAAATTTAAATATATATTTAGTTATAAACGTGGTGGATTTAATACATTGTCTAGGTAGAATAAGTTAATCTCACTAGATATGGAATCCTAAAAAAATTAATTTAGAAAATTGAATGTGCATTAGAGACATTATTACCAAAATATTGTAGAGGAAAATAATTAGTAATAATCCAAAATTAGGGTATATTCACAATTAAGTTCAATACTATTAAAAATTTAAAATTTAATTCCATGTAACATAAAAATAAATATTTTTAATGGTTATACATTTGAAATTAATATATATTTTTTTGAAAATATTATCTCTATCAATTACCTCACACTTAACATTTAGGGTCCGGGTCAAGTGAGCACTAAAAATAGATTTTCAATGTGGAAATAAAAACAAATGTAACTAAAATTATCAAAGAATAAAATCATGGAACCAATAATACCCTGCCTCTTTAACAACATCAATTAAAAATTCATCATTATTTTCATTCATTTTATTTTTATTTCTTTAATTCATCAATGAACAATGATCCATACCTCACCTATTTTCCTCTCAATACATGATTGTGATTTTGGACAATGTATTCCTTATCCAAATATAAGCATGGGTAACCATAAGATTATCGTATATCTAAATCTATAACTTATCAAGTTAATTAATTTTATCCTTAATGATGATACAAAGATATATTTTTGAGTATTTATTATTGGTGGGTTTAAAATATACAAAATTCAATGGAAAAAGGAAAGGTTTAAGCGCTTTGTTGAAGCATGATTGTATCACTCTAGTTTACATTAAATTATTTACATCTCATCATTATACATTTCATAAAATCATTCCCATAATAACATCATTTTTTATGAAAAGCCAAAAAATTTCCCAATTTATTATTAATGACAAAATAATTTCATCCCAAAATTTTAGAATTATATTTTTTAATCTCTAGAAAGAAACATACCTTTTTTTCATGACAGCTCCATAAATTCACATCATTAAGTATCATCAATTTTCTCTCTGGCCATTGATTTAAATCCACCCAAATTTGTAAAAAATGGTGTCACAAATAAAAAATTAATTCCCCCACATAATATTCACTAAAATAATGGAATGTACTTGAAGTGTGATTTAGATAGGGAATTTTTTTTATAATGATCCAAACTAAATAAAATGTTCATGGATACTAAGTCTACATTCCCATACTTTTCATACATATATATTAAATATTTTTATATTAAAATTCATTAAATTATACAAACAAAACACTATTTAAAGTAATCGTATTGTGGATTTTGAAGCTTGGAAACATAATAAAAAGGTTCATATGTGTACTACATTATATTCAACTATAACATTCATATCTAGAACCATTCATAAACATATTATTCACAAATAATTTCTATAAGACCTAGAAAATTGAAGCATATGAATGTGTGAGATTAGATAGTCAGTATGGTTTAAAAAGTGATATATACAATTATAACTTGAACACAAGTTCATGAAAATAAGAGAATAACATTTTAAAACCATACCCTACATAACAAAGATAATAGTGTTTTCGCATTGAATAAATGTTGTAAGTTTATAATACATTAATCATAAGTAAATAAAAGAACATTATCTATGGTAGAATAAAATTAGTATATGATATAAAATTGTTGAATACACATAAACATAAATAATCATTTTTATTGTAGTTGAGGTTCACTTCTAGGATATCATAGTGGAATGGTTTCACACCAGAAACCATCATAGTAGTTAAGGATCACATCCAAGACCATTATAGAAGAATATGTTCCTTAATATGGTCCAATCACTATTATGGTCCTTTCTATATAATGAGATATAAATATTTACATAATTAATTAGAGGGAGATATATGTCTCACCCATCTCAAAATGAAGATCATACTTATATATTCCCTAAAATTATAAATGTTTAATCATCTAATAACCCATGAAATGAAATGGGTTTCATAAACATTTCATCATATCATAATATATTGAAAAGATAGAGGTTTCATACTCATTTCACAATTAAATCATTTCATAACCCACAAAAAGAATCAAGTTTTATAAGATTTTCCTTGTGGTATAACTCATGGAAGTGAAATAGGTTTCACGAATATCATGCCATCATAAATAAAACACATTTATAAAAATAATAAGAATGTAAACCTTGGATAATATACATGTTAATTCATAGGAAACATTTAAATATGTCATCATAGATGTAAAATGATTTTAAAATATCATTTAAAATATTTCTTAAGGGAAATATCCTTTCTAATATAAAAAAAAACTTATTAAAATAGAAACTATTTTCAAGATAATTTTCATTGAAAATATCTTTAGAATATTAAAGTGAAATATTAAAATAAATTATTGATTACAATGGAAAATAATTCTATTCTTTTTCATACATGATAAAAAAGAGTAATCCATACATTTTTTGGTAAAATCCAAATAGTAAATGTTTAGAAAATGACGTGATGATTCTATTTAATATTTTTTTTGCGAAAATTAAACCACGGCGAAAAAATTCTTTAATAAATCATATTTATAATGTAAAACAAATGTAAAACACATTTATAAAACGTTTTTTCAGAATAAAAAGCGTTTTTCAAAAAAAGAGAGAAATAAGGAAATTTTTTCTTAGAAAACTTATTTTAAACCATTGATTAAATAAATTGAGAAAAATGAAGGAAGAAAATTTATTCTATAGAAATAACTTGGGTATAATAAATTTCATTAATTTAATGAGATATGGATCATAATATTTCATCATTGGAATCATAATTATAAAAAATCCCAATAATCGATGATATTGTAACATAACGTAATTACTAATTTAGTAAATTTTTAATAGTAATTAACATTAAAGATTTAAATCAAATGAAATATATTTAAAATAATTAAATTAATGATATAACTTTCAATGGGGTGGTATATACACCTCATAAAATAATATTGGTGAATGAAATATCATATTTCATAAAGAAGAAAAACTGCGACAAAATGGATTTATTTCAATAATGACTTACAACATACACATTTAATCATCCTTTATAATAAACATAAGTTTATTATTCATATAAAAAAAACTATATTTTTCAAACCGTATATGATTTTATTATTAAATTTTATTACATGACTATTAACAATTCCATTTTAAAAATTCATTTTAGGAGAAAACAACTTTGTTATTCATGTATGATTTGATTTATTATTTTTCATCCCATTAATATGTTAATGGTTTCATAATATATATATATATATATTGTGATACATTATATAAATTTAATTTATAATAATTATATATTTTTTTTGAAGTAATTCATAATAGTTATAGATTTAAAATGAAATACACCATTCATGGAGATGGTAGGCCATACGTACGTATGAATGTTGTTTCCATTTTCTAAAAAGATTGAATGAAAGAAATAAAAAAAATATTACCATTTTAGATTTATTTTTTTCATAAATATAATATATTTTCATTCAAAACATCCCTATTAACTCCCAATTATAGCGTGAATGATTCACATCACTTCGTGTGTTGGTAGTTCACCGTACACATGAGCGACATTATCATATTCCCATAAAATTAAATATATGTTGAAATATGCAATATAATAATTATATAAATATAAAAATATCATAAATTTTATATATAAACATTTCATCTATCTTTATATCTATTCATGATATGTGGCGATTGAAAATTAATAACATCCATTCATGAGGTGGTTGTCCATCGTACACACAAATAGTTATTTCATCTCACATTTGATGGAAGATGAGATGGTTGTAGGTAAGTCCATTAAAATAAAAAAATATATGTATATAGAATATAATTATTATTTAAATCATAATGGTTTAATAATAATTAGATGTAGAGTAGGAAAAGAAATGAATTTCTCGCCTAAGAGTGTAACCTTTTCTTTGGAATTTTTTTTTATTTTACACTGAATGACCTCGTAGGATGAATATATGACCAAAATATATATTATTGGATGGGAAAAAATAATTATGCAATTTATTTGAGAAGGTATTTTCCAAACCAAAGTGTTTTTGAAGTGTTATTATGAGAGGATAAGGGGAGAGCTTTTATAAGTGTAGTGAGTGGAACACTTGAAATTTTTGAAAAGAAAAAGTTATACCCACGTTTTCCACATACCACAAGTATAAAAAAATGGATAATTATCAATATCATAAGATAAAAGGTTTAATTATTTCACTAAAATTGTTTTTTTAAATGTTTTTTGTAATTTTTAACACTTACGATTTTAGTTTAACACCTTGATAAATCTATATCTACGTTAACTACATTGAATAATTTATTATGTTTTTTCCCTTTATTATGGTAAAAAGTTAGGTCAAACATATTTAAAAATATAAATTATAATTATTCCAAATAATTAATGTATTTTTTTCAAATTTCAATCACATAAGTGTAAAATTTAATTGAAAATTAAACCCAAAAATGCAAAAAAAGTCATTTTCCAAGAGAAAAAATATTCGAATGTTTAAAATGTTTTTATGCTAGAATATTATATGAAAATGATACAAATGAATTAAATTAGATTAGTTTATTAAAAATTGAATTTATTTTTATTATAAACCTAGTTTAAATAAAAAATGAACCATATAAATTCTATAAAATAATTTTTAGTTTTCACTAAAAACCAATTTTATTACTATTCACCTGAAAAATAAATCATTTTCGTAGGATACATAAAATTCACTCGAAAATAATATTGACATGTAAATTTCAAATTTTTTGATTTTATATCATGTTAATTTACTGAAAAAATTAATTTTGTTATTTCAAATCACAAAATGAAATAAATGAAATTTTTTAGACAAAATTATATTGTAAAAGCATATGATGACTTTTCTAAAAATTAATTAGTTCTTTATAAATAGGATATTTATATAAAGTAATTGTAATTAATATTTCAAAAAATAGTTATTACTCATAATAATGATATGATTAACAACTAAGTTATAATGGATTCATTTAAAGAATAATATTAATAATATATAATGGTTTGTTTAAACTCATTGTCGAGTGTAATGCAAGATATCAATAAAATATAAAATATTCAAAAAAATGTAATAATAATTCTTAAAAAATCCAGGTGTTATATTATACCCTAATTAAAATCAATTTCACCATATAAATTCATAATAAACATTAAATAATAACATAAAATGAAATATTAAATATCAGGAAAATAAGGATATTCATGATATAAGAAGTAATAGGGTGGTATATACACCTCATAAAATAATATAGTTATATGATATAATATATGTCATAAAGAAGGAAAATCAAGACAAAAATGGATTTCTATAAGTAATGACACATGTCGTACAAATTTAAACCCATTTTATAATAAATATAAGTTCCTAATTTATCTAATAATGAACCATAACTGTATTTTAAATACCATATATGATTTTATTATGAGCATTTATCACCTTTTTGTTAACAATTCTATGTTAT
Organism: Viscum album; assembly: GCA_963277665.1. NCBI lineage: Eukaryota > Viridiplantae > Streptophyta > Magnoliopsida > Santalales > Viscaceae > Viscum > Viscum album. The sequence goes on from OY728150.1 coordinate 1,782,686,857, forward strand.
AATAATATTTCTAGAAAAACAATTTTGTTATTCCTGTGTGATTTCATATGATATATTTTTTCCTATTAATTTGATCATGGTTTTATAATATATATAATTTTATCCATTATATAAATATAATTTATATTAATTATATATGTTTTCAAGTAATCCATAATAGTTAGATATTGAAAATGGAATGTATTGTTCATGGAGACGGTTTGTCGTATGTATGTATGAATATTGTTTCAATTTTCTCATCAAATTGAATAAAAAATATAAAAAATATATTAAAATTTTATAATAATTTTATTTCCTTATATGTCAAATAAATTCATTAAACCCATCCTTACTACCTCCCAATTAAAGCCTATAATATTATGATTTCTTCAGGTGTCAGTAGTCTTCCGTACACACGAGCGACTTTATCATATTCCCACAAAATGTATAGTATGATGAAATGTGTCATATAATAATTATAAAAGTATATAAATATCATAAATTTCATATATAAACATTTAATATATATTTATATATGGTCATGATAGGTGGTGATGAAAAAATAGTAACATCTATTCATAAGGCGGTAGTCCACCGTACACACAAATAATGATTTCGGCCCCCATTTGATGGAAGATGGGATGGTTGTAGGTAATTAAATAAAAATAAAAATATATGTGTATATGGTATATAATTATTATTTACATTATAATGGTTTAATAACAACTACAAGTGGTGGAGGAGGAAATACATTTAAATGCACACTTAGTGGCGTTACCTCTTATTTGGAAAACTTCTTTTATTTGGCACCGAATGGCCTTATAGGATGAATATATGACCAAAATATTGATTATTGGATGGGAAAAAGGAATTATGGAAGTGATTTTGGTAGGTATTTCCCCCAATAAATTTTTTTAGAAGTTTGATAAAAAGAGGATTGGGGTGGGATTTTAAAGTTGCAGTTAGTGGAACAATTGTAATTTTTGAAGAACAATGTATACCAACGTTTTTCACATGAAACAAGGCTTATAAATGGATAATTATCAATAATATAAGATATAATGTTTAAATATTTTAATAAAATTGGTTTTAAATGATTTGAGTCATTTTAAACCCTTATCGTTTTAGTTAATCACCCTGATAAATCTATTTTACCTTAACCGTGGTAAATAATTTTTTATGTTTTTAATATTTACTGTGGTAGAAAATTTATTTGAAAATATTATATAATATTAATTATTATTATTCTAAATAAGGAATATTTTTTTCCAAATTCCAATCATATAATTGGAATAAAATAATTGAAAATTAAACCTAGAGACACGACAAAGAATCAATTTTTCAATAGGATTTGTTTTCAAAAGTTTGAAACGTTTTTATGTTGTAATTATATAAGAAAAATATACCAATTACCTAAATTTGATTAATTTTTATAAAATTTAAGTCATTTTTTCTTTTAAACCCAACTTAAATAAAATAAATTTACCATTTAAATTCTGTAACCTCATAGGCTGTTATAAAAAAACCAATATTTTATACAATACACTTAAAAATTAATAGTTTTTGAAAAATACCTCAAATTCAATATAATATAATATTTAAATTATGATTTCAAAATTTATGATATTATAACAATTTATTTTTAATTTATTTTTATAATTATTATATTATTTCCATTCAAAAAATGAAATAAATAAACATTTTAGTGAAAATTATAGTTTTGAAATATATGATGACTTCTTTAAAAATTAATTACTTTTTTTCAATATGTTTTTTATATAAAAAATGATAATTAATGTTTAATTTAATTTTTCTTAATATTAATAATGATATTATTAATATCTTGGTTATATTGTTCTCATTTAAATAATAATATTAATAATATATAGTTGTTTGTTTTAACTTAGTGTTGCATGTAATGATAAATATCACTAAAATTTGAACTATTTTAAACAATAAATAATAATTACTAAAAGTAAAGGTGTTATTATACCCCAATTAAAATTAATTTCACCACATAAATTCATCCCATTGGTAAAATATATTATTAAAACTAGAAATTATAGATATGAGGTTAGAAGTAAGACTAATAGAAAAAGACGGATTAGAGATAATAGTAATTAAAATGTTTTGTATTTTAAACATACCCTCTACCATTTTCTACAAATGAAATTTAGAATTTTATTTATCAATTTATTATTCAAGCCCTTAAATAATACTCCTAAATTATCTTGAAACCATATATAGAACTCAAATATGGGTGTTTATACCTTTGTAAATGTGATCTGATTACCCAAATACCTCTAAGGAACCAAACTAGATTTAATTCACTATCATAAAATGAAATACCTCACCAAATAAGTTTAAAAGTAATAATATCTAGTTTATATTCATAGTATAAATAGTAATTAGGAATTATTTACAATAAATTGGAATAAATAATGAAAATTTCTATTTTTCATTCATAAAAAACCAGTTCCCAAATAAATATAGATGATAATAATAAAACAAAAAAACTCTAAAGGGAATATTATCATCCTTCATCAAACATCCATGAATTATTGGGGTTAGTAATTCATAGAATGACTATTTCAGGATACAAAACTCTTATAAAGACTATATACTACTGAAAATCTATCTCTTAATCCCTCATCATACTTTGAATTGAATATAGAGAATTAAATTTATATGGAATAGGGTGAGATAAATTTCTCTCCAAAACCAATCCTTCCAATGATTTACAATATATGTCCACTAAAACCACCATTATTTAATAGGGTGTATTATTAATAATTTTTATGATTCAACATATATTTCTCCACAAAATCTTATAGGAAATTTTGAAAAAACAATGAATAGTTGCCATATTTTTACATAAGTAAATTTTTTTGGCACAATATCCTCTTCATATTCCTTTAGTTTTTCTAATTCAACAACAACCATAATTAGAGAATTTATATATGATATTTATCTAACATGAACACCTTAGATTCATATTTCTTCTACTCCTATAATCACCACATTTTTGGTCATTAGATCATGTTATAAACTATTTAATTATGGTAGCTCAATTTTTTAACCACTCATCTTCCAAAATTTAATTATTTGTTTGGGAATGACAATTGTGTATTTAAAAAATTTTATAAGTGGAATAAGTTAAACCCATGAGTTGGGGAATCCTAAAAAATTAATTTATAAAGTTGTAAGTTTATTATAACATTATTCCCAAAATAAAATAGAGAAAAATAATTGGTAATATTCCAAAAGTTGGGTATTTTAACACTTAATATCAATAATCATCGAAATTAAAAAATTGTTATAGTTTAACAAAAAAATAAATATTGGGGCTGATTAAGTCATTAAAATAAATATAAAAACTGGTGAAAATATCATATATATCAATTAACCGACACTTAACACATAAAATATGGGTCAAGTAAGCACTGAAAATAAATTTCTAGTATGAAAATAAAAAATATGTAATTGAAAGTCCAAATAATAAAATCAAGGAACCTATAATACCGTGCCTCTTGAGAACATCAATTTAAAATTCATTATTATTTTCATTCATTACATTTCCATTTCTTTTCTTCATCATTGAACAAGGATTAATACCTCTCTTATTTTCTTCTAAACACATGATTTTTATTTTTAATAATGTTTTCCACATAAAATTAAATTCATGGGTAACCATAAGAATATCACATTTCAAAATATCTATATAATTTAGTTAACTAATTGTATACATAATGATGATATAGAAAAGTTTTTTTTGAGTTTTGATGGTGGTGGGTTCAAAATGTCAAAATTGTGTGGCAGAAGGTGATGTTATTCCCATTATAGAGCCATTATAATATCACTCTAGTTTCCAATAAAGTATGTACATAACAAATTCATTCATGTCATAAAATTATTCCCATAATAACATCAATTTTTTTCCGGAAAATCCCAAATTTTTCCCAATTTAGCATCAATGAAACAATAATTTCATCCCAAAATTTTATAATTTTATTTTTTTCTATATAAAGGAACCTCAATTTTTTATTGAAATCTAAAGAAATTTAAAACATTTAAAATCAACAATTTTCTCTATAGACTTTGATTTTACTCCACCAATTTTTTTAAAACATTGTGTCCAAAATAAAAAATAAAGTTCCTAACAATAAAGTTTATTAAAATAATGGAATGTACATCCAGAGTGATTTGGATGGGGAAAACATCTTATAATGAGACAAACTAAATATATAGTTATTGTTTACAAGGTTTAGAGTCCCAGTCTTTTCATACATACATATTATATCTTTTTTTATTAAAATTCACTACATTATAAAAACAAACTCATGAGGATTGTAATGTTATAGTTCCTTTTGAAACTATAAAACACAATAAAATAGTTCACATGTGAACTACATCATCTACCACAATGATCTTAATAACTATAAACATCCATAAACATATCATTCATAATATATTTCTAGAAAACCTAGGGAAATGAAACATATGAAAATATGAGATTATATTCTCTATAAGGTTAAAAAAGTAATATATATAACTATAATATGAACATAAGGTCATGATAACATGAGAATAAAATTTTAAAAACATACACTATATATCAATGATAATAATATTTAGTCATGGAATACAGATTGGATGTTCATAAGACATGAGTTAATATGAAATAAAATAGCATGATCAATGAGATCAGAAAATTATTATATGAAATATAATTTTTGAATACACATAAGCATAGAAAATAATTTCAATATAGTTGAGGTTCAATTACAAGGATATCATTATGGAATTATTTCACTCCTCAAACAATCATAGTAGTCAAGGATCACATAAAATTAAATCTTAGTAGAATAAGTTCCTTATAAATCTGGTTCACTCATCATTATAATCCTTTCGATCTCATGAGATATATATCTTTACCCAATACAATGGATAGAGATATAGGTATCACCCATAAAAAATTAAAATCATACTTATGTGTGCTAAAAAGTCATAAAACATTCATCATGTCATTACCCATGAAATGGAATGATTTTTTAAACATTTCAAAATATCAAAAACTATTTAAAAGAGATATGATTCATAATCATATCATAATTATGTCATTTTATAACCTACTAAAAGAAGAAAGTTTCATAAGATTTTCTTTATGGTATAAACCATAGAAGAGAAATAGGTTTAACAAACATCATTACATCATAAAAATAAACCATTCATAGAATGAATGTGAATAATATCCTTGTATCATATTCCTATTATTAATAGATAACATCAGAGAATGTGATCTTTTATGTACAATGGGCTTTAAAGATCATTTAAAACATTTCTTGTTAGAAATATCCTTTCCACATTGATAAATAACATATTAAAACAAAAAAAGATTTTCAAAATAATTATCTTTGAAAATATAATTAGTTTATTATATAAAAATATTCAAATAAAATTTTTGGTAGTAATAGAAAATAATTACATTCATTTATTATATGATAAAATGAAGAATACTTTCATTTTTTCAGTAAAAAGAAAATGGTTAATGTTTGTAAAATGGCATGAGAATTCAATATTTTCTTTAAAGTTAAATCATGGTTAAAAATGACTTTAATAAATCATATTTATAATGTAAAAATATCTTTGAAAGCACATTTATGAAACATGGTTTGAGAAGAAAAACTGGTTTTCAAAAAGAGAGAGAACTAAACACCGTTTTTTAAAAAAAACCTTATTTTGAACTATTGAGTGCATAAGGAGAGGAAAATGAAGGGAAAAAATTTATTCTTGAGAATTAAATATAGTAAAATTAATATCACGAATTCATGAGATATGTATCATATAATTTCATCATTGGAATCATAATTATAAACAATCCCAATAATTAATGAGATTGTAACGTAAAGTAATTACCAATTTGGTATCTTTTAAATCATATTTAACATTACATATTAACATCAAATAAAATATTAAATATAAAGAAAATAAGGATATTTATGATATAACATTATATGGGGTGGTATAAAACTTTATAAAATAGGATAGGTATAAGACATAATATATGTCATAAAGAAGTAAAATTGAGACCGAAATGCCATTCCTTATGTTAAGACTTACCTTGTACACATTAAAACATCATGTAAAATAAATATAAGTTTAGTATTAATATAATAAAGAACCATAACTATATTTCTCATACCAAATAATATTTTATTATGACCATTTATTACTCATTTATTAACAATTCCATGTAAAAATTATAGTTCAGATAAAAACAACTTTGTTATTTATGTATGATTTGATTTGTCATTTTTGTTCCAATTAATTTAATCATGGTATAGTAGTATATATAATTTTATTTATTAAATAAATATAATTCATATTAATTATATATGTTTTTCAAGTAATCCATAACAGTTAGAGAATGAAAATAAAATGAATTATTTATAGAAATGGTAGGTCATACCTACATGTAAATATTATTTCAATTTTCTCAATAGATTAAATGAATAAAATATAAATAATATATTACCATTTTAGAGGAATTTTTTAATATATTTCACATATTTTCATTAGGTCCTCCATTATTACCTCCAAATTAAAGCATGAAACATTCACATCGCTTCACGTGTCGGTAGTCTGCCATATAAACAAGCGATGTTATCGTATTCCCAAAGAATAGAAAGTATGATGGAAAATGTCATATAATAATTATAAAAGTATAAAAATATAATAAATTTAATATATAAACATTTCATCCATCCTTATATCTAGAAATTATAGGTGGTTATGGGAAATAAATAATATCCATTCATGAGGAGGTAGTCCACCGTACACCCGAATGATGTTTTCATCTCCCATTTAATGGAAGATGAGATGGTTTTAGGTAATTACCTTAAAATAGAAACAGATAATTATATGAAATATAATTATTATTTAAATTAAAATAGTTTAATAATAATTTAAGGTGGTATATGAGGATATTAAATGAAATCCTTACTTAGGGGTGTCACATCTTCACTGGAAAACTTATTCTAGTTTGCACTGATTGTCCTCATTAGGTGGCCATATGAACAAAATATGGATTATATCATAGTAAAATGGAAGTATGGATGTAATTTTTATGTTTATTGTACCATAAAAATTGTTGTATTAGTGGGATGAGGGGAGGATAAGGGTTGAGATTTTATATGTTCAGTGAGTGGAAGACTTGTAAATTTTTGAAAAGAAAAAGAAATACCCATGTTTTTTATATAAAAAAATTATAAAAAGTTAATAATTATAAAAAATATAATATATAAGGTTTAAATAGTTAAATAATTTTTCTTAAAATGTTTTTGGTAATTTTTAATCCCTATAATTTTAGTTTAACACCCCGGTAAATTTATTTTTACCTTAACTGCGGTAATGTTTTATTATGTTTTTAATATTTATTCTAGTAAAAACATAATTTTAACATATTAGAAAACATAAATTATGAATATTATAAATAATTAATCCATTATTCAAAATTAAATTCATATAAGAGGAAATATGTAATTTACAATTAAACCCATAGATGAGATAAAAAAGATATTTTTTAAAGAAAAAATGTTCAAAAGTATTAAAATTTTTTACGTGAAAATTGAATACGAAAATGATACCAATGAACTAAATTAAATTAATTGATATAAAATTGAAGTCATTTTTCTTTTAATTTGTTTTTTAAATCAGAAAAATGAACCCTATAAATTCAATTAACTAATATGAAGTTTCCAATAATAACTAATATTTTTTACTATTCACTGAAAAATTAATCACTTTTGAAAAATAGAAAAAAATAACTCTAATATAATACTGACCTGATATTTTAAAAATTTAATATATTATATAAAATTAATTTCCAAAAATAAATTTAAAATTATTTTATTTCCATTCACAAAATTAAATAAAAAAATATTTTTTAGAGAATTTTTTTTTCAAAACATATAAAGACTTTTCTAAAAATTAATTAATTTCCTTATGAATATGTTTTTTATATAAAAACATTTTAATTAATATTTAAATAATATTTTTTACTATTAATAAATATATTATTACCAACTAAGTTATAATGGTCTCATTTAAATAATTATATTAATAATATATAATGGTTTATTTTACTTTGTATCGCGTCTAATACAAGCTATCAACAAATATTTAATAATTCATAGAAATAAATAATAATTATAAAAAAAATTAAGGTTTCTCATTCTACCCAAAATTAAAATTAATTTCACTATATAAATTCATCACGTTGATAAAAATATGTGAGGATACTTCAACCACAATTTTTTTAGGTTCCCATATAGATTCCTCGAAATGGTGGGTTTTCCACAAAACCATAAACATGGGAGTGATATTATTTAAAAACAAATTTTCTATATGATCTAGAATCTCTAATGGTTATTCATTATATGAAATATCCTTGTCTGATAGTATGACCTCTGAGTTTAGTACATTTGGTAGATCATGCATGTTCTTCCTCATGAGTGATACATGGAAAAAATCATAATCTTGGGAGTGGATTGGTGGAAGTAAAAACCAATAGAATATCATACTTATACAATCAATTATTTAATAGGGACCAATATAGTTTGATGACAGTTTTCCCTTATTTCCATATCTCATTACCTTTATCCATGGATTTTTTTTAAAACACCATGTCACAAACATCAAATTCTATATTATGAAAATGATTGTATGTATATTGATTATATTTCTTTAATGAATAATTTAACACTTCTAACATGAAATCTTGAATTGTGTAATTTATTTCCTGACAATTCAATTTTTGTAAGGAATGAGATATACAAATGTCATTGTATATAATAAAAAATCTCAGTCCCTTCCTAGATGAATAATTAATGAATATAAAACATTCTTTTCTGTAGGGTAATGTAAGCATTGGTGTTCTAACTAATTTTTAAATCAGTTCCCCAAAATTTTCAATAAATTTATCTATCCTTAGGAATGTGGCTCCATTTTGAGTTAATGAGGTAAGTGTAATAGATATTCATGATAATATTTTAATGAACCATAGATAATATCCAGTTAAACCAAAAAAAATATAGATCTTTGTCACCATGGTTGTTCTAGGATAACACTAAATAGCCTCTATATTTGATGGATCTGTCGATATACCAACTATTACGATTATTTAATCCACAAAATGATACCATTTATGGCCAAAGTTTATACATTGTAAATTTTGAGTATTGCTTAACATTCCATATGGTATTTAGTATAATTATCAGCCAATATTAATGCCCTTACATTCTCTTTGAATAGATAATAATATCATCTATAGTGACTACCAAAAACTAATTATGTTATTCTCGAAAAACCCTATTCATTATACCCATGAAGATAAAAGAGGAATTAGTAAGACTGAATGAAAATAATATAAATTAATATTTTCTTTACCTTGTATAGAATGGTTTTTTAGGAATATACTTTAATATAAACCTCAATTGATGATATCAACAATGAATTTCAAACATGGAAAACTATTTACATTAGTGTAATTGATCCAATACGTCAATAGTATGGTGTAGAGGATACTTGTTCTTGGTTGTGATATTTTTAAGCTTCCAATAATCAATACATAGTTGTATCGATACATTTATATTTTTATTTAAAATGGATAGGTATAACCCTAAGTGATAGACATGGACAAATGAGTCCCATTTTAAGGTTCTCATGGAGTTTCTTTTCAAATTATAGTAACTCAATCGGGGCCATTCAATAGGGATTATTCAAAATTTGTGTGGCACTAGGTATGAGTTATTTTAAGAACTCAACATCACCTTTTAGTGTAAAGATAAAAAACATCTAGAAATTAATTTATAAAATCCTTCTCAACAGGAATATCATTAGTGTTGATTTTCTACCCAACTATATATGATAAATTACACTATTGAATACAAATATAAATCCATACAATGAATATGATTTCCAACAGAAGAACATATTTATTATCACTCTAATATATGATCATATGATGTTTTTAAATTTCAAAATTTACTTCCCTTCCTCAGAATGTGGTGTGGGATTTACAGAGATAAATTCAATCCGTTTTTAAGATAACATCAAATTAAATTGGAGGAAGAATTATGATATTTATAAGAAGCACATTATCTCAAAAATGAGCCATAGAATAATCATAGACTTGATATGGGATCATCATACCATTATGTATTTATATTGATAATTATACATCTAATTGTTTAGATGGAATCATAATAAACTCACTAAATTCCTCAAATATAAATGAATTTCTATAAAAATAGTCAAATAAAAAATTGGTAGTTCTAGTGTGGAGGGTAAGTGTACCATTCACCATTTCTTTATCGAACCCCTCAATATAAACTATGATAGCAAGAGATTTCCCATTATCTTTAATCATAACAGGTTGCTGACATTGATCCTTACCATTATCCTTCAGATATGGGAACCTGTTATCATAATTATAATTATCTGTTCATTTGAAACACTTGATTGTGGGTTGTTCATTTTATTGGTATTAATCTCTATTGGAATCATTATCTTACATCTTCCCATGGATTTGAAAATCAATTACCTGATAACATTCCCTTACATAGTTAAAACATTTACAATTACCTACATATAATTTCTTCCATGATTCTTCAAAAATAGTAATCCAAAAGGAAACAATATCTTTTTCTCTCCATGGTTCTTTGATTTCCCATTGAATTCCGTTTTTGTATTTTTATCAAAACCATGAGATTGAAATATAACTTTAACCTCTATTTTCACTTTGATTGAACATCAAATAATATCTTCATAGATATTTAATTATCTTATTACTAATAACATTTGGACACTTGGTTTTACGAAAATGACATATCAACTAACCTTACATTTAGGTTTGATGCTAACATTAAAACTGTACCTCACATATCTTGTGAAATTTTACTTGTATGTAGAAGATGATACATTATCCTATTTCTTTTGATCAAGGAACTCTATTTCCATATTCATATGAATAATATGAAGAAATTTATTATTGAAAATTATGTTCCTGAACTCTTACTTATTCATAGAGTGAATTTCATCATGTTCTATTGTATTCTTGAAGAGATTCCACCATTGATACTATTAATATTACAAATAATAGATAACCAAAAATCACGTTTTCATGATTCAAATAATGGATAGTGGAAAATATCTTTTCAATAATAATGATATATTTCCTAGAAACTAGAGGGTCAACAAATCCACTAATGAAAGATGGCCATTTCTATGTAAAGGACTCGACAAAATTTTATTCCCTCCTTTTATCATCTAGAAGTTCCATAAGATCCATCACTTGAGAATGTTATATGATCATATTAGCGGGTTATTTAATTACATATCCTATAAAATTTGGATTAATAGGGTTATAACCATTTCATTTTCCATCACACTCAATATTAACATGATTTCAATAGGTTCTATACATTAAATAAAACCAAAAATAATAGTGTAAGAAACATTAATCCTAGTGGATAACCACATAATCCAGAAAAATAACTCATATGATATCTAATTAATGAAACATTCTATTTATTATAAAAATCCATATATTTATTATAGTTCATTCATAATCATAATCTATTTAAAATATTCATGATAGGTTGTAATTATTTTTGAATTTCCAATGCTTATCCTTCGGGAGTGTCAAACAGGTTTTGTAGAAAGGCCTATTATCAGGTACCATGTGACCATCGAGTCAAGCTCAATGTACACTTTTTAGAGTAATTAACTCTATGGGTTTATATTCTGGAGACACATCCACTTGAATTATCGAGACAGTTATGTAATTTCCTGAATATCACTCTCTATATCATTTAAAAAATTCCATAGGATTCTATAATACATTAACTCATCCTTATAATTTTCCTTTGACATTTCCTTAGTAATCTCAAAAGCTTTCTATCAAAAATAATTAAAGGTTAACTGAACCAATCATCATATAAAATCTATAGACATATATAATTTTAATGTATACATTTTACATATTTTTAGATGAAAATGTATTATAATATACAAACTCACACCTGAGTATCATAAATTTATAATTCCTTTGGAAACATGAAAACAAAAACACATGGTTCATATATGAATGACATAATCTACCACAAAAATCTCAATGAATGGAGCCATTTTTTGATATATCATATATAATAAATTTTATCATAACCTAAGGAAAAGAAATATAAGAAAATATTATCTCGTATTCTCTATTAGTGTAAATAACAGAGATATATAATCATAAAATGAATATAAGTATATGAAAACCTGAGAAAAACATTTGAAAACCATACCATGCCTATGAAATTTCATAATCATGAGTCATAGAATAATGATTTTAATTTAATTCAAAATGAATAAAAAATGAAAAAAATAAACATGATCCATGGAACAATAACATTTAAATTATAAATATAATTGTGTCATACACATAAGCCTAAAAAATCATTTAGGTAGTATTCATGGCTTACTACCAAGCCTATCATAGATGGATGGTTTTACTACAGATATCATAATATTAGTAACATTTATCTCCCAATACCATCCTAGTAAATAAGTTCCATTACTGAATTGGGTTCAAAACACAATCTAGTGTTGAATATCTCATGAGATATAAATCATTACCCAATGTGTTGGAATTATATATATGTCCCACCCATCACATATTGATTATTATATGTATTAATTTTATAATATCATAAAACATTGATCCTTGAATGACTCATGAAATAAAATGGGATTCATAAAAATTTTATTATATCATACCCTATGGAAAAGATAATGGTTTCACAAACATTTAATTATCTCATCATATCATAAATGGTGAATATAAGTGGGTTTCATAATCATTTCATCGTGGTATAACCCATGAATGTAAAATAGATCTCATAATCATTATTTCATTATAAAAATAAACCATTTAAATAATGAATATAAATTTTATCCTTTTATCATATCTCAAGTATGAAATATATAACATTATTGGATGTCATATTAGAATAAAAATGATTTTCAAATACCTTTTAAAATATTTATTGAGGAAAATGTCATTTCCACATTAAAATATAATTTTTAAAACATAAAACACATTCCAAATAATTTTATTTTAAAACCATGTATTATTATAATTGAATCATCCGGGTAATAATTTTTCATGAAGGTATATAATTCATTTCATATCATATAGACCAAATTTGTATTTCATTTTATATTTTCAGTAAAATCCAAACATGTATTGATTATAAGGAGAAATGAATATTTATTATAATTTTTTTCTTAAAAGTGATACATTGGTAAAAATTCCTTTATATAATGATTTTTATAATGTAAAAAATTATAAAACACTTTTATAAAACATGGTTTTGGAAGAAAAATGGATTTCTGACCCATGTGTGTAATAAAGATGTTTTTTTCATAAAAAACAAGATTTTTAACTAATAAGTACATAGAGAGATGAAAATGAATGGAATAAGTATTTCCTATTAACTTAACTAGAGTATAATAAATTTACTTAGTATCATGTGATATGAATAATAATATTTCATCATCATAATCATAATCATAAACAATCTTGATAATCAATGAGGTTGTAACACAATATCATTACCACTTTGGTATCTTTTGAATCATAAGAACAAAAAAATATCAACATCAAATAAAAAACAAAATATCATTAATTAAAGGATATTAATGATATAAATCTTCAATGTTTATTTATACACAATATATAAATTATAATATGTGAATAACATAACATATATCTCAAAGAAGTAAAATTTTGAAAATAATCCCTTACATTATGTCTCAACTTCAACCACACACATTGAAACCACCTATCTAAAAAATAAGTGTTTATTATATATTTATTAAATAACCATTATTATATATATAATACCATATATTATTTTTATGTCATTTTAATAACCATTTATCAACAATTCTATGTTAAAGTAGCGTTCCAAGAAATAATTGATTTGTTTTTTTGTGTTTGTCTTGATTTATTATTTTTTGTGATATTATATTGAACATGGTTACATAAAAAATAGAATTTCATACATTATATAAATAATATTTATATTATGTATTTTTTTATAGTATTCCATCATAGTTAAATATTGAAAATTAAATACATCATTTATAGAGATATAATCCATGCGTACACATGAAAGCTATTTAAATTTTCATAATATATTAAAAGAATCAAATGTAAAAAATATACTTCCAATACAAATTATTTTTTATTTCACATATATAACATACATTTATTAAAACCATAATTATTATCTTTCATGTAATTAATGGGAGAATCACCTCAATATTTCAGACAATTATCCACTGAACACACGAGTGGCGTTATCATATTCCCCAAAAAAAGAAAGTATGAAGGTATATGAGATATAATAAATATATAAGTATAGTAATATCATAAATATAATATATAAAAAATAAATAAATCAGTATATCTATCCATTATAGCTGGTGATTGAAAATGAATAATGTCAGTTCACCAGGTGGTAGTTCTTCAGAGACACTCATGGTGATTAAATATCTCATTTGATTGAAGTCGAGAGATTTATTAGTAATGAACATAACTTAAAAAATATAAGTATATTTATGATAAATTGGTTATTATATCAGAGGTTTTTAATAATAATGAAAGGATTTTGAGAATGAAAGAAAATAAAATACCCAGATATCGGTGTTACCTATTGTTCAGACAACTTCTTCTAGTTTTGAGAAAAAGGCTTATTAGCTAGGATTTTTTACCAAAGTAATAATTTTAGGATGGTATTTGGGTGGTAAGGAATTAATTTTTGTTAGTTATTGGCTGAAAAAAATGGTTTTGAAAGTGTGAAACGATGACGAGATGTGGTGGCATTTTATAAGTGAGGCAAGTGGAAAACCTGTAATTATTGAAAAGAAAAAAGGTATACACAATTTTTTCACATTAAAATAGGATAAAAGATGGATGTTTATAGATCATATAATATATAAGGTGTAAATATGGATATAAAATTTGTGTTGGATAGGTTTTGGGTCATTTTTTATCCTTATCTTTTTATTTTTCGATATTATAAATTTTGGACAGATCCTCCACCGTATGAGATTCACGAATTGGAATGAAATGGGATGACTTCGTTAGCTGATCCAATATCACCCAAATGGCATCATGATTTCTGAAAATTCATGGGAGAAATGTGACAAAATCCATAGCTATTTTCTCCCACTTCCAAACAGGGATTGGTAAAGACTGGAACATTCCCTCTGGCCTCCGATGCTCTTCCTTGACCTGCTGTCAAGTCAAGCATCTCGAAACAAACTCATCCACTCTTATTTACATACTAACCCTCCAGATCTGCGCTTTCAATGTTTCATACATTTTCTGAATTCCAGGATGAATATCCCACCTGGAATGATGATATGCTCTAAGAAGATACTCTTAACAAGCAACTGGTATAACCAACCTATTCATAAAACATAAAACTGAATCTCCATTCAGTTTCCAACTCTCAATGGTGTCCCCACTATTGAGTTTCGACATGATGGTCACATACTCAGAATCAGATATCTGTGCCTATTTAACCATGCCAACCAATTCAATAATCAATAAAACTGGAAATAAGACTGCTCTATTGCTAAGGTCCTCACATTCCAACCGAATGTCAGCTATTAACAACATCAACTGCCACTGGTCTCATTCCTGTTTCACCACCTAAGCATATAATTTTCTAATTAATGAATATGACACTAAATTTCCCTTACCTTGTGTGTACATCAAGTCAAAATCAAACATTTGGAGATATTACATCCATATCCTTTTCCTCAAGTTCAAATCCCTTTGTGAGAAAATGTGCTTCAAGCTCTTATGATCTATATATACCATGAATTTCTTCCTGAAGAGATAAAGATGCCACACTTTCAAAGCATGAAACACTGCTACCAATTCCAAATCATGAGTTGGGTAATTCTTCTCATGCACCCTCAACTATCGTGAGCCATACGCAACCACATGATTTCCTTGCATGATAATGCACCCCAACCCTGATCCTGATGCATCACAATACACCACGTACCCTTTTCTTGGTTCTGAAAAAACAAAGATTGGTGATGATGTAAGGCAACCCTTTAGCTCTTTGAAACACTACTGACACTGCTCATTCCACTAGAATGGAACATTCTTTTTTTTTCAAAGCTGTCTTCGGTGAAGCCAAACATGAAAAATCACGAACAAAATAGCGATAATACCCAGCTAGATTGAGGAAAATCTGTACCTCAAACACATTCTTTGGCGGTTTCCATGAGATAACAACCTTTATATTTTTCGGATCCACTGAAACACCACTTTTAGAAATCACATGGGCAAGAAAGCAGACTTCCTGTATCCAAAAGTTACACTTCAAAAATTTGGCATACAACCAATGATCCCTAAAGATCCCCAACACTGTCGCCAAGTGATGCTCATGATCCACCCTTGTGTTTGAATACAACAGAATATCATCTACAAACACCACCACCAATGAATCCAAATATCTATGAAATATTAGATTCATCAATTCTATGAACACCGTTGGCGCATTCGTTAGACCAAAGGGAATAACCACATATTCATAATGTTTATATCTACTTCTGAAAGATCTTTTATGAATATGGTCCTTCCACACCCACAATTGATGATATCCCGACATCAGGTCGATCTTATAGAACCACTAGGATCCCCTCAACTTGTCGAACAAATAATAATTTCATATAATTTGATATATGTTCTTTATCATAACATTGTTAAGTATACGATAATCAACACATATCCTCATAGTTCCATCTACCTTTTTCACAAACAACACCGGCGCTGCCCATGGAGACATACTATGCTGGATAAACCCTTTGTTTTCTAACTCTTCCAACCAGACATTCAATTCCTGCAATTTAGTAGGTTCCATTTGGTAATACCAAAGTGATATAGGACTGGTCCCTTGAAGGAGATCAATCGTAAACTCTACTTATCTTATGGGAGGTAACCTAGAGAATTCTTTTGGAAAAACATCCATGAACAGATCCACCACTACCGGAAGAACACTCTGCTCAACACCTTATACTAATTCCAATGAAAACATTGCCAACTGATATGATAACTTGACCAATAATGGTGCCAACAAACCCATTTCACCCTGACTTTCATTCCTCTCTCATCTAAATAGATGTATAACACCATCGTGTGTTGTAAAATCCTCATTGAAAATATCCTAGTTTGCTCCAGGGCTTCAGAGGAAGATTTATCTATCCTGCCGTCGGATTATGTGCCATACTCCAACCCTGGGAATAAGTGTCCCTCCTCTGCTTGAACCCAATGTTAGAGTTACCACTATTCCCAATGGGTACCACCATGCTTCCTCCACCTATATCTCCTAACAGATCCCGCTCAGCCACTGATACTCAAATCACCATCTTTGTGTAATCACCGATACACAACACTGCTATTTTTGAATGGATCTTTTTTCCTTAACCCCAATTCTATTATCCTTGACTTCAACGACGTGATACCTACCACCTCGGGTGAAAACCGAACTAAGATCATAAACTTAGCTGCATACTCTGTCACAAACATATTATCTTTCTTCAGACTGAAGGAATTAGTTTTGCACTAAATTCTAAACATATGTGGGTAAAATTGTTTATTAAAAAATTCCTCAAAGACTTCCCACATCATACCCTGGTCCGTACCCACTTGGACCACCAACTCCCACCACTTAAGAGAAATATCCTCTATCTTATACATTTCTAGATTTAATTTTAGCTCTATTGACATCCCCAAGAATTTGAAAATTCTATTCATTCTAGACAGCCACACCTCTTCCCTTTCAGGGTCCGAATCACACCGAAAGATCAGTAGATCCTACTTTTGAAACTGAGCCACATAATCAACATGCTTCGTCTCTTCCCCACTATTCACACTTCCCACATCTTAGAAAGCTTTCACTATGCTATGGAATAACTTCTGGTTCACCTGGGGCCCAGGTGAAACCACGTTGACATCAACCACTTTCGGTTGGTCTCTACGATGCCTACCTGATGCCATTCCTATAAAAAGAAAACAAACAAACCTGAGTATCACTTATGTAGACATAAATAATTACCATTTCAAATCACATTACACAACACTATCACAAAAAGGCTTTCTACCATTGCACATTTTCTATATTCCACCATTTTTGAAAATCAAACCATTTTCAAAATACCAAATTCATTCACATTTCAATTTCACACATTTGAAAAACCATTTCTCAATTCAGCGCATAAATCATTATGCCCAATGATATATGAATACTAGAGGGATGTAATTTATACCATATATTCCATGCACATCTCATTGGCTACACCCATGATAATTAGATTGACAATGCCTATAAGTGTCTCCAAAACACTTATGTACCCAACTCTCTAGAAACATGAAGTTTAGCATAAAAGGGTTAGCTACGTCCTTTTATGCTAAACATTCTAAGTTCTGATATTCTTATGCCTTGATACCGTCCCTACTCATGAAATATACCACAACGAATGTCAACTCCAAATCTGAGAATAAACTCAAAAGGACTGAAGAAGCCGATACCACTTGTAACACCCTACCCCTACCTAATTGTCTTGAGGTGGCGGTGAGGGTTACTTGGCCTTAACCGATGTTCCTAAGGTGCCAAAGGTTGGAAATAAATACCGAGGGATTGAAGGAACAGTGGGAAATAATTTGACCTTAAGAAGACAACCCAACTCAACCAACCAATAACTAAAGATGCATGCACTTCCAAACCCAACCATGTGAGACTAACAATTCCATAAAAAATCCCAAAACCATTCAACTAGACATGTCCAAAAAACATCAGAGTACAAAGTGGAAACTGAACAACAAAACACCACAATCCATGACACCACCCCTGCTCTTCACCAATCTCCAAGCTCCAAGCTCCACCAAAAAATCATAATGCACCACTAGATATGGGTTATGCCTTACCTTTTCCCACGTTATGGTACACGACATCTATAAAGACACCAAAGTGCCCATGCAGGGGGTGAGTACAACTACTCATAATGATTTCCCCAACTAACTTTCCTACACATGACACTAGGATAAAACCATTAGAACATTTATATAAAACATTTTATATAAAGAAAAACCAAGCTACCAATTGTTTATAATCCAAACATGCCATAAAAAAACATTCTACATAAGGAATCCAAATAAACCATGCCACACAAGGAATCCAATTCAACCATTCCACAACCCGATTACCATTTTCATATTTCACTCACAAGACCCATCTACAAACATCACCAACAAAGCACACAAAAAACCATGGTGGCACTTCCCGTCCAACCCATTCATTACCAATCCAATCAAGTGGTACTTCCCGTCCACTTGCTATTGATGTTGGCCCTTCTGTCCACTATCCATCCCCTTTTTATAGAGGCACTTCCTCGTCTACCCCATTCATTACCAATCCTCTCAAGTGGTACTTCCTGACCACTTTCTATTAACGGTGGCCCTTACATCCACTGTCCATCCCCTTTTTATAGTGTCACTTCCTCGTCCAACCCATTCATTACCAATCCACTAAAGTTTTACTTCCCACCTACTTGCTATTGATGGTATCCCTTCCATCCATAATCAATTCCCTTTCTATAGTGGTACTTCCCGCCCACTTCCACATAACATTCAAACAAGACAAAAACAAGCATATAACGCACCAAGGTCACCTAAATATGCAATTAACCATTTCTATTACATGCCGAAAAAACATCAAAAAATAAAATATTTATTGAAAACACCCTTCCAACCTTATTACACACCAATTAACTTTTCAATAAAACAATCCATTTATTGGAAAACTATTTCACAAGCCATTTTAATTAATTCAACAAAACAACCTATTTTAAAATCTCTATTTTAAAATCACAACAAGTGAATTTTATCCAAAACCCCTTTCTTCCCCAAAATCCCCAAAACACCACCAAAGGGATTTCCAATCATTTTTTCACATAAAAAGCACAATTAATTTTAAGCAACACAAATTAATTCTAACCAAGCTTCAAGTTTTAGGTAAGTTGAGTTTAGAGAGAAGCCACCTACCTCTTTGGGTTTGGGGAAATCGACCCTTCTCCCAACGCACACCAAACCGGGTGAACACCTCCTTGAAACCACCTCAAAA
Organism: Viscum album; assembly: GCA_963277665.1. NCBI lineage: Eukaryota > Viridiplantae > Streptophyta > Magnoliopsida > Santalales > Viscaceae > Viscum > Viscum album. Next base: position 1,782,707,088 of record OY728150.1, read on the forward strand.
ACCCTTCACTAACATCAAAAAGCTCAAACTTTAAGACAAAATGGCAAAAAACCCTAGATCTACATGCAAACCTTGTAGATCTAGGAAACTAAGAGTGGGAGTGGGCTAACCCTAACCAAAACCTCAAAGAACCAAAAGAGGGAGTTAACCAAGGAGAACCGCCATCGATCCACCAAGAAACCCCTTCGATTTGACTCCTAAACGAACTAAGGAGCTCCCACAATATCTAAATATTGGAACTCCTGCGTGAGCCACGAGTGGGAGGAAGAATGAATGAAAAATGGGAAATACCGAGTGGCTCGGGACTTAAAAACCCATACTTTAATTGGTCAAACTATTACCCCACACATTTTGGCAAACTGTGCGCTAATCGTGTGGTTGCCAATGTCTCACCCAGGGACTTCGCACGGATTTCCCACGTGGTCTTACAAACTGTGCGCCACCCATGTGGAGCCCACTATCAAGGGTGCACGGTTTCTAGGCTGGCCGCACGATTTTTTCAGACCATGTGCCAACCGTGAAACCGTGCACAACCTCCATAACATTAAAAGTTTTTCCCAAAATTGTCCAAAATTTCACCAAACACTTCAAAAATCACAAACTAACCGAAATAAGGGTTAGATACCTCAAACCGGGGGTACTACAATCTGTGATGAATGTTCCCCCTATAAATATTTGGAACAAATTCACTATTGTATAGTAGTTTATATTCAAATGTGATAATAAATAATATATGATATGAAAAAATCATATAGAGAGGAAAGAGAACCTGATTTTAAATGAGAAGTAGTATCCTTGATCGAACATCCTAAAATATATAATTTTTAAATATACTTGAAAATAAAAATTAATGAATTTTAATGTTTTTAAAATCTAGAAATATTTAATAAAAAAATTGTATTTATAGAAAGTCTTGGTTTGATCCTCCAATAAGTTTCTAGGATTTTGTTTCCCCTTTTCATGTAGTTCTAGCTGGTCATCCCCAATCCTATGTTGGGTGTGTGTTCGTTATGAAAAATCACCTAAAGAAAATTTATCTAGTTTTTTTTTAACTACCAATGGTTGTACTGGTCATGGAGGAACCCATAGATATAATATTTTTGTTCCATACCCTTATAAATAAGGTATAGTTTTCAAAGTGGGGGAAGGAAAATTAATGGTACATCATCATTTAATTTACCCTCCACTTATTTAGAAACATATTCATCGTCATCTAGGAAAAAAACATGAGACATAGTAACATTAATAATTTTAAGAAGGTATAAATCAATGAGAAATTCAATTTAATGTATATTAAACCATGATTAATAAATATTTATGTCTTCCCTTTCATGTAATATTGCATTAAATATGTTATCTTCTTCAAAAATAATTTCAATACTATCATGATCTTGTTTATCGGTGTAGTATTAAACTGTACACACCATTATTTCATTAAATATCAATCTCTAAATAATATTCTTCTAAAAAACAATCCAAATATGTTGAAATTAGAAAAATAATTATTTGGAGAAGTATTTAATAATTTATTATCAAAATAATCTAGAAAAGAAGGATCAATATAGGAGACTTATGAATTTTTTTTAGGTTCTATCTTTACATAGTAGTGGGAAAATGATATACTTAAAATATATAGTATAATTGGTTTCTCAAAATTCACTTAAAATATTAATGTATTGAGTGTTTCTTAGAATTTGGATAATTTTTAATACAAAAAATATTATTTTTTGATATTAAAATAAAGTACTTTATATGTTATTTAATTTTCAAAAATTTTAGTACAAAAAAATTCCAAATCCATTTGATTTCTTAAATACACATCAATGGGTAAATCAATGATCATTTATTTCATTATATTTGAAAATAAAATTCTAATTTATCAATCAAATGACCCAGAAAACATTTTTTAATATTAAAAATGGTTTGGATAAGATTTTATTCTTATTGAGGGTCTTTTTTATTCTATAATGTTTTTATTTATTTTAATGAAATGGAAATAATTTCAATTTATTTTTTTACATGTTAAATCATAAAACAATTTCTTTGAGTCATCAAATCATTTTTATCACGTTATATATATTTTTGGAAATTTTATTATTAAAGACTACACATATTTTTGGTAATATGGAAAAGAATAAGAATATTCAATTTAAAAATTAATTTTTTATATTTTAAAAGACTCATAATTACTGGCTCAAAGACTATAAATTAATAAAAAAATCATAGGATGCATCCCCAATAATGGTTGATTTTGACATGTGGGTTTATTCATGTTACCAAAATATATAATTTCCCCTTTAAAGTGTATCAATTTCATGAATACCTTGGTTTCTTATGAAGAGGATGCATACTAAGTTCATGCTTTCAATTTGGTAAATATTTTTTTGTTAAATTAAAACAAAAATGATTGTATTTTAATGATATATATATATATATATATATTATATAAACATTATAAATTATAGATAAGAAGTTAGAAGAAAGAGCGATAAAAAAGGTAGTCTAAAATCATATTAAGGTACATGTTTTTTTATAAAGTCACATTATTATTGAATATAAGTCAATTTAATAATTTTATTTCTCAATGTATACATAAATCCTCAAAGAATATACTTATCTTACATATAGATCATATTAAGGCATCAAATTTGGTTTTTTATGCACTTATGATTATAATATGATTACCATATGTCCTCCAAGAAACAAAAAGAATGAATAAACTAACTCTCTATTAAGGAGATACCTCACTAAAATATATAAATAATGAGAGTAACCGTATTAAATTCATAATTTGAAAATAAATCTAGAATAATTCATAATAAATTAAACTCAAGTAAGAAAAAGAACATGTTAATTAATGAAAAAATAGTTTCCATATAAATAAAAAAGATAACAATGCGATATACCAACTAAAAAAAGAAGAGTATACTTGGGAATCCATCGATGTTGACCGCTTGTGGTTTAACACTTAATGGAGTGATTTCATCATGAAAAAAATCATATTCTCTAGTTAATACCTTCTAGTATAGGCCACTAAAAAACTCTAATAATACTTTTAAATGAATGTGGATACATTAATTTATTAAAAAGGAGTTTGGATCATTTATTTGTAGATTATTAACTTCAAATGATTATTAATATTTTTCCACTAAAAAAATATAGTTTTGAAAATGTGTCTTTATAAATGTTTTTCAACATCAAATTGTATTTCTCTAATCAATATTTTATAACATTGGGCCATGTTTATGAAATTTTATCAGCTAATTATAGAATTAAACATTTTCTAGATAAAATGTATCTTCATCTTCCTACAATTTTTCATATTTGAAAACATCATTAAGGAGATAATTTATAAAATATATTCCATGATCATGAACACCTTTTAGTTTTATTTATTCTCTAGTTAGAATCAAATTATTTAGAGGTCATTATATTTTGTTATAAATTATTTTATAATTCAAATTTAACTATATCTGACCATTCCACATCCAAAATTGATTGATTTGTTTGTGCCTTCAAATGGTAGATTCATTACTTAGTCTAGTTAGAATAATTTATGCTCGATATCCAAGGTTGTATAATATATATATATATATATATATATATATAAATAATTGAATCATTATTGAAAATTTTATGCTCAAAATTTCCATTTTATAAATATCTATTAAAATGAAAGAATTAGGTAATTTTCATAATTTTGATCAAAACACATTAAAATTACTAAAGTTAGGAATTTGAATTAAATGTAAAAATTCATGGGGATTAAATAATTGATATAAGTTTAAATAATATTAAAAATATCTTCTCTCTTGATATTATCACTATAGTTAGGAAGAAATATATGATGACCCATTTATGTTAAATGAACCATTTTTATAGGGAAGCATTCTTGGATTGAATCATTAATTGAATAAGAGGCTCTAAAATTATAGAAATTAAATTTTAATAATGAAATAAGTGTAAATAATTTTATTTTTATTGATTTTATATTTTATATCATTAATATGAATCTAATGTGTTATTTTACAAATAATAATTTAATGAATTAAGAACGGGTAACCTAAATTTAATATCATTTCTTTAACAACAACCAAATATATAATTTAAAATAATTCCTAAATTTTAATAAAAATTATAATTTTTTTAAATAAAAATATTACTAGTGATAATTACAAATAATATATCTAAAAACCATGAATTTTTTTCAATAAACTTTCAAGAAGAAATTTCCATGAAATAGGATGGAGCAATGGTAATATCCATAAAATAAATGAAAAAGGATTCTTGAATTGAATTTTTCTTAAGGGAATTTCCAAAATATAAGGTAGACAGATAGTATGATAAATATAACCATGATGAAGTTAGTGGAGATAGATATAAATAATTTATTAGATGTAGGGATTATCTATTCCATTTCAAATCAATAATGGGAAAACCCAATCTATATAGTTTCCATAAAAATTGACCTAAACATTATAATGAATGAAAATAATGAATTAATACCTATGAGAATTTAAAAAGTTATAGAGTGTGTATATAATATTATATTTTAGATAGGGTCACTCATAATGAAAATTACCCACCCCCTTCATTAAATGAATAATAGATATATTTTCAAGGATAACTCATAATTTTTTCTTGGTTGGATTATTATGATATATTTAGCTACCCATTCCTCTATAGGACCAACATAAAAACACCATTATGTGTAACTTAAATAAATCTTCATATATAAGGATTCCTTTTATGTTTTATAATGATTTCATGTTATTTTATAAAATCACGGTAAGTATGTTTTGTGATCTAATTGATGCGTTCCTCGAGGTATTCTTACATCGTTTCATTTCTAAAAATTATTTCCCCCCTTGGTTGAAAAATATAAAATAATTTATGATAAAATTAATTGAAAAGAAACATTTTTTTAATTTTTTAATATTTATAATTAGTGTGGAGAGTTTAATTTTCATTATGAATATTTTTTTAGGAAAATTAAATAATTTGGATCAATTAAAAAATTATGTGATTAATTTTTTTTTATTAAAAAACATATTGTAAACCTAAAAAATCTTATATACACCATTCAAGATTATATATGATGTTTATATATGATATTTTTTTCCAAAATATTTATATATTACATTCAAATGATAAAAATTCATAGTATAATGATCAGTGTAACAAATGCTTTTATGATTTGAAGATGATATTGAGAACCCATCCAGTAATGCATCTACCAAATGGGGATAAACCATTCAAGTTAAATTATAATGATTGCAAACAAGAAGTTATAGTAGTACATTCTCAAAGAGATTAATATATATCTAAATTCATTTCATTTTGTTTAATATTTTTTGACACTTCATAATTTTAAGTACACTACAAATTAAAAATATTTTTTGGAAGTTTTCTTTTCTTTACACTTAATCATATCATTATTTATTAAAGCTAAAAGTTTTGATTTTTTACCAAGTACCCTATATGTATTTGATGATGAGGTTATATTTATGAGTTGAATTATACAAATTATTGAGTGGAAATAGAAAATAAATGGAAATAAATGATTTTAGAACCAAGTTGTTGATCACTTTAGTAGAATTCTCAGTATAGAAAAATTGAAATTCCTCCCTAAAAAACAATTTGACACCTAATTCCAGTGGATAATATTCACATTTTTAAAGGTGGGGTATAATTTTACATATATATAGTAAAATATTTATTAAATTTTTCAATCACAACTCATATAAATCACCACAAATTTGAAAAACCAAAAATATAAATCAGTATTTTCCATTTGGGAAGATTGATATTTTATAAAATTATCATTGATGATGTAATACAAATATTCATTCATAAATTTGAAATATTAATTTTTTATTAAGTTTTATCATAATTTATTCTATCGAGAACATGTTGGGAATTAATGTAAAACAATGATATATTTAAAAAAATATAATTTTGTAGACCACTTTTCAATGATCTACATGAAAATTTCAACGAATATGATAATATTAGTTTTTTTGAAACATTTTAAAGATAAAAAAAACACAAAAAACAACTTAGTTTTTATGATAGTTTTAAATTACATGGAATAAAATATATGAGGTTCTTTTCTGTGTAATTTGGAAATTTTTAAAAATTTCTCAAAGTGGATTATTTTTTTAGATGAGTGGAATCCAAATCCATCACAAATGATGATTCTAAGGCAGTTTGTTATTTTTCTTAGCGGATATCTTTTATAGGTTTAGGGTTACTATAACCATCATTATTAATCAAGTAATTATGTTTTAGAATAGGAAAATGGATTCTTACGGTGTTTTTATAGAGGAAATTATAAAACATCAATGAACTATCATCCAAAAGAATTTGTCCATGTTGAATTGTCTAATAGGGAGATAAATGGATTTTGTGATAAAAATATTAAATTGAATAGGATTGGTTGGATCCAAATGATGGAAGAAACATTATGGGTTTATAGGATATCAATGATATCCCTCAATGAAATGTTATCATATTGGCTAATTTATGGGATAATATATCTCTTATATATGGAACTACAAACCAATGAATATTGTGTAATAAGAGAGATCAATATTGATGTTGAAAGATATGAAAAAAAGAGGTGACTACCGATAAATTATTTTGAAGAACTTATGATATAAATATTTTAAAATCCATTAATTTAAAACTAAAAGTGATTGGTGGATCATGATAAACTGATCTAACTGAAACTCATCCATCCTAGAGACACCATATTTATATATTAATCAAGACTCAAGATGATGGATTTAAAATTTATTGCGGGTTGGAAAGTGAATTTATGGATACTCATGTTTAAATTTTGCTAATTATAATGATTGCGAGGTAAGGAGTGTAGAAACTATTCATTATAAATGAGCCTGGGCTGAAGAAATTATATAGGAACAAGCTAAAAGATTAACGATAGATCACAGTCATTCAATATCTTTATCACTGAAGAACATAAAGCATTAAATTTCTATGACACAAAAATTTTTCTTGGATACAATCTAATATATACTTACATATTAAATATTTTTTTAATTCATTGAGGAAACTGCTTCATTTAACAATGACTGAGGGAACCATTTGCTTTATAATATTATAGTTTTTGACCAAGGGTTTATAGAATTTTAATGTTTTCATTTAATTTTTTATTTTTTTTATATTTTTTTAAATTTTTTATTTTTCTTTGGTCAGTTTTTTTTGAGTTTTTGAAAATTATGATATTAAATGAAATTCTATTAATAACACTGAATACATGTCATTGATGAGAAAATGATTTCTATAATTTACTCACATTAGATAAATAATGAAAATAACTTGTATTAAAATTATATTTGATTAAATTATTTCTAGGAATATATATTTCTATGTCTCATGGAATGACATACTACCCTATTTTTCATTCACTTCCTTCAGAGGCCTTTGAACCAATCTTGATGATTAAGTTAAAATTCAATTTTTTCTTCATAAAACTGACACATTATTAAATAACCAAAACATTATGAGTAGTTTGGTCAAAATATTAGGGAATTCATATGCCTATTATATAAATTTTAATAGAGTTATTTTTATTTTAAACCACGTTATCAATACATAACTTTTTTCTTACATTGTAATTTAAAACTTTATGAAATTATCAACAATTAATTAATTTTCTATAAGACGATTCAAGATTTAGATTGAATTAATGTGTGGGGAGGAGAAAAAGATAGGCAGAAAAAATTAATTTTACAAATCTACCTAATATTATAAAAGAAATTAATAACTTATTTACTAATATTTTTGGTAAATCTTGATTGGAATAATTGAAAAATTCCTTCAACATTATACAGAGGTAGGTATAGAATTTTTTTAGTATTTTTTATTGAGAATTCCAACTCATTCACTATAATAATTCAATTACATATAGAAATTACATATTTTAATTTGTTTAAACAAAACTGATAGAAAATATAGACTGTTGGAAGCACGATTCTGTTATTGAAGTATTCATCAAATTTTGAATAATCATTAAAACAATGAGTCATTTAGATGATATATGAAGATGAAATTATTTTGATAATTTTGTAGTTGGTGTATTATATTTTAGAAAATCTATTTGGACAAGAATTATTGAATATGAATATGTTTAAATTAGACACTAGAAACATATAAAATATAGACAAGAAATTATTAACATAGAGGATGCGATATCTCATACCTGCTATATATATTTCAATTTCCTTCTATGAATTAAAGAGAAAAATAAATATAAAAACTAATACACATTGAAACCCCCTAATGGATATAGATATATGAATATTGTTTAATTCTAAAATGGTCTATGATATTCATAATGAAAACACTGAGATGGAGTTTAACCAAAGATATAATATGTAGGAGGATAATTCACTTATTAGATTACATATAAAATCATTTGTTTTATTTTGAAATTGTTCCCAATCCCCTAATCTACCTTATAACATTCTAATTGCAAATCTAAATCCCAAATACATAGATCAACCCTGAAAATCACTAATTATAACAACATATACTTCATTAATTATATATGGATGGTGAAGTTAATCAAGAATATGATGATGCTTACATGTTCATGAATTATAAAAAAGTTTCTTGAAAATCATTATTGTGTGTTCAGTGAAATAGTTTAATTAATATAAGAATAAGTATTCATGAAAGGATAATGGATTTTTGAATTAATTTATTATGCATAATATAGGAAATAGAATAAATATTATTAAGGAGTCACAATAACTTGTAAAATATTTGGTTGAAAAATATAAATTTCATTTTCTATTGATTGAATTTTGTTTTGGTAATCTCTTAGAACTCACATGTCGTAGAGTGAAATAGATATTTTTGGGTGATTTGACATAGTCCATAAATGTATGATATTTTTTTTTAATTTTGATTCATTTTATTCCATTATATTCATCAAACCTGTAGGGTCTTAATTATTTGTTTAATTACCTGTCAAATGATTTTAATTATGTGAATATTTTTTAGAATGGACTAATGTTTGTTTAAATTGAATTAATTATTTTTAAAGTGATATTGATGAACTGCTAAAAGTTATCCTTTATCTTAATGTTGTCAATGAAAGGGATAATGGATGGTGACATTATTTTCATTCTTAATTAAACTGTTTTTATGGAAGTAGTGATTATTTGAGGAATGATTTGGATTTCTCTCCAAGAGTTAAACATAAATAATTGAAAATTTGGCTTGATGTGTGTTGAACCCTCTGGGAGAATTTGTTGAACTCATATTTTGACAATCCCAACTATGCTCAATCATATTTTGATAATACCAACTATGCTCAATCATATTTTGATAATCCCAACTATACTCAATCATATTTTGATAATCCCAACTATGCTCAATTATGGTTTGATAATCCCTATATTGATTAATGGTTAATTACCTATTTCAGTATTTCTGTACACCATGTACATATTCATATATTACAATATTTATAGAATTCGGTTACTGGATGGATATATATTCTAACTTAACTCATTCTGCCAATATAATGCTTAAACAGACAAGTGGTCACTGTTACAGAACAAGCCTACCGATATAGGCCACCGGTACAACAAGTCTACCATTTCGTGAAAGCCTACCGTTATGAACAAGTGTACCGTTACGTGAAGGTCACCGATACATCAAGTCTACCGTTACGTGAAATCCTACCGATATGAAAAAGTCTACCGTTGCGTGAAGGTTACCGATACGAACAAGTCTACCGTTATGTGAAGGTCACCGATACATCAAGCCTACTGATATGAACAAGTCTACCGATACGTGAAGGTTACCGATACAGAAAAGTCACAGTTATGCAAGCCTACCAGTACATGAAGGCTACCGTTACATGAATGGTTACCAGTACATTAAGTCTACCGCTACCGATCAAGTCTACTGACAGACATGAAGTCTACCGATAGAAAGGCTACCGTTATACAAGAGGTCACTGATACAAAGACTTACCGGTACACAAGGCTACCGATATCCAAAGCTACCATTCTAGAGAATCCGACGCTGCCTTAATTTATTTATCTTTATTTAATCTAACCAACGGTCATATTAGGTATATTTTATTGCTCTTTAATTTATTTAATTAAGGTTGTTGAATGTTAGGGAACCGTACCTCGTACCTGCAAAAAGATATCATTTATTTTGCCGGAGCTCATACTATAAATATAATAAGTCCTTGTTGCTGCAAAAAAGACGACACATATACAAGACACGAAGAACATAAAAAAAATATACAGAGCTCATACAGATATTCATGCACGATCAAGAAGTCACAAAATCTCATACACACTCACGCTTACTCAATAAGAGTTGTGTACTTTCACAAGGATTTTTAAGAACTTCATCGACTACTTTTTCACTGTCTCTGAACCTGGATGTCAAGAAAACGACACTTTGTTTTCCAGACAAAAACCAGAAGTGGACTCAGACCCATTTCTGATCAATCTGAAGGAGTCCAGAGCTACAATGAAATCACTAGAGCCATTCTAAACTCTACATCTTGCTCAGTGATTTATTGTTTATATTATGAGCAGTGTGTGTCATCAGTTTTAATTTACACACACACTGTCTCCTAAACATTAACTGGAGGATCTGTAAATCATCATTTAAACTCCTTACACCTTCTATTTCCCACTATGGATTGTGGTAGAGGTCATGTATGACCTGGATAGCTATATATGCTATTGTTTTTGATTCCCTTGAAGAACTGTGGTAGAGGTATTTGACCTGGACAGTTGTAAACTTTTGTGAACCCTGATCCAGGGTGTGGATCAAATTTATATAAATTTGAGAGGACTAAGTCTCGGCTTGAGACTGAACCTCTTGATTATATATTCTGTTCTTTATTTAGTTTTATCTAAAACCTTTTTATTCCGCTGCTAAGTGCTTTAAAACTAAAACTATTTTTCAAATTTACTCTGATAATTGGATTAGCAAGTGTTTTCATTACTTGCAAATCATTAGGTTAGTTTCAGAAGCTAATATGATCTTCTGATTAGATTAACTGGGAATTAATCAATCCCTTGAGAACCTAACTGAAAATTTTCTTTAATTCAAAATCACTAAAATTCAATTAGTATTTTAAATTGGGGAATTTAGTGAAATATTTTAAAATAGAAATTTTAATTGGAACTCAATTCACCCTCTCTTGAGTGTCCACTCTGACTAACATTTGGTATCAGAGGATTAAAATATTTTCTAAAGTACTCTGTTTTTCAACTGTGATTTTAGTTGTATTGGAAAGATCTTAAAATTTCTGTTATTTCTAAATTTTTATCTCTTTAATTTTTTTTGTCTCAACCTAGTTATCATGGATAACTTACTTGAAGGTTTTGCTACTAATAGACCACCATTTTTCAATGGAAACAACTACGCTCAGTGGAAGATTAAGATGAAAATTCATTTAGAAAGCATGGGTTTTGATATTTGGACTACCATAGAATCAGAATATAAAATTCCTACTACTGTTAGATCTACTTGGAATGAAGCCACTAAGACAGCTCACAATAATAATTTCAAAGCTATGAATTCTTTGTATTGTGCTTTAGGAGATGAGGAATTTAATAGAATATCTGCTTGTAAGACTGCATATGAAATCGGGTATACTTTAAGTTTTTCTCATGAAGGAACAACTAATGTAAAGGAAATGAGATTGAACAACTATACTATTGAATATGATAATTTTAAGATGAAGCCTGATGAACCCATTTATGATATGTATCTCAGGTTTAACGAAAATTTCAATACAATGATATCACTGGGAAATGACGTTTCATCAAAGGAGCAGATAATGAGAATTTTGAGATTCCTACCTGAAAGATGAAGGGGCACTTCTGTTTCAGTCAGAGAATCTTGAAATATTGGTCAAATGCCAGTCAGGGAACTTATTGGTAAGTTGATGATGTATGAAGAAGAACTTAAGGTAAACAAAGAAGAATAAGATGAACCAAAAAGGAAGTCAGTTGCCTTCAAGACATCAACTTCAAAGAATAAGGATAAAGATAAAATTCAGACCATGAGTGATAGCTCATGCTGTGATGAAAGTGCATCTGATAGTGATGTAGAAATGGCTCACATAGCCAGAAGATTTAAGAAGTTTTATAGAAAAAAGAAGTTTTTTAGAAAATCAAATTACAAAGGTAAGTATGACAACAAGGGTCACTGGAAAAAGGACTGGAAGAAATTTGACAAATCTGATGAATTTGTCTGCTATGAATACAAAAAAAGGACATATAAAAGCAGCATATCCAAAGATGAAATACAATAAGAAGTATGAGTATAAGGAAAATAAGTATAAGAATTCCATGAAGTGTACTTGGAGTGCTTCTGAGGATAGCTCCAGTGAATCTGAAGCTTCTGAGACTGAAAACAAAAATAAGCCAAACATGTTTTTTATGAAAAACACTTCTGAGGGAACCTTCTTAAAGAGATCCTGTAGAAAGACTTGGTACTTGGATAGTGGATGTTCAAGACATATGTCAGGAGACTTCTCATGCCTTAAAAGCTTAGTCAGAGTTGATGGAGGTTTTATCACCTTTGGTGATAATTCTAAAGGGAAAATCATCGGCTTAGGCCAGATTGGTAACACTAACTCAATATTAATTTCTTAAGTTCTATTGGTTGATGTACTTAAGTATAATTTACTAAGTATTTCTCAGTTATGTGATGATGGTTTTAATGTTAAATTTGAAAATGATTCTTGCAATGTTTTTAATTCTAAAAATGCTTTAGTATTTTCTACTTTGCGAAATGAAAATGTCTATGCTATTGATTTAAATTCTTTATCTATGCAAAATATTACTTTTTTAAATTCTTTTCATAAAGAGTCTTGGCTTTGGCATAAAAGATTATGACACTGCAATGTAAATTCACATAGAAAACTTACTAGGAAGAACTTAGTTAGATACCCACCAAAACATGAATTCCCAGCAGATAAAGTTTGTAATCCCTGTCAAAAGGGAAAGAAACATAAAGTTTCTTTCAAATCAAAGAAATAAGTTTCAACTTCTCAACCTCTCGAGTTGGTTCACATGGATCTGTTTGGACCTTATAGAGTTTCTATTTTAAATGGGAAGCACTATGTCTATGTTCTAGTAGATGACTACTCTTGGTATACTTGGGTATATTTCCTAGCTCACAAAAGTGAAGCTTATTCTTACTTTGTTAAATATTTCATGTCTGTAGAGAACCTTAGTGGACTTAATATTAAAACCTTGAGAAGTGATCATGGTCGTGAGTTTGAAATTCATGAATATGAATCCAAAAACTCAGACAATGGGTATAGTCACAATTTCTCTTCCCCTAGGACACCTTATCAAAATGGTGTAGTAGAAAGGAGGACTAGAACCCTTCAGAAAATTTCCATGACCATGATCAATGAGTATGACCTACCTATTTATTTTTGGGCTCAAGCTGTTAATACAGCTTGTTATATTATCAATAGATTCTTGATCAGACCTATTCTTAAGAGGACCCCTTATGAGTTGTGGAACCATAGGAAACCAAAGGTTAAATACTTCAGAGTTTTTGGCTGAAAAGTCTTTATTCTTAATACCAAAGATAATCTTGACAAGTTTCCATCCAAGAGTGATGAAGGAATTTTCCTAGGTTACTCTATTTCTAGTAAATCCTATAGAGTTTTCAATAAGAGAACCAAATGCATGGAGGAATCTGTTCACATCAAATTTGATGAAACTGATCCACATGAACCTAAGACCTCTCTTGAAAATATTGAAGATGGTCTCTCTGTTTTGAACATTAATGATAAAGACAGTGGACCTATAGTTAAAACATCCAGTTCTAGAAATTTTCCAGAACCTGCTTCTGTTGATTCCCAACCTGTTGATGAACCTGAAATCTCTAGCCCTACCTTTTCGAGACCAACTAGGATTATAAAGAACCATCCCTTAGATTTTGTTATAGGTAATATAGATAGAGGAACACATACTAGAGATTCTCTAAGAAATCAGGTTGAACATCATTCTTTTCCTTCATAGTTAGAACCTAAAAATATCAATGATGCTATCAATGATGAATTTTGGGTAATGGATATGCAAGAAGAACTTAATCAATTTGAAAGAAATAAAGTCTGGGAATTAGTAGAAAGACCTAAGGACACTTTTACCATAGGCACAAAGTGGGTGTTTAGAAATGAAGTTGATGAATTTGGAAATATAATTAGAAACAAAGCTAGAATAGTTGCACAAGGTTACAATCAAGAAGAAGGAATTGACTATGAGGAAAACCTTTACACCTATAGCTAGATTAGAAGAAATTAGGATCTTACTTGCCTTTGCATCACATCTGAATTTCATGTTATATCAAATGGATGTGAAATGTGCTTTTTCTAAATGGTTTTATTGTTGAAGATGTATTTGTAGAACAACCACCTAGTTTCTCAAATCCTCACTTTCAAAATCATGTTTTAAAACATTCTAAAGCTTTATATGGTTTAAAACAAGCTCCAAGAGCTTGGTATGAAAGACTTACAAATTTTATTATTTCAAAAGGATTTACAAAAGGAATTTCTGATCCCACTCTTTTTATAAAAAGAATTTCAAAAGATGTTTTAATAGTAAAAATATATGTTGATGATATTATTTTTGGATCTTCTAAAAATTCTTTATGTACTGAATTTTCAAAGGTTATTCAAAATGAGTTTGAAATGAGATTAATAGGAGAGATTAAGTACTTTCTTGGATTTCAAAACTTTCAAACTAAAGATGGTATTATTTTGAATCAGAGTAAATATACTAAGGATTTATTAAAACGTTTTGGTTTGGATAGTATTAAGGGAAGTGATACACCTATGAGTACCACCTGTAAATTGGATATTGATGAAACTGGAAAACCATTATATAAAACAAATTACATAGGTATGATTGGGAGTTTACTCTATATTACTGCTAGTCGACCTGATATTATGTTTAGTGTATGTATGTGTTCTAGATTTCAATATAACCCTAAAGAGTCACACTTACTTGGTGTTAAAAATATTTTAAAATATCTTAAATATACTCCTAATTTGGGACTGTTTTACGCAAAAGGACAATCATTTGATTTAATAAGTTATTCAGATGCTGACTTTGCTGGATGCACGTTAGACAGAAAGAGAACATCTGGAACATGTCATTTACTTGGAAAGTACCTCGTATCATGGTGTACTATGAAACAAAACTCAGTTTCATTATCTACTACTGAAGCAGAGTATATAGATGCTGGTAGTTGCTGTGCACATATTCTATGGATGAAACACACTTTATTGGACTATGTATTTGATTTTAATCATGTTTCAATTAACTGTGATAACACTAGTGCGATCAACATCTCTAAGAACCCTGTGTCTCACTCTAGAACCAAACACATTGATGTTAGACACCACATTCTAAGAGATCATTATCAAATATGTGATATAACTCTTGAATTTATAGGCACTGAACTCCAATTAGATGATATTTTCACTAAGCCTTTAAGTTCAAAAATATTAAGTTTCATTAGACACGAATTAGGAATGATAAATTAATCTTAAAACCGTTAGATAAACCTCAACGTTAGATAAACCTTACCATTAGATAAACCTCACCATTAGATAAACCTCACCATTAGATAAACGTCACTGTTAGATAAACCTCACCGTTAGATAAACCTCACCGTTAGATAAACCTCACCGTTAGATAAAACTCACCGTTAGATAATCCTCACCATTAGATAAACCTCACCGTTGGATAAACCTCACCGTTAGATAAACCCCATCGTTAGATAAACCTCAATGTTAGGATGAAACTCACCGTTAGAATGAAATTCACCGTTAGAATAGACCTCACCGTTAGGATAAACCTCACCATCAGGATAGACCACACCGTTTAAGGATACCTCACCGGTACGTCTCTCACGCTGTTTTAAATTTTCATATTAAGGATGAGACTTTGAATTTCTTTTCATTATAAGATTTATTTTATATGTGAATCCTAAATGATATTAATCCTGACTCTAGACATCACTTAATCACCGTGAACCCATCTGTTCAAATCCCTCTGACCTAAAACCTCTCAAGCTCGCAAACCCCTAAGCCTAAGAATCTGAAATGGCCCGTGTAAAGCGACCCTCAGTGGATGAAGGGAGTGATGCACCATAAACTAAGAAGAAAAAAGTAACCAATGCTGGTGCTAGTAGAAGCAGTAGAGGTGTTTTTCGAAGGAATCTTGTGAATCCGCATTTATCAAAGTGAGAAATTGTAGTGGAAAAGGAATTATGTGTGGAATGGCTGCTGGAAATCAAGTCCTTGATTCTGAAGGTTTTACAACAACAAGGATGGGTCGAATGCTTCATGAACAATAATGGACCGTATTATCTAGTACTGGTAAAAGAGTTCTATGAGTTTGTCTGTTTTGAGACTTCAGAAGAGGAGAATAGGATTATTTCATGTGTGAATGGTCAAAAGTTTTTGTTCTCATTAGTTGAATGGGCTGAAATCCTTAGATTTCCTCATAGTGGTGATTATGGATTTTATTCAAAATCCATACCTACTGCTAGTGACTTTTTCAATTATGAGGATTCCTTGTTAGAATTGACAGGAAATGGAACTCCTAGAAAGGTCATTGCTGTAGAGATGGAAGGGGAGGATAAAATACTTTTCAAGTTCATTCAGCATGTGATTATTCCATGGAGAGGAGATTTTGCTACCCTTAGATTTCAAGATATTGATTTCTTGTATCTGTTAAAGCATGGAGTAATGGTGAAATTGTTCAGATTGCTAATGATTTAGATTGAGGATATGACTAGACTGAAGTCTAAGTCCAATGCACTATTCTTTTCCAAGTTGATTTCTATTATGTTGAAGGCAAAGGAGGTAGATGGACCTTAAGATGAACCTTTTGTGGTTAAGGATAATTTTTTCATCACCAGGATTGTTTGTAAGTTTATGAATGTCAGCTGGAACCCTTGGAATAAATCATGGGTTAATGATGATGGAAAAATCTATGAAAAGTACACTCCCGTGGATCATCCTTCTAGACCAAGGGATGTGAGGGATCCTGGTCTTAGACCAGATGAGCCAGAACCGGTCTACAGTGATAATGAAGCTGAAGATGAGGAGGAAGAGAAATCAGTTGAGGAAGGAGGAGACCTTGATTTACCTCCTAGTCCTATGCCCCAAAACATTTCCTATGGAGCAGCTAGCCAGCCAAATGAACTTCCAAGGAGAGAATCTGTTTTGAAGGAAAGCGATACTGAGACCACAGAAGAAGAAGAAGAAGCATATCAGTATGTTGTTAAGGACACCTCTGAAGAGGATGAAGCAACCGAATCAGATAAGATTGCTCATAAAGAAAAGGAGGCTGCTGGTGAAGCAGATGATGAAGAAAATGAAAGAAGAAGAGCTCGGTTTGAGCCCTCTGATAGATAGTACAATACAGTTAGTACCTGATTAGGAAGCAGTAGTGGGACCTACTGCCAATACTGAGAGAGAGTCATTGATGACTCAGAAAAGGATAGGACAACCCTACTATTGAACTACCAGAGCAAATGGTTGTTGAATCTTCTAAAGTTGTAGATGAAGTTATAGAATTACCTCGAGAAGAACAGTTGGAAGAGTTTCCTCAGGTGAATGCTCTAAGTGATGGGGAGCATCTTGGTTCATTATCAGTGTTATATGACATTGAAGGTTGGACATCAGATCTAGGATATATGGTTCTTGGACTTAATTATGGAGATTCGGATTAGGAAGACCATCCCCAAAGAGAATCAGTTATCCTACCTTCTGTGGCTGAAAATTTGGCAACCAAGGAGGACCTTGAGTCCTTAAAGGCTAAAATGAAAGAAGAACTGAGAGAGTGAGTGGAATATTTGAAGACAAACCCGGTTGATGAAATGAGGAGTGTGGAGAAATCCCTGGAGCTATCTCTAGGATGTGCTATTTCTAGTCCAGTGAGGGGAATGATGTATGAATTTAAGATATGCCATACTCAGATTGAGAGTTGGACAGGAGCTGTGGATGCTCTAAGACAATCCATTGCTTCATTGAATTCCATGAACAGCTCTCAAACACAAGTAAATACTGATATCAGATATATCAAAGAAGTAGTAAAGATATTTGTGGAAGTTTTTGAGGATTTTAAGAAATCAGTCAAAGAACATTTGAACAGTCAAGATGAACTTGTTCAAAAGGTAGTTAGTAATCTGACACAATCTTTCAAGGAGATAGTAGGTTTCTCTGTTAAACCCGTTCCTTCATCTAGCTCCTCTTTGAACCTTGACCAGATTAGAACTGTTATCTAGGAAGAGTTGGCTAAGGCCAATACCAGTTGCACCTTAGATACTCAGATCCTTGCTACCACTAGGGAAGTTAGTAGTTTTGTTCGTGATCACCTACGGGAAGCTACTGCTTCTCAAGAAGAAATTAAGAATAAGGTGGATGCTTACTTTGAGAAAGTCTATACCAAGCATCAAATGACCAATCATTTCAAGATTTTGATAGAGAATTTAATGTTTCATACATTGAATCAAGCTTTCAGAGAACAGGTTAGTAAGCACAGGGAGCTTACTCCTACCTTGGATAAATTCATTGAAAATCGAGATGATTTTGTGTCAGCAATGGAGAGAGGAGGTAGTATTATTATGGATTTCAGGAACCTGTTGCTACCTTTCTTGCATCTGGATGCCAGACCTTTGAATGTATCTCCTTCCTTTCCTACCTCTGCCTCTGGGAGTACACCTCAGTTGACTCCAGTTCAGGCTATTCGAATCTTGACACCAATGATTCCAGAGAAGACCACCGATTTTAGATCCGGTATAGTTTCAGTGGCTGAACCTCCAGTTGTTTTTTCAGCTATTCCCAAGCCAGCTACTCAATCTGACCCTACACCCTCTAATGATCTTAAGCGAAAGACTCCTATTCCAGAGAAAGATTCAGTGATTCTGGATGTTTTTGATGGGATTCACTTGTATTTTCTTTTATAATACTGACTTTATCAGTTTGTATCTTTTGTGATTTAAGGGAAAGTTACTCTTACATTCTCTACTTTTCTATGTTTCTGTATAATCTGTTCTCGTTTAGTCTCTACATTTCTCTGATTCTACCCCTCCTTTTTTTAATCACAAAGGGGGAGAAAATGAAACTAATGGGAACTGAGAGTGAAATTGCAATGGGGAAATTGGAAGGGGAGAAAAAAAATTAGAACCTTGTTTTAAAGTTTTTTCTTAGGAAATTTTTCCTTTGACACCATTTTATTTTTCTTGATACATTGGCATAAGTTGTGATTATCAAAAAGGGGGAGATTGTTGAACCCTCTGGGAGAATTAGTTGAACACATATTTTGATAATCCCAACTATGATCAATCATATTTTGATAATCCCAACTATGCTCAATAATATTTTGATAATCCCAACTATGCTCAATTATGGTTTGATAATCCCTATATTGATTAATGGTTAATTACCTATTTCAGTATTTCTGTACACCATGTACATATTCATATATTAAAATATTTATAGAATTCTGTTACTGGATGGATATATATTCTAACGTAACTCACTCTGCCAATAGAATTATTAAACTGACAAGTGGTCACCATTATAGAAAAATCCTACCGATACAGGCCACCGGTACAACAAGTATACCGTTACGTGAAAGCCTACCGATACGAACAAGTCTACCGTTATGTGAAGGTCACCAATACATCAAGTCTACCGTTACGTGAAAGCCTACCGATATGAACAAGTCTACCATTACGTGAAGGTTACCAATACGAACAAGTCTACCATTATGTGAAGGTCACCGATACATCAAGCCTACCGATATGAACAATGCTACTGATACGTGAAGGTTACCGATACAGACAAGTCACCGTTATGCAAGCCGACCGGTACATGAAGGATACCATTACATGAAAGGTCACCGGTACATTAAGTCTACCGATACCAATCCAGTCTACTGACAGGCATGAAGTCTACCAATATAAAGGCTACCGTTATACAAGAGGTTACCGATACAAAGACTTATCGATACACAAGGCTACCGATATCCAAAGCAACCATTCCAGAGAATCCGATGCTGCCTTAATTTTTTATCTTTATTTAATCTAACCAACGGTCATATCAGGTATATTTTAATGCTTTGTCATTTATTTAATGATGGTTGTTGGATGACAGGGAACCATACCTCATACCTACAAAAAGAAATCATTTATTTTACCGGAAGTCATGCTATAAATATAAGAAGTCCCTATTGCTACAAAAAAAGACGACACATATACAAGACACAAAGAACATATAAGAAATATACAAAGATCATACAGGTATTCAGGCATGATCAAGAAGACACGGAAGCTCATACACACTCACGCTTACTCAATAGGAGTTGTGTACTTTCACGAGGATTTTGAATAACTTCATCGACTACTTTTTCACTATCATTGAACCTGGATTTCAAGAAAAAGACACTCTGTTTTTCAGAAAAAAACCAGAAGAGGACTTAGAACCATTTCTGATCAATCTGAAGGAGTCCAGAGCTACACTGCAATCACTAGAGCCATTCTAAAATCTACATCTTTTTTAGTGATTTATTTTTTATATTATGAAAAGTGTGTGTCATCAGTTTTAATTTACACACACACTGTCTCCTGAACTTTAACTGGAGGGTCTGTAAATCCTCATTTAAACTCCTTTCACCTTCTATTTCCCACTTTGGATAGTGGTAGAGGTCGTGTATGACCTGGACAGCTGTATTTGCTATTGTTTTTTTTCCCATGAAGAACTGTGGTAGAGTTCTTTGCCCTGGACAGTTGTAAACTGTTGTGAACCCCAATCCAGGGTGTGGATCAAATTTATATAAATTTGAGAGTACTAAGTCTCGGCTTGAGATTGAACCTCTTAATTATATCTACTGTGCTTTATTTAGTTTTATCTAAAACCTTTTTATTCCGCTGCTAAGTGCTCTAAAACTTTAACTGTTTTTCGAAGTTACTCTGATAATTTGATTAGAAAGTGTTTGAATTACTTGCAAATCATTACGTTAGTTTAAAAAGCTAATCTGATCTTCTAATTAGATTAACTGGGAATTAATCAATCCCTTGAGAACTTAACTGAAAGTTTTCTTTAATTCAAAATCACTACAATTCAATTAGTATTTTAAAATGGGGAATTTAGTGAAATATTTTAAAACAGAAATTTTAATTGGAACTCAATTCACCCCCATCTTGAGTGTCCACTCCGACCAACAATGCGTAATACCATTTTTGGTATATGTTGGGATCAATATTCTGTTGTTTTAATCATATAAGTCATATTCAAGCCAATGTAACCATCAGTCAAAGCCTATGAAATAAAGAAATATATTCCAATGTAACGATAATGAATCCCTATATAACCACCATCCATAATCTTCTAATTAATTAAGCTTCATTACAATCATGTAAATTTTTGTAAAATCAATGGAAAATATCCAGACACCTCGGCCTAATCATTTAAAAGGTTGAAGTAATTTATTTCTAAGGATTGTCTATACATTAAGACGAGTTCTATAAAATAAAAAATGGTGTTAATTTTAGAGTTTTAGATAGTTTAATGAGTTTAATGTTAACCTATAGGGAATGTACACTCTTGAATGATGTCGTGGTATTTCATTGGGAGTTTTAGTATCCATAGTCTATCCAAAAATTAAAATGAGTAGTGATCAAAATGGCATGGGCCAGGGTGTAATATTTTTTCTATGGTCAATTTGAGGAAAAATTTGATATCCATAGTGATGAATTATTTCTAAATTATATATTTAGATTCCTTTTATCTATATTATACTGATATATGGTCAAAAAATGATAAATATTTCATTCAACATCGAAACATAATGGTTGATTATTTTATTTAAAATTAGATTGTTATGGAGATTTGATGTTGAGAAAAAAAGAAATGATTAATATTTATATAGAAAAAATATTGATAATCTTTTAATAGATTAAAGGTAATGGTCTATAACTCTATATGGTCAATAGAAGATCATGGGAGAGAATTTCCCTAGACTAGCTCATGCATGACTTCTAGAAATTCTTTTAGTGAATTTTTATGTTTTCATGTAGTTTTATTTTTAAATGACTTATCATTACCTTTTTCATTTATAGTACCATTTTAATGATGGGAAAAACTTATGTTTGTTAGGGAGGATTAGGATAAACCAATTATATTGCTGGTGTCTTATTAATTTATTGATTAAAATTCTCTCTATTATATTAAATATGTTTTGTAATTTTATTAATAGTTTGTATTATTCACAGTGATTTTATTTTGTTTTGTATTTTTATTGGTTTTTTTCTTTAGTTGATGATATTTATATCACTACTTCTAGTTATAGTCAATATATGATAGAATGGGCTATAAAAATGTGGGGAAGTGCTCAGTTATTTTGAGAAAATATAAACGTGATTGTGGATAATGATGGCTATTTAGGAAGAATATGATCTGATTTGGAATGAACTAAGTCAACTGGGAGGGTCCACTGAAATAATTTTGAAGTCATGAATAATGTTATAAACTGATAATATTTATGTTAATAAAATTATTACCGTCATCTTTATGTAACATACCAAGTAAGTAATGAATAATAGATATTCCTATCTATGTCTATTTATGAATTAGATAATGTTTTAGAGGCTTAAAATGAGAATAAATCCAATCTTATGCATGGAATACTATAATATTATTAAAAGATTGTTTTACATCCTTTTGATGGAAAAACATTTTTAAATAAAACCTATGACAATTTTATAAGCTCTATTTTTCAAAATAAACATATTTTTTATGATTGGGACATTTAAAATTACATTGGATAATTTTTTGGTATTTTTCTGACAATGTTCATTTGTAAATGAATAGTGAAAAATACTGCATTTTACATCAAAACTGATTTTTCATATAATTTAATTATATGGATAGATTATATTATTAATTTGTTTTAAGGTGTAAATAGAATATATTTTTACCATTTAATACAATATTGGTCATTATAATTAATTTCACTTTGGAATTGGGCATAAACTAATGCCAAACTTTTCATAGATATTGTTTTAAAAAAAACCCGCTATTTGTTTTGACAACAGGAATTATTTTTAAATTAATTATTACAATTTATGTGTTTGAAATTTGGTAAAATAGATTACATATTTTGAATCAGAAGGTCCAAATTATGTATTCAAGACTCTTTTGTTTTTGGACTTTGTGAATAGTAACGATAATAATTATCTTTAATTATCTTGATTAATTAGTAATAGGGTAGTTAAGGATAATAAAATAATATCATAATAATAAAAAATGACCCCAAAATGTGTCCTAATACTACGGTTTGTGTCATATAATACCATAGGATGCCTTGTACCAAACTTGGGGACCCCATAGAATCACATTTGTGTGATAATGACTTTTTATCTTTTTATTTTTTAAAGAAAGTTAAATATAACAAAGAATGTATCACCTGAGTAAAACATTTTTAAATTTGTCTACATAAATGATCTCTTGGACTATAAATAGTAATTGGAAAGATAAAAATATTTCATATATCATAGTATATTTTTTATAATTTTTAGATATTAAATAAATTAAAATATTTATGACATCATGATGATGCAGCGATTACCTCATCATTTAACGATTTAAATAAAATAAACAGATAATGTAAAATCTAAGATCTAAACTTTTCAAAGACCTATTGGATGAGTATATTTCGAACCCTTATCACCTTATCCTAGAAATATATTATTTTGGGACCTTTAAAATCTGAAAACAATTTTATAATAAAGTAAACTTTTGTAACTTTCCAAGAGTGCCCCTCCTCTCCTCTTATAAAAGGCCCCCACCTCTACCACCTTACCCACACCTCTCAAGACTTTGGCTCAGCCAAACCCTGCCCATTTTGTCTCTCCACATCCCTCTTTTGCTACTAGAATCCTCACATTGGGCAGAAGACTTCCCAAGGAAGCCTTTGAGCTCAAATCAAAAAGAGTTACCTGTTTTAAATGTAGTGTTTTCTCTTGTGTTCTTACTTTTTATTTTGCTTCTCCAACCCCCCTAAACTCTTTTTTTCATTTCTTTTGTAACAAAACCAGTATCATCCATATACTAAAATGTTTTTATAAGAAATATTTGAGATACACTTACACACACCTACATCTAATGGTTAAAGAACATACTGTTTCTGTGGATGGCGAATTTCTACCTCACAAAACGATGATTGTTCAATATTCTTTTAACACCTTCAAAGGTGGCCATTAAGTTGTCAATATATTTATATATGATATATAATATGTTTATATTTTACTTAATCTTATTTATTTTTCATTTATGGCATACGTTTATGGTTTCCATTATGGGTAAACGCGATATCTTCATTTTAGGAAGTGCGGACTACCGCCCACTCAAAGTGATTTGATTCGTTAATACCATATGTGGTACGTATAAAAGATAGATTTAATGATATTATATATGATACCATACTGGAATGATAATACAATTATGTATCATTATGTTTTAATTCCATTAAATTTGAAATAGAAATGGAAGTAGCGTTCATGCGTACGTACGACTTACTGTCTCCATGAACGGTGCATTTCATTTCATACCTCTTAATGTTATGTAATATTATAAATGCATGTATATAATGGATATATATGATATATATGATATCAACATAATGAATATAATTCTGGATATAATGGATATTTTACCCCATGAACAAACATGTAATTATAAAGAGTTTATTTTTTACTCAAGTAGCAATGATTGTTAAAATGACCGTTATTAACTTAAATAATTACATAGTGTTAATGACATGGTAATAAGTGATATAAAAGTAATAATGAACTTGAAAAAGGTTCTTAAGCAAGTATAAATTAACTTAAGTTTATTATTCAAGAGATTAAAGGGCAATCGAGTCACGTCGGACACGAGGTAAGGGAACTTCTTAACCCAATTTCCGTTCTTTGGGTTAATCTCATACTTTCAAATTATGTCATGATATTATTATGTCATATCTTGTATTTGTACTTTTTTATGTGTACTTATAGTGAATACAAATAATAGATCTATTTTATTTAAAAAATGATCTTTGTATGGGTCTTCGTCTCAATCTCCTTTCATTGAGGCTTATTTTGTTTTATACACAACCTTCTTTTATATTGTGTATAAACCCCTTTGACTTTTATATTTATCCAAAAGAAATATTTTCTATACGTATTGTTTTACTAAATGAAAAAAGTGAATGTTTTTGTCGTACGTATGCGGTGACAACGACTTCTCTGCCACCATGACCATTATTTGAGTTTCGGCTTCCTCTACAAGCCAAAACTTTTTTTTAAATGAAAAATAAATGCCATGTTTTACTTTTATTTTATTTTGGTATTGAAAATGGTTTTCATAATGTTTTTATTATATCAATGTGTTGTATTGATATCTTGTGATTGAAATGTGGAAATGTTATGTTTCCATTATGCATGTTTTATGTGATACGATTATGTTATATTTATTGGGCATTGTTATGAAGACGAGTGGTTCTGTGATAAACTAAGGGCGGGTGAGCCCAATATAGATCTCCAATACATTGGGTAACGCGAAGCGGTTAAACATTAAGGTTTTTGTGAAGATATTTAGGGAATATACTGTGATGGGTATTCTAAACGTAACCAAGAGGGTTACTCCCTACGTAAGAATGCTATGAATGCTTCACGTTACGTTTATGTCTTATGATTTATGTGTTTTATTCATGAGTTGATGAGGTATGTTAAAGTGCTTATGTTTTATGAGTAAAGTATGATTTCATTGATTCTTATGTATACATGTACTCATGTTTCCTTTCCATATTTTTATATCCCTTACTGAGCTTTTTATGCTCATCCCAATTTTTTGAAATGTTTTTCACAGGTCAATGGAAAGGTACATGATGTGATGATAGTGTCAAGGAAGTGTCAAGAAAGAATCCATGTTTTATTTTAAATATTTTACCGTTGATGGAAAAAATGAGTACTATCTTTTATGTAACCACTTTGTTTAAATGTAGAATGTAACACATGTTTTATGATCTAATTATCTAAAACTCTAATCCTGAAAAGATCCTCAAAATATATTCTTGATGTAACTCAAGATTAAGTAATGTTTAAGGCTGGGGCCTTATAGTTGGTATCATAGGTTGGTTTAGATAACTTTAGGAGTTATAATTCTATTAAATGATTATCCAAAAATATTTTTTATGGTCAAATTTAAATGATATAGCATTTGAAGATTACCATGTTGCTTCATCTAAGACATGTTTGTTCAGAATGGTTTTTCGTAGAGGAAATAAAACAGATTTTCTGGGAAGGAATACAGTGGGAAATGACCTTTCAAATTAGTGTCCTGAGATGGTTAGAATCAGAACTAAACAATTTGTTGCAGTGATGGCTCAGTTGACTCAGGAGTTGAAAAGAAGATTTGCGAATGCTCTAGTTTTGGCACTACCTTCCAGGAATGGTGAGTTTGTTATCTACTGTGATACTTCATTGAAAGGACTTGGTTGTGTCCTAATGTAGAATGATCAGGTAATTGCATATGCTTCACGTCAGTTGAAAACTAATGAGGTAAATTACCCTACACATGATTTGGAATTAGCTACTGTTGTTTTCACTTTAAAAATTTGGAGGCATCATTTGTATGGAGTAAAGTGTGAAATATATACCGATCAAAAAGGTTTAAATTACATATTCACTCAGAAAGAATTGAACATGAGACAAAGGAGATGGCTAGAATTAATCAAGGATTATGATTGTATAATTCATTACCATACGGGAAAATCAAATAAAGTGGATGATGCTTTGAGTCGAAAAAGTGATGCTTTATTAAAAATGTTGCGTTTGGAACACGATACTTTGGTTAAGGATTTGATAAAATTTGGCATAGAAGTTGTTGGTGCAGGATGTCCTTCTATTTTTTTTTTCAGGTATCAGTGAAATCTTCTCTATCAGACAGAATCAAGAAAGCACAGAAGCAAGACAGTGAGTTGTAGAAAAAGGTAGAGCTGGTTCAGAAGGGTAAGTTTCCTAAATTTAATATTGATAATGAATGTGTTTTGAGGTTTGGGAAGAGATTATGTGTGCATGGTGATTCACAGTTGAAGAGATATTTGTTATGTGGAGCTCATAGTTCTCCGTTTTCAGTCCATCCTGGCAGTACTAAGATGTATAGAGATCTTCAAGAGTATTACTGGTGGGATAGAATGAAAAGAGATATTGCTGATTTTACTGTGAATTGTTTGACTTGTCAACAGGTAAAAGCAGAGTGACAGTTACTGAAAGGGATGCTTTAGCCTTTACCAGTACCAGAGTGGAAATGGGAGAATGTATCCATGGACTTCATTGTGGGATTTCCGAAGACACCTCGAGGTAATAATGAAATCCGGGTTATTTTTGATCGCTTGACTGAATCTACTCATTTCCTTGCTATGCAAGATAATTTTTCCCTAGATTAACTTTATCCGTTGTATCTTAAAGAGATAGTCAGGTTGCATGGAGTTTACCGATCCCTTGTATCTGATCGTGATCCCAGGTTTATTTCTAACTTTTGGAAAGGCCTTCAGAAGTCATTGGGTACTGAATTAAATTTTAGTACAGATTTTCATCCTCAATTAGATGGGCAGTCAGAAAGAACAATCCAGACTTTGGAGGATATGCTACGTGCTTGTTCGATGGATTATCAGGGAATTTGGGACCAACATCTTTCTTTGGTTGAGTTTTCTTATAATAACAGTTTTCATTCTAGTATAAAGATGGCACCATTTGAGGAATTATATGGGAAGCGGTGTAGAACTCCAGCTTTCTGGGATGAAGTGGGTGAAAGGAAGCTGATGGGACCAGAATTGGTAGAAGAGTTGGCAGAAAAAGTTCAGCTGATACAGAAACACATGAGAACAGCTAATAGAAGGCAGAAGAGTTATGCAGACAACAGGAGGAAGGATCTCTCTTTTAAGGTAGGTGATCATGTTTTTCTCAAAGTCTCACCATGGAAAAGTGTCATGCAATTTGGTAAGAAAGGAAAGCTGAGTCCAAGGTTCATTGGACCGTATGAATTTCTGGAGAGAGTTAGATCAGCTGCTTACCAAGTGGCTTTACCTCCGAGTTTATCTTAGGTACACAATGTTTTTCATGTTTTAATGTTAAGGAAGTACATGCCATATCCATCTCATTATTTGAGTCCAGAGGTAGTTCAGTTGGAAGAGAATCTATCTTATGAGGAACAACAGGATCAAATTCTTTATTAGAGGGAGAAAGTGTTGCGGAATAAGGTGATTCATCATGTAAAGGTTTTGTGGAAGAACCACATGAGTGAAGAGGCAACATAGGAATCTGAAAATGCAATGAGGGATAAATACCGCCACTTATTCGATAAGTAAATAAATTGCAGGGACACAATTTTCTAAAGGGGGAAAGATGTAACAGCCCAAGTAAGTAATTAATAATAAATATTCTTATCTATGTCTATTTATGAATTATATAGTGTTTTAGAGGCTTAAAATGAGAATAAATCCAATCTTAATCATGCAATACTCTAATATTTTTAAAAGATTGTTTTACCGCCTTTTGATAGAGAACCATTTTTAAATCAAAATTTTGACAATTTTATAAGCTCTATTTTTTTTTAAAAAAACACCTTTTTTATGATTGGGACATTGAAATTTACATTGGATGATTTTTTGTTATTTTTTTGACAATGTTCATTTTTTAATGAATAGTAAAAAATACTGCATTTTACATCAAAAATGATTTTTTATATAATTTTATTATATGGTTATATTATCTTATTAATTAGTTTTAAAGTGTAAATAGAATATATTTTTACCATTTAATCCAATAGTGGTCATTAGAATTAATTTTACTTTGGAATTGGGCATAAACTAATTCCAAACTTTTCATAGATATTGTTTTAAAAAAACCCACTATTTGTTTTGACAACGGGAATTATTTTTATATTAATTATTGAAATTTCTGTGTTTGTAATTTGGTAAAATGGATTACATATTTGTAATTAGAAGTTACAAATTATTTAATCAATACTCTTTTGTTTTTGGACTTTGAGAATAGTAACGATGGTAATTATCTTTAATTATCTTGATTAATTAGTAATCGGGTAGTTAAGGATAATAAAATAATATCATAATAATAAAAAATGACCCCAACATGTGTCCTAATACTAATGGTTGTGTCATGTAATACCATGGTATTCCTTGTTCCAAACATGGGAACCCCATATAATCACTTTAGTGTGATAATGACTTTTTATCTTTTTATTTTTTAAAGAAAGTTAAATATAACAAAGAATGTATCACCTGAGTAAAACGTTTTTAATTTTGTCAAAATAAATTATCTCTTGGACTATAAATATTAATTGTAAATCTAAAAAGATTTCCTACATCATAATATATTTTTATAATTTTTAGACATTAGATAAATTAAATTATTTATGACATCATGATGATGCAGCGATTACCTCATCATTTAACGATTTAAATAAATTAAAAATATAATATAAAATCTAAGACCTACACTTGTCAAAGACCTATTAGATGAGTATATTTAGAAACCTTATCACCTTATCCAAAAAATATATAATTTTTGGACCTTTAAAATCCGAAAATGATTTTATAATAAAGTAAACTTTTGTAACATTCCAAGAGTGCCCCTCCTCTCCTCTTATAAAAGGCCCCCACCTCTACCACCTTACCCACACATCTCAAGCCTTTGGCTCGGCCAAAACCTACCTATTTTGTCTCTCCAAATCCCTATCTTACTCCTAGAAGCCTCACTTTGGGAATAAGTCTTCCCAAGGAAGTCTTTGAGCTCAAATCAAAAAGAGTTACCCGTTTTAAAGGTAGTGTTTTCTCTTGTGTTCTTATGTTTTATTTTGCTTCTCCAACCCCCCTATACTCTTTTTTTTCATTTATTTTGTAAAAAAACAAGTATCATCAATATACTAGGATGTTTTTATAAAAATTATTCAAGCTACAATTACTCACACCTACATCTAATGGTTAAAGAACATATTGTTTCTGTGGATGGCGAATTTCTACCTCACGAAACGATGATTGTTCAATATTATTTTAACACCTTCAAAGGTGTCCATTAAGATGTCACTATATTTATATATGATATATAATATGTTTATGTTTTACTTAATCTTCTGTATTTATAATTTATGGAATACCATTATGGTTTCCATTATGGGTAAACACGATATCTTCATTTTAGGAAGTGTGGACTACCGCCCCCTCAAAGTGATTTGATTCGTTAATACCATATATGGTACGTATAAAGGATATATTTAATGTTATTATATATTATACCATACTGGAATTATAATACTATTATGTATCATTATGTTTTAATTCCATTAAATTTGAAATAGAAATGGAAGTAGCGTTCATGCGTACGTATGGCTTACCATCTACATGAACGGTGCATTTCATTTCTTACCTCTAAATGTTATGTCATATTATAAATTCATGTATATAATGGATATATATTATATATATGATATATACATAATTAATATAATTCTGGATATAATGGATATTTTACCCCATGAACAAACTTGTAATTATAAAGAGTTTATTTTTGACTCAAGTAGCAATGATCGTTAAAACGACCGTTATTAACTTAAATAATTACATAGTGTTCATGACATGATACTAAGTGATATAAAAGGAATAATGAAATTGAAAAAGGCTCTAAATCAAGTAGAAATTAACTAAACTTTGTTATTCTAGATATTAAAGGGCAATCGAGTCACGTCCGACACGAGGTAGGGGAACTTCTTAACCCAATTTCCATTATTTGGGTTAATCTTCTACTTTCAAATTGTGTCATGATATTATTATGTCATATCTTGTATTTGTACTTTATTTATATGTACTTATAGTGAATACACATAATATATCTATTTTATTTAAAAAATGATCTTTTTATGGGGCTTCATCTCAATCTCCTTTCATTGAGGTTTATTTTGTTTTATACACAACCTTCTTTTATACGGTGTATAAACCCCTTTGACTTTTACGTTTATCCAAAAGGAATATTTATTATATGAAGCGTTTTACTAAATGAAAAAAGGGAATGTTTTTGTCGTACAAATGCGGCAAAAATGACTTCTCTGCCGCCGTGACCATTATTTGAGTTTCGGCTTCCTCTACAAGCCATACCTTTTTTTTAAATGAAAAATAAATACCATGTTTTACTTTTCTTTTATTTTGGTATTGAAAATGGTTTTCATATTGTTTTTATTATATCAATGTGTTGTATTGATATCTTGTCATTGAAATGTGGAAATGTTATGTTTCCTTTGTGCATGTTTTATATGATACGATTATGTTATGGTTCTTGTGCATTGTTATGATGACGGGTGGTTCCGTGATAAACTAAGGGCAGGTGAGCCCGATATAGCTCTCCAATGCATTGGGTAATGCGAAGGGGTTAAACGTTAAGGTTTCTCCGAAGAGATTTAGGGAATATACTGTGATGGGTATTCCAAATGTAACCAAGAGGGTTACTCCCTATGTAAGAATGTTATGAATGCCTCAAGTTACCTTTATGTCTTATGTTTTTTATGTTTTATTCGTGAGTTTATGAGGTATGTTAAAGTGGTTATGTTTTATGAGTAAAGTATGATTTCATTGATTCTTACGTATACATGTACTCATGTTTCCTTTCCATATTTTTATATCCTTTACTGAGCTTTTTATGGTCATCCCATGGTTTTGAAATGTTTTTCACCAGTCAAAGAAAATGTACATGATGTGATGATAGTGTCAAGGAAGTGTCAAGAAAGAATCCATGTTTTATTTTAAATATGTTTCTTTTGATGGGAAAATGAGTAACATCTTTTATGTAACCACTTGGTTTAAATGTGGAATGTAACGCATGTTTTATGATCTAATCCTCTAAAACTCTAATCCTGAAAAGATCCTCAACGTGTATTCTTGATTTAACTCAAGATTAAGTAATGCTTAAGGCTGGGGCCTTATATCTTTCAGCTAAATGAGAGAGGGTAACTTATTGTTGATTATATATCTTTCCAGCTTAATAGAAGAATAGGTTATAACATTTAAACTAGGATTGTAATACAATTGGTAAAGACTACCCTAAATTTATCACAATTTAATTATTATATATTTATATATCACTTTTTTTTACAATATTTAGTTTTGAAAAATCCATTTAAAAAAAATAAAAGTTTCTCTAAATAATTGGTTAAAATAGATTTAGATAACTTCTCTATAGATATAACATATAGTTAAAATTTAACATCATTTAGTGTAGTTAATTTTTTTTCACCCCATGATTGGAATGTGTCACCATGTTAGGGTGACTATATGCAGACATAGAAGGAACCCAAAAAATTCACTAGAGATTACAAAAAATGTTACTCTAGAATTTGTAACATGAATCTATCTATGTCTAAGATAAGAAAATATCCATATATTCTAATGAACTAGATTTCATAATAATTCCGAAGACTTAATCATCTAGGACCAAATACTTAATGTTTGTTTCTATTGATAGACTATGAATTCCCAACATACTAAAAAGTATGATTTCAATATCACTACTGTATCACATATGTCGAAGGTAACCAAGGGGTTCTTGAGGAGTAAAATTTCCCAAATAATTCAATCTTTTTTACTTTCTTCAATAACCCCACTAGAAGATATTAAGGGGAAACCTCTACTCACTAAGTTAATCACATATATCAAGGGAGTATCAAACTTGATTGTCCACTGATATGATGTAACCATTCTAGGAACCTATTGGTGGACCAGACCCTGATCAATGATATATATTGATCAAATTATTACTAACCCCTTCTATCAAAATGACATAACACTAAGAAATCCAACATCACCTCTTAGAAATTAAAATTGTGGTCTCATGCCTCTTCCTATAGAACCTATGATAAAGGAGTACATAATTTTTTATATAGAGGAACCATAACACATGTTGATAATAATGGATTATGGACATTCAAAATTTATAGAAATAGGATCTCCACACCATGTATTAAACAACATACAATGGTATAGGAACCAACTTTATTAGTAATGAGTTGGGAACTACACCTTGCCAAGTAGCAGAAAACATACGAGAGAGTAACCATGAATGAGAACACTCCAATTATCATGATTGACCCCCATCATCAAATTTATGGATCTAAGGCTACTAAATATCTATGTATACCCTTGTGTATCATCAAATATGCAATGAAAAGTGTACCATGTCATTGTAGATGGAGATAAGACATAATCTTGTTGACCCATAAGAAAT
The DNA here is from genome assembly GCA_963277665.1 of Viscum album. Lineage (NCBI taxonomy): Eukaryota > Viridiplantae > Streptophyta > Magnoliopsida > Santalales > Viscaceae > Viscum > Viscum album. The sequence goes on from OY728150.1 coordinate 1,782,740,466, forward strand.
GTACCATCACCATATGACTATGTTGGTCATACCATGGTGGCCTATCGTAATGAGGGGAATCATGGATCAACCCATTAATATGACACCTATGAGCCTCTATATTTTTATGCCATTACATTGTTGAACCCTATTTAATTTAGTGTCATATCAACCTACATTGTTCCTTCATGTTGTATAAACCTTCACCATGATACCGAAAATACGTAGGATGAATCATCGTGTAGGATGGACCATACAAATTATATTTGATATAGCCATTTTTTCTTTTGAGACCTTCATTTTAGGTCACCCCTCTGTAATGAAATTACCTATATCCCTACAATCATTATGGTCTAACCACTTTATTATACTATGAATTTCAATATTACAGTGTGAAAATATTTCCCTGAAAAAGACCCCATCAATCAACTCACCATCAATTTTAATTCCTTCCATCATACACAAATAAAAGTTTAATTCTTTTCAATCATTTTATCACCTCTTACAAAATATTTCCAAATTTTTTATTTTTTAAAAATATTTATAAATAAATCCTCACATATTTTCGATACATGAAAAAAATATAATACATCTATAATATCTATCCACATGGATTTAAATGAACTATATTTTTCTTCCAATTATTTTTCATATTGTTTCACTAATTTTTTGTCCTTACATATAAATTATAGACCATAATGATATTCAAATACCAATATAAGACATGAAATTATATACCTATAGAAATGGATGGTGGTGATGTATAAGGAAGAAATGAGAAATTAATAAATAATAATTAATAAAGGGGTCATAAGTGGTTGATACTATGATAATTCCACAATTATCGAGTAACTATATCATGGAAAGTGAATATTTAAGAAGAAAGTATTGTCAAATTGGAGGGTTTCTTGTAATAAGAATGGAAAATAAGATATGTAATATGAAAAAATAATTCTAAAACCAATTCAAGAATCACTTTCCCTGATCATAATTAAAAAATATTGACAATGATAAAAATAAAAATGCAATATATAATATAAAAAACCATTTCTTTGAGAATTCATAGAAATGATAGATATCTACTTGATGATAGAATATATCTGTTCTTGATGTGATATTAATTTTTTTCTGTTATGAAATGATATCTTCCCTCTACTGATATTTGGTTTATACTATGTATTTAATAAAATATTCCTACTAGTAATTCATAATTTGAGTTTTATATGGGAAAATTAGAGTATGCATAACCAAAAATCAGAAAAAATATTTTTATTTAAAAATGCGATACATGTGACGTCCTATTCTGGGGTCCTTTAGTTCATTATAGAATTATACATTCCATTGCGTAAACCTACCATTTTGGATGCAATAAGAGTTTTTATTTTACAATTCAATTACATATGTATGTGATATATGTTATTCATTACCAATTTTCATATATAGCCTAAAAATAATATATTATTTCCAAGAAACCCTAACACCAAAAAAATCTAAAATGACTCAATGACCTACAATAAGAATATTATTGGAATATTTTAATGGTTTCAAATAAACAAATATAGGTCACTATGATTTGTGAATTTATTCTGCTTGGATATATATTTAGATAACTAATAATCATTAAAAACCCCTAAAATTAAATTTTCTCAAACATTCTCTAAGTATTAGATAAAGGTTAAAAACCAATCATTAAGTACAAAAAAACCATCATAAAATATCTCGAATGTAATCTATTATATTTTTTCTATCATTTTACCACTAGGGAAAAATCAGGACTCAAAATACACAATATTGAGTAACACCATGGCCGAGAACACCTCAGCTTACTATAATAGTAAAAATGGGATCAATTGAACAAAAAAGTAGAAGATTACATTTATAAACATTTTTTACCTTATTGGGAAATTATTAAAAATTAAATAATTTGATCATTGATGAAATGATTTCTTATCATATTAAACATGTGATTTTAGTTACAACTCCAAGAACATCCTTACGTAGAGGGAAATTTGTTAATATAGGTAATGTTTCTTCATTAGAAAAAAAATCCTTCCCCATATAATTTTTATAACATTTTATTTTCCCTAAGGAATGGAAGAGTAAGGAAGTGTACATGATCATTGACTATCAATTTAATACAACAAAAAACTTATTATATCTTTAGAAGTCAACTATCATGATATTTATTATCTACCCTTAGTCTATCATGCCATTCCACCACCACATGTACACATCAAATATATGTTTTGAATACAAAAATAAAAAATAAAAAATTATATATATAAGATAATTTAATGATTGAACCAAATAAATGAGAATTATCTTCCTATGGATCATCGCCAAATAATATAATCTATACCTCACATTAAAGAAAAATCATTATAGACACAATCATTGAATAATAATATTAATATGATATATCATATAGGAGATATTATTATTTAATTTTGTGAAATTAATATTTTTCATTTAATAAATATTAATTTTCTTACAATATTCATATAGAGTGATAAATTAACAAAATTCTACATAATAGTCATACCCATATCCCAAGAAACAAAAAATTGAGGTCTTTTACATTTGTGAAATTAATAACTTTCAATTTTTGTTGGAAAATGGTTATGATACATGAAGATAAGGTAAGTGTCGACAAATTAATAACATAGGTCACTATATAAAAAAACTAAATAATTAAAATTCTCATAATGAACACAATTTTTATTTAAAAATATGACGATATAAAAATCCCCTTCTATAAAAAAAATAAATATATCACCTTTGGTTTAAATTGTTTTTGAAAACACAAAGGCATATATCCTAAAACACATAGGCTATAGAAAATAAAATTTTAGTGATATAATATACAAGTATCATGTGAATTCATTTTTTTATAAACACCACTTGAATATAGTAATTGAAACCCCATTTATATATTTTAAAGGTCCTTATAGATAAAAATTATTGTTATTTATAAAACATAATAATCAAGAGTTTTTCCATAAAAAATGGACATCATAGAAGCACACAACTCAATATAATGAAATCAATATTCCATAATCAAATAATAGATTATTATGGTAAGATAAATAATCCCAAAATCAAAGATACACAATTTTTTTTACAATTTAACCCTCTTCTTAAATTTAATCCTATATTTATGTGGGAAAAAGGATAGGAAGAATAAATTGTTTTTAAAAATGGAATAAAAGTAGAATATTTGGATTAGGGATGTTTTACCATAGGGAAACACAACTAGATCAAGGAATGAGGACCATTGAATGTGAATGAAAAGTGGGTTTGTTTCTATGATTCCTCCATAAGGCTCTTAAGTTGTTAGGAAATGAAAATAATGACACTTCTATTAAAACAGAATTAAGAAAAATAATATATATTACATATTTGGAAAACCTTCATAAAAAATGAAATTTTATTTTGATTTTAATCCCTCTATAAAAATTATAGGATCTTTAATTTTCAAAACAATAAAATAACAATTAAATCTTGGAATTTAAATAAATTTTAATATTTTTATACTTTTAAAATCTAAACTGAAATATTATAACAAATACGAAAAATAATCTCATGTCTATGATATCATTGGTGTACCAGGTTTCAGGATACTAGATATTTCTTGGGGGCTTGTTAAACCCTACCTATGTAGATTATTCACCTAAAAAAATATTAGGAATATAATTCTCTAATCCAATTTGAAAAATTGACATTCATATTAGCTCTAATTCAGTTAAAATTCTCATAGTAAGGGGTTTCATTGACAAGAAATGGTACATATCATTAAAATTCAATAGTAATATATACTGTTAAAATTGAAAAATCACACATTCTAAAATGTGTATGGATAGAGTTATGATTATTTAATTTTAATTAGTAGAGAACATTTATTTTTTTTCTCAATATTCTAATTAATAGTGGAGGTTTGTTTTTATACAAATTCTCAAATTTTTAAAACCGTTAATTTTTTTTCCCGTACTATTTTTATTATCATTTGAATCACTGATATTTTATATATAATGGTGTAATGTGTAATACTTTAGTAAAACCATTGGGTTTTTCATGTTTGTAATTATATTATTACGTTTCTTCACATCCTTGTGGATAAAAAAATATGGTGTCACCACTTTTTAGTATTCTTATTGTGTTTTTTTACTATCATTAAAAATTTTCAATCATGATTTTGATGACTTATCAAATAGTTTGAGAGAATTTCTAATATCAACTTAGAATTTCATAATATAATTTCAATATCAATGTATCATTTATTTATATATATAAACAAATTCTCATATCCATAACAATATATAAACAAATAAATAATTTATTTTTATTTTGTATGAATTAGCCTTTTTTGGAATTACCATTCCATATAAGTATCCTTTCTAATAGTGGGTGATTTTATAGTTATAATTAACAAGGAATTATCTCTATAATGTGTTAAAAACGTTATATGAAAACCATGAGATCCATTATTTGAAAATAAACATTCTCTATATCTTTTTACTAAGTATTCTATTCACTATTTTCATTTTCTCTATAGAATTCATTATATTTTTTAGGATTCACTTAAATTTAATTATCACAATAATGATCTTATTTTTTCAACATCTTTAAATTACACACAAAATGTCATCTAATCTTTTTACTATATAAAATTATTCATTTTTTATGATTTGATTAATGGATTTTTTTCCACCCTTTATAAGTTCCATTGATCCACAATATATGTGTGTAACTATTCTTAAAAAAACCATATATTTTATCTTAATAAATTATTTTCAAATATTTGGGAGAATATATTTCTATTTCATCTAGATTATCTCATTTTTTTTAGATTTCCAAAACCATGGTATCTAATCTTATGCCCAAAAAACTTATTTATTAAAATGTAGATAAAAAATTCTAAATATTATAATTTGTCTTCACGTTTGAATTATCAATATATATAATTAAAGATCCATATACATTAAAAAATTACTATGAAATAATTTCTAAAATTTTAGCTTATTTATTATCTTCTTCCAAAACTACATTTTTTATTTATAACTTGATAATATTCATATTATATATATATGATCTCACTTTTAAACTTTATCGTCTCATTATTAAATAGTCTATAATAACAGGACATATTTTTTGGTACCTTAATTAGAGAAATACTTATAACTTTTTATAAAACCACACAAAATATATTCGATATTTCTATGAAATATAAGATATATATATGAATATTTTGACATTTTCATCCAAACTTTGATTATTTAAAACTCCATATCCACCTATTTAATTGATATAAATTCAATCTACCTACAAGCCTCATCCACCAAAACAATTACACTAAACATTATGTAATGTCAATGATCTTATTAACATACGATTCGTTGTTCACCAATTATCTAATATCATATTATTTTAATAAAATTAATATTTTTAATAGAATAAAAAATACACAGCCCCATGCATAATCAAAAAAGATAAATTTATTATTTAAACGTGACTATTATAACCAAGACATTGAATGTGTGGGTATGAATATGACTAACCAAATTTTTAAATATAAATTTGTACTAATAAATAAAAATTTATTTATTAATGATTGGTAAATAATTAATCAAATCTTATTAATAAAATTTTATTTAGAAAAAATATATTATCCTCAAAAAAAGATGTTATCTCATTTCATGAGAATATTTTATAATTAATTTATTAATATATATTAAATCATACAAAAAATAATAATTTCATTGTTGAAATTAGCATATCAAAACTATATTATGTTGATTTTTTTGAATCTTCTAAAAATATTCTTTTTTTTACTTAATATTGAAAAAATATAATTTTGATAATTAAAATTATAATTAATTTAACGAATTTACAATGACAAAATATTATTTTATGAGATATAAAATTTTAGTAGTTCCTTTTCATTTTAAATATTTTAGTTATGGTTTTTAAAAATGAATTTTATAATTTAATTAATATAAAATTATTTATACAGAAAAAGTGAATTTTTTCTGAAAATCTGTTTTCATTGTGTTTTTCTTATTTAATTTTAAAATGAATTATTCTAGTTTTTTTTAAATTTTGAAAAATATATTCCATATTAGTAATTATTTGGTAAATATTTGTTAAATAGGCCCTCTTTGGTTCTAATCAATATAAATAGAAACCTTGGTAATTTTTGTTCGAGGACAAAGGATAAATCGTGAAATTAAAGATTGAAATAAAATAATATGGGATATAAATGATACTAACCCTTGAATTATTTTTATTGGATAGAAAAACATCATTTACCCTAATCTAATATTAGGTTATGTGGTCTTTGTTAAATTTTCATGTCAATATAACATTTATAATAATTTATTTAATGAAAAGTAAAACATTTCACACTTTTGTTTATGATATCATTAATTTTTTTAAGATTGGGTAACCTATACTATATAATTGGTTATAAAAATTATTTTGGATTAAAAATTATTTAAATAATTTATTATAATTAATTTATATTTTTTGTGGTGAAATAATTACCTTCAATTCTTATATTATGGGGACATAGTAATTAATTATTTAACTAATAAATAAAATTAATGATATTAATAATATTAATAGAAATATAATTTGTGATAATTTATTTTATCTAATAGTTTTATTGATGTACATGATATTTTAAGGATATTATCAATTTTTTTATTTCCTAAATTTTTTGGATGTCATTATATTTCATGTAATGAATAGTTATAAAATTAGACATTAATGATAATTTATATTATATAATAATTTTATTAAATGATACAAAATTACTAAAAATAAAATATTAGGAGAAGTGATTTGTATATTTTTTATAATATCACACATGGTCTATTTGCATGCCATTTTTTACATAGTAACTATCATTACCCTCAAAGAGTAAAAAACCTTGTTGGTATAGTATGTGTGAAAGAGGTTAATATGGGGTGAAAAATAAAATATATGTTTTTGAAAATATTGAAAAAAAATTCAATTTTTATTAAATGAGATTATTTGAACCCATTATCATCTTATCCTTAAAATAAATTTATTATTAGTTATTTTCAATTTTATATTAATTTATATTAATATAGTTTTTTGGGGAAATTTAAAGAGTGACACTTCCCTTATCTTATAAAAGGGTTCCTTATATTCTTTTAACATCGCACTTCAAAACCCATTTTGTATCATACTATTTTTGTCCTATTATATTCATAAAAACAACTCTATTTTCTAGATACCTGATTTATGAAATAATACCAATCATAATGGTCTTACGGTGTTAAGAATATGAGGATTTCCTAAGAAGATGCATCATTTTTAACCAGTTGTTTCTATATTATTTATTCATCCAAATCCATCAAATACTAGGTAAACATTATTATATAATAACAAAATTATCTTAAATAAATTTTTTTTTCTTATCTTAATGAAATCATCATTTATCTTATTACCATTATATTAACTGAAAATTGATATTGTCATTTGTGCATACATGTGGATTACCACCACCATGAAGCGATGAGATTATTTTTTCATTAACACATTTCATAGAGGATATTTACAAGTATATTTAAATTATTTTTATGATATTTTTTATTTTCAATCATCATGTAAATTAAAAATAATACTTTAATTTTTTTACATAATGATCATTGAAAAATGTAAACATTACTCATACATCAGTAAGACCTACTGTCTCCATGATTATATTGTAGTTAATTTTTTATAACCATATTTAATAGTTTGATTTAGTTGGAAAATTGATTCAATAATTAATATTATATCATGATTACTATTATTTTGATGATGCAATAGTAAATCCATTGACCATTTCCAACCTACTGATGTAAATTTGAACATATGAAAAATATATCATCAAAACATCTGATGTGAAGATAAATAAATAAGTAATTGTTATAACATGGTAATAAGTGAAATAAAAAGAATAATATACATGAAATATTTTCTTAAGAAATTAAATAGTTAATATTAATTTATTATTTAGGAAGATAAATATCACATGTGATGAGTCAGACTCAATGTAAGGGACATTATTTTAAAAATATTCATTAAATGTTTCCCAAAAAATTATATTTTTTTCAATATAAATATTTTTAATGTTATTTTATGGATATTTTTATATTGAAAAAATTTATTTATAAGAAAATTATTCCTATTAATTCATTATTTCAATGGTCATAAAAATTAATCTTTTTATGTAATGTTTAGTGTATCATTACAAAAGAAGAAAACAATGTTCTATTTTGATATATATAAAGATAATGACTTTTACCACACCCATAATTGTTATCTAATGTTTTCCCTCTACAATATTTCATGTTTTCTTTAAATAAAAATTATGTTTCACTTATTTATTTTTTTATCGAAAATGGATTTCTAAAAAGAAATGGCATTCTGATATCTGGAATCTTTTTTTCACGTAGGGTTAAAATATTTTTTGATGATTTTTTTCAAAATTTTGTTCTCATACAGTGTTGAAAAAGGGTTGAACCCCATTATATCTCATCATCTAGAATGATATATATTATGAATTGGTTAATGATTATGAACTCTTTATAATTATATTAGATATTAGTTATACGGGTATTACTGTTACAAGGTTTATATAAGGGTTTTAAGATTATGATGTCTCAATGATCCTATAATACTTTTCTATTTTTACTAATGAGTTTTCAAGGAAGTTATTTTATTTCATAGGGTAAAATAATTATCTTTTTAAATGATAAGTGTTATCCTTTTGGATAAAAGGTATATTTTTAAAAATTGGTTTTCATGGGTTTTTTTTGTTTTTTCACTAGACTAATGGATTTCTTATTTTTTATATCACATAATAATAATTTTGTTTTCATAACATGTCTTAAAAAAAATTCACTAGGTATAAAAAAGGTTAAGGGATAAAAATTAGTTAAGTTGAATTTCAAGAATATTTTTCATGAAAAGAAAACATGTATTGTTTTGAAAGTATATTTTGTGAACAAAATGGATACTAAGTAGATTTTCCATGTTTTAATATATGGTATTTTTATGTAAGAGTTGTGACCTAAAAATCTAAAACTATAACCCTAAATGATATTTGGGAATATAAAAAAAGTAAATTATAGTATAATTACACTGGAATATGTTATTTTTATGATTAGTACCATATTGTTGGAATATGATAAGGGTCAAGATAAAATTAAATGATATGAATTTATTGGAACATAACTTAATATCCTTTATACCAAAAATCATTTTATATTAGGTAGAATTATGGTTAATTTTGATAAATGAAAATGTTTTTGGGAAACCACGATTAAGTATATATTAGTGCTTATCATTATAATAATATAGTTTCCTATGAGTTTAATGATATGATCCCAATAAAAATTTTGGTTTTATTAAATGGATTCATTGAGTAGGAATAAAAATAAAAATTGATGTGAAGGAACATGAATTTTATGATTGAATGATAAACTTAAGAAAATAGGAGATGTGGTGAAAAATAATGTGGTTATTCAAAACCAGATATCTAGAGTTGTTATTAACAACATAAACCTATGTGATTTTGAAAGTGAATAATAAATAATACAAAAATAAAAATCAATGTATGTTATAAAATAATATTCAACAACTTATGTGTCATCAATGCTGGAATAATCACCAGTTAAATGAATTAAATGAATGAGAAGATGTTTTCAATGTCGTGAAATAGGGAATAAAGTAATAATTAACCAAGGGAAAATGATCCATTTAGTTGAAATAATTAAAAGGAATAAAAATATCGATAATCAATCAATTTAATTATTTAAATATAGAGACTATTGGATGTATGAAAATAGATATCATAAAAGTAATGCTCAATAATTTGATCAGAAAGACTAGACTAATAAATGTTTAACAATTCCTAGAACCATTAATATTGAAGATGATGAAACTAAAAACTTCATTTGAATGGTATTGTGTATACCTTTTATTGATTTTATATAATATTTTATCGTAATAAATGTTTAATATTGTATTTTTTTGAATAAAGTATTAAGTAATAATATGGGAAGGAGTACTGAATGGATTATAAAGAACATTTAATTCATAAGGTGTCTACATTCAAGAATTGTCATTTTTTGGTATGTTTAATAATGATCAATTGTTCAAAGTCTTATAAAGATTTTTTTATAATTTATTTAATAAATTTTATAAGTGATTAAGGAAATATTGGGATTTTTTCCTTAGGTTGAAGTATATGTACCCATTAGGATTAATGATATGTATCATTTCAGGAAGAATTCCATTAATTTGTTGACATAAAATTAATGTTATTGGTTAAATTTAGTGTTTATAATATCATTGATGATTTTGTAATTATTGTGTATTAAAATTTTGAACCATATTATATTCCCATCCAAGTGATTGAAAATTTATTTAGGGAATATGTGAGTAACAAAGATGTTTATTATTTTGGGCAATATTATGTCACTAAGGAAAATAAAATATTATTGGATTTGATTTTAGTAATAACTATTGAATTTTACTTGGAATCAATTTAATGTATCTTTTTTTTAATTAGGGTTACATTTAAAAACTATTACCATATCATGGTGATTATATGATTAGGGAATATACATATTTGGCATGAGACATTAAGTGTGATTAAATTAATTTATAGATCAATGTAAAATTTATCTTGGAATAATTTGTAACATATTTTTGGGTTTTAATATTAAACAAGAATATTTAGTATAATTTTATAGATATTTATTCCTCAAATGATCAATGTTTATATTTTTCTATAACTATCAATTTTTTTATATTAATGTACATTTTCTTTATTTGAATGTTTCTGAATTTTTTGAATTATCTTATCTGGTGATTTTTTTTATTATTTTCCTTAATATATAATAAAATTAGTAATAGATTCTGTATATTTTATGGAATTATGTTATCCACTTGAAATTTATTTTACTAATTCATGCTTGAACACTTCACCTGCAATTCTCAGGATTTAGAGAAAAAGATGATATTATGGTGGAAATTGATTAGAGGAAGAATGTATACTTTTCATTTAAGTATATATCTTTATCTTCTTAGTATATCTAATAAAATAATTACTCAACTCTAGGAAAATGTTCTTGTAAACAAAATATATCGTTTACTTTTCTTATTTAGAAATCAATTTTTTTAACCCATCATCGATATTAGGTTTTTTATGGTTAACTTTCTCATGAACATGAAATCAATAATTCTATATGAGTCATTTGGAATTTATTTTATATTTGATGTCCATGTTTTCACATTCTACCAATGTTTTCCTATAAGGAATCCTATTTATGTGTTATTCCAAATGATCTTAATATATCCTTTTTCTCTCTTCTTAAGTGGAAGTTTTATTAATCATTTTTATGATTTGATAATTCAATGAGGGTATTTTAAAAATTCAAACACCTATTTTGTAATTTTTATTTTAAATTTTTGAGTTATTAATTTCTTAATGTGGGAGATATTATAACATCCCCATATATTAAAATAATGATAATTCTTGAGAGCATATAAAATAAGAAACAACAAACATAATCATACCATGAAACTTTATTATGGAAATTTGACCATGTTAACCTAGCCATTGAATTGCTGTGTATGAATAGTATTAATTTTTTTAATATATATATATTGGTAATAATTAATAAATTTTTATTGACTAATGCTTAGTAAATAATCAATCAGTTATTAGTAAATTCATTTTATTCATAAAAATACATTTTGTTTGAAAAATGATTTAATAATTTTTATGAGAAAATATTATAATTATTTTATAATTTTTTTAAAAAATTTATATAATAAATTAACATCATATAGGAAATAATGTTATAAAATTTATCATACGATAATTTATTGATAATTTTTTGAAAAGTTTAAAATTTTAGTGAATTGTGAAAAATTCCGATTTTTTATAAATTGTATTTATTTTTCAAGTATTTATAATGCAATAATATATTAATGATGAGTTTTAAAATTTCATTAGTTAATTTTGATTAAAAATAATCCAATTATTTTTTTTAAAATAAATTCTATTCCATAATTGATTAAAAACATTTTTACATTAAAAAGGTCATTTTCATAATATGTGATTTTCATTGTATTTGCCTAGATTAAATTTAAACTAAAAACTTAAACTTATAGTTCTTAAATTTATAAAAATAAATTAAATATTTACAACTAGTGGGTCTAATTTTTTTAAAAGGTCCTCTTTTATTTTGGGAAAATATTAATAGTAACTATAATCATTTTTTTGTCATGAAAAATAGATAATATGGTAATTAAAGTTACAAATAAAATTGAATGGATTATAAAATGATACTAAAAATCACTTAATTTTATCACATCAATAAATTTTATCAATATAAATTCTTGATTCATCTATATGTCATTTTCCCATTTTTATGTGATTATAAACTTTATAATAATTAATTTATATAAATGTAAAAAAATGTCACACTATTGTTTTAATTACTATAATCTAATTTACATAGTTTTTAATAGAGTATATATTCAATTATAATAATTATTTGGAAATATAAATGATTTATATTAATTATAATAATTTATTTTTAATTTTTAGAGAATAAATAATTACCTTCAATTCATAGACAACACTGATGGTGTAATTATTTAAAGAGCATAAAAATAAAACAAGTGTATTAAAAATATTATAATAATTATAATAAGAGACAAATTAAGTGAATCATGAATTTAATAGATCAAAACCACATTTTATGTATATAATAATAATGTTTTTCAACTTTGTATTTTCTTCTTGATGTTATTAGAGTCAACTTAATGAATAGATCTAAAAAATCTATTAAAATTATTTTATAATAAATAATAATTTTTTAAATGATATCTGAATTATAAAATCATATATTTTTTCAAGTAATTAGAATATGGTTTTCAGTATCAATTGTTTTCCATTAATGGACCGTTTAACCTATTATAGTGACTATCATGACCCTCAAATAGTAAAAATCTTTATTCCCACAGTGTGTGTGAAAATAGGTAATATAGGGATAAAACAAAAAGATAACAATGAAAACATAGAAAAAACATGTCTAATTATTATTTTATATTATAATTTTTACAATAAACATACTATATTATTAATAAACATATTCGAATCCATTTGGAATTTAATATTAATTTAAATTAATTTATTGTTTTGATAAATTCCAAGAGTGGACCTCCCCTCTCTTATAAAAGGTCACATCATATTCCCATAATTTCAGACTTAAAACCCATTTGGATTTTACAGTATGTACCAAAATAGTTTAATAACATATTTAATAAAATTCTAGAGTCCTTATTTAGGGAATAATATGAACCCTAACAGTCTTAAGGTGTTATTCAATGAAGGATGTTCAAAAACGAGTTAACATTTTTAACCGAGTGTTTCTATTTTATTTCTCCATACTCCACATTAATGTATACCTTAACCATTATAATATAATAATTTTTTTACGTATACATAGTTTTTGATATTTTTATGGAACAACCTATATCCACCTCCTCTTCTATTAAATAAGAAATGAATCCATTGTTTGTGTGTACTGCAGACTATAGCCTCACAAACTGATATAATACGATTTCTATCACCATCACACATGGATGGATCATAATTATGGAATTAATGTATTTATATGATATTCATGAAATATTTATCATTTGTAAAAGGTAATATATAATTTATCTTTCTTACCTTTCAATTATTTGAAAGATTATATCTCCATTCATGTATATGCATAGACTATCACCTCCACGATGCAATGTGATTCAATTTTTTTCATCACATCACATTTTTGATATTTATAAGTAGATTTAAAATAGTAATATAATAATCAATATATTATTATAATCCTGTAATTTTAATGAATACTTACCATCATTCCATAATTATCTTTTAAATTTGGAAATATTACTCATGTGTATGTATGACCTATATTCTCAATCAGTGCAACATAAAAAAAATTTCATAACCAAATTTAATGGTTATATTTAGAAGACTAATTAATTAATAAAATTGATACTTATTTCATGATTATTATATCATAGATTATGGAATTGTTGGAAGATAATTCCACCTGGAGGCACACACATCCTACTTTTGGAAAACTGAAGCCATCATCCAACTCAACAAAGCATTCCAAAAACAACAACAAGGGGGATCATGCATGTTTTAGACTATGAAAATAACATCGAAATAAAAAATCTACAAAATTTCATGGAAAATTTGATAACGTTTCTCATGCCTTCCTGAAGGTCCCTTAAATTTCTAATGTAACCAAACACAAAATATAGGTCTTGCGTGAAAAAATCGATCATCACGTAAACCTATAACATTCTAAAGATGATGTAAAACTTTCTCCATTCAAGGTCTATCAACATGAAAAATGAGGAAGGTGCTTGTATAACTCATATTTTCCTAGAATCTTTTTTTCCATCACTAAAGAGTTCAACTATAAATTAAAGATCTGCACCTAGTTTGGGGTGTATCTATGATATAAGAAGTGTCACTCTAATGCATGAAAGACCAATATTTTGAAACATTGTTATATAATTGAACCCTCAAGGTATAAAATATTTCATGAAAGGTTCCATGTGGTTCAACTCCTGACGAGGCCTACAATTATTTAATCCTAATCCATCCTTTTTCAACCCATGTTGGGTGCACCTAGAGGATTATTTACGCACAACCTTAATAATAAAAAAAAACCTCCAAACTAGTGCTTATCTAACCCTTTGCCTCCATGTCCCACCCTTGTATTAGAGAACATTTAATGAGCCACATTTTCTAACAACATCCATACCATGAGTATAGCTATTCTGTGCACCCCTTCGAATATGAACAGAACCATTTTAAGGTTCATCGTGTGGTGCCCCCTATGACTCTAGTACATGTATTTCTATACATTTAGATTCTTACAATATGTATTGAAACCCCTATTACAGCTTATCAAAGTTACTGTAATACAGACCATGTGAATGTCCACTTTTCTAGGTTATTAAAACCTATTTTAAACAAATTCATGCCTACCTAGAGGTGAATGAGGGGTGGATATATAAGACCAAGGGGTAGAGGGTGAGTCCACCATGTCTAAGCTGTATCACTCAAGACTTCCTATTACCTACATCATAAACACATGACATTGAGTTGTGACATTACCATGTGTAATAATCACATGATGCAACGTTTTTTATTATCATGGGATGATATGAAAACATATTTCTATTATAGGGACCGGTATCCTTCTCACATGGAAATAATTCTTCCTCACATTGAATGACATCTTCTTTTGGAAGCATCCATGCATAAGCCCCACACCATGCCTCACTGGTGCCACTTTCACGACCTGAAAATCAAGTATACACCTTAATTTTCTTTCTCAAACAATGTATGAAACACATGGGTTTAGAGGTTAGTAGTGACCATGACATCCATAAAATATCCACTTCGATTGTTCACTTCTCTATGTAATCCCTGACTATTCTTCACTCTCTCAGTATCCTCCCAAGTGTAAGCCTCACCAAACATATTCTTCATCCTTGGGAGGAATTCATGTGTAATACCCCACCACATTATCCTTCGGGCCACATCCTTATGTGTATTAGCCATACCATTCAGAACTATGTATGATTTAATTCCCAAAATGATGGGATATGTAGAAATCCTTCCTAAGATCTAAACCAAAAACTCACATTCACCATGATTTTCTCATGGTCACATCAATAATAAGATCATTTATCTCACTACCAAAACATTCTTACTGCATGACATTAAACTATATAGGCCATTCTTATCACACAACCTTAAACTATGATATATAACTATGTGTTTTATCCCTATATTCCAAATAGGTTATATATGAGTCCACTTTGTGGTTCAATCCTGACCAATGGTAAACCTATGTTCGACCTCACATTATTGTACCTCCCTAATCCACCTCTATGGGTATTCCAATCTTCCTTCATGGTGTGACATATTCCCTTTATTGGAAAAAGCTCTTAGATCAACCTTCATAGGGAGATCTGATACATCAATCGATAAACCATACAAGTTCTCCCTCTTAGGGACGTACCTCTCTGATCCACCTCCAATGTTGTACCGATAAATATAATTGTGTGACATCTTCTATCCTAGAGACAAATCTCCTTGATCTGACATAATTGGATGTCTTTATCAATCATCATTTTCTTCTTAAGATGTTAAAATAGTTACTTAATCCATATCTACTTGTCATTAAACCTGTTACCCCAAATACATTCCTTATAAAAAACATGGTATGCCTGAGGTAAAATCCATGTAACATATGTACCAAGGGTGTCAACTACTACATAAAAAACATGGGATGTGTTATGTGAAAGCCATGGAACAAATAATCCTCATGCACCAGATACCTCATTATCCAAACATGATTCCATGTGTTACATGCCTGTTATTCC
Organism: Viscum album; assembly: GCA_963277665.1. Taxonomy (NCBI): domain Eukaryota; kingdom Viridiplantae; phylum Streptophyta; class Magnoliopsida; order Santalales; family Viscaceae; genus Viscum; species Viscum album. The sequence continues at coordinate 1,782,756,951 of OY728150.1, forward strand.
TTCATGAGATTCCCTCCAAAGAGGAAGAATAAATGTAACCAATTTTCCCAATGTTGGGACTTTCCTGCAATTCCCAACATGACTAACTCTTCAAAATGAAGGTTGCTTCCCTATCAATACCAAGTTGAATTTCCAGACATAAGTAGCGTAATTAATTATCATCCATAATGATATCGAATAGGTAATGAGTTCCTCATAGATGAATTAACTATAGGAGGGATACACGGGCTAGGGAAAAAGTTCCATAGAAGGAGGAGATAAAACCCATCATCATGTTTCAATCAAGGATAAGTCATAATTGATGAACATGATGGAATATTACTGGCTTTGGAAAGAAATAAATCATGGTAAAAATGCACTCCAACCAAAATTAACATTCATAGAGGCGCACCTCGGTGAAAGAGTCAGAAAAAAATGGAGAAACCTACATTAAACATTTCTCCTTCAACCATGGAGATTAGTCATGTTTCTCATCAGATCAAGGATTGCTGTTAGATGATGCAGGCGTCAGGATTCACTAAAATAAATGGATAACTAGATGTAAAAATACTGTACTCAACTAGGTTAATAGTAGCATTTGATATATCTACCAATATCATGACACCAGATCTAGGAATATGGTTCAAAGACCCACTAAGTAAATAGTGAGACTAGCATGGAACTCATCAAAAATTCTGGTAGTAAACATTGTACATTTTTGGTTTGTGATTTCATCTCCATAAAACAATCCCTTTATTTAGGTAAGATTGGATTATTATGGGGAATTTGAATTTATTTCATTCTATCCATATTGAAAGATAAATCCCTTTACTTTGAAACACCCTAGTTACAAGAAACCAACCACCAAACTCTTACAGACATTAGGTCCATATAAATGTTAATGCACCAATCTCTTATGACACTACCTCTAACATGACTTCCATCATGACCTTGGCTATTGGGTACCCAAACCTCATCTCACCCTTGGTGATAATATAGGGGTTGGTGATTGACACCCTCATAGATCAGTACAAACAGGATGGGTCATTACTACAATATTCATGTCTTTGCCGAACCTACAGGCTTTAGCAACTTTTAGACATTGCCACCCAAAAGGACATTTTAAGGATAAAAAACTCCTCATTTCATCATCAAATTACTTATGTATTCTCTCTTTGAAGTGATCCTAATACTTTCTACCCAACAAATAGGAGTTGGCGAATGCACGAGTTACCCCAACTTTGAATTCCACCTGAGAGCTTCCTAGGATAGGTCCCCCTAGGCTTCATAAGTGCCAGAAGTGTCTGGGTTTTTAGTATGATGAAGAGGTTTGCTATAAACATGCTCCTCTGGGCTTTATCCAAACCCCATAATGCCAACGTCAAACCCAAGATCAATAGAAATCCCTATGATGGGGAATTATCTTATACAACTATAGTGGTACGTACCACCACTAACACATTATTCCATGTTTCCGTGACAAACATATAGGGATCTATCTATGTGAAATTGGGAATAAGACCTCAGGAACCCCACAAGAAGGATTTTTTAACTATGTCAATCTCCAAAACCACCAACATCCATTGTTGGTTGGACTTTTATGATGAGTTTCGATGTGTAGGTCTAATGCACACGATCAGAAACCCGTGAGAAGGACCTCCCTGCTCTCAAAATCAATGATAAGGTCCTCCACATGCTGTTCCAAATTCAAGAAGAGGTACTCCCCACATAAAAAAATGTATAGATTTCCTCCTAGTGTCTCTACCATTAGTCAACAAGGAGGTTCTCCCTATGACCCAACCAATTAGTTTGAATGTCATCCTCACTTAATTCAAATCTCAAGAGAAGATCCTCCTTGATCCAACATTGATCAAAGAATTATTCGTCCTCCCTTCATAAAAAATCAGTATAAATTTCCTCCCTATACTATTACCACTATATAACATGTAGGTCCTCCACATGTCCACATTGATAAGTTTTATGATCATCCTATAGTTTCAAATCGCCTGTAAAGAGGTCCTCTCCATTCCCTCTTTGATCTGTATGAAGGTATTCATTGTTCTTTAAATCAATAGTATGGAGGTCCTCCCCATTATATTACTACTATTAATCATGGAGGTTCTCCCCATGTCCCTGTAGACCAAAGCAGAGGTCCTCCCTTCTTCATTAACAACCAGAGTGGAGGTCATTCCCACTCTTATAGTAGTCGAAGCAGATGTCATCCTCACACTGAAAAAATCTTGTATAAAGGACCTCTATATATCCCAAATAATAAAGTAGGAGTTCATCCCAATTATACCACCCACTAGCACCAAGGCCCTACCCATGATGAAGAAATTCCTTTCTATGAATAACCATCTTGGGGAAGATGAAAAAATTTCCACTACAGAAGGAGAAACCTTGGTAAGAGGGAAGTCATTGTCAAAGATGTTAACCTATCGGATTCTGAGTAGGAGTAAAAATCAATGATGGAACCTTCAACTCATTCATCAACATCATAGACTAGTGCTAAAATCCATCGAGTGAGGTTTTTCATCCCAGAAGATGAGATCCAAAGAATCCCCAAATCCCTCCACAGGTATATGTTGGTGAAGGAAGATTTTCCCTCATTCACAAGGATCACAGTGAATCCATCTCTATCATCTCTATTTCCCTTCTCTCCCTATATCCAATATCACAAATAACTATTTGGGAATGGGATAGATGATGAGAATCTAGTTGAGCCACTAGTGACCACCACCACCTTCACAATGAGGCAGTAGTGTAATCCTCGTCTTATAAGGATGTGATGATGCGGTTGGTATCACCCTCTAGTGATGATTTAATGTTCAATGAATAGATAACTCATGCAGTGGATCCTTGGCAGTCCAACCAGCCACCACAATGGTCCATGTAGGTACCACGTCCTATATCTTTTCAAGCACCAATAGAATATAGGGATTATAAAGAGAATGACCCCATTTTTGAGAAATAATTCATATGAGATAGTCTAGTTCCCAATCAACTATATTTCATGTTATGGCCAAATATGAGCTCTAAAATTTAAAATCTAGTGTCCCTCACTAAGGTACAAGTTGCATGTTTCTAGTAGACTATCTGGAACATTCTTGACCACCTATGTGACTATCAATTGGCCTATCCAAAACATTATGAGCACTTTGACAACATTGATCAGCATTTCCGAATAGTGGAGTTGGTACCACTCCCAGTGGTTTACCACCATGCACCATCTGACTACCACTAGACCCTCCAACATAGATGTATTAATATCCTTAGATTGCTTTGTAGTATCCTATAAGAGGCGTTTTCTCATTTTCTGATCAGGGTTGGGAGATAGTAACTACGTTTCTCCTCATCCTATACTATTACATCCAAACCTACCTATTGATATTATGAATTTTTACTATGGATATAGTTATGGTGAACAAGTTTGTACCCAATTTACATGAAAACGATGACTCTTTATGAGGTCTAATAAGGAAAATTCTCTCATTGAGGTGGTTTAATATAAAATATACCCTCATATAGGTGTCTTCACACACCTTTAATGGTAGAAAATCATCCTCAGATATCTCTCTACATCATTTATCATTGGTAGGATTGTCAAAAATGGAATGGGATAGCTCAATCACTCAGATCCATCTAATGTTTTGTAGAAGATAGAGACCGATACCACAATTTCCTCTTTCCTTCATATGGTCATAAATCCAAAAGGAATCATCAATTAGATTCTTACTGAGTAGCACCAAGATTATGGTGCTCTCTGATGGGATCCCATTTCTCCTTCATCAAGGTAGTTTCATGTCCTCGTCATCCCATTTCTAATAGTCAAGATCCATAATCCTGAACATCTCGATAGAGCATAGGTGGGAGTTTAAGGAAAGATACCAAGATATGTGTTATTGAACACACCCAATCATCATGATAAACTCCATTGGGACCCAGATAAATCCACTCCATGAGCCACCGAGCCTGCCTAATAAGTTCAAGAGCCTTTCAACACATTGATGGATAGGAATAATTATCAAGATAGAGATCCTCGCCATTACTATTTGATAGACTCTCTCACTGCTCACATTGATGCCATGGAGACACGAAATGTGGGTATTATACCCAATGGAAACCCATATCCAGCATGGGTGGATGACTTGAGAAACCCCCATATTTTGGAAACTATATATTTTCCCCTTTCAGCAGGATGGGTGACCAATTTAAGCATTTGTACCACTTCATCTCAAGGTTCATGCCTATGTTGGGAACCCCAAAGTAGTAGGAGACCACCAAGATCATATGTTTTTTTAAAAATTGGAAAGAACGGAATTTTTATGGTTTATCCAGCTATGCATTTTTTCCATGAATTATTTTTAAGACAACTTCAAAAAATTTATCTAGAATTTCTACCCCACCATGAACATGAAAAGTATTGATGAACTCTTCAATTTCATGAAACTACTAGATAAGCACATCATTGACTCCATCAATTGGTGGAAAGGCCTCACCTATTCAATTGATATGACAAATACCCATGATAATATACTAATGATATGCATGTGAAATGTTAATAATGAGCCAGTCCCTACCCTCAACACCTAGAAAATATCAAGAGGGTTATATGATTTTCTATCAAGGACATGTTCCTGACAGAATCCCTAGTGTAATCCCATAATGTACCCCCATTTCCTTTTCCAGCAACTGTGTGAAGATATGCTGAGACAGATAATATCGATGCCATACTGGTAGATGACCCTAACTCTCTAGAGCTATTGGATTCTATCCCAGTGGAGCCTCACCAATCGTATCCTCACCTAGTGATGCAGCCTCACCGAGTGTATCTACAACCATCATAGAATCATCATGCACCACCCATCCATGAACAACCATAAAGGTTAAAGAATACATCTTCATCCCCCACTATACTACATCCCTTTGTTAGGGTTAAGATCCTAGAGTAACCTTCCTAGAATTGAGTAAACCTAACCATTATTATAAGTATAGATAATTTCCTAGTTATTTCTTATCTTCCTTGTAACTAGTGATTCTAAAGAAACCAACAGACTTCAAGACCCTGGAAGCTGAGCATATTAATCTCCCTATCCATTTACCTTACAAAAAAAAATCCCATGACATACTATTAAAAAATGTGATGTGCTTAAAGAATAAATAAAGGATCATGTGGAAAATGGCTTGGAAAAATTGGACAATGTCCTAGTAAATAGGGAACAACCCTCCTCTAATAATAAGAGTGAAAGTGAGAGTTTAGGTGAATGAAAACAATTTTCCAATAATGGGACTCATAATTATGATGATTGGTTGGAAAAAGAGTAGTCACTCATTCACATGGCATCATCTATACCCCCTTGGGCCAACCAAAACCTCATAAAGTCTTCGTGCCACATCCATTTGATGATTTTTCATTTATATCATATCCTTAAAAGAATCAAAAGAGTATGTACTTACAAAACAAGTGAAAGTATAGTCACTCACCTATGCCGAAGCTATCCTACACTCTCAGTGAATTAATATATCTATAATTTGGAATGATTCTTAGTGTCATCCCAACACTAGAAGACCCCTCTAATAATGAGAAGGATTATTCCACTGTGAATATCATTGAGTTGGTGGATCCCTTAATGGTACCCGATGATGATGAATATCAGGAAAGTTCCCGAAGTTCCTCCGGTCGACATTGTCAAGGATGCTATCAAGGGAATGTGAACAACCAGAATTATTAGGTTAGTGCTTCAAGACAATATTTGCATGATACTGAGACCAATAATATAGTGTTGTGCATATCTTAGTAGGAACAATCCTCCTAGACAAGCCTATTATACATGCCTCCACAGCTGACTGTGCTAAATGAATAAGTAGAATAGCTACAACAACATCATGATTAGCCACATCCAGATAAATCCATGCCTTATTCAGCCGATAGTGAACTGATTGGGTATTTGGGAGAGTTATCCAATGATAATTTGTACATTTCTACCACCAATAAGAATCATGTGGTTTAGAAAATAGTACCCATCATGACTCATACAAAACAACAACCACCTGTGAGAAAAAAGGTGCATCTAGAGAGAAAGTATAACATACTAAAGAAACTATCAAACATACCTACAAGTCTCTTGATCTTCAAGGCCATATGTTTTTTTATAAGAGTTTTGCAATGATCTTATAGATGCTTTGAGACCCCCCCAGTTGGAAGTAGAGGTAGCATCTATAGAGAAATTCAATGTAGAAGAGGTTGAGTGAGAGGGATTCTAAGTCATCATCTCATTATCTGGAGAGGATGAAGGGACCCTTTTGTAGGTGAAAATCCACTTGTTGTACATAAAATTCTAGTTGAATGGTTTGTTAATATTCAATTACCTAGTGGAAAAAATACAATGTCCCTAAGTACGAGGAACATTAGAATATTAACTCATACTCCTACACAATCCAGGATTATGTAATACCAGAACTCTCTACCCTTACTAAGTAAAGATATGATCGTCGTATAACCACCATTTAAGGAAATTATAACCTATAATACCTAGATAGGTTGGGTAGATAGAAGTTGTACTACCACCATTTCTTTTATAGTAACCATGGACCCCATGGTCGAAGGCCTGATGGGGTTGGCTTGATATATTTGGTCTATATGGTTTCATCAGAGAAAGAGTCCCCTAGAAATGATTCTGTATTTTATCAAGTAGGTACCAATGATCCTCCCAAATCATTAAGCCTATATGAACCTCCTACAATTGATTTTCCAACAGTGCATGATGAAGATAATTTGAAATATTCAATTTTATCATTAGAAGAGGGCGTCTCCACCAGTGTTGATGAGTTGATTAATATACGTCTTAACAACTGAGTTAGATTCATGGAAAATGATAATTAATGTATCCATGCCTCCATAGGAACATCAAAAATATGTGGATTTATGGAATTAACATCATGATGTATTTTCATTGAGTTATGATTAGTTTTATAGACTATACTCGTAGGTCACTGACCACTATATTGGTCCCCCAAAGAGTCATCACAGGTTCAAACAATCTCTTAGAAAAATGAACCCTTCTCATGGTGTCATGGTTAAGGATGATGTTGATAATATTATCAGTGATATAATTTTTAGGTATTTTTAGTACCCCAAGTGGTTATCCAACATTATTCTAGTTAATAAGAATAATAAGAATATTTGATCCTTTATCGACTTCTGGGACCTCAACCTTCATTTCCCAAAGGATGATTTTTTCCTTCTGGTGAATGATCTATTGATCAATTCTATATGTAGGTATTAGGATCAATCCTTCATGGATGAATATTCAATGTAAAATCTAATCTGGATGGAATCTAAATTTGAGGACTCTACTACCTTCCAAATTCTATAAGGAACTTTTTCTTTCAGGTAATTTCATTTGTCCTAATGAATGTACGAGCATCTTATTTATAGGCCATGAACCACATATTCAATCCAATCATTAGGATGTTAGTTGTATTATACATGGATGACTTGGTGTTCAAATCCATCTATTGTCAAGACCAACTCAATGACATTGAGAAGGTTTTTGTTATCCTTCATTCTGTGCATGTGAAGATGAACCCTAAAAAATGTTCATTCGGGGTCACCTATTGGAAGTTTCTTGGATTAATAATTAGGTAAAAATGCATGAAGAGGAAAAAATAGAAGATGAAGGCCATCATAAATACGCCCACTTGAGAAACCTCTGAGAGTTACAAGGCCTTCATTAACACATAGCATACATATGTTGATTTATCATAGATCTTGATGGAAATTGTATAACCATTTCCATGATCATCAGGAACGGTACCACATACAAGTGGGATGAAGTTTTTTAGAATGACATTGAGTAAATTAAGATGTATCTTCTACGACCTCCAATTATGATGCCACTCATCTCTATGTAGCCTCTAGTCCTCTATGATACCAACTTGGAATGATCCTTCATCACCCTTCTTAATCAGAATAACAATGAGGGAACAGAAAAAAGATTATACTATATCAGCTGTATACTCATTGATGCATAGGAAAAATACCCTAATATGGAGTAGAGCTTCATTGCACTTGTTTTATAGTGTATATTTTTTTAATTATTTGCATCATCAAGAGACACATCCAGTGTCATGAGTAGGTCCACTGAATTATATACTGAATTACGCAATGTTTATAGGATGACTAGTACAATGGGAAGTGATCCTTTAGAAGTTTCACATCAGGTTTATCTCTTTGAAATACCTAAATGGATAAGACTTGTACAAATTTCAATACACCCATATGACTTTTGAAGAGTTTGATCTAGATGTAGATTTCCCAAATGAGGCTATACTATCAGTGGAACTATATATTCCATGCTAGAAGATTAATTTTGAAGGCACCCCCTGATGCCTAACCAGTAGAAGGATCAATTATCCCAATCTCAATAGAGTGGTTATGGGGATTGTCTTTATCACACTTGTATAGGCTATTCATCCCAACATGTTCCTACTATTTAAAGGCAACACCAATAATGAGGTAGAGTATTAGGTTGTCATCACAAGTCATAAGATAGATATCAAGATTGAAGTACCCCACTTTTATTTTCAGGGAGACTCTGAGTTTTTCATAGAATAAATTAATGGTGATTATGAAATCCAGAATCTGGATCTTGCGACCATATTGGAGAATTCTCCCTCGATGATGGATCAGTTCCCTTCTAAGGCATATGTGACTCATGTTCTCCATTCATAGAATGGTTGAGCCAATGCCTGGTCCATTATAGATTCCTATCTTGAAAATCCTTACCTAGATGTACTATCTATTCATGCGGGAAATCAGAGATTCATTGCTCCCATAATTCTAGAGCAAGATGATAGATAGGAGGTAAAAAAGCTAACCATTGGTGGGTTTATATCAGGACCCTCGAGACCGCTCGCTTTTTAATAAGCCTCAAACTAGACAACTGAGTTCATAGAGTATATATAACATGGATCTCTCCCACTAAATCAAATTAATCATGAATAAATCCTTCGACATGTAGTAGTTTTCACCATATAGAGTAGAAATAACCTCATGATGACTCTTTACATGTGAGGGTCTTATGGAATTATCCTCTATTTCATTCAAGGACATGAGGTTACCCATTTTATTTAGGTAGTTAATATTGGGTCATGTGGTGCTCACTAGGAAGGATTGATGCCATCCCACTAGATTCAATGGCTAGGTGACCTTGGCCCACAATGGTCTATGACTATATCAAGTTTGATAAGAGGTTTCATATATGTTTGATCCATGGAAACATTGTACATCCATTGTTGGAGCCCCTTCATATTTCCAAGTATTCTTTACCCTTTGTAGTTTGGGGACTCGATTATAAGGCACTGTATTCCTCAACAACATATCACCAGTGTAGGTTCATTCTGAATGTGACATATTTCATCTCAAAGTGGGAAGAATTGATTCCTATTAAGGGGGTTATGGTCCGATCTAGGATCTACTTCATGATCTCTAACATCATTAATCTATTTGGAGTCCCTCCCTCCATTCTCACAAACAAATAGACCAACTTACGAGATACTGAGATGAAATAATTTTATTCCAAGTATAGTTTCCAATCCAACAATACATCCCACTTCTATTAATATGAATTTGAAAATATCGAGGTGTTAAACCAAACCCTCTCCAAGAATCTATAGAAGATGATGATTCAGAATAAAAAGGGTTGGCGTAAAATCTCTCTAATACCCTCTGGGAATATCCGAAGATGACTCATAATTTTTCCCATGTGACTCCATATTCCATATTATACAAAAAAGTGGAAATCCTTCCTAGTGAGAGTCAGTTTATATCACACTAATCATTAGTATATGATCACATAATACTATAAAAAATGGCCTAATTTCATCAAGTTGTGTTGGAATCCCTCGACGACAATAGGCTCTAGGTGTTAAATAATCTACAAAGGCACCAAAATAAGATAGCTAGATCATTCAGCAAAAAAATCACTTCCACTCCTTCCTCCAAAGTGACACAGTATTAACCCTTAGAAAACCCATGATACCTACCCAGAATCCACCAATATTGGATTCCATATGGGTAGGACCTTACATAATTCATAAGGACTATCCCAAAGGCACATAATCTTTGATCACCATGTATAGAGAGCTTATTATTTCTCAAAAAAATGACAAGATTCTCAAACAATTCTTCACATAAGGAAGCTAACCTACTAGTTTCATATTATTAAACTATGTAATATTTACTCCCCTTGCTACATAATAATAAACTGAATATATCCAACTTCCTAGTTTTATGAATTTATACATTTTAACCAATATTATCCTTATCGCATGACGTTAAAATACATGAAAGATATCATCCTAGTTGCATGATGTTAAACTACACACCTACCGGTTACCTAACCACATGTAAATAAACTCCATAGAGCGAATATCCTAGTTTCATGAAATTAAACTACATAATGACTAATATCCTAGATGCATGATGTTAAACTTCACAACCATCTTTATCCTCCCCATTCGACATTAAACTAGATTTCCACATCCTAGGCACATGATGTTAAGACGAGTTCTTGTTCTATACAACACGAATTTAAACTATTCCTGTTGTACCTCTCGTTCCCCTTGTTGTTTGATTTTCATGATCACAATCACCTTATTATTTGTCTAATATTGTTTGAAGTGTTTTTGAATGATAGGCACAAGGTTGCCAAGAAAATGGCCCAAGAAAGAATCAAGAAGTGGACTGAAATTCAGTCCACCGGCCAACCGGTGTGATAGCACCGGCCAGCCGGTGGACCTGGCAGAGGCATTGCCCACTGCCAGGTTCCACCGGTCAGCCGGTGGCTCTGTCACCGGCCAGCCGGTGGCAACCTGATGCAACAGTGATGGCTACTGCCTCACCACCGGCCAGCCAGTGGCTCTGTCACCGGTCAGCCGGTGCTGCCTGGGCAGAAGGCCTTCTCAACATCCAAGGCACCGGCCAGCCGGTGGCCCTGCACCGGCTCGCCGGTAGCCCAGTCAAACTAGCCATTGGCTTTGACCAGTCAACTCCCATTTGGCCTCCAACGGCTCCGAGGCCCTTCACAACGGCTCCGAAGACTCCCCAAGGGTTCCATGCCTATAAATAAAGGCCAAGGAAGCCCCGGACACCCAACCAGATCATATACGAAGCCAACAGACATATTTTGTATCAATTGGCCAACCTCCGGCGACTTCCTTCAAAGGAACCTCAAGTGCTCCAACAACTTCCACATCCAAGGAGCTCCACCAAAGAAGCTTGGAAGCGGCCTTCAACATCTCCAATCAATCAAAGGCGCCGAAGGCTTCTCAACATACGAGTTTTATTGTTTTATTTATTTTGAGCTTTAAATTTGGGTTTGTGCCTACAAACCCCAAACTCTTTCTTCATCCCTCTTTCTTTTGGGTTTCACATCACCATTAAGGTGTGAAGAGGTTTCTTCAAGCCTTTCCTTTTAAAAGGCTTGTGTCATAGGTGAGCTAGCCTTCACCTGTAAGAAGGCTAGTGGGTTCTTTCTCAACCATTAAAAGCAAGTGGGTTCTTGCTAAACCATTTCAAAAGCAAGCTGTAATAGGTCCTAGTGCTACCTCAATGCCTAGTGGGTTTCTTTCTAAAACCATTGAAAAGCAAGCGGTAGGAATCTCTCAACGGTTTAGTTGGGAGAGGAGACGTAGGCCAGGTTTTTGGCCGAACTCCGTTATCAATTGCGTGTCTTGCCTGTTTTATTTCCGCTGCACTTTCACTTTGATTTTTAATTTGTTAATCTTTTTTTTAAAAGGCAATTCACCCCCCCTCTTGCCATCACTCCCTTCTTTCTCCGTCCAACAATTGGTATCAGAGGGAGTATTTGAATAATTCCCTAACCGGTTTCAAATTAAAGATTTTTTTTGATGGCATCTACCTCTTTCGCCCCTGAGGGCTACTCATTGGGTCGGGCTCCATTTTTTGATGGGACCGACTATAATTATTGGAAAACCCTCATGACCACTTTTCTTAGAAGCATAGGATATCCCATTTATAAAATTGTCATGCAAGGTTACACTCTCTCTTCCCCCGATGAATCCAAATGGACCCAAGCCGATATTAGAAATTTCGAGCTTGATGGAAAAGCCATGAACGCTCTTCATTGCGGCCTTGACCGAAATTAGTTCAATCGAGTTTCCACATGCACCTCCTCACACGAAATCTGGAAACTTTTGGAGGTTACCCATGAGGGGACCAACAAAGTCAAGGATACTCGATTGGACATGTATCGTCAAGATTTCGAGTCTTTTACCATGCATCCATCTGAAAATATTACTGAAATGTTTACGCGTTTTACTGATGTTTGCAATGGGAGAAAGTCCCTTGGTGATGATGTTTCTGCAGAAACGATGGTCAAGAAGATCCTATGGATCCTTCCAAGCACATGGGCTCCAAAAGTCACGGCTATTCAAGAAGCCAAAGACATCAAGAACATGCCGGTAGAAGAGCTCATCGGATCTCTAATGACCTACGAGATCACCATGAGGAGGCAAGCTCAAAAGGAGGGCACACCAATCAAGACACCAAAGAACATCGCCCTCAAGGTACAAAAAGAAGTAAGCTCCTCCTCCTCATCATCATCTTCATCTTCTTCATCATCAAGCGGCGACTCGGAAATGGAGAATCTCGCCCGCCAAATGCACAAATTTATGAAGAAGCACAAGAAGAAGAAGAAATCTCGCAAGGCGCGAAAGCAAGAACCCACCGCAAGATCCGAGCCCAAGGTAAAATGCTACGGGTGCGGCCAAAAAGGGAATTACAAGCCCGATTTCCCACTCAACAAAAAACGGGCCACGCAAAAGGAAAAAGGAAAGAAAAAGGTTCTCAAGGCGACATGGAGTGACACCTCCTCATCATCCTCCTCCTCCTCCTCGAGCGACCAAGGTACAAAATGCCTAATGGCATTTCATGAGGTAACTTCTTCCGACTCTTCTTCCTCATCCTCTAGTTCTTCTAATTCTTTCAATCATTTGTCATACGAAGAACTCCAACATGTGCGAGACCAATTAGAAAATGGTTTTCACGAACTCTCGTCAAAATTCGTTGCTTTGAAAAAGAATTTCAAAAAGCTTTCCTCCGAAAAAGAACAACTTCTCAAAGAGAAGGAGGAACTCTCCCTAAAAATCCAAAATTTCCCAAATGTTGATTCTTTGGAATCAACCATCAAGGACCTTAGAGAATCCTTAGCCAAGTTCACCCAAGGTGAACAAAATTTGACCAAATTATTGGGTTCTCAAAGGGTTTCTAGGACCACTCAAGGACTTGGATATACCAACCAAGCCTCCTCCTCCCATGCACCCACTGTTTTTGTAAGGGGGAGCTCTAGTTATAAATTTTGCAATTATTGTAAAAAACCCGGGCTCCTAATTTATGAATGCGATTGCAAAAATTCCCGTTATGGTATGCCTAAATCTATTAACTTTTCGGACGAATTTTATAGGAGAAGACCCGCCATGAAACAAATTTGGATTGAAAAATCTCTTTTGGCAAGTCTCTGCGGGCCAAAATTAGTTTCGGTTCCAAAACCCTTTCCCCGATGATTTTTTGTTTTATTTAGGGGGAGAATTTTCAAAACCTTGTCTTAGATTCAAAACTTTCAATTCAAAATGTTATTCAAATTTTTCAATTCAATTTTCAAAAATTCCAATTGATTTAAAAATCTTGATTTTCAATCTTCCCTCAATCAAGTTTTATGCCCCGAGCTATTTTGATAATCACAAAGGGGGAGAATTTCTTGATTGATTGGGGGAGAAACCTTTTGATCATGCTTAGCATTTATTTTCAATTTATTCATTAAAAGCATCCCTTTAATTTTTGTTTTTACTTTAATTGTTTTGGAGATTGTGATCATCAAAATAGGGGGAGATTGTTGTACCTCTCGTTCCCCTCGTTGTTTGATTTTCATGATCACAATCACCTTATTATTTGTCTAATATTGTTTGAAGTGTTTTTGAATGATAGGCACAAGGTTGCCAAGAAAAAGGCCCAAGAAAGAATCAAGAAGTGGACTGAAATTCAGTCCACCGGCCAAATGGTGTGATAGCACCGGCCAGCCGGTGGACCTGGCAGAGGCATTGCCCACTGCCAGGTTCCACCGATCAGCCGGTGGCTCTGTCACCGGCCAGCCGGTGGCAACCTGATGCAACAGTGATGGCTACTGCCTCACCACCGGCCAGCCGGTGGCTCTGTCACCGGTCAGCCGGTGCTGCCTGGGCAGAAGGCCTTCTCAACATCCAAGGCACCGGCCAGCCGGTGGCCCTGCACCGGCCAGCCGGTAGCCCAGTCAAACTAGCCGTTGGCTTTGACCAGTCAACTCCCATTTGGCCTCCAACGGCTCCGAGGCCCTTTACAACGGCTCCGAAGACTCCCCAAGGGTTCCATGCCTATAAATAAAGGCCAAGGAAGCCCCGGACACCCAACCGGATCATATACGAAGCCAACAGACATATTTTGTATCAATTGGCCAACCTCCGGTGACTTCCTTCAAAGGAACCTCAAGTGCTCCAACAACTTCCACATCCAAGGAGCTCCACCAAAGAAGCTTGGAAGCGGCCTTCAACATCTCCAATCAATCAAAGGCGCCCAAGGCTTCTCAACATACGGGTTTTATTGTTTTATTTATTTTGAGCTTTAAATTTGGGTTTGTGCCTACAAACCCCAAACTCTTTCTTCATCCCTCTTTCTTTTGGGTTTCACATCACCATTAAGGTGTGAAGAGGTTTCTTCAAGCCTTTCCTTTTAAAAGGCTTGTGTCATAGGTGAGCTAGCCTTCACCTGTAAGAAGGCTAGTGGGTTCTTGCTCAACCATTAAAAGCAAGTGGGTTCTTGCTAAACCATTTCAAAAGCAAGCTGTAATAGGTCCTAGTGCTACCTCAAAGCCTCGTGGGTTTCTTGCTAAAACCATTGAAAAGCAAGCGGTAGGAATCTCTCAACGATTTAGTTGGGAGCGGAGACGTAGGCCGGGTTTTTAGCCGAACTCCGTTATCAATTGCGTGTCTTGCCTCTTTTATTTCCGCGGCACTTTCACTTTGATTTTTAATTTGTTAATCTTTTTTTCAAAAGGCAATTCACCCCCCCTCTTGCCATCACTCCCTTCTTTCTCCGTCCAACAGTTCCCAAGGTTCAAAAATCCATGAACTTAAATTAGGATTCCAAGTTTATGAATCATGACATTAAAAATTATGAAGGTTTTCTATGGGATTTTGTGTGTGGTTTTGGGCCTATTTTTACCTCATTCACATCTTACACTGTAATAAACATACCCATTTGATACATTCCCCAATTATGGAAGAAAATCTATAATTTAAAAGAAGGAGATAACATACTCCATGAATGACATTGAACTAAAATCCAACTCTAAAAAATTTTGGAATTCATATTAAACATAGAATAGATGGTGCTTACCCCATTTTAAAATATGGTGCCACATGATAATCGTGGGATTATTCAGTTCCTTATCTATAGAGGATTTCAACTTCAAGTGTTGATCTCTCACCATGTTTTGTTTCATAAATATTTGTGGACTGATTCCCATCCTTATGGGATATATAGTGATGACCATATATTTTTTTTCCAGAGAAACCAAAAATTCATCAACCCTATGCCCCCTTACACTTAGTTACAATCTAGGAATTACAACCTTAAATTGCATGCAGTACATATAAAGGTGTGTATATGAAGGTAGGACTTCTAGGACCTCATTTATTTAAGGGTTTTGACTTTTACACCATACTCACATTCCTATGAGTAAATTTTCCTTTTTGGTTAATATTCCATTACCATAAATTGAGATCCTTTAGTCCAAGTAATAGGACTGTAAATAGTATGAAAGTCTTCTCTAGAATTTATAGTGTGGTGTTTGGCCACATAGAACATAATTATCATTGGGTTTTTAATTCCACCATGAGATATATATCCTTTTAATGTACTTCCTTTTTTTAAGTCTATTATTTATGACCTAAATCTCATATCCATCCTCTAGTCCATACAACATTACATTAAATTATACATATAAACTCTAAAAATTACAACATTAAACTTCATGTGAGTTTTTATCCAGACTATATTACGCTATGGTGGGCCTTATTGGACCTCATTCACATAAGGCTTTTCATTGCATTTCACAACACAATTCTTTTTTGTGTACCCAACCTCATTGGTCTAAAATCTACAACCTTAAAATGTGAGCCTACTTCCTCAACAGATGATGTTAAACTGGGATCTTATACAATATAAATCCATGATGCCTCTTATGCCTAAATAAGAGATGATGATTACCATGTTTCAAACTAGTATCCATCTTGCAATAATTATAGGATGGTTAACAAATTTTACCCCATAACCTGAACATTGTATTCTTCATGTTAACAGTGAGATTCCTAAATTCCCTCTTCTTAGAGCATCATCCTTACCAGTGTTGGTCTCTTCCTACGCCGTGTTCCAAAACAACATGTTGCTTTATTATACTCCTTATTGTATACGTAGTGATGCTTTAACTTCCAATATCTATACCCGGATACAAATTCATTGAATTCTTCAGCCCCATGGCCCCATCCTTAGTATGATCTATAAGACCATAAACTAATGGTCATTCTTGGGATAAGAATCATGACCTTAAACTATATTCAAATACAATTGGGAAATCATGGTGTGGTGTTTGGCCTCCTTGGATCATTTTTAGTGAGTGTATCACTCTTTCATTCCACAAATATCATTTCTGGGACACTCCCTATAGTTCATGCAGTATGAAAATAACCTTTTTTCCAAAACCGGGTTTCAATAAAAATTTATGATACACCCCATTCCACACTTTGAGTCATTCTCAATTTGGATTTCCATCATCTTTTAAATCCAGAAAGACCCCTAATAGCCATGGTGTTTATCCAAGTCCCACCTCCTATCCTAGGCCAATTCCCAAATGGATATCTAGGGACAGATATAGAATCATGTGTTTTGAACATGGTCAATAGTCTGTCATGAATTTACTATCCTATTTCTTGACTCGTGTGGTTGAGATTACTATGTTTTGAATATAGAAAAAAGTTGACCCCTACCCATCAGTCACCCTTGATCTTGATCTTGGATGTCTCAGATTACCTTATTTCAACATCCCTATATAATAGTGTATTTAAAACATCCTTGGTTTTACCCCTAATATCTGCCTCTAAATGTTCATAAAATCCCTTTATAGTTCCTTGATTTCCTCACCGATCATGACTCATGTGGGATTATGAGTTATGGGAGGGTGTGTACCAATGTGAATGACCTGCACAAAGGAGACCTTGGTCCAAAATCTACGACCATAAACTAGAAGTTCATTTCAAAGTATTATGACATTAAAATATATGTTAATCCTCCTAGGATTGTTTGGTGTTGTGTTGGTCCCCATTGTTCCTCATTCAAACTAGGTTTATCAATTCACCACACTACACAAATATATTTGAATGATACTATGGTCAATGTTCTAGGAAAATATACTAGAATTCCACATCCCATTCTCTTGAGGTTAAACTGATCAACTAGTCCAAACTCCATGACATTAAACTAAGAGACCATGGTTTGAGCCTTATGAAATTAAACTATTGGAATCCACCATGGCCAAGACTGTATAATGTTAAATTATGCACAACATCCCAGTCACATTACATTAAAATGTGGGAAGCATCCTGATCATTTTAATGTTAAACTGTAACATGAATTGTCATCACTGTATGAAATTGAATTTAGTGTCTATCATCATCAGTTTCATGATGTAAAACTGAAAAAATCATAGGCACTCACATGAGAGGTCCTCTCCATGGTTATAGTCATATACCACATTGTTCACATTTTTAGCTATCGCTCGACATCTAATAATATCCTCCCATGGAAGTTAGGTTTGATATTTTTTCTGACCAATAATCTTACACCAATTCAATCTAATCCACATTGGAATTTTTTTAAGAATGTTGGAATCTATTGAATCATTCAATCACTCCATTCCCCTAATTTATGTTCCCCTTATATGCTTCCTTATCATCTTCCACTTATTAAGGGGAACCCTAAAGATATGGTCCCATGCCATAATGGAAATCCTATAATCTTGGGCCAACACCCCAGAAGACATTGGATGACATTCCGATATAGGATCCATGTTTCGAGCATGGTCTGCAGTTTAACCTCGTTTTTTTATCACTATTCTAGGCTAACAATATGGATAATATGTTTAAAACATGGTCAATAGTTATTCTATATCGCTATACCAGTCTCCTTGTTATAGATTTTGGTCATTTTGATTTACAATACTCATTCCCCATTGGTTGGATAGAATTAAATTCCCTTGTTGTTACCCCTTTCATGCACTAGACCATGCTCGAAAAGAAAGTCACATGTTCAAAGGACCCCATTCTCTAGCCATATCATCTCTCAGCCAAAAAAATCATAGCTTATAGTGAAAACTATTAGAACATGATTGTTTGATGATTATTCATTACTCTCATACAAATGAGAAATCACATGGATATCCCTTGTTTCTCAGATCAAGAATGAGTCAAATGAGTATAGAGATTTATAGTTGGTTATATCCAAAAAGTTATTGATGTATGGTAATTAAAATAATCAAAGGAAATTTTTTTATGTACGTAGAAATATTTTCAAAAATAAGAAAAAAACTATGGAATTGTTGAGGGTCATTCACATGTTGGATCCTCTCTCAAGTCTTTGAAAAAATTCCCCTATGGCATTGATCTAGAAATTGACTATTCCAGCACCTCCAACATTTGGTGTGTATCCTCCAAGTTCTACTACAAACCCTTGATCTCCTTTTTATCCTCATATATTTCCATATGAAACTCAAAATCCCTGATCTCTTCCTAGTTCCAATCAACCTAGAGATTGGAAATATGAGATATCACTTACCTCTTCTACCTCTCTGCATCCTCTTTTTGAGCTTTCTAATTTCTCATGCTCTCTGATTAATTGTTTAGAAAAGTAGCATGCTCATTTGATTATTCCTACCAATGTTTTATTTCTTGGTTGAATTCATGAAATTTGATAATGGTATTATATTTATTTTGATTACAAGAAACATCCAAACAATAGCTTCCTTTTTTCACCAGCTCAAAGATAAATTCATAGACCAATTCATGAAGAACAAGAGTGTCCTCCACCCTAGCACAGATATTTCATAAAAAAAGGTTAAGAAACCCCATCAAGACCACTAGTTGTTGTTTTGGAGTCTAGTTAAAAAATAATTGTATGCACTTCCACCCCCTTAAACATATTATGAAATTCACTTCAGCCACATTAGGGACACTTTATTCTATCTATTCAGGTGGTTCCACCTCGTACATAGGAAAATACACAAAAAGGTCAGTAGTAGGATCTTTCTCAAGAATCCACTCAGATGGGTTGGTCTCTAGATCTCAAGGTTGGTCATCCTATATTGAATCTTCTTCCGCATCCTATCCCACACCAGCCTCGAGTAACATCAGACTAGTGGAAGAACCCACAACCCCATAAAAATGTTCATCTCAGACTAAGGTCATATCAATTTTTCCTACGAAATCCACATGATCTGACATAGCTATTAGATAAGTCCCTTTAGTTCCATAGACTTATCCACTCTCTAGGTGCACAACCTTCTACACATTACATGGAATGGGAACACCATATTCAATATGGTCAAAATTTGATATGTATATATTTTTTAAATCAAGGGACGTATGGTAGTTGAGCATTTATAAATAGAGATCTTGAGACTCAGTAGGGAGATCCACCATAGGAGACCCCTCGACTCTATTTGGTACTTCAACTCTCGGGACTAGTTCCCTTTATGTTGAATGAGTAAGAGCTGCATGAAACAAAAAAACATATTTATGTAAACGCTCCATGAACATATTATTATAAATGAACAAATCTAGAGATTCTCATACCATGAGGTGGATGAATTTTGTTGATGATCTGTCTTCAGTGTACGAAATTAAAAACAATGGGATTTATCATTTGAATTCCCAGGTGTGGCCCCTATAGAAGATAGGGAGGACCCGAGGTTATAAAGCTATCACCTTGACATCATTGACCTTAGTGCACTCTCACTCCCGTTAGCAGGGGCCCCGTACACATTATCAATATGCTCCAATATAGGAAACGTTTTCAGTTATAAAATCTAGATAATGAAATTGAAAGGATTAAGGAAGGAATGTGAGTTAATTATTAACATGAGAAACTCATACAAGAATTATTCTAAGGTTACTATTTATCCACTTTGCTGAGGACACCCTTGACGAGTATCTAACCCACAGGATTATCCATTACTTGATTCTTGGGCCTGTTTTCATCCAGTTCCTCCTAAAATAATGAAACATCAACAGTCTGCATCTACTCCCAATATGAGTAATCTCAAAACATCACCCTTACATTGGTAGAAGGAGGTTTATACTACGCATTCTCACATGTGTAGGTGTCCATGTTCATTAGATATAACTGTATATAGTTGAATATTTCTCTAGAAATGATCTGAATGAGCCCAACTTCTAGTAGCTCGATCCAATATCTCGTCAGATTTCTTCATAGGTCTTCTATCAAAAATGATGTTTGAATTATTTTCCAAACCGTCCAGAGAGAAGGAAAGTTGAAATCTGTTTCCAACTATAGTAGGTGCCTCATATTACTCTTAGGAGACTCACTTGTTTTACATTAAGGTCACTTCTGAGACATTTAGAATGTGGGGGTGTGACCCCACATTGCAACGTCCTCACCACCAAAAAGCCTGAGCTTCCCCGTATTTCTAGCTTTCCCCCTAGAGGGATTACCCCCTACTTCATCACTGTCATGGATCCTTACTAATCTATTTGAGAACAATAATTCACTTCACCATGATTTCATATGTATATTTTTCCACCCAATTTACTGCGTAGTTCTTCTACAAGGGATCATCAACATTGGTTGTAGGTAGCACAATTATTTCCCCGAAGCACAGATTCAACAATTTCCACCATATTTGATTAATGATATTGGGTTTATGCTCATCATAGACACCCATGTAGACTCTTTTTCTGTCTCATTGAAGGAACCCAAACTTTCTAGAGAAGTGTGATGGTTTATATGGATCACTAAAGACATGGCCGTTGATCCTCAACAATAGTAGTTCGCCTTTGAAATATTTTAGGTACTCAATCTGTTACCATGTTCCTCAAAGGTTTCCACCATTAGACCAACCAGAGTTAAGAATGGGTGTAAGGGAAAGTGCATGTGGTCTTAGATCTAAAATTTGATCCTGCCCTCATCAACCCACACCAGATGGACTCCAACAATATTCAACGCAGAGGGATGAATACTTGTGTTTATAGGGATGATGGAATTAAATAATTCATAACCCTTTAGGTAAACTACAATATAGCCTTTGTAAGAAATTGAATGGTATGAATATCCATATTGGGGTGATAAAAATTACAACAAGACCAATTATACTATAGAGACATGATCACACAAGTACCCTCATGTTGACTATATTACCGATAAATATAATCACCATCATCACTAGCATATGTATGGGTAGTACCATACCTGTATCCCTAATATATGGAAGCCAACAAAAATGTGGAGAGAAAAATAATGCAGCTGAACATTGGATATAATATTCCCACCATGTTGTACCGCCATTTTTGAAAGTATCCTTCTTACAAGATCAACTAGTATGATCTTTATTTCCTCCTCTACAACACTATTGGATACTTTTTCACATACCCTATATCCTCATATTTGGTTCATTCTTTAAAATCATGAAAAACTAAACCATGAATGAAATATACTTTTGAAAGACAAGGGAATGACTTAGCGTCTTCTTCAGCTACTCTAGGTGGTGTTGTGCTGAGATTGGAGTCCTCTACGTATCATTCAATGTGTTTTCTGATGGAAGGAAATCCTTATATTGGAATCCATTTAGTTGAATAAAACTGATGCAGTGGATTTCCATCAAAGTGATGTTGACTTCCCTATGATGGAGATATAACATGACTGTATCTAGGGACCATCAGCTAAGGAGATCTGGAACCAACTTCTATTGAAGTTAAAATGTTAATTTAGAAATCTATACCACCTCATACATTCCAATATGGTGAAATTACACCCCAAAATATAGGAACATATAGCATAAACTATACAAACACTCATATTAACTAGTGAAATTACTGCCTGATCAAGGGCGATAATCTTTTTTACGTATCAGGATGTTCTCCTAAACGATTTCTTCGAAGATGGTAGCATAATAGGTAGGGAATTATTATGGAAATGGTTATTCCCATGTGAATTTCCCGTTTCTCCCATTCAGTGAAAATACAATGATATCCCCATTCTCTATTGAAGAATGTCCATAAATGGTGATGTTTTAGAAATTGAGAATATCTTTAATTTGAACCATGATTTTGGTGTTTCATCCCCGAAGGATGGGATGATGACCTCATTAGAAAACCTAAAAATCTACATTAGGAGATAATATCTTATTTTACAACACTTTTGTGCCTCTTTTATCGTGGAAACATAATTATTATTGTCCGAAATGACCCTCTTAGATTGATAGTTTTGAGTATTTACAACCATTTCAGCTCTCTGAGTACCAGAAATATCCTCAATCTCAATAGGGTTTTGTTGATCATCCATTTCAGATGAGCTTGAAAAGTATTAGAATGATATATAAAAGAATTAAGATTCATTACACCATAGGAACTGGTGCACGCAAGATCTAGAAGAAGACATGAAGATCTCTTTTCTTGTCACATAGTCAGATGCATGAAATATGTGTTTTTCTCAAAATATGTAGCCAATGATTGGTATTTTCAAGTAAATGGATCACTTATGCACATGAGAGAAAAAAATATTATAACATAGAAAGTCATATTAAAATACAAGGGCCTCCCTCCTCTAATTTATATGAATGAAGCACGTTCTTGTGCATGTGTGTAAGGAAACTTATTCTCGGGAACATGGATTTTTCATGAAACCTTTTGAATCAATCAATTTCTTAGGTATTTCACTCAAAAACTCACCTTAATATCCTATTTCATCTTATATATTGAGGGGGATTTTTTTCACCAGATTACACTTGAAGGAAGACACAATCCACTTTAAAAAAATGATGCAATCTTCTAACTAAATAAATCATTACAAAAAATAAAAAGGGGGAACATAAAATTTTTAACCTATGCAGACAACATAAAAATTATTTTACAGGATCCCTATGCCCAAAATATGATAATGTTTCTTATTCCCTCCTAGATATCCCGAGAACCCTTGTGGAAACTTCCCATAAGATATTAGTTTTCCTTGAAAAACTCTATCTACACCCAAACCTCTTATGTGAAAAAGGTGATGTCATCCAGTCCCCTTGCATGGTTGATTAGTGATGAAAATGAAATAGTTGCACATAATACACTTCCATAACCAAAAAATTGCACACAATCATTGAAGAGTCCAACGATAAATAAAATATCACCCCCTATTTGACATGACTATCTTGAAGATGATATGTCTCTCTTCTGCATGCAAGAACAATATTCCAAGACATCAGAAAAGCATGGAATCCTCTAGGTATAAAATCTTGCATGATAGTTTCCCAATGGGCCACCCAAGATTGGGACCATACTTGAGTAATCCTAGAACAACATTTTTCAACCCATGTCATGTTAGAACAATGTCTTTTATTGTGCGTAACCCATACCCTATGCAAAAACCTCGAATATTGTGCACATATCATAGTTTTCTTCCATGGCCTAAACTTGTGTTAGAGTACCTTTCAAAAGACAAATTTTTATGGAACATCCATATCTTCTATGTTCCTCATTCTTGGACCCCATCAAAATTGTTTGAAACCATTTCATGGCCCCTCACACGATGCCCCCTATGCCTCTAGTTCATTCATTACTATAGATTTTCTTCTTATCATAGGTATAATAACCCTCATTTATTCCCAAAATAGTTAATATAACATAGAAAATCTGATTTAAAACTTCTTCATATCAATAAAAAACTTTATTTTCAAATATATTACCTACCCAGAGGCACATATGTAGAGATTATGTAAGAATAATGGGAAGGGAGTGAATCCAACATGTCCAAGCTACATGACATTAAATTACCTAGTCCCAACATCCCCAACACATAATATAAAACTATGTCATTACCATATGCAATAAGAAAAAAATGTGCCATGTGTTAGTGGTATGAGATGGTATCCACCCCACCCACCCTCACTGGGAATTAGATCTACCTCACATAGAATAAGATCCACCTCACAAGGATTGATATTATCTTTGGGCAGAATCAACACATAATCCCCACACGATCTCTCTTTGGATATTCATCCACAATGCTAGAATTAGTTATACTATTTAATTTTTTTTCTCACTCAGGAGAACAAATATCTTCCATGTCCCTCAAGAAGATCAATTCATAAGTACTACAAAACATACAACCAAGAGAGATCATCTTTCAAAGGGAAGCTTACATACATAATCCCCACATCATCCCTCATCGGCGCTCCCTACATGATGCATACATCTTTATCACATGACATTAAACAACATGGACCACATTGGTAACATGACTATAAAATGAAAAATTGAACTACATGGGTTTTGATCTGTGTCTTCTAGACATGGTACACAAGACACCTCTTTGAGGTTTAATAGTGACCAATGGTAAACCTAGGTTCTCCCTCCTAGGGATATACCCCCCCTGATCCACCTATAGGGGTGTTTTGACCATCCTTTATGGTGTGTCTTATTCTTTTTATGGTACACACCTCCTAGATCCACCTCTATAGTGTTTTCTAGTCCATACATTGATAAACCATTTAGGTTCTCCCTTCTTGGGGCGTACCTCCCTAATCCACCTCTAAGGGTGTTCTGATAATCTTCCAGGTGTAACATATTCCCTCCTAGGGATGAAAATATTTGATCTTCCTCTATGGGGCTTCAAAATTAATCAATTATATCTCCAAAATCTGTTAAACTCACTCCCAAATCCATATCTACAATATGTTATACACATGACCCCAAATATATACCTTATAAAGAACATGGGATGTGTGAGGTGAAATCATTAGAAGATATACACCCATAACATCGACTACCTCATAAAAAATGTGGGATGCTTGAAGAGAAAGCCTCAGAAGATGTATAAATTCAACCTCAGATAACTTTTTATCAAAATGGTATTCTTTAGAATCAGCACCTAGTATACCTCCATGAGATGTTGTCCTAAGTGGAAGAATACAAGTGACCAATGTTCCCAGAATCAATACATATCAACGATGCCCAATGTAACTAACTCTTTTGAACAAAGGTTGATTCCATATCAAGACCAACAAGAATGTCCATACTGATGAAGTGTATTAATTGACATCCACAAAGATATGGAATTATAAATGAGTTACCTAAACATGAATGAACTCTACAAGGGAGAACATAATTAAGAAATAAGTTCTAAAGAGGAATCCATGAATATATGATATAACAACCCATTATCCCATTTCAATGAAGGATTATAAAACATCGATGAACATGATGAAAGTCTACCAAAAAATGGGAATTCAGGGTAATAATGCACACCAAATCACATTAAAAATCATAGAGGCATGCTCCTATAAATGCATTAAAAATTTGAATAATGAACTTTTTGGCTATTTTCAACATATCAATGTCATTTTAGATATAGGAACCAAATATCATCAAAACATCTAATGTTAAAAATAAATAAATAATTAAATGTTATACAATGGTAATAAGTGAAATAAAATAAATAATAAACCTGAATAATGTTATCATGGATGTAAATAATTTACATGAGTTTATTATTCACAAAGATTAAGAATATGCATGACATGATGAGATTAAGGAAAAAGACATTATTTTAAGAATAATATTTTAATGTTTCCATTAAAACTCCCTTTTTCTTACATATTAATACTTTTAATGAGTTTTTGGTTTCTCTTATATGGAAATAAATGATTTTTAAAAAAAATATGTCTCTTTTGAAATTCATTCAATTTTTTTCAAAAGGAATATTTTTGTGGACTGTTATATTTTATCATATAGGGAGATAATGACTTTTCCCATCACCATAATCATTATTTGAAGTAGGAAATATTCTATAATATTTCATGTTTTATTTAAATTAAAATTTTCTTTCCCATTTTTATTTATTTTTTAATTGATAATGGATTTATAAAAGGAAATGGTATTTAAATTTCCGATATTGTTTTTTAAATGGGTTTACAAGATATTTTCAAAATTTTTATTCATGATATGTTTCAGGGACATTGTTTATTAAGGGTTTAGTGCTATTTTTTCTCATGGGTTATCCCGATATAGAATATACTAGGGGTATTTCTGGATAGTTCTCCAATGAATTCAGTATTGATTATGATATATAAAGAATTATATTATAATTCAGTTATATGGAAATTCCAATTATTAGTTTTTAAATGGTTTTAAGCTGATGATATACCAATATAACTACATGAATTTTCATTCCTTCTTAATTAGTATTCATTAAAATTCATTGATTTCAGAAGGTGATATAATTAGATTTTCAATGGAAATGTGATGTAATTTTTAGATAAAATCTACGTTTTTATGAAAAAAATTTCAAGGATTATTATGTTTTTCACTAGACTATTGTATTACATATTTTTTATATCCCTTACTGAGAATTTTATGCTCATATCTCAATTAAAAAAAATAATAGAGACTAATTTTGGGTAATGGAAAAGAAGAAATAAATTTTAATGTTGTGATTATTTTTCATGATATGGAATCATACTATATTTCAAAAAAATATTTTGTGTACAAAATAGTTACCGAGTTGAAGTGTCCACTTTGTATTGTATTGGATTGTTATGTATGAGTTATTACCTAAATCAATAAAATTATAAACGTAAATGATAATTGGTGATATAATAATGTGAAATATATTTTATAATCACTATAATATATAATTCTTAAGGCCAAACATTATTAACTATGGTATAAATACATGTATATATTTTTATTAGGAAATGACCAAGTTGTTTGAAAATTACAATATGTTCTTTTTACTCATTTTATTTAAACATTTATTATTTTTCATTCTTTTTAAGTATAATATAATATAACTAAATATATGAACATGTTGAAAATAAATATAATTCGAAAAAAATTTAAATAATGAATCATTAACTCAAAAATCAGGTCCATAGTTGTTTGCCAATGTGGAGTATTCAAAAAACTTTATTTTTAGATTGTTTAATTATTATGAGAGAAATAATTATTCCAATATAAATAGTAATACTAAAAAGAAAAAAGTCCCATTATCTTGAGTATTTCTTAAATATATACTTTATCATAAAATTATAGACAAGTTTTTCATGGAGTATAGTTAATTTTATTAAATAATATGAAGAGTTATTCAAAGAATTTTATTATATGTTGGTCCCTTCATTAATACTCATAGTACCTAAAAATATTGAAGGAGTTTCTATATAAAATAATTATTCAATGAAGGTATTGAGTATTTTTCTCTAAAAAAGGATTAGGCACAAAACAAAACTAAATATCATTTAAATAACCATGAGAAAAATACCCAACACATTATTTACAGTTAAAAAGGTAATATATGCATTAAATATCTATATGTAATATATATAGTGAGATAATTGTGCTATATATATAAATAATAAAACCACATTTTATATATTTAAACAAAATCATATGAACACACACAAAAAGTTATTGTTGGAGATAATTAGGGATAATGAATATTTTATACATTACCATCCTATAAAAAAGAAAAAGTTGATTTATTATATAATAATAAAATTACATTATCTATAATCTAATTTAGAAAATATGATACCAAAAAAATATTTAAAGAAAAAAATCATGGATATTCAATCGATAGACATTTAAATCATAGATACATGGAAAATTCCAATCTTTACCCAATTATTTATAAGCCATCTATCCTTTTGTAGGTCAATGATTAATATAAAAATATTTTTTTGTTTGACTAAATAATCTACTAAAATTATTTTATTAAAACCCATGTACTTTTATTACATAAGGGTGGAAAACAAAACTATATATTTAAATTCAATATAATGAATAATGTTAGAAATATATAACATTATATATAAATCGTAAATACACATGATAATATTTAATATAATTGAATGCGACAATAAACACATTAAAATAAAAATAACTAGAATTTTATATTTTGGTGCATTACTGTCTCCTAGAAATATGAAAACTGTGAACAATAATGTAAAAATATTTAGAGACATTAATTTAAATTATTATTATAAATATAAGAAAATATTTTTAAGAATTTATTGAATTAATAATTCTTTTAATTGGTGGTATTTATAGGGAGTACCTTAATTATTTGATCATTGAATAATAACTTACTATTTTGACTAACAATTAACCATTAAAATAGTAATATATCATTTGAAATAATAAATATTCATAAAAATTGTTATTTTTAATAATTAATCATAAATATTATGATTTTATAGATTGATTGTAAATAATTAAATTCATTTTCCCACTTATTTTGAGAAAAAAATATTATTATTTTAGATTTTAATTATTAAATTAGATAAATGTAAAATTTTATTTTGATTAAATGATGTAATATATGTTTAATTTATTATGTTTTCAATGTAATGAAAATTAATTAAAATATAATAAAATAATTCAGGAATAATAATAAAATAACGATCATTTAGTGAATAGTGAAAAATACACTTTCTATAAATTTCCTCTGTTTTATGAATTCTTCATGATATCAGTATAACTAAATATTTTATAAGTT
The DNA here is from genome assembly GCA_963277665.1 of Viscum album. Lineage (NCBI taxonomy): Eukaryota > Viridiplantae > Streptophyta > Magnoliopsida > Santalales > Viscaceae > Viscum > Viscum album. The sequence goes on from OY728150.1 coordinate 1,782,785,809, forward strand.
TTTAATAAATAAAATACATTTAATTAATACAATAATGTACTAAAATATAATAATTAGAATTTTTAACAATATATTTTAAAATTTAAAACACAAATTATATTTTATTTAAATATAAAGGTATTTATGATTCTATACAATGAACAAAAAATTTCCCAGATGATTTCCATTTTTGGGTTTGTTAACATATCAAAAGAAGCCTCCATTACTAAATTATGCATTAATTAAATTCCTAAGAATACACTCAATTCAATGTATTTTTTCCTCCGTAAAAATATTACCAATATTTCATTCTAAAATAAATCTAAATATAGAAGCACTCTTCCTTCACCCATGTATCCTCATGTAAAAAATATATACATTGGAAAAACATAATCTGAAAGGTTTAAAAGACTAAATATTACTATCTATTTCAATAAGTTAAACCTTTACATTCTGGGAAATACTAGATTAGATCTACATTATAAATAGATATTGACATCTTGTAGTGCTAAAATGGGTGACCTCCTAAGAAGCTTCCAAGGGTGTTTGTAAATGAGGATAAAGAACACTAAAAGAAAATTTGTTGGGTATTGAGGAAAATTATTAATCTAATAAACTCATTAATATAAAATTAGAATATATACATGAACCAATAGCCATGATTTTCCAAAACCATCGATATAGGTATTTATTTAAAGGATATAGCCACAATTTGTATAGAACATTGGCTATAGACTGATCCTATAGCCATAAATTTCTTATATCATGGATAATGGTTTTATTTTTGAAGGTGATATCCAAGATTCTATAAAACCGTTATTATATATGTACCTATATTGATGGTTCCATTAAAAAATTGTCTTTAGGTATTTTTTTAAAGGTTATACCTACGATTTTTATAGAACCGTAGCTATAGTTTGTTTTTCGAAAGGATATAGCCACATTTTTCATCAAATCGTGGATATAGGTTGTTTTTTAAAGTGTATAACCATGATTTTCATTGAACCATAGATATAGCCTTCAACTATATCCATTTTCCTTTAAACTGTGGTCATAGGGTGTTTTCTTGAAGGCTATATCCATGGTTTAAGAAAACCATTGCTATTGGGTTCCCACCTAAGCACGTGAAAAAAAATTCACATAAAAATTTAGTGGGGAGACATATTTCCACATTTATTATTTCTATTTCCATGGGTTTTAAATATATAAATATCAATATATATACCATAATTTGTTAGTGGGGTGGTGGTAAGGTTCTTGGTTATGCGTATCAGATGTATGGAGATCAAATTCTGTTGGCATATATTTATTTTAAATCTACACCCATGGTCAAAAAGGATATATCCATGGTTTCCCTCCATGTAAATAGACCATATATACATGGATTAAATACTAGATATAGCCATATTATCATAGTGGACAACCAGGTGGTGTATTGAGACAGATGTCAAAACTGTGGCAATGGGTGTTGTCTCCAAGGTGGCAACCATGAATACAACACATCAGAACCATGGCTATACCTTCTGGATATGGCCACTCTAATACATTCCAAAAACCATTGGAATCGTGGATATAACTAATATCCATGATTTTTTCCCTATAAGATTAGTTTTGGACCATGGTTATAACCATTTTCATACATTGGCCTATTTGGGCACATGGGTTGGCCCATGGGAGGGGGCATGATGTGTGTAGAGACCCAAATCTTGACGTACATAGACATTACATTACTTTTGGGGAATACATAATAAATGACAAGAACCAACACTCAAGGACCGTAATAGTTTAGTGTCTTTGGAAACTCGGAACACAATCTTCTAATCGTGGGGAATGATATTCAATATCTCCCATAAAGATCTTCCCACTTTTGTTTTCTTACCTAAAACCTTTCTTTAAATCCTGGGGAAAATAAAACATATAAAAGTGTGAGCTCAAATGCTCAGTAAGGCTAAGAATGGGGAAAATAAAACAAATCATATACATTTGAACTTAAATACATGAACATAATGTTTAAACATCATGATCTTGAGCAATGAAATAAAAAATGGCTGTATGTAAGGCATAGATCATAAATAAACATTAATCTTGATAAAATTTCATGAGAATAAAAATTTAATTGTGGAAACCATTAAGCACACGTTATGATTTCCATAGTAGCCAAGGCATTGCTGCCAAGACCATCTTAGTGGACAATGTCCCTTTCTAAATCAAGTTCACACCTCATTTCAGTCCTATAACACTGAATCAGATTAACTTACCATTCCATCCATGTCTATCCCATGAGATATAAATCATTACCTAATGCATTTTAGGGAGATATAGGTCCCACCCATCTCTTAATGAAATCATTCTTACTTGTGCGACCACAAAAACATAAATCATTCATTATAACCCAAAGAATAAAATGAGTTTCTTAACATCATCCCATCATAACATAATTCATATAAAACAAATGGATATCATTTCATCATAAGAAAAGTTAAACCATATAAATCATAGAGGCATTATACTTGAAACATGCACATATGAAATAATGTCTTCTTAGATGGAAAATGGTTTTGATAAAACACTTGAAATGAATATTTAAGGAGAATGTACTTTCTTCTTCAAAATCATTTTCTTTTCACAAAATGCCCTGAAATTTTAAAAGAAAAGTATTTTGTTTAAAATAGTAATAAAATCTTGTAGTGTAAGATTTATGAAAATGAGGTGTTATGAAACCGTAAAAATCCATTCACGTCGTATAAGTTGAAAATAACATTCTTCTCGTACTTTTGTTGGAAAGGTCAAAAAGTTCCCCATGTGGTAAACAAAAGTAATATTCCATTAATAACATTTTGTAAATTTAAAATAAAAAAGGGTAAAAAGGATGTTAAAAATACATGAAAACATTTTTAGAAAACATGGGTATGGATGATACCAATAACCCCAGTAAATACTTACGAATAACAATCTCAGATAAGAACGAGATTGGAATAGTTATCCCTTACCTTAGGTCCGATATGCTTCATACGTAACCAAAACTCCTGTATAATTTTTTAAATAATTACATTGACTTATTATAGAATCATATTAATTGTTATTATATCATATATGGTTCACTTATGATTTTATATAACCCATTCTTTTGTAAATTTAATGTTAAAGTGGTGTTTTGGGTAAAATAATTTTATTTATCGTACGTGTTTGGAATTATTTTTCTTGATATTATTATTACTTATATCATGATTTAAATACTTATAGAATTTAAATCATGATTTATATATCATATATATATTCAGTATATATATATATAATAGATATATAAATGAAATGAAATACACAGTTTATGGAGACGGTATGCCGTACATACGCATGAACGTTGTTTTCTTTTCCTTATTGTATTAAATGGAATTAAGTAAATGAAAAATATAAGTACATAAATCCAGTATCATTATTATGTAGTATCTGTCATTATTATTTATTATATATAATTTATAATCATACTTGAATGGTTAATCATGGAAAATGAATCTCATCAAGTTCGTGGAGACGGTAGTCCGTATACACACACGAGCGATGATATAATTCCCATGATCATGGAATTGTATTGTAGTGTATGTATAATATTTCAGTATCAATATCACTTTACAATAATCATATATAGTTATTTATTTACACCATTATACCCATCCATGTAAGGTGGTGGTGGAAAAAAGATTACACCACGGCGTGGAGACGGTATTCGGTACGTACGCACGCACGGTGATTTTGTTTCCATAGGATAGATAGAAGATGAAATTGGGTTGTTTAATAATTATAATAACATATCCGTATATGAGTGATACTGATGTAATTAATTTATGATGAAAGAAATAAATAAGAATAAGTAGAAGAAGAAATAAATTAGAATGAATCGGCAAAGGATATTACCTCTTCTTTGACGCGCCTCTTCTTAACCTACTCTTATGGAACTAGGGTGGGTATTTTGAGGATACCATAACCTCTATAATGTTTCTAGGGAATATGATAAGGGAAATGGTCAGGGTTTGGCTGAGCTTCAAGGCTCAAAAGGGTGTGCAGAGAAGAGGGAAGGGGTGCCCTTTTTATAAGGGAGGAGAGGGACACTTTAGGAAAAACTTAAACTATTGTTCTATAATAAAGTCATATTCGGTTTATAATAGCTCCAAATTAATTTATTTATAGACTAAAGTGGGTATGGGTCGAATTCCTCTCAACCGATAGGTTTTAGACAAGTTTAGGTTACTATTTTAACCTTATCATTTATATTTAACTCTAAGTTAAATAATTTAACCTTTACCGTGTCTTCTTGTTTTCTTACAATATATGGTTAATAATCTTACTATAACAAGCCTTACGAACCCCAAGTGGCTCATTATTAATATATATAACCATATCTAAGTCATTTGGCCGAACCTTAGATTTTTAAGAATAAAATAACAATTAATAATATAATATTTGTTTTAAAAACTATTTTATGTCAATTTTGATACTATTTGGTAATTGATTTTTGTGAAAATCATAACAGAATGATTAGTTCAAAAAAATTTAATCAAATCAATTATAACATGTAATATTAACCTATAAAATTAGCGTAATTTATAAAAAGTTTCAAATTACAATTATTTAGTTATTTATAATATCAATTATGTTAATATTCCATTAATAAGGTAATTACTGCATCATCATTGTGTAATAAATAAATTAAATTATTTAATTTCTAAAAATTATTAATAAAATACCATTATGTAGGAAATATATTTATCTTTCTAATGAATATTTATAGTCGAATTTACCTTATGTATAACCCTACATTAAAAAAGTATTAGTTATTAAACTTTGATTTTAACTATTTTAACTCTTCTGTAAATCAAATAATAATAAGTGTCCTAATATAATCCAAGTGGACCTAATGGGTAATATTTTATTCCTAAGGTTTTTTTTGGTCGAATTAGACTTATCCAATAGAATTAGGACATGTGTTAGGGTAATAATAATATCATTTTTACCCTTAATTACCTTATTTACTTTTAACCGTGGTAAATAAAAGTTAAAAGTTACAATTCACCAAAAATTATTTTTATCATATTGAAACACATTTTACTCCTTGATATTAACCATGTCTCTCGGATTTTTTAAATTCCACTCAGAGAAGTGGTAAAATTAAGTTTTATGTAAATTTTCAAATTCTCTTAGGAGGAGGGTAAAAGACGGTGAAAAGTTCAATAAAATTTGTATATATCTAAAATTATTATAAAAAGGATCAGATGAATTACATTTAACTTATATAGGTATTATGTATAAATTTTGAAGAAAGATAAACTTAAATAAAATAAATAATTATTTAAATAATTTTTTTTAAATAGTAACCTAGTGTTTTTACTATTCATCAAAAAATGAAAGTTTTCAGAAAAATACCAAAAATTCACCCTAGGATAACTTCGATATTCCAAATCCAAAAATTTAGTCCATTTTGAAAGATAAAATTAATAAAATTTCAAAAATTGGGTATTATTATTCATAACGGCTAGTCGATAATAATATTATTAGAATTTATTGTTTAGTGAAACTCAATATTGCGTACTACACATGCTATCGAGGAAGGTCTTGATTGCGTGTAATGCAAGCCAAGTCAGGGATGCATGTAGTGAAATCTCCGTTTGGTGTTGTGCATAATATAATCAAAACTTATTTCATTTATACATTCAATAAAATCTATACTTAATGCTGCATAAAATAATTTACACAAAATGAACTTGAAATTGTGTGTAACATGAGCCAAGAATAGTGTTGCGTATATTTGAAGCTAATACAATGTTGCATATAGTACAAGATAATCTTGGTGTAGTGTATAATATAAGACATCAAAGAAATTAAAAATAATATATCTCATAAAATCTCGGGGTGTTACATTCTACCCCACTCAAAATGAATTTGACCCTCAAAATTCGTCGAGGTTTTAAATGGTTTACTACATGAAATTTTCTTTCATAGATACCCACATAGTAAAAAGGAGTACTAAAACTTCATTTTAAAAAGTTAAGTATGAAACATATTGGTTACCCAAATTGACTCATCACTGGGTTTCCACATAGGAGAACATAGGTGAAAATATGGATATGGAAGAGAAACCTAACCATCAAGTTCTGATGGAGAGTGGTAGAGAACATGGCTATGAAAAAGGAAACAATCACAAAGCCATAAATTTGTGATGATCTAAGGTGCCATATTATTCATTGGATATAAGGGCACTAGGACTACATTTTTGTTTTTCAAGATCATATCCCTAAAGTTGAAGAAATTCAAATTAGAAGAAATACTTTCTTGATTTTGGTATAATCTCACCGTTGGTCATTCCTTGGACAATTTCCACTTCATCTCTTAAAGAAATGAAGTTTAATTTGTAATTCATGAAGTGTTATCAGATCATGTGATAGAATGACATGTCATTTCATCTATCTCAAACAAAAGGTTAGAAAAAGTTATCAAATATACATATGTCCAATTATAGTGTGATTAATCATATATGGTTCCTAAAATGGACTTATACTTCATATATCATAATTTTTAATATAATAAAACTAGTTTCTACTAACCAGGGACTTCTTGTAGTACAGTGGTAGGCGGTAAAGGCCTCTCGCACTTCGGTTGTGGGTTTGATTCCTGCATCCTTGTCCGACACGACGAGTTGTCGCCCGTATGGCAGGTTGTCCTTTTTCAAAAACTACATTATTATAAAATTCCATCAATAATATAGAAAAAGTTCTATCCTTAAACAATACTAACTTATGTCTAACATAGTCCATTCCAATCTTTAGGCTTATCCAAAATACTTCTATCCGAGCTCATAGTATAAAGAATACAATTACTAGAAATGTCATTTGTCGAGAATGTGAATACCATAATTTATCCCCCATATATCATATGATATATCTTGTTGGTCAAATTACAAGCATGTGAATACCTTAATAATGTATTCTATTGAAAAATTAATACCCATTTAACCTTAGTGAAAACATGAATGCTGTCAAAAGTAAACTTTTTCCACATACCAAAAGCCCAAAATTTCTATATACTCAAACCCTGATATCAGTCCTGAGATCATTTCATTTTCTCTTTATCCCTTTATTATGAACATATCATCTTCTCTCCAAAAATATTTCAATAAATTTTCATGTTTACTGGTACCATATAATTATTGAAAACCAATACATTGATATTCTAAAATTCCACGATACTATAAATGATATTCCATGATACTATTTTGAAATCCAATTAAATAAACACTTAATCATTACACAACATCATTTTCATACTCAACATCACAAATAGTGATCGCATGTGACTTCCCTTTATCCATTTCCTTAATAGGTTGCTCACATTGATCATCCTTAACCCTTGGATTAGGGTATTGATTAGCATAATTCCCCATTTTCTTGCACTTTAAGCATTGATGTGTTGGTGGTGATTTCTCTATAGTCTTTTCTTTATTCACATAATTATCAACCCTTTTTCTATTACTTCGACACTGAGCTACTCGAAGAAATTATTTTCCACACATAAAACATTTTCTAGTACCTTTAAGACAATCTCCACCATGCTTCTTTCCACACTTTTAGCAGAAAGAAACATTCATCTTCTTTTCACTATTATTCTATGATTTCTACTTGAACTCAATCTTTCGTTTCTTGTAAAAATCACGAGATGGATATGTTACACCAACTTAAATTTGTACCTTGTTTTCACAACACACAATTTCTTCATAACTACTAAAGTCTCTTATAGCTAATGCCCTTTGGAGACTTGGTTTTAAGCCACTGAAAAAAACGATCAACTTTACTTTCAGGTTGGATGATAAAACTAGATGCATACCTTGAAAGTCTTGTAAAATTAACTTTGTATATACCAAAAGATTCATCATCCTTCTACTTAATCTCAAGGAACTTTTTTTCCATCTTTGTTCGAAGAATACGAGGGAAGTACTTACTGAAAAACATGTTCTTGAACTCGTCTCATTCCATGGATTCAATTTCATCTTGGGGCCTTGTATTTTTAATTAGAGTCCACCACTAGTCTGCTTCACATTATAAACAGTAAACAGCTAGAATGACTTTATCTTCTTCTAAACAGCAAAGTATGGAAAATATCTTTTCAATGGTACTGATCCATTGTTCAGCAACAAGTGTATCAGAAGAACTATTGAAAGAAGGTGGACGTTGCCTCATGAAGGAATTAATAGAATATTTTTCACTTATCTGATCATTTGGAAATCCAGAATGATTCATAGATTTTGTAAGTATACCAATAATATTTTTCACTCCATATCCCATCACATTTGGTTGTTCAGGAGGAAAATCATTTCATTTTCCATTACATTGATCAGCACGGTTCCTTCGGGTTCCATCCATCGTCTAAAACCCAAGAAGAATAGTGTGAGAGGAAAAATCATGCTAGGGAAAACAACATATTAAAGGGGGAGTACCTTCAATATATAACATATTAGGGTTAATTCTAATATTGTTACCATAATTCTAGGACTATAACCTATACTTATACTTAACCTTAGGGACATCCCTAGACATACCTTAGAAATATCTCTAGGGATCTCACTAATGTTTTCAAATCCTAGTTTCCAAAGGTTAACTAAACCTTTCCTCTGATACCAACTGTAGAGACACAAAGCTTGACATACATAGACATTACATTACTTTTTTGGAATACTTAACACATAACAGGAACCAACACTCAAGGACCGTAATATTTTAGTGTCTTTTGAAACTCGGAACACAATATTCTAATCGTGGTGAAAGATCTTCAATATCTCCCAAAAGGATCTTCCCCTTTTTGTTTTCTTACCTAAAAAATTTCTTTAAATCCTGGGGAAAAGAAAACATATAAAAGGGTGAGGTGAAATTCTCAGTAAGGGTAATCATGGGGAAAATAAAACAAATCATATACATTTGAACTTAAATACATGAACATAATGTTTAAACGTCAAGATCTTGAGAAATGACATAAAACATGGAAGTACGTAAGGCATAGATCATAAAGAAACATTAATCCTGATAAAAAAGCATGAGAATAAAACATGTAATTGTGGAAACCATTAAGAACATGTTATGATTTCCATATTAGCCAAGGCATTACTGCCAAGACCATCTTAGTGGACAAAGTCCCATTCTGAATCGAGTTCACTCCTCGTTTCAGTCCTGTAACACTGAACCAGATTAACTTACCATTCCAGCCATGTCTATATCATGATATATAAATATTTACCCAATGTATTGGAGGAATATATAGGTACCACCCATCTCTTAATAAAATCATTCTTACTTGTTCCACAACATAAACATAAATCATTCATCATAACCCGAAGAATAAAATGGGTTTCATAAAAATCATCCCATCATAACATAATCCATATAAAACAAATGGATATCTTTTCATCATAAGAAAAGTGAAACAATATAAATCATAGAGACATTTTTCTTGAAACATTCACATATGAAATAATGTCATCTTAGATGGAAAATGGCTTTGATAAAACACTTGAAATGAATTCTTGAGGAAAATATCCTTTCTTCTTCAAAATCATTTTCTTTTCAAAAAATTCCATGCAATTTTAAAAGAAAATTATTTAGTTTAAAATATTCATAAAACTTTGTAGAGTAAGATTCATGAAAATAAGGCGTTATGAAGCCATAAAAATCCATTCACGCCATATAAGTTAAAAATAACAGTCTTCTCGTACTTTTGTCGGAAAAGTCAAAAAGTTCCCCGTGTGGTAAACAAAAGTAAGATTACTTTCATAACATGTGGTAAATTTCAAAAAACAAAAGGGTAAAAAGGACCTTAAAAATACATGAAAACATTTTTAGAAAACATGGGAATGGATGATACCAATAACCCCAGTAAATACTTACGAATAACAATCTCAGATAAGAATGAGATTGGAATAGTTATCCCTTACCTTAGGTCCGATATGCTTCATACATTTCCAAAACTCCTGTATAATGATTTAAATAATTTCATTGACTTATTACAGAATCATATTCATTGTTATTATATCATATATGGTTCACTTATGACTTTATATTACCCATTCTTTTGTAAATTCCATGTGAAAGCAGTGTTTTGGGTAAAATCATTTTATCTATCGTACATGTTTGTACTTGTTTTTCTTGATATTATTATTTCTTATATCTTAATTTAATCACTTCTAAAATGTAAATAATTATTTATATATCATATATATATATTCATTATATATATATATATAATAGATATATAAATGAAATTAAATACACCGTTCATGGAGACGGTAGGTCGTACGTACACATGAACGATGTTTTCATTTCCTTATTGAATTAAATAGAATTAAGTAAATGAAACATATATGTAAATAAATCCAGTATAATTATTATTTAATATCTTTCATGATTATTTATTATATATACTTTATAATCATACTTGAATTGTTAATCATGGAAAATGAATCTCATCGTGTTCGTGGAGACGGTAGTCGGTACGTACGCACGAGCGATGATATCATTCCCATTATCATGGATTGTATTGAAGTGTATGTATAATATTTCAGAATCAATATCACTTAACAATAATCATATATAGTTATTTATTTACACCATTATACCCATCCAAGTAAGGTGGTGGTAGAAAATAGATTACACTACGGTGTGGAGACGATATTCCGTACGTACGCATGCTCGTTGATTTCGTTTCTGTATAATGGATAGAAGATGAAATTGGGTTGTTTAATATTTATAATAACATATCAGTATATGAGTGATACTGATTTTATTAATTTATGATGAAACAAATAAAGATGAAGAAGTAGAAGAAGAAATAAATTGGAAATAACCGGTAAAAGATATTACCTCTTCTTTGACGCGCCTCTACTTAACCTCCTCTTAACCTCCTCTTAAGGCACTAGGGTTGGTCTTTTGAGGAGACCAAAACATATATAATGTTTCTAGGGAAGATGATAAGAGAAATGGGAAGGGGTTGTCCGAGCTTCAAGGCTTAAAATGGTGTGAAGAGAAGAGGGAAGGGGTTCCCTTTTTATAAGGGAGGAGAGAGGCACTTTAGGAAATACTTCAAATATTTTTTTATAGTAAAGTCATATTCGGTTTATAATAGCTACAAATTAATTTATTTCCAAGATAAAGTAAGGATGGGTCGAAATCATCTCATCAAATAGGTTTTAGAAAAGTTTAGGTTACTATTTTATCCTTATCATTTAGATTTAACTCTAAGTTAAATAATTTAACCTTTACCGTGTCTTCTTGTTTTTTAACACTATATGGTTAATAAAATTACTATAACAAGCCGTAAGAACCCCAAGTGGTTCATTATTAATATATATAACCTTTTATAATTCTTTTTTAAGAACTTTATATTTTTAGGAATAAAATAACAATTAATAATATAATATTTGTTTTAAAAACTATTTTATGTCAATTTTGACACTATTTGGTAATTGATTTTTGTGAAAATAATAACAGCATGATTAGTTCAAAAGAAGTTAATTAAATAAATACTAACATGTCAAATTAACCTAAAAAAATAGTGTAATTTATAAAAAGTCTCAGATTACATTTATTTAGGTATTTAAAATATCAATTATGTTAATATTTCATTAATAAGGTAATTACTACATCATAGTTCTGTCATAAATAAATTAAATTATTTAATGTCTAAAATTATAAATAAAATACGATTATTTATTAAATAATTTTATATTTATAATTAATATTTATAGTCGAATTTATCTTATGTATAACCTTATATTAAAAATGTTTTAGTTATTAAACTTTGATTTTAACTATTTTAACTCTTCTTTAAATAAAATAATAATAAGTGTCCTAATCTAATCCATGTGGACCTAAAGGGTAATATTTTATTCCTAATGTTGTTTTTGGTCGAATTACACTTATCCAATAGAATTTGTACATGTGTTAGGGTAATAATAATATCATTTTTACCCTTAATTACCCTATTTACTTTTAACTGTGGTAAATAAAATTAAAAAGTTACTATTCACCAAATTTTTTTATCTTATTGAACCACATTTTACTCCTTGATATTAACAGTGTATCTTGGATTTTTTAAATTCCACTCACAGAAGTGGTAAAATTATGTTTAATGTAAATTTTCAAATTCTCTTAGGCGGTGGGTAAATGACGGTGAAAAGTTCAATAAAATTTTTATATATCTAAAATTATTATAAAATGACTCAAATGAATTACATTTAACTTATATAGGTATTATGTATCAATTTTGACCTAAAATAAATTTAAATAAAATAAATAATTATTTAAATAAAAAATCGAATTTTAAATAGTAACCGAGTGTTTTCGCTATTCATAAAAAATTGACTGTTTTCAGAAAAATACCAAAAATTCACCCTATGCTAATTTCAATATTCCGAATCCAAAAATGAAGTCCATTTTGAATGATAAAATTTATAAAATTTCAAAATATGGGTATTACTATTCATAACGTCTAGTCCATAATAATATTTTAAAAATACATCGTTTAGTGAAACTCAGTATTGCGTACTACCCAGGATATCGAGGAAGGTCTTGATTGCATATAATGAAAACCAAGTCAGGGATGCGTGTAGTGAAAGCTCCATTTGGTGTTGCATATAACATAATCAAAACTTATTTCATTTAAACATTAAATAAAATCTATACATAATGTTGCGTAGAATAATTTCCACAAAACGAACTTGAAATTGTGTGTAACACGAGTCAAGAATAGTGTTTCGTATACTGCAAGATAATAAGATGTTGCATATCGTACAAGCTAATCTTGGTGTAGTGTATAATAGAAGACATCAAATAAATTAAAAATAATATATATCATAAAATCTCGGGGTGTTACAATGTGTCTGTGGGAAAGCTGATGGTTCTTAATGGGCCTGGACCTATTAAAAAAATAACTTTTTTGGAATAATATTATTTCAATGGACCATAATTGTTACTCTCATATCATATGAGATCTCATCCAGAATTTGAAGTGGGACTACCTTAGTTTAAATAGGGGCCACATTAGTGGTATTATTATCTAAAGTGGGAGAATGTAGAATTAAAATATGTTATAGGGTTAAAATTATAAATGATACTAACCATTTCGACATGTTAAGATTTTATTTTTTGAATCATACCATATTAAAACTCCACAGCTTAGTGACATTGGATTTATGTATATTAAGAAGAGTTACCTCTTTTGAATTTTATCGGGTGTTTTTGAGTAATAAAAAAATAATTTAAAATAACATGTGATATACTAGGTATATTTTCAAAGGTATGTTGATCTATACAAGAACATGGGTGAGCCTAATATAGGGGAAAACTTGTGTCTTTTAGGCAGCTAGTGCTACATAGAGGTCCAGGACCCAAGGAATATGTTAAAAATTGGGGGGGGGGGGTGTTATCAATTACGCATGATTTTCAAATTACTTTTATAGTTCCCTATCCTAGTACCTATCAACACTCTCTTATACCTATCTTAAATCATTTTTTTCTATCCAAAATATACTATATCAAAGTCCAAAGACTCAATCCACATGAAATTATAAAAAGATAATGCTAAGGGTTCCCAAGTCTAACTTTTAGTTTTATTATGTTTGATTTGAAATGAAATTATTTTAATGAAAATATTAATTTATTTCAATGATTTTATTCTTATATTATTAAAATTATTTTAATTTATTATTTATGATACATAACCCATTTCATCTCATCAAACCCTTTTCCATAAGATGTTTTATATTGAAATACAGGTTTTAAAACATACATCTCATCTCTTTGATTATTTTATTAATACCTTTATAATATAAAAATGATAAATATTAACGTCACGAAATTTAGATTCACCATACTATAATTTTTTTATAAACCACAAATAATCATTGGTTTTTAAATTTCATTAATTTTTCTATGAAAAAATCGTTTAATGTTGCGGTTTTATGCTACCTAACAGAAAGATAATGATTTATTTTCACATATTAAATTAATATCAATTAATAAAAATTTATTTACAGATTAAATATAACATGTAAACAGATAATAAATTTTTTAAAATTACTTAATGATAAAAAATACTTCTTTTAATAATAATAAATTTAAATAATCATAGAAATTTAACACATGATTAATGAGAAATATTATATAAATTTAAACTATCTATCAAACTATTAAAATCCCTCAATTTTATAGTAATTTAAATAATATAACTTTAAACATATTGAGTTTATGGAACCATTTTAATATTACCTGCAATAACCCACTTACATTAATTAAAAGTTTAGCTTTGAAACCAAAACCACGAAACAACTAAAGAAAGAATAATTATTTTATGGAACGAGTAATACATGATTTTAAATGAATTGAATGTAATAAAAATAATGAAATTAACATTTAAATGTTAATTTAAATTGTAATTAGTAAATATAATTTAATTATTCAAGATGTTATAAGAGTAACTAAAAAACACTAAACATGTTTAAACAGTTTATTTCCAAATATCCATTCTTTTAATGTATTACTCCTTGAATCTATATATTAGGTTGTTTATATAATATCCAATGTATTGAATGTATTCCATTCTATTATAAATTTATTTTTAAGGAAATTATGGTCTATTTTACTCTTTATATATTTATAATTCATATCTTATGTTGACCATAAGGGGTTTCCCTATACACTTTTTATATCATGTGATTATATTCTATATCACTAATTTATGATTTATTTTTATACTTCCGTTATATCATCATCAATAATATGGGTGTATTATATATCATTTTCATTATATTTATGTTTTTTATATATTTATATGACCATATATCCATTAATATATACAATGTGAATAACATATAATACATATATTGAAATTAATTGTGTTTACAAAAAATGTTTTATCATTATTTTGATTTTTGAAATATTGAAACCGATGACCCTATTATTTAAATATAGATAATTATTCACTATTTAATGATGTGTATATAAGAGTTTAATCATGGAACATTATTTACTATATTTTAGATTAATATATTCTTTTTATATGATATATGCAATGAAAATTTTATGTAATGTGTGTGGATTTAATTTGTATATCCCCCAGATGCATCAGTTAGCCTCATGTGATTAAATAGATTTGATATTTAATTTACATCAACACATTTACATATAATTTCTTTCACAGGTCCATGAAGGGATGGTTATGATGCACATCATTAATGATTCCATACTTTTGAGATTTTATATTATAACACATTTGATAATCTATTTCCATTTTTATGGATTATGTATGTTTTTTTAAATGGTTATATGAAAAATTTTGTTTATTCAATGAAAAAATATTATGAATCTTATTATTATTGCATGTTGGATTCAACTATATAGTACTATTTAATTATTTTTAGAGATTAAGCCTTCATTTTTTACACTTTCAATATTAATTAATGATTAATGATTCATGTGATCTATGGGAAATAAATTGAGTAATAATAATGTATTATTTGTTTTTATGAGATTAAATATATTACAATGTATTGTAATTATAAATTTGTAACTTTTAATGAACCATGTATTTATAAGTTGAAATTGTCAAGGATTTTTTAAGAATTTCCATCTAGTGGAATCCATGTTTTGATAATTAAGGTTCAAGTGTGAATTATGAAGGGTTTTAAATCCTCAACATGAATTGGTAGATGTTATTTAAATCCAGTGGGAGACCTCAGGTACTTAAAAAGATAATGAAGTAGGGATGGGATATCCTAAGAGGATACAACAACCATTAAATAGCCAGTGGGATATGTAATAGCCTAGGTCCCATCTGGAATTATCAGGTTTCTACTAATCCACCACCAGGTTTCTGATGGGATATATAGTAGTCTAAATGCCCAATTATGATCATCATCCACCCGATGAACCCATATCAGTTATCCTATGATACCTGGATAGCTATCCAGTGAAACATGATGGGATAAATTTTAATCGGGGGACAATTAATAATTTTATCACCAATATTCACAAGATTTGTCTCTATTTGCAGAAATAGAGATTTCGAAATAGAAAGAATCCCTTCCTCTCCTCATTCCCTTACTTACCTTTATTGCAAGATGATCCTTTATGTGACCTATTAGAGAATCTGGGTAGGAATCATCAATTTCCATATGATCATTTCCTATTCTGTGATCTTCTCTCATCTTTTATATACTTATTATAGTTAACCATTCCTTTTAATCATATTATTAAAATTTTTTATCCTAATAATCCATTATATACAAACCATAAATCATAAAGTATGGTTTTTTTTTTGGAATATTAAGCACATAAAATTAATAACATGGAACTTGAATAAAACATATAATTATTAATCATCCATAGTGATCACCTAACATCATTTGATCAACTATATATTCATAGGATAACATGTGGAAAACATAGATAAAAGGGACGAGTTAAAAATACTATTAAGGGAATAATTATGAGAATAAATCTTATCAAATGAGTTATAAAGGAATAAAAAAACACAAAATGAATTTCTCATGATTAAGCATATTGAATCATGAAATATATAAAATATATTCATTTGTTCATGGAAATACTAGAATTTTTTAGAATCAAATAACATGACAAAAACATGAGTCAAAGATAACTGATAAGGCTATATCGCACGGTGGATAAAGTCCCATAATAGATTATGTTTAATCACCAATCCTATAAATGATGTATTATGAAGCTAAAAATTACCCATTATGTGGGATAACTATATGGTCCCAACCATAAAAACAAGTTCATGCTTATATTTTCCACATAATTAATCAAAAATAAATAATACACATAAGGGTTACCCATGCTAAAAATGGGAATCATAATCATGTCCTAAGACCTAAAAAGAGATCTATCATAATGGGTTTTATGATAGAAGAGACTAAATAATTATTGGACATGATTAAGGGGAAATAGGAATATATTAGGGTAAATTATATCCAAATAAAGTGTATCAGTGGGAAAAGAGTTATTAGGATACTATGGTAATGTTCCACTTCAGCGGAGTTTTATGGAAAAAAAGTTATAGAGTATTTAAAAGGAGGTTAATGCATAATAATTTAAATATATAAATTATTGAACATAGAATTGGTTTTCCTGATAAATATATTCATTTTAAAAAATATGGGATAATTAAAATGTTTTATGTAGTGTACATGAAAATGGGTAAGAAATGGAGAAATTTCATTTAATCAAACATTCTTATTCGGAATAATTGATAAATGAAACATTTAATATATGTATCTCCAAATAAAATAATGATTAAATGAAATTTGTACACCTATTTTAACCAAAAAAATAGAATTTAAAAAAATTATATAATAAGAATGAATAATTACATTAGGGTAAAGAGAGAGAGATATCATAACCCAATGTAAAAAATGGAGGTTTGAAGAGATACATTACCACATGTACAAATGTGTTCTACACTTGTGTTAAATGTCCTGATAAATAAAATTATATCCATTAATGAAATAATTCATAACTTATTCAAAATTTATTTTATTATTATAATTTTATTAAGTTTATTTATTTCCATTTTAATGTGTTATAATATTCAACTTAATCATTCCAGGAGCATAGTTTTCATGGTTTCATGGTACTATTAATTGTTTATATTGATTGGTTTTATTTTCAAATGGGAATAAATATCATAATGTGAACCTATATGGTATTAAAGTACTTAAATCATTTTAAATGGCATCATATATCGTTTTTTATGATATGAGGGTGATTCATTTGAAAAAATGTTAATGAAAACTATTTATTTTATTCTTGCGGGTTTTCAATCATCCTGAACTAGTTTTTTATTATTATTTAGTATTATGTATATATATTAGTTACAAAAATTAAACAATTTATAATATATGTTTTAAAATTGGGTTTATCGATCATATATTTATGAACATCCTTTATGTTTTTAATGAAAAACAAAAAAATTTCATCCATGAAGGTGTTGAATCAACATATCACATATGGTGTTTTAGTTTTTAGGATAAAAGGGGAAGAGAATATATTTGATTATGTATATTATATTAACAAAAAAATACATTTAATATATTTTTATTTATTTATAATTCATTTTTTGATTGGTGAGGTGAGGACAAGGTAGGATAATGAATGTATTTAACAGAAAAATAAATAGGATTTCACCTCTTGAATATCGTCTCCTTCAGAACCTCATTAAGGGACTTCAATTTGATCTTCTGTGGAGTCCATAAAATTCTAGACATGGGGAATAATATAAGTATGGTAATTTGGTAAAATATTTACAAGATACAAGGCTTAAATTTTTTATGGAGATGGGGTAGTGAGTGGTGGTATTTATAGGGGAGAGGGGTGTTTTTGATCATTATATTCATTAGTTAATTATTATGGATCAAGAATATCAATAGTGTTGATTGGTGTAAGAAAAAAAGAAAATAGTTAATGATATTTTGAACCAATTGGAGACTACAACATACATACATCATCCATGACTCAAAAAGTCATGTATTTGTTAAATATAATAAATTACCATATTTCATTATTCACAAAAAATTAAACTATTTTAGAAAAATCCCAAAAACTCACAATTATAATTTTTTATATTTAGATTCTAAAACTAGAATCCATTTTATGAAAATAATTTTATAAATATGAAAAATTTATTTTTTATTAAAATAATCATTTTTGAAAAAAAATATTGATTTTAATATTACAATTGATTTTATAACACTTTTAAAGATTAAATACTGTCTCATAAAAATATTGTATAATTAATATAAAATAAAATCTCAATTTATGAATCTATTTTATATAAATAAATTTTTTTTAAATAATTTTGTTAATTATAAAATTATAAATTAACAATTACCTTTCATAAAAATACCAAAACATTATTTATCAATTTTAAAACGTTAATTTACTTATACCATGATATAAATATATCATATTGTACATTATAAGATACATAAATTTTATTTATACATTAATGGTTAAGTTTACTATTTTAATTGTTGAATTACTATTCTTAACGGTCATATTAATATTCTACAAGTTAGGTTTATATTCCAATTGTAGATGTTTCTTTATTTTATTACCACTTATTTCTATAATTGTTCATTTTATTCAATTTTATCCCATGGTTATATATACTATCATATTAAAAATCAATTTTACATTATTAAAATTATTTTTTATTTTTATTTCTTTTTTCATGGGTGATGTTATTCTTGTGAATCGAGGAGATCCAAATTTTTATTTTCTTATTATCTTATTATCTATTTATTATCCCAAAACAATACTTTGAATTCATATTTGTTTATTTTGTAACTAATGTATCATTATTAATTTATGTGAATAATTTTTTTATTGGATTCTCTATGTGATGTATGTGTTTTATGAAAAAATAAGGAAAACAGTAATGTTTAAATTCTATATCATTACATTCTTCAACAATTATGAAATTTCTCCCTCAAAATTTCAATTTATATACTAAGGTGAAAATAGGTGAGGATATTTATCCCTAGTTTTTTATCTGGTTCCCATGTAATCTTTAATACTTATAGATTCCCTATACTACCATGACCATGTGAGTGGTCTAATTATAGAACCTTGTCTCTAAAGTCCAAAAATATAATCAGATGCCCCTCATAAGAGAAATTATTTTCCAATTGTAACTCTTATAAGTTCAGTACATGCAAGGTATTTGGTACTTACTTCCTCAAGAAGGAAACATGAAATACATCATGTAGTTGAGACATGGTTGGTGGAAGTGATAGTTTATGGGCAATAAGTACATTCCAATCAAGAATCATGAATGAACCAATAAACCTAGGACTTAGTTTTCCTTTCTTATAACGTCTCATGACTCTCCTCTGTGGAGATATATAGAGGAGTATATTGACACCAACCTCAAAATATAAGTCTTGTCTAATATTATCTACATTGATCTTCTTTCAACATTAGTATGACTTGCTGTTCTTCTAAATGGTTTTACCAATTTTTTACCATTTGATTGACTATTTCAGGTCTTATCTTCTTACATCCACCAACTTAATCCCACCATACAAGTTTTCTATACTTTTCCTCCCAAAGGGATTCATATAGAGCCATTTTGATGCTGGAGTGTAAACTACTATTGTAAGAGAAATCATCATGTGGAATGGTATGATTCCATACGCATTTAATGTTAATTGAGAATGCTCTTATCTTATATTCCAATGTGTGAATAGTATGATTATGTTTTCCATTAGTTTGGGGTTGAATAGATGTACTGATGTTTATATCAATATTTAGATCATCTTGGAGGATTTTCTTGAACATGAATATAAATATTGGATTAAGATTTGATATAATAATTAATGGTAATCCATACAACATCACCACTTGTTTGATGTATATTTTTGAAAACCGATCAAGTGATAAGTCCTCTCAAATTGACATAAAGTGAGAATTCATTATAAAGTGATCCATAATTAACCATATATAATTATTTCTTCTCGATTTATTTAGATGAACATTAAAAAATTCCATGGTTATGTTTTCTCATTTTCACGTAGGTATGTGTAATGGTTTCATCATCTTAGTAGATGATTTCATTTCATAATTCACTTGCTGACATACTATACACTTTGATGTATATTCACAGATCTATTTCCTCATATTGTCTCTCCAATAGTGCCTCAATGATCTTAATATATCATTGTGCTCCACTGGTGGATGGAGAATGTCGATATATGAATTTAATTCAAAATATCCATCTCTATGTCAAGATTTGATGGTACACATAGCTATAACCCAAATCATATGACTCCTTCATCATCAATTTTGAACTTTTAGGATTTATTTTTTACGATACCTTCCACTTTCTTTTGAATTTTCACATCATCTCATTAATAATCCTTTATTATCCCTAAATGGAACAATTATAATTTCAGAGAAGATTGATTATGTTCCTTTATTATCAATTCTGATGACCGTCCTTTGAATATATAATAAGTTTTAATCCTTTTCAATTCTCATTATTAAAAATGTTACATGATTCTTTCTACATAGAGAATATTAGACCTTATTTTATTTACTAGGATGGTGGTGGATTGAGAAGTCTAAATCCTAGATGATATATAACCATCTTTGCTGGGGCATATTAATATCCTTCAATGTTAATATATATTTTAGGATATTATGATCAATATATATCTGAAACATCTTTCCATATAGATAATGCCTCTAGATTTTTAACACAAAGATAACAACCACCAACTATAGATCATTTGTGGGATTATTTTTTCTCATGAACTTTCAACTTACATGATTTTTTGGATATCAAATTATCATTTTTAATTAGTACAAAACCTATGGCCATTATTGAAGCATTTTTGTAATCTAGAAAGAGTTCCATACTTGTCAGTAGTATAAGTAATAGTTCACTGATATGTCTATTTTTAAAATATTTTAAGCATTCATCACATTCACTGGTCTATTAAAACATTACTCCCATCCAATTGATATTTGTTAATGGGTTTCACAATTTGGATAAGATCATCACAGTTCATTAAGAAAACATAGATACTCTAAGGAATCTAAGGACCTCTATTACAGATGTTAGAATATTCCACTCCTTAATTTGTTTTTTTCTAGAAGGGTCCACAAATATTCCTTTTCTAGTGAAAAAATTCGCTAAGAATAATAATTCCTCCATAAAAAAGTCACTTTTATTATACATTTTATATTTCTTATCCGTCCTGAATTACTTTATCATAGTATTCAAAACACCCTCATGAACCTCATTGTTCTTCCAGTATATTAGAATATAATATATGAGGATTGAAACAAATATGTTGAGTTAATATCTTATGAAACTATTAGTTAGGTCCAGGAAAAATTCTATATCATTAGTGTTTCTAGAAGGCATCACTATGAACTCAATGTTTCTATAGCTCATTCTAAAGTTATTATTGAAAATATATTTCATCCTCACCTTTAATTGCTAATATCCCAATTGAAGGTCCAACTTAATGTAATACTTGGCCCCACATAGGTGACCGAACATTCTATCTATACAATGAAAGGGTTGAATATTTTTTAACATGATTTTTTGAGCTCAAGATAATCAATGATGAATCTCATTGATCTATCATTCATCTTAAAGAGGAGTATTTTCACACCGCATGGTGTAACACTTTACCATATAAAATCCATGTCATATTATATAATAACTAATTATTAAATTCATACAACTTGATGGTGATCTTTATCTATGGAGTTTTTGATATGGGAAGATATCAAAGTATAAGATCAATTTATAACTCAACCTCTCGATCAAGATGAATGATTATTAGTTCTTTAGGGAACACATCAATATAGTTTCTCATAATAGAAATGTCATTGAGAATGATTCACTACCTTATCTCAATAATTAAAGATTGATATTATTTCTTATAAGGAAATAATATCCACAATTTAGATAATCATTCTGAAAGATATTCATCCTCCTCCTTACAATTGTACTTAATTGAGGATGCCCTAGGTTGTGAGGAGTGGTCTCCCTTTCCCAAAAGATGATGTAGGATTTATATCATGATATCCAATCCATTCTCAATATAGAATCAAACTCTAAAAATTGATATAATATAATATTTTCAAGGAGTTTTAGTCCAAAACAAATTATTAGGTAGGAGTTATATACATTATATGAATTAATATTCCCATTAACTATTCTCATAGTTAACTGAACCATCATATTTTAAGGTGTTGTTTGAATATTTTTAATTAACTTTAATGTTCTTAAGGAAGGAATAGAACCCAAATCAAATAGTATATCTTTTATTCTTCAATGAAAAAATAGTGTAAATATCACCAAATCATTAACATAATCCCCCTATGTAGTGGTTATATCATATTACCTTCCTTGTTTCCATAGATATTGTTGTTGTTGATTTACTCGAACAACCCCTAGCTAAGGGAATTGAATCTCTTTGTGCCATAGTTCCATGTAGTTGAAAAATTGTACTAAAAGATGATTATTAATCTGGAACATTAATTTTTTTTCATCATTAATGTGTCTCTTTATTTCATATCAATATTGATTATACCGGTGCCCCTCTTTGTCACAATTTTAGTTCACTCTTGTTCCCCTTATGGAGTTCTTAGAATTATTATTCCCATACGTTTGAAAAGTTGGATACTATGTTTTCTTTCATTGATAATATTTTTCTATTGAACACCTAAAAATAATTGAATCTTACTTATCTTGTCTCTAGTATCATGAGACCACTAAGAATCACCGATATAAATCTCAACATTATGTTCATAATTAATATTTTGTACATAAATTTCAAATCACTGAGTTGATAATGATTTTTATAGAATCCATTTTATATGAGTAATGAATTTATCCTCCTTCAATTTAGTTCTGATGATAAGGGAATGATCATATTTTCCAGGCCTTCAAATTTTTTCCCCATATACTCTGAAAGACTCATAGTCCTTCTTCTTTAAATGTAGGAGCTACCTCTCCATATTAAGATAGAGTGTTTGGGGGAAATATTTATTGAAAAATATTTTAATGAATGTATCCCACTCCATGGAATACACTTCCTTTTTATAAATTCTGTTAATTATAAATATCCAACACTAATCATATTCCTCATAAAAAAGATAGACTTTCAGTATGACATTAATTTCTTTTGAGAATCAAAGAAAAGATAATATCTTATCAATGGAGTCAATCCACTATTATGTGATAAGGGGATTAAAATATACACTATAGATAGGAACCATTTTCACATTAAGGATTAAATAACAATATTATATCTCTTAGAAGAAGGAGGGAGTTTAAAAAAATCAAGTTATTATTCTTATGTTGTGCCAGTTGATCTAGTACTGTCATGAATCCCTACGCTCCTCTTCCTATCCAGTATGGCACCTTATTAGAGAAATTATCACATTTCTTATAACTTTTATTATTGTAACAGCTTCTCATATTTCACACCATTAAATAATAAATTCAAATATAATTATGGGGTCTTGGGTACATATATAATAAGAATATAAAAAGAAAAATTTGAAAATATAATGGAAATATTATAAATGAAACATATATTATAACTAGTGATACCCAATATTTCAATCTCAGATATACATGGATATAGAATTATCCCTAGGGTTATAATAAATTTTTATAGTTATAATATACATAAATAAAAAGATCATGCTCTAATACCGACTATAGTTCACATATCCTTATACTCATATTATTATAGTAATTTAAGTATAACTATATATATAATAAAAAACCACAGGTCATAATGTCTAGTGTCTTTTGGAGATTTTTTAAATAAAGTAAAAACATGGAAGTAGAATAAAACATCACTTTATTAATATCCCATAATGAGATCCTAACTTTCTTTGAGCTCCTACATATATAGAGGATAACCTGGGGAATACATACATAAAACAGACGAGTTAAAAATCTTAGTAAGTGAATAATCATGGGAATTAATCATATCACATAAAATTAATGATTTTAGAAAAAATGGGTGGATTAAAACATTTTATGAAGTGTATATCAAAAATAGGTAAGAAATGGAAAAATTCCCTTTAATCGGACTTCATTGTCATGAATAATTTAGAAGAAAATTTTAAAACATGTATTTTCCCATGAAATAAATATTTATTGGTAAATATAATCTTTTTTTGGAACATATACACAATATTTTGGAAAATTATATTAGAATAATGAATTATTTCATTCAGGTAATGAGAGAAAAATCTTAACCAGAAAAAAAAATCAATGTTCAAAGAGATTCCTTAACTCATATATGAATGCATTCTATAGTTCCACATAATGAATTGGATAGTAAAATTAGAGAAAATAATTAATCTAAAACCTCTTATACTTGTATTTAATTTATTATTATTTTATTAAGTTCATTTATTTACATTTCAATGAGTTATAAGGTTCAATTTCATCATTCTCAGAGTGTTTTTTTTCATGGTTTAATGGACGATTTACATGTGTGTAATTATTTAAGATCATGTCAAATGGGAATAAATAAACAAAGTGAAGTTTTATGGTATTAATTTAATTAAATAATTTTAAATGGACCAATATATCTGTTTTTATTTTATGAGGAATGTTAATGAAAAATGTTTAGTTTATTTCAGGGATTTTTATATCATCATAAACTAGTTTTGTTTTATTATTTAATATTATATAATTATATATATTACTTCAAGAACATGAAAAAAAATATAATATATATTTTATAATCTATTTTAAAAATCATAATTTTTTACCAGCTGACTTGATGGAAGAAATATAAAATGGAAAACCGTCGTCTATAAAGGTGGTGAATCGACATATCATACTCAAAGTTTTCATTTTTAGGATAAAAGGGGAAGATAAGAGACTTGATTATTTACATTACATTAACACAATAAAATTATAGTATATATATAATACTAGAGATATTATGGTATTTTTGAATGATGATGTGAGGATATGGTAGAATAAAAAATAATGGAAAAGAGAATGAAGGAGGATTTACCCCTTGAATATTGTCCCCATGAGAACCTTATTAAAGCATTTGGGTTTTTTATTTTGTTGAGGAAAGTGTATCCCAAATTTTGGGGAGATTTTTGATAAGGTAATTGGGTATAATATTGATAAAATACATGTCTTAGAAGGTCTGAGGAGAAGAGGTGGTGAAAAGTGGTATTTATTGGGGGAAGAAAGGGGTGTTTTTGATTATTATATTCATTAATTTATTATTTTACCTCAAATATATCAATAGTGTTGATTAATAGAACTTAAGGAAGTAAATTTTTCAGGATAGACCAAACCAATGGGTTCTTACATTATCCATATATCATCCATGACTCGAATATTTAGGTATTTGTTAAATGCCAATAATCACCATATTTCACTATTCACAAAAATATTCAACTGAGTTAGAAAAGTATAAAAAAATCACCAAAACCATTATTTAACATTTAGATTTTAAAAGTGGAATTGATTTTATGAAAATAATTTTATAAATATGAGAAAAATGATGTTTAATTAAAACAATCATTTATTAAAAAATTAATGTTTTTAATATTATAATCAATTTTATAACACTTTGAAAATTTAAATAATGTTTCATAAAATTACATTCTAATTATAATAAAAAACTATTAAATTATGAATCTATTTTATGAAAATAAATTTTAATTTAAATCATTATATTAATTATACAATTGAACATAATCATTTATTTTTGATAAAAATACCAACACATAATTTATCATTTTGGAAATATTTATTAACTTATACCATGATATAAATATATCATATTTTAGTTTAGGAAATATAATTTTTAATTTTACATTTATAGTGAGGCTTCTTTTCTAATATCTATATTACTATTTCTAATGGTTCGATTACTATTCCATCGGTCAAGTTTCTATTGTAATGGTAGAGGTTCCTAAATTAATATAAATACCATTATTTCATACATTCATTAATCAATTCTATATTATCTAATAGTTATAAATATTTTCATCTTGAAAATAAATATTATATTACTAACATTATGTATTATTTCTATATCTTTTTTCGTGAGTTCTATGATTCTAGGTTAATTGACGAAATCCAAACATTCCCATTTTTATTACAATATCTTCTATCTGTTATCCCACTCTAATATTTTGACTTAATATTTGTTTATTTTCCAACTAATGTATAATTATTATTTTATGAGAATAAATTTTTATTATGTTCTCTATGTCATGTATTTTTTTATGAAATTATAAGTGAAATTATGTTGTTAAAATTATTGGTAGTTACACATTGATGAGAGATTCAATGAATATTTCACTAGATCATGGTTAAATTTTCCAAGATCATAGAGTCCATGGATTAGTGTTATATAAGTATGTCTTGTGGTATTGATCTATCAATTTTGTATGTAAATATGACGAATTTTGATGTTTGATGAATTCAATTATGATTTTTATTGAATCATATGTAATTTTAAATGGAATAGACATCATATGTTAGGGATATTAACTAGGCCAGTAATGAGGATTTGATGAATAATCTTCTAAATAAATTCATTTATATCTGAATGTGATATAAGTGAATTATTATCCTTCCTGTGATGGTATAACATTTACTTTATTTCATTAATTAAATATAATTTTAATAATTAATTAATTTTTTTATTCTAATGCAAGGTAAAACCATAGGTCGTGAGAAAAACCAGGATGATAATATGCATGTGCAACATAGACAGATCATGAAAAAGAACTGATGTAGCTTGTATAAGATTTTTGAGTACAATATATTTATTGATTTAGGAGTAAGATATGTTATATATCCAAATATGTTTCAATGTATGTGTTTGAATTTGTGTGTTCATGTTTCATGTGTTTCAATATTGGTACTGAGGACCAAGAGACACTTAGGCTAGTCAACAGGGGTCAAATTCATCCCATAGACCCAATGTGATTGCTTTAAAGTGAATGGGGTGGATTGGTTCTGATTGGTTACTAGGTCACAATAGGAATATGAGAGAATTGTGAAAAATTATATTCCATTGTATGTTTTTGTATATGTAGTGAGATGTGGGCACCATAACACTATTGACATAGGCGTGAGGGGATTGTGATGTTTTTATTTCAGGTTAGGTACTAAAGTACCCAAAGATTATATTCAAGAGGCCATTTATATGAGATATTTTTATAATGGTCTCCCAATTTAGATGTGATATAGGAAATGGGAAACAATTATAGATGTAGGGATTAGTTTATGTGTTTCTTAGATCTTTTAAGAATTTTAATGATAGATTCTACATCTAAACATTCATAAATCTCCCATAGGAGACATTAGATATAAATATAGTATGTTTTTGGGTTTTTAGATAATCTAAGAATATATTTGAGGTAATTCTATAGTATGTTTCATATGGAATCCCTGTAATTAAAAATATAATTTCACGTTAGTTCAGTTTGGGATTACACCCAATATGTATGGTCTAAGGTTAGAGTGAGACCATGAGTTAAAGTGTCACCATGGGTGATGATAGTTTGTTAATATTGGTTACCAAAGATGAATATATACTATAATAACATGGTTGATTCACTGTTGGTTAGTCTTTACTAAAATTATTATTAGTTTTTAGTTGAAGGATAGGCCAAGATAGGCTATTCCAATGTGTTTCGTGAGGGGATGTGGCCTTGTTCATGATACATGTTTATAATTTTTTTTATCCCCATGATAACTATGTTTTATATTATTCACATGTGGTGTCTGTATCTCTATAATCAATATGAATAAAATGTATTTAATTTTTATATGGACATATGAATCATTTTTATGAAAATATGGTTATGGAATTCCCTATCATTTCATTATGTGAAGCATGTATGTTTTCTCCTTCTATCCAATCTAGCGACCAAGTTGACCCATGATGTATAATATCTCTTTTAGAGGGGGGATGAAGATTATGTGATGGATTTGCAAGATCCATGAGATTACGTGAACATGTGATAAGTTCTCCTTATCAAGAGATATATATTGGGTAGACATGTGATCTGGTGGCTTTCCCCAGAGGTAAATATTTGGTAGACAAGTGGGTATCGGTTTTCTCACATAGAGGTGGGCGTGAACTACTCCTTAGAGGCATAGAGGGACCTAACCTTAATGTTTGTTATAAATTACTCTTTAAAGGTGGAATAAGGAAAAGGAAGAATTTGTTTAGTAATATGAGAAACTATGTGTTCCTTATGAAATGGTATGGAACACACGTTTTTTACAAGGAATTAATTTCTTGTATTTTCTAAATTAAGGTATATTTAGGTTTGTTTAAATATTGGTTATCATTAATTACCCGATAGTTTTCATTATTTTATGCTTTTAATTTCTAAATTAATGAATAAAGGGATGATGGAATATACCAGCAGAACATAGTGAGATCCTTATGTGTTTATGTTGACACCCAAAAATATTATCTTGGTGCATGTGCAGAACTTTTGTTTTATTTTCATATCAAAACTCAAAATGTGTAGTGGTTTTGGATGTCTTAAGTCGACTGCTCTATGTATATGAGTTTTTATGTTGGGAATTTTTGATGTGGAATAATCTATTATATTTTTTAATTCATTTTAATTATATCAGTGCTTGGTCCAATGGGTGATCAAGTATATGTTTTCTATTACAATATAATTTACGATATAATATTTTGTTTTTTATTATCCAATGAACTATGTATTCTAGTGTTATGTTTAATATTTAGTTATTTAAGATATATTTAAAACTAATATGATGAAATTATCTACCCACATTTTATTCTAGACCATATCCACAAGTTAGTATCCTCTATCATATAAGAGGCATGCTTGAGGCTATGTGGTAGTCCAAACATAATCAGTTATTCAGCGAGGGTTTAAAATATCTAGATTCATGATACTATAGATTTATAAAACTCAAATATTCTAATGTATTAAATTTCCTTCATCTATGAGTAGAAAAAGTTGGTGTTATTACATTTGGTATTGGATACTGTTTATTTTCAACCCTGGGTACTCTATTATGATAAAAATATATATATTACAAAACATTTTAATAAACCCTTATGAATTAATGATATTTTTCAAGAATTTATGAATGATTTTATATGAGTTTGTAATAAATTGATTTTAATTATTAACAATTACTCATAATTAATATTTTTATTATTTAATAAATTAAAATATGTACTTTCTAGAAGGGGTTCATAATCAGAGGATCAAAAATCATTTCAGTTCTCATAATCAATGTAGTGATTTTCAGTAAACAAGGTTAAAAACATTATTGGTTACCTGAAGCATGAACTACCATCTATAAATAAAACCATTAATCCATTAGAGATATATAAGTTATTTAATAACCTAGAGTTCATATTCAATGGATTTTTCTAGGGTGGAAATGATATTATTTTTATGGTTACATGTCATCTAATGAGTAATGTAGATTAGTCATTTCAATTAAATTAAAATATCGAGAATGTGGAAGATACTAAATTCAGAGAATAAAATTATTTTGAGGAATTTATCCTTTATTTATCCCATATTAATGATCTCACATGGAATATAAATTCATTAAATTTTTACAAAATTAAAATAATTTTTTTGACTATGAGGTTAACATTACATTTTTGGAAATAAATTCAATGAAATACTTACACAATAAATATGTAGGATCGAATTCTATTTGTTGGGATAAAGTCGAGCCTTCTAGGGTAATTAGTTTCTTAAAACTTTTCCTCACCTAACAATATATTTAAAAGTAATTTTAGATATAAAATTAGATATTAAAGACTTATATTTTAAAAGAAAACATGAGAGGAATATTACGACTAAGACAAAAAAATCAAAAATTTTAAATAAGTGGTAGTTGGAATATCCAACATGTAATAATTATTGGCGGATGAACAATGTGAATTTGAAGAATGGATTGGAACATTTTTATAAGTTTTATGATAAACTCCATCAACGCCATGAGTGTAAAGTAAAGAGAAAAGTGGCTAATATTCATTCATTTAATTTCATGAATATGGGGAACTATTTTAAGAATTTCTACAGGAATCAAGTGAATCTACCTCAGAAGAGGCAATGGATCAAGCCCAAGATTAGTAAGTTATTGTTGTGGAATATGAGGTTCGAATACTATTATAAAATAATAAATTATACCTATTACATTATTTTATTCATGATATATACACTCATTTTTTTCTTCCATTTTTTATGAATATTTAATCTTCCCTAGCACATTAATGGATTAATTTTTAATTAAAACTCTTAATTTAAATATTTTTATAATAACATTATATTTGTGTAATCTATATTAAAATATTTTTATTTTTTCAATTTTCAAAAATGATTATTATACAATTTTTTTAATTTGACATAATTAATTAGAAGGATTGTACTTCAAAGTAGAATGAAATAATTTACTCTCAATATAAAGAGATAAAAAAACTGTGTGCTCAAAATAGAAAACCTTATTTTTAATATATAATATTTATTTCTTGAGAAATGTTATAGAAAACCTCAAAATTTTCCTCAAAATATGATTATTGGATTATAATAAGATCAAATAAATTCTATAATATTAAAGAATACACTAGGTATTGAATATATTTTTTGTGGTAAAGATAACATTGATGTGTTTCAATATAAATTACCAGTGTATCATCTTGATCATAATGATAAATTATAAATTAATTATATTCTTTATGAGAGACCAGTATTCAAGCCACCATGTTGATAAAATTTACAAGAATTAGTGGAGTAAAATAAAAAACCACATGCATGGTTTGATAAGGGATTTATATGTCCTTGTATCTCACATTAGGGATCAATTTTTTCATTTATTAATAATATGGATTGGTCTATTAAGTTGTGAAACAATTATAATAAGGTCAATGAAATTAATTTTAATAATAAAAATTTATTTATTATATTATTGATTTATTTGATATAGTTAAAGAAGCTCAATACATCTCAATTATTAATATTTGTTAAAGAAAATATTATTTATAGGTTAAGGTATGTGATATAATTATGTTTTCAATTAATTAATGAATGAGAACTATGAGTTCAAAGTTATGTTTTTTGGATAATTTTTTTCCCACAAATTTTTAACATTTATACTATTAGAGTGTTAATAGTTAATTATGATAATTTTTTGGAGTTATTTATTGATGAGGAACATAAGATCCATTTATAAATTATCCGAGAAACACCGAGAGGGAAATATTTAAATAAGTAATTTAGTAGTTGTGAATGTTATTACAATATTTTTCATTTCCTAACTATAATGCCTAGAATTTTAAAGTAATAATTCATTCCTCAAAAACAATTTTGGTTTAATAATGGCGAACAAAAAAAATATTACTGATATACTTAGTTCTCTTATATTTTTTCGTTATTATTAGTTTTTTAAAAATATTTCATAATTGTTGGAAATGTTAACCAAGTTAACATGTAATGGTGAAAAATTATCATTTTTAATAGAATGAGAATATTTATTTGATGAACTAAATATTATATTAATTAATTCACCAAAGGAAACACAACTATCAATTATGTATGAATTTGGGATATATTATGATACATCAATGAATGAACTGGCTTCATATTTACAAATAATGATAATTTAGTATCCTATTTTTTCAATTAATTTAATGAAACATGAACAATTTTTTTCCATTTAATGATATTGATTTGGTAGAATTAATAATTTCATTAATGATATATTGAAATTATTTTTATGGTTAACGATGTGTCATGTATGTGGATCATTTTATTTGATGTATATATTCACACAAAAAGAGTTCAATTTTAGGAAAATAATATGATTATAACTACTATAGGACCATAAAGGTATGATAAAATATCAATATATAAATGATAAAGTGGTTTACATTGTATTGAGTACGAAGGATAGGAGAGTTCTACTATGATGAGGATTGACAAGGATCTAGAATTCATGGATTTTGTAATTATTGTTTTATAAATAATTATAGAAGGTAAAATATCAATCATTTTAAAAATAATTATCAAACCATATTTACTAGAGAATGTATTCAAGTCTCAATTAAATGAAATATGTTTATAATATAAAAGTAAAGATATAAAATATCAGGAAATGAAATAATTCATCTATGAATATAGAGATTTCAAATTATGGAATAGATTATTTATACAATTTGAACATGATCAGAACAGTGAATTATTATATTAACCCCATAACTCAAATTTATATATTATTGTGGCTGAAAATAGTTGTTCCTAAATTTAAACAAAAACATTGGTGGGATAGTAAAAGTACTAAATAACTTACTATGTGTGAGGATGTTTAATATGTATGTACGTAATGTTAAGAAAAAAAATTTAAACTATATCATAAAACCACAACCCATAAAAATATATAAATGGTATAATATAACAATATATATTATTAGTAGGATTATGTAGATATCCATGAGTAATATTATAGTATATGATACTATAAATAATATCTCACAATCTACTCATTTCCTAGAAATAAGAGAGTATCTAACAGATGTGATTCTTGAAATAATTCTTATTACCGTATCTATAAGGATTCATGGTGAAACTCAATCAATTTTATTTTAATATGACCCTCACCTAACATTATAGTTTTAAAGGAGACTTTATAATTCTATACACAATAATTTACATTTGATAACATCCTATCATTTTTAGAAAGGTGAGTATCCAGAAATAACTATCCAAACATTAGAGTAATTTGTGAGTTTATTGTGCCCGGAAATCCAAGGAACTTAAAGACAATACATTCTTTTGTAAGAATTTTATTATAATAATAACTCTCACTCAAATAATAAATTTCTCTATATGATGATTCGAATGGGAAAATATGTCATACTCTAAAATTCATGGATGATAACATATAATGGAAACTAATTTCTATATAACCACTTGATAAGATAACTTATAAATTGAAATATGTCAAAAAAACATCAAGATAGCTCAATTTAGGTAGAAAAAACATAATTATAATTAGTAAATTTTTTATAATTTAAAGTGGGGGAGTAATTATTCTTAATGTTTTATCTGTGGATGAAATTTATAAGGATTATTAATTTGAGAATGTTAAGTCTGAGGAACAATTGAATTTTGAGTTTTTTAAAAGAACTATGACTTAGGATTATCACTTCATTATGCCATGATATACCATTAAAGTAAACGATTCCTTTCATATTTTATTATTAGGGATAAAAATTATTTCCCAAACTCAGGTAATAAAAACTCAATTTATATATTTAGAGAGTTATATATCATATAAGTAATATCATATATAGATAATTAACATTTAAAACCCCCAGTTTGATGTATTTTGTATTTTTTTATATTTTTTTTGAATAGTGAAAATATAATTTTTTATATTGGGAAATTTTATTAGGGTTTTTATATGTTTTATATGGGATTTTGAGTGTGCATGATTTTATAATGGTTAATATAAACCATAAAGAAACTATTGGTAAACATTTAAGTGGTGAGGAAGTTCTCTCGGTATACAAATGGTTTGGGAAAACAACAACAAGGAAAAATTTTAAAATTGAAAAAATAGGATTTGTTTCTAGGATGGTTCAAGATTCACCAAATTATATGATCCAACCATACAAACTTGGGTATTTTTTAGTAACGTCTACATAGTTGTTACAAACCTTTCCTAGCCATCCAACCTAAAATTGTGATGAGATTTGTGAAATCCAAAAATTTGTGTTTGAACTTGTAACTTCTCTTAAAACAATTATTATTATTCATGTTGCTAGGGATCTTGAACATTTAGAAAATATTGTGATATTTTGGTGATTCCTCACCTTTGAGAGGCTTATCCTAGTGAATTAGAGAGTGCATGATATTGGAAATAAATTATTATGACTCTATTTTCTATACTCTTTCGAATGAACACATATTTGTTTATAAATGGATCCCTATAATGGGTATTACTTGCCTATATCTATGGTATTATATGTTTTTTCTAGTGATTTTTAATAATATTATAAGGGTAAGACTATAGGAGACCCAATCTGCATGATTTCAATGTAATTCTTCATTATGAAATAGTTAAAGGTAGTGGATTATATATTTTTCATTTAAATAAAAAACATGATAGATTTCATCCTATAATTGAATTACTATGTTAATTTAAAATCCATTATTGAAAAGATAACAAAAACCCATCTATATCTGGTTGGTTTCTAATTGATAGGTTGTGGGTGTCTCCTACAACCTGTTTGATGAAATGATTTGATAAGGATTTTTATTAATGAATGAATTAGGCTATGAGAACATGAAATTATCATAATTAACATGAATAAATAATAAATATGAGTTTAGATTTATTATTTAATTCTTATTTACCATTATTTCGTATGAATACTATATTTTACCAACATGTGATGCTCTGGCACCAAAGGTATATGGGTTTTTCCCGTGAGCTGTACTCTTAAGAGGACCTGCATTGTTGAGAAATTAATTTATTTGTTTTTTGAAGGAGTTTTTTTGTTAATTACATGAGTTTTAATTTATATTTGGTCCATTTATTTGATTTTATATTTATCACACTTGATAACTATTTTTATACTATTTAAGAATTTTATATAAATTATGAAAACATTTTTTCTTAGTTGCATGTGTGGAAATTATTATATGGGGTATTTACATTGGGTCTATATATTAAACCTCTATATATCATCATTTTTAAATATATATATGTTAATTATCATGATTTAGGTTAATGTAATTTTTCTAACATATCAAGTGGAGAATCATAATGTTATGCTTGTTAGTAGATGGATATTAGTTTTGGGCATGTGTTGGATTTTGGAAGTGTTCCACCTTAGTAATAAATTCATAATGTCTTGAAATTTTTATACTTATACATTATGTTGTCTTTATTATATGACTCATATTATACCATTTTTCTCATTTGGTACCATTTTTTTACTCCATGCATTAAATTATATTGTAAGTTTTTTGTTTGTTATAGGAAGAGGTTTTGGGTGTGTCTTTAAAGGGAAAACCATCACCCAAATTTTTTATATAGCACTTGAAATTTTTACTAGTAATTATTTAATGGGGAATTTCAACTATGTATAGTGGCACTTAAACTCTTAAAAATACAATAGGTTATATTTGTGATATATGAAATTATATCAGTTTGGTACGATCCAATAGTTGGGATGCTAATAATGGATATTGGATGCATTAAAATTTGAAATGTACGGCTTTAAAAAGAATATCTAACCTCATTATAAAGAAAAAAAGTTATTAGTGTTTTTTATATATAAAATTATTTATTATTAAAATCTAGTCTTGTTTTCAACTCATCATCATGGGTTTATCAAATCTGTGTTTGGTACCATACATAGGTATGATGACTTCCCACTATGACATTGTAATTAGTATTTTACATCATTATTGTTTTCCTAATAAAGATATGATTTTTATTACATTATTATGTTATTATATATATCCTATAATTATGGAGTAATATAGTAATAGAATAGTGATAGTTGTTATGATTATAGAAGGAAGTCACCAGTTAGGACACCTAAGAACTAACATGACGGTGACACAACGAATTTGGTTCCACCTAAATAACATGTGAATGAGAACATTATCTAGAGTGTTGTTAAATAATTCTAGGATATTTTAAACAAAACTCAAGATGATGAACCAAATAATGTAAATAACCCATTATAATTCAACAGTTAGAATCTACCGACCTATCTATTTTATTTCCAACCTAATCCAATTGAAACATGTCTTGGTTGAATGAAAAAAATATTTTATTTCAATGTAACTCCTATTAATAATATTTTTTATATTGTAGTGTATAAGCTTTCGTATCATGAATGTAAATATATGTATTCATATATTAATTATTTTTTTCTCAATCATGGAATTACATAGGAATAATTTTTAGAAATGGTTGAAAAATAACTATATCCGTACACCATTTCTGTGTCATGAATGAAAAAATTATCTAATCTAATGAAAATGAATCATATGGGTTATATAATATGTTGTGTGATTAATATAACTATCATTATTAAAAAAACAATTATATGTAAGGGAATATCTTAGGATTCCAATATTCAAGATGTTTATGTGACAATATATTCACTCCAATGTTTTCATTTTATACATTGAGTACTAAAATTATATGATGTACAATTCTATAGTGGTAGAAAAATACATTTCTTATAACCCTATTGGAGGAGACACCTTTATACATCCATGAACATGGGAAACATTGTCCATTAAATTAAATGTATAAGGGAGAGTTACTCATTAAAAATCAAGTCCCTAAAGAAATAATTAATTGGATCAGTCTCTTTTCATCCATGTCATAGTTATACACTAATTTTCTTCAATCATTGTATGAAAGGAATGTGAAAATTAAATATATGAAACAAGAGCTACAGTTCCAAAATTTTTAAAAAATGTGGCACCTCTAATGATACATAATTTAAAATCTAAATTCAACTAATGATAATGTATTTAGTATCTCCCAGGTCCCTCATTCTCAATCCAAAAATTCTCTCTAAAATAATTATCACCATTAGAATCAATAATGTTAGGTTGATTATAGGAACACATCAAAATCCTATCAAACACCACCTCAATAAAAGGGAATGTATTAACTAGGTGAAATTTGGAAGAATCTATTTTAATCTATAAATGTCATCATGAATTGACAAATATGACCCTAGGTAGTTATAAGTACAATCCTTATTAACTCAACCCTCATGCATGTCATTTTTGATGGTTGCACATCCCCCTAATTTTTCTTATCATGAGTTTAAAATAATTTATGATGCATCTAGAAATTATTCCTCTTATTATGATAAACAAGTCACCTCTTATAAAATGAGAGTGTAGATTATTTAAGTATATAGTCTGATCCATTAACATCAATGTATTGAAATTTATATGGGAGTTTATAGTCATTTAAATTAACATCTTCGATTAATTTTTTTGAGTGGATTGGTTGGTAAAATTAAAGGGTTATATAGACTATTATTCTCTACAATTATCCTTCTCATTCCCTGATAGTATTTATTAACTATTAAATGGGGGTTAAGATTTCAATTCTTATAGAGAAATAAATTTGATTAAATTAGATAAAAATGTCTCATATCAACTAAAAGTGTTGACATTGGGTGTTATCAATGAAACTTATAATATGAATCTTGTTTCTATAGTATAAAAATACATTTATTTCTTCAAATATAATTTCTCTAAGTTACCACATGAATGTGAAATTTAATTTTATATTTATATACTACAAGTAATCAATTCTATTTAACTGTAATAATATATAAGATAATCGATAAAATTATAAGAATTAGTAGTCACACATGAAACATTAGGTATAAAGAGATATATTTAAAAAAAGACCATATGGTGGTGATCATTATATATTAAAATATAAGGAATATGGTTTGATTAAAATATGTGATAACTATTAGAAAATTGAATAAAATTACAATAGAGAATAAATTTATTATTACTTGAATTTATGGCCTATTTGATCAATTATTGGGAGATAAATGGTTCTCTAATATTATTCTCAGATCAATATATCCCTAAATATATGTCAGGAAAGAGGACATCCTGAAGCCATATTTCAAATCTATTTTGTTACTATGGATACTTTTTAATTCAATTTGGTTTTATTGATGCCCCTAATGTCTATATGGACTTGATGAAACATATCTTCCACAAGTACGTTGAATAATGTTTTGTATTTTTTAATGGAATCTGGTTATACTCTTGATATTGAGATGAACATGATAAGAAGTTTGTGATTTTATTAATCAAATTATATAAAAAACAACATTAAACTAAGTTTATTATTTGTGACTCCTGGTTATATATATTTCAATTCCATGGTAATGTTAATTTTAAAAATGGGATATAGGAACATACTGAGAAAATTTAAGTATTTATTTCTTCGAAAAAACCAATAAATGTATATGGGATATGATTATTTCTAGAATTAGAAGGCTATTATCATTTATTTCAGTAGGATTCCTCAAGGATCTCTTCTGTATTGAAAACAATTAATGAGAAAATGCATTATGTTCCATTGTAAAGATTATTAATAGAAATCCTTTTATGATATTAAGGCATGGATCACTCAGGGAAGAATCCTCATATTTTTAGTACTAGGATGAGTCTGTAATGTATAATGTGATATGAATGTATCTATTTTGGGTTGTGTTTTTATACATATAAATTATATATAATTTTATGAATCAGGAATATTAAGAATACCTGAAAAAATTATCCAACACAAGATCTAGAATTTTACATTGTAGTCCATCCATTAAAAACTGAATATATCTATTTGATGAAAAGATATACATGTTTACTAATTATAAATGATTTAAAATAAAATTTTAGAATGGGACTTGAATCATAAAAAATATTTATGTATATAATATATATTGATGACTGGTGTTGATATGGATAATAAATTAGTCAATAGAAATTCAATGGAAGATTTACTAATTCATGATTCATACAACCATGTGGTCATAGAACCCCATAAGAAGTGGTAATTAATAGGAGTAATTACTAATATGCAGTTGGATTTTACAAAACATGGCATAGAAATAGTTTTCACCCTAATCACTCATATTCTAAAATTACTTTCCATGTCAAAAAAGATCAAATATCAGATCAATACTACCATGCTATTAGATGAAACCTCAATAATGGGGAGAGTATTTATGATAAGAAAGAAGATGAAAAATATACTTCATGAATTTGAGGTTAGAATTTAGTTCCAAAATATAACATCCAAAAAAACTATCAAATAGTATCATGACATATAATAAATATTCCATTTCATATATAACCAAGAACGCTAATGTTTATAATTTTAGAGAATTAGGAAACATTGTTATCTAATAAATACCATGTATTTACAAACTAATGGAAATTTTTACACTATAATAGGAGATACATAATCAATAATATGTTTTAAATATATAATATAAATTATCTAATAATATATTATTACAGTCATATTATACATATTACCTTTCTTTAGAAAATAGGGAAATAAAAACACAATAAAGGGTGAGGTCAAATTCTCAATAAGAGAAAGCAAAAATAATAATAAAAAAATCCTAGGTGAACATAGGATAATCACATGGTTATTAGAATATAATAAAGTAACATGAATACATTTTAATATATTCATTAATAATAAAACATTTCTAAATACTATAAGAATCAGTGAATGAGGCTTAACATGATTATATGAACATATGGTATAACATGGATGTTTTTCTATAAAATAAATATGATAAATTCAAAATAATATAAATAAATATCATCACTATGGTATCGTAAAATCATATTACCATGTTTTTAACCAAGGTATCATAAAACATTATCAATTCATACTCCCAAAGTATCATAGAATATTATAATAGAATACACCCATAACATCATAAACATGACATATCTAGAGATTAATTCTTTACCCAATTCATTAGAATACTGTTAGAATGAAAACATCATGTTTATAGTGTTTAAATGAATATGTCGGCCATACAAAAGAGGCCAATACACAAGTACATTAAATTTTTATTACCCTAATAAAGAAATGGGATTAATGATAATACACAACATGAGTATATGCTGCTATGAGAAAGAAAATTCCTGATATCATTATAGAATTTCATAAAAATTAATTCATAACATTTAATTTGATGTAATATTCATTTTATAAATAAAATGAAATAACCCTATTCATTCTAAAATAAAAAAATAGACAACTTTGGAAAATAATTTCAAAGAAAGGATATTAAGTATCATTTAATAGAATGGTTATAATAGAGATGAATGTTTTCTTCACAAAAAAACTATATAGACATATTTTAAAAAATATTTTTATCATTTTCATAAAAATATTATGTTATTAATCAATTTCAAAAGTAATTTTTAAAAAATTGAGTGGAAAATGTTTTATAACCAGATATTCTGTAAGATGGTTGGGGTGAATTAGGGTGTTTTACAATTTAAACTTGTTCTTTTATTCCTTTTATTCTTCTTTAAGGATCATGTTCTATTATTGGGAGTTGCAGGATTAACATATCACACATGATGAAATCATTACTAAAAAATAAAATATGTGAAGGAAAATAGAACATGTATTGGACCACACGATTTTTAAATAGTTCAAGAAAATGGAATATTATAAGAATAATTTGTTGATGTTGTGTAGGATGTACTAAAATTTATCAATATTCTCTAGTTTGGAGGGTATAATGTTACTTCTTTGATAATTGTATACAAGGAAAACATAATTTAGAAGGATTAAGGCTTCTTAATTCTCACTTAAGGAACACTTCCACTTCTTTACACCCTCGTACTTCTATAGTTATGTTACTTACCTGATTTATAAACACATAGGTATTCTTCAATATATCAAAATAATAAATATTTTTTCTATTTTAAAAAGAGAATAAACCTGAATAATTTTCCATATTTTATTATCCATGAATAAAATATTCACCTAAAACACATGTTTGGTACCTTCTATTTTTGTAATTTCCACATTACTGAAACTCCATAATTTATAAAAAAGATGCTCATACCCTACAATTTTTAAACCATTTATTTAAAATTTTGAAAATAGATACATTTAAAATAATATCTTTAAAATAAAGTGTGAGTGATAACCAAATGAATCTATTATTTATATCAATTTTAAATAAAAATATTTTTTAAAATAAAACATTAAATAATCAGAATTTATTTTACAAATAATAAAATCTTGAATTAAAAAATAGAAATAATTTTATCCCAATCAATGGAAATTGGTGTAATAATTTCCCTTCCACTCTATAATTACTCGAACTGTATACCCCATAAATGTAATAATAATCAAATGAAAATTTTAATAACATTAAAATAAATAAATTCATTATGTTAGATATTAAAGGGGAGTTTACATAATCAACACTCAAGGAATAAGTAGTGAATAATAACTCTCACACTAATAGTCAAATGTCACCATATAATTATTTTAATGGGAAAATATATCATACTTTAAAATTCAAGGATGATGACATATAATGGAAACTTACTTCTATAGAACTACTTGATGAGATAAATTAAAATTTTTAATATGTCCAAAAACATATCAAGATAGCTCAAAGTATGAATAAAATAAATAATGGTAATTAGTAAATGACTTGTCATTTCAATTATGAGAGTATTTATTCTTAATGTTATCTCCATGGATGAAATTTATAAGGTTTATTAATAAGATAATGTTATGTCCAAGGTAAAATGGGTGTTTTGATTTTTTTAAAAGAACTATAATATAGGCTTATCACATGGTTATGTCATGCAATACCGTTAAAGTAAATAGTTCCTTCCATGTGTTTTTATGATGGAAATACATTATTTCCAAAACTCATGTAATAAAAACTATATATATAGAGTGTTATGTGTCATATATATAATATACTATATTGATAATTAACATGTAACACCCTCAGTTGGAGGTGTGTTTTCTTTTTTTATATGTTTTGTAACTAGTGAAAATATTAATTATTTTATATGTAAATTTTTGGAGATTTTTTGTATGTTTTAGAAGGTTTTGGAGTTTGAATTATTTTATAATTTGTAAAATAATCCATTAGGTAACCTTTTGTAATCATGTTAGTTGTGAGGAAGTTCTCTGGGTATGCACATGGTTTGGAAAAACCACAATAAGGAAAAATATAAAATTTTCATCAATTGGATTATTTCTAGGTTGATTCATGATTTTCCAAACTATATGATCAAACCATACAAAATAGGGTATTTTTTATTAACACCTACATATCTGGTACAAAGTTTTCCCAATAATTCAACCAAAAATTGTGATGTGATTTGTGACCTCCAAATATTGGTGTTAAAAAATATAAAATCACCTAAAACCATCATTATTATTCACATGTCAAGTTATCTCTACAATTTAGCATCTATTGGGAAATTTTTGTGATTGGTCATCTTTGAGAGTATTGTGTCAGTGAATCAGAGAGTATAAGATACTGGAAATCAGTTTTTAGGACTCTATTTTCTATCCCTATTCGAAAAAACTCACATTTTCTCTAAATAGAGACTTATAATGGTGATTACATGCTTTTATATATGGAATTATAGTTTTATTATAATGATTTTTGATGATATAGTAAGGTTAAAACTATATGAGACTAGATCTACACGATCACAATATAATTATCCATAATGAAACAGTTAAAGGTAGGGGATTATATGCTGTTACATTTAAATCAAATACATGATAGACTAAATCCCAGAATTTATTTCCTATGTTAATGGAAACCCCATTTGTAAAAATACTTCTTAAAACTTTTTATATTTGTTTTGTTCCTAATTTATAGGTTCTGGGTGTTTCCTTCAACATATTTCATGAAATTATTTGATAAGGATTTTAATTAAAGAATGATGTAGTTTATGGGAATATGAAATTATCACAGTTAACAAGAATACATATTAAATATGAGTGTAGAATAATTATTTCATTTTTACATACCATTCCATCGAGGGAACACTAGATTATGCAACAGGTCATGACTTGGTACTAGAGGGACATTGTTTTTTTCCACAAGTTGTACTATTAAGAGGACCCACATTGATGTGAGATTCATTTTTTTGTTTCTTTCATGGATGTTTGTGTTAATTAAATTAGTTTTCATTTTCATGTGGTCCATTTATCTTATTTAATATTTATCACACATGATAATTGGTTTTATACTTTTAAGAATTTTACATAAATTATGATAACTTTTGTTTTTCATAGTTTTATGTGTGGGAAGTCTTATGGGGTTTGAAAATTGGGTCAATATAATAAAACCCTACATATGAATATTTGTGAATATATAGATATTTATTATCATGATTTAGGTTAATGTAATATTTAAAACTTTTCAAATGGAGTAACGTAA
Source organism: Viscum album (assembly GCA_963277665.1). Taxonomy (NCBI): domain Eukaryota; kingdom Viridiplantae; phylum Streptophyta; class Magnoliopsida; order Santalales; family Viscaceae; genus Viscum; species Viscum album. Next base: position 1,782,829,415 of record OY728150.1, read on the forward strand.
TGTTATGGTCATTTGTAGATGGAGCTTGGTGTTGGGAATTTGATGGAGTCTGGAAGCATCCCACCTTAGTAATAATGTCACTATGTCTTGTAATTTTGAAAATTCTACATTATATTATAGTTATTATATGACTAATTTAATACCATTAATTTTTCATTATGTATTTTTTTAATCCATGCATAAAGTCTTATTGATTTTTTTTTCTGTTATTTGTAGTGGTTTTGGGTGTATGTGAAAATGGTAAATCATCACCCAATTTTTTTATATAGAATTTTAAATTATAACCAATATTTATTTTATGTTTCCTTTAAACTATGTTTAGTGGCATCTCATCCATTCCCAAGCCAATAGTTTAGGGTTGGGATGAATGAAATTATATTAGTTTGGTATGGTCCATTAGTTGGGATGGTAAACATCAATTTGGATGTGTCAAAATTTGAAATAAAAATCATTAAAAAGAATATATAACCTTATTATATAGAAAAACGTGTTATTATTGTTTCTTAGAAATAAAATGTTTTTTATGAACTTCTAGACTTGTTTTCGACTCATTATCATGGATTTATCCAATGAGTGTTCGGTATCATACATTGGAATGGTGACTTCCCACTATGACATCATAATAAATATTTTACATCATTAATGTTTTCCTCATGAAGATAGGATTTTTTTATAAATTTTTATGATATACTATATATAATATGTTGATGGAGTTATATAGTGATGGAATGGTGATAATAGTTGTTATTATAGAAGGATGTCACAGGTAAGGACACCTAGAAACTAGCATGAGGGTGACACAGACAATGTGGTTCCACCAAAACATAATTGAATTTGAAAATTCTCTAGAGTATTGTCAAATAATTCTAGGATATTTAAAGTATAACTCTGGATGATGAACCCTATAATATGAATAACCCATTAAAAATCAAAAGTTAGAATCCACCGACTTATCTGTGTGATTTAAGACATAATCTACTTGAAGCATAGAATGGTTAAATTAAAAACATATTTTATTTCAAAGTATATCCTATTGAAAATATTTCTTATAGAGAAGTGTATAACCTTGGGTAAAATGAATTTAAATAATAGTATTTATCTATTCATTTTATGCTCAATCATGTAATTTCATAAGGAATCATTTTTTTAAATGTATGAAAACAAATTCTATCCATATACCATTCAGGTGTAATGAATGAATTTTTTTCTAATCTAATGAAAGGAATCATGTTGGTTATTTAATTTATAGTGTGATTATTATACCTATCGTGATTATAAAAAAGTTATATGTATATTAATATTTTAGGATTCCAATATTCAATATAGTTATGTGACAACATATTCAATACAATGCATTCATGTAATAAATTGAGTACTAAAATGATATTATGCATAATGCTATGGTGGAAGAAAAAGACATTTATTAAAAACCTATTGTAGGTGACATGTTTATACATCCAATACCATGGGGAGACCCAGTCATTTATTTAAATGCATAAGGGAGAGTTACTCATATAAAAATATGTCCCTAGAGAACTAATTAAGTAGATCAGTCTCTTTTCATCCATGACATTGTTATATAGTTGGTTGCTTCAACCATGGTTTGAAAGGAATGAGAAAATTAAATATATAAAACTGTATCAATATTGCTACAATTTTTAAAAAATATTACACCTCTTATGATATATAACTTATTATCCAAAGTGAACTACTGAGAATGGATTTAGTATCTCCCATGTCCCTCATTCTCAATCCCAAAATTTACCCCAAAATAATTATGACCCTTAGAATAAATATTGTTAGGTTGATTCTATGAACACCTAAAAATCCCATTAAACACCACCTCAATATGAGTGAAATTATCACATAGGTGAAACTTATAGGTATCTATTTAGAGATATAAATTTCATCATGAATGAAAAAATAGGTCTATAAATAGTCCTCCGTACAATCCTTATTAAATCAACCCTCATGCATGTCATTTTTGATGGAATCACACCCCCAATAAGTGATGATGAATCGAAAAATGATTCATCCTATTATTATAAACAAGTAAAATCTTGTGAAATGGTATTGTAGAAGATTTAGGTATCTATTTTTCTCCATTAACAATAATTTAGTGTAATTTATATGGTAGTTTACTGTCTTACAAATGGACATATGCGATTAATTTTTTCGAATGGATTAGTTAGTAAAATTAAAGGGTTATATAGACTATTATTCTCTACAATTATCCTTAAAATTCCCTAATATTATTTTTTAAATATGAAATGGTTGTTAGGATGTCAATTATTATAGAGAAATGCATTTGATTATAATGTATGAAATTGTTTTATATCAACTAACAGTGGAAACATTGGGTACTATCGATGAAACATATAATATGAATCTTATTTTTGTAGTATATCGATACCTTGGTGTCTTTAAAAGTGATTTATCCAGGTTACCTCATGAATGATAAATTTAATTTTTTATTTACCTACACCATGTAATTAATCATATTTAACTCTAATAATATAGAATATAACCCAAAAAGTTAAAGGAATTAATGGTCTAACAAGAAGAATTAGGTATAAAGCCATGTATTTGAAAAAATATGTCAAATGGGGTTGGTCAGAATATATTCATAAAGAAAGATGATGGTTCAATTCAATTATGTGATAAATATTAGAAACTTAATAAATTTACAATGAAGAATAACTATATTATTCCTTGAATTGATGTACTATTCGATAAACAAATGTGAGCCAAATTATTATATAATATTTTTCTAAGATTAAGACATCCTATCACAAACCAACCAAGGTAACCTGGTAACCCAATAACCGAACTAGACCCGAAATAGCCTAAAGGGGATTCATGATCCCCATGCATCGATGAATACCACTTGGAATCATACAATGTGAAAGTGGGAAACATTTTTCCATAATACATAGTAGAGGAATGACAAGAAAGTCAATATGCATATAAAATAACTCCACTGGGAGTAAGGTATGAGAATACAAAAAATAATAAAAAGACCAAGGTACAACAACCCAAGTACTAAAAATATAGGAAAATATCCCCATGGTCTCTAAGGACAAACTCACCATGACCAAGGTTCACTAGCTAGATCCACATCAAAGGGATCCCTTCCCTTTACCCAAACCTAGAAGAGGAAAGTCTACAAATACCTAAAAGAAAAATCAAGGTGTGAGCCTAAGCATAGAAGAGTACAACCAATTATCCGATAACCAATTCCAAATATAAAATATCTAATGAAAATCATTAAATTTTAAAAATAAATAGGTTTGTAAATTTAAATGAATATTTACAAAAAACAGTATATATAGTTTCAGAATGATGGGAAATACCTAAATCACAGGCTTTACATTACAGGAGATGAAATATTTCTAAGATAATGGATTAAATAAAATATTTACATAAAATAGTTTATGTAAATCTTATAAATAAATATAAATTAGTTTTAAAACATTAGAATACATTTAAACCTCAAATATAAATAAACAAGTGAGAAACATGGTCATCTTCTAAGAAGGTACAATAGTATTATCTAGCTATAGTATAATCAAATCTATGTGATCATTAAAAAATGTGTATACGCACGTCTCACAGAAACTATCCATAGATGACTCATCACCCTCCCATCAAGGATGTGGCCCGCCACAATTATGTTTTATGATATTTTAATAGCATAGAGAGTATCTAAACAACTCACAAACTACCTATGGCTTTTATGTGCACTTATATTATGAGAAACATATTTTTAAGTTTTATTAAAATAAAATAGGTCCAATTATTTCATTTCAAAAATTCCAATTTATTTCCATTTTAAACCATAATAGTATTTAATAAAGAAACATTCCCTTTCCACATGACAAAACCAATGGATTTATATCAACTAATATCGAGCCATTTTCAAATGTTTGAAATCCATTCAAAACAAATTATATATTTTTCCCAATTCATTTCCACAATTGAATTCAATTTTTTAATTTAAAACATATCCATCAACCACAAAATTTAAATTCAACAATTTAAATAGTCCAATTTTCATAAACATGCCCCAATTCAATGAAATTTGGGGTTTTCCAAATATTCATGCCAAAACCATTTCAAATATCTCTATTCACAAGAATATGTTTTTATGAATTTAATTAATAAAAAAATTGTGCAATTGAATTTTAATCAACAATTTAAATAAATCAAGTAATACAAGGATTATAAATTTGTATAATCAGGACAGAACCACATACCTCTTTCCAGAAACATGACACTCACAATGACATCCTTCAATGAGAAAAAAGGAGTATAAGATCTCAAAACACAACCTAGAAGTGATATACAACATCATAGGTCACAGATCCATCAATTCCAAGGTGATCTATTGAAAACACAAGAGAGTATAAAGAGGGAAACACAAAGAATGTGTGAGAAAACTTACCAGGATATCAATCCCCAAAGAAATGACAATAAAATTCCAATGGAATGGATTCAGTAGGGTTAAAAGAACCTTAAATCATCTGGTGAAGGATTTGGGTTATGGGAGCGAAAACTAGAGAAGAGGATGACAGAAATTACAAGCACAATCTGTTTTTATCAGCTACTTTAAGAGAATTACATGGAATGTAACCAAGTCACACACCAGAAATGATTTATCTTTTGTAACAGTGAAGACACGTAAAATCTATAACACCCCTTCAAAAAAGGGGTATTACATGATGTGTAATCCCTAATCACATTGTGTAATGCTTGAGATTCATAACTAAAAAACCCATATCATTACATATAAAAAATAGACATGAAAATATTTCATGTTGTGTAAAGGGAATTCAGGGTGTGTACCCATCAAACCACAAACCATGCTACATGTCTTGCACATAGTAGTTGTTGCACAGTGTGTAATATCCTGGATGTTTACAAAAACACCATGTTTAATGTTTTAAAATCAAAAAAATGTTAGACATTACCATTATAGATTTCCTCCCAATACAAACTCGACCCTTACCTAAACAATGAAAAGGAAAACCAAAACATGATTTAAGACATAACTGTCATTTTAGAAACCATATGTTACAACTTATCCACCATAAAAAAATTCTATCCCCAAAAATCCTATGAAGAAACTTCCAAGTCAAAGTGATAAGGCCACTTCTCTCTCATTAGTTTCTCACATTCCCACATCTCATGATTATTAGAACCATGCTTCCATAGCACACGAACCAAAGCTATCTTGATACCATGAAGTATCTTGGTCTCAGAATGAACTACCTTGAATAACCACTCAATCAAAGATAAATTAGGTTCAATCTCAAGATTAATCCAGCTCAAAAACCTGAGATGGATTAGAGAGATACATTTTTGTTTCGAAACATGGAATAAATTATGTATGGATGTCTTTTGTGTTTGATGTGATAAATGGTAATCAACTTTCCCTACTAGCTAAAAATCCTCAAAAGGTCCGAAAAAACAAGGAGTTCGATTCCATTTCATCTCTAGCCATCGATGAACTAACCGGGGTGGAACATCCAAGAACACTTGATCACTAACTAAAAACCCCAAATTTTTACTCCATCGATCATCATAATACTTATATCGTATTTTTTCTATTAACATCCTCTGACTAATCATCTGAATCTTAGCTATTATCTCTTGCACCAAAATTGGCCCAACCAAGGAACTTTCACAAACTTGTGAATAAAATAATGGGTATTTAAAAGGTCAACCATATAAGGAATCAATTAGTTCCATTCTGATTTAATACTAGTAACTATTATTATAAGACAACTCAATGAGTTCCAAGTGATCATCCCAAGCCCCACTAATGTCGAGGACACATATAAAAAGCATATCCTCAAGAATCTGTATATATCTCTCTTTCTGGATATCTATATATAGATAGTATTCCATGCTCAAAAAGACATGAGATCCTAGTTCTTACTGAATCCCTCTCTAAAAGAGAGAATTAAACCAAGTATCCCTATCAGAAATTGTACAGATAGAACTCTGTGCAAACAAACACTCTCTTTCACATTGACACCTCCCAAATCATCAAATATGGATGTATCACAAATGGATATAAAGTGCGCCCACATATTCATCCTCTCAATCAGAAACCATATTGCATTCTTCTTTCCCTGGATATGTGGAAACCTGAACAAAAAATCTATATTGATCTCATCCCAATTTCAAGTAGGGATAAGAAGTGGATGAAGAAAACTCAAATGTTTTTGTGATCAACCTTAACATACTGGCACATATTGCAATGAGAGACGAACTCAGAAATGTTTCCCCTCATCCCTATCCACTATAACTTCTTCTACACACTATAGAACATTTTTATGGTTCCAGGGTTCAATTACCATTAGGAATTATGAAAATTCCCCCATCGCATCCTTCTTTGCAGTAAACATCCCAAAAATTGATTTTTATTGCATATAACACCCTTTTTGGGGAACGACCAGTGGGAAACTATCTCACCACAATAAAGAGAGTCTCTAAAAATATGGGACTCATTATCAATATATTTATATTAAGTAATCATCTTGATAAGAGAATATGATAACAAAATGATGGATAATGAAACTTCATCTCTTTTCTCCTGAACTCTGAAATGAAATTGTGCAAAGAGAGCCATCAAATTCCACTCTTCCAAAGATTCTTTAACATCATGATTTGTAATATTCATACATAACACATCTATAATGGAATTACCTTTCCCCGGCGTATCGAAAATGTCAAAATAGAATGACTTCTATTACTCTACCCAAAACTGTAGTGAGTATTTAAATATTTTTGATAGAATATATAACTTAGGTTTTATTGGTTAAAAAACACGGTAAACCATTTTCCATAAAGGAAATTTTGTGAAATCCAAAGTGTGTGTGTCACAACTACTTGTTCAATATCATGGGTAGGATAATTCTTCTCGCATGTTTTAAGATGATGAGATCCATAAGAAACTACATGGTCACACTGCATAGGAACTCAACCAAAGGCTCAACCCTATGCATCGCAAAAGACCACATAGCCTTGCCTGGCCTCTATAAGAGTCAACACTAGTTAAATAGTGAAGATATGTTTTATATCAACAAAATAATTATGACATTTTTTAATTCCAAGAAAACTCCACCCCCATCCAAGTTGGAGAAGTCATCAGAGAATCAATATTTTAGAAGTCCATCATGAATCTATGGTAATATCTAGATAAGGCCAAGAATCTCAATATCATGATGACTATTTGTGGTTTCTCACAAGTCATTACACCCTTAAAATTATCATGATCAATTGATATACCCTATTCAGAAACCACGTGATCCAAAAATTTTACTTTATGAATCCCAAAATCGTATTTGGAGAGTTGGCATAGAGTTAGTGACATCTCAACAGACTCAAAACTATTCGTAAATGATGTACATGTTTCTTATCAGATTTAGAGTGAACAATTATGTCATCAATAAAGACTACTAAAAAAGTATCTAGATACTCATGTAGGATCTTGTTCACCAAATCCGTGAAAACTGTAAGACAATTTTTAGATCAAATGGAATAACAATGTACACTTACTGGCCATAAAAAATCTGAAAGGTAGTTTTCTGAACGTATGATTATTTTTTTATTAACTGGTCATAACCAGATTGAATGTTTATATTTGAAAACCACTTCGCACCCTTTTTTTGATCAAATAGATCATCAATCCATGGAAAAATATATTTATTATTTATCTTAACATGATTGAGTATCCTATAATCAAAACAGAAGTGAAGAAATCCATAATCCATCTTAGCAAAGAGAACTAATGCCACACAAGGTGAAACACAAGAGAAAACAAATACTTTATCAAGAAGCTCATTCAATTTTGACTTCATCTCTTTCAGTTCAATTGGTTTCATAAAGTAAGAGGGAATTGAATCTGGTTGAGTTCCCTACACTATTTCAATAGAAAAATAGACCCTATCTCACATGTGGAAGACCATAGAAATATATAGGAAACACCTTGTAGAACTCGACCAATAATGGAGAAAGATCACTACTCAAATATTTGTGCTCCAGATTAAAAGAAAACACTGATATTACTTTCCCCAACTTTAGATAAGATGGTACGACTCTACATGAACTCTTGTCCCAAACTCCTTGAATGAAAAAAGACACACCACTAGGTGTAGTAAAGTAGATCTGCCTAAGATAACAATCAATATGATATTTATTAAAAATGATACAATCCATTCAAAATATGATGTCAAGTGATTTCATATCAAGAACCAAAAAAAACCAATCTGGATAGGCATCTGATAGAGAGAAGACACAACCGGATCTATGGAGACCATCATATCTCTTCAAACTAAAGGGGTGTAATAATATCTATTACACAAGATAAAACACTATAAGAAAATTTATAAGATTAAAAATATGAGTTGAAATGAATAAATGAGATACACCAGTATCAAATAGCACAATCACCAATGATGATGATATTATAATGGTACCTCTCATAGTCACTGGACCTGTGTGTTCTTTCATTAGAGACTCTTTGACTTTGTGTATAAGCTTCATTCCAGATACTTGTTGTTGGTACCATTTTATACATAAATAATCTAATTACCTTATAGTATTAGTAAGATTTGATGATATTGTTCCACGAAATTTAGTAGATAAGTGATGCCATAATGTCTATAATTTCCCAGAACATCTGTATGAGCTACAGTTCTTGGGTTCCTTAGTGAAAAACCTTTAACAATTTCCAATATTCCCACAATAATATAATGTTAAATAAATTTATTCTATCACTGTAATAGGTATGGAATGACTCCTCCATCAAGAACCATTGCAAGAATCATCACGCTTCAATCTTCAATTGGAGGAATTAACACTACTACTAGGAGAAAAAGGAACTCCCGTAAACCCTAACTTCCCAGTCTAGTCCACCTCAACCTTCATTCCCTATCTAGCACATCAGTATAATTGGGAATCTTAAATAAGAAATTATGAGAAAAAATATCTGATCAAAATTCAAAATAGAATTGTTGATCCTTCATCCTCTCAATAGATACTATCTCAAGTAAAAAATACACCATGTCAGTAATGATATTTGAGTACTCAGCCACTGTTTAGTTATCCTGTTCAATATTGAAAAACTACACATCTTTAGCCAACCCCATTGACTTTGGATAAAACTAGTTAGTGAAGGGAACCTTAAAGTCATTCCACTCTAGTAGTTCATGTTTCTTTTTTCATCACCATCGTGTCCCACCATCTTTTTATTGTATGAAGGTGGTACACTTTACTTTGATCTTGTCTTGTGTTTACAAGAACTCAAAGAGATGTTCTATCATACATAACAGTTCCTCAACATGTTGAGAATCAGTGGAGCCTTTGAAAACTGGTGGATTCTAGAGAAGTAAGTCTTGAGAACAATTACAAAGGATTCACCCCTAAAGATCTAACAATGTGGCCTAAATGGGGACTATAGGAGGTGAATATCCTAGAGATTGGATATTGTGCACAATCACATAAACTATATTTGGGACCACTAGATGATTCGCTCACTGTGGTTTTGTAGAAGATTCCTCTTGGATTCTATTTTCACATCTTCTTGATGGCATGAGGATACAAAACATCAACATATAGAAGGTATAAATTATATTAACACTCGAATTATTCTACAAGGAAAATAATTCCCAATATACGGAATAAGCATATTAGTATTCCACTATATCCCAATTTGAATAGGGAACAAACTAGAAAAAATCCATAAGAAATTCTTCCCTAACCACCCATGGAGACATAATGTTCATTATAGTGATAACTATTAAGGAACTCAATCAAAACTACCATCTATGTCCCAACATGATTTCAAGAAATGCATACTGACTTTGAGAAAAAATCTCAATACCTTCCCTTTGATACAAATTTGTCACGAACAAGCCCGGGTACCCTGGTAACCCTATAGCTGAGCTGGTACTAAAAATTATCAAAGGGTGTTCCTGATCCCCATGGGTCAACAAATAGCACCTGGAATTATAAAACATGCATGTGAGAATGATTTTTCCACAAGACATAAAATAAGTAAGATAAGAAAGTCAACATGAATAAAAAAGAAACTCCCTTTGGAGTATGGTACTAGAATAAAATCAGGAATAAAAAGTCCAAGGTACTATAACCCAAGTACTAAAAACATGGAAAAATAGACCCAAGGTCTCTAAGGACACAACTCACCACGACCAAGGATTAACTGTTATATCCACCTCTAATAGATATCATCCCTTTGCTCGAACATGGAAGGACAAAGTCTACAAACAACTAAAGGCTAAAATAAGGTGTGATCCTAAGGCCTGTAAGATTCCACCGAAGATTCCATAACATATTACAAATATAAATTATCTAAAGAAAAGATATCAATTTTCAAAATAAGTTATTTTTGCAATTTAAAACCATATTTAAATAAAAAATGCTATAAAATTTCAAAATAATGAAAAATACTTAAATATCAAGATTTTCATTTGAAGATATGGAATATTTATAAAAAAATAGCTTAAATAAAATAGTTTATGTAAATCTAGTAAAGGAATGTAAAGCAATTTTACACCGTTGAAATAAATTTATATCTCAAATAGAAATAAACATGTAATATAGATGGTCATCTTCCAGGTACATATAGTAGTATTAACTGGCTATAGGATTCTACACTCTCTAAGTGATCATAGAAAAATGAGTATACTCATGTCCCCCTAACACTGGCTAGAGATGACTCATTACCCACCTATCAGGGATGTGACCCACTACAGGTAGGTTTTTGAATGTTATAATAGCGTAGAGTGTATCCAAATAACTCACCCACTACATAAGACATTCATGTGCTCTTAGATGATGGGAAACATATTTCAGGATTGTGTAAAGTAAGATAAATCCCATTCTTTAATCTCAAAAATTCCAATTTATTTCCATTTAAAACCAAAATGGGTTTTAATAAATAAACATACCCTTTCTACTAGATAAAACCACTAGTTTTGTATCAAAACATTTTTAATCAATTTTCACAGGTTTGAAATAAATTCAAAACCAATTCCATCATTTTCAAGATTCATTTCCATAATTAAATACAAAAATTTAATTTAAATAATTTCCAAAAAATCAATAATTTTAAATTAAATAAATTAAATTGTACAATTTCCATAAACATGCCTCAATTCAATGGAATTGGAGGTTTTCCAAATTTGTATACCCAAACCGTTTCAAATCTCATGGTTCAATGGAATCGGGTTTTATTAATTTAATTGAATGAAAATTTAATCAATTAAATTTTAAATCAATGATTGAAATAAATCAAGAAATATATCGATAATCAATTTGTATAATTAGTATTGAACCACCTACCACTTTCTCAAAACCTGCCAATCGTAACGACACCTGTCAATGAGAAAAAAGGCATAGAAGATCTCAAAACTCAACATAGAATATAGATCAAACATCATAGAGCATAAATCCATAAATGTCAAGATGATATATTTAAAACCAAAGATAAGAGGAATGGGGAAATAAAAAGAATGATGGATAACACTTACCCTAATATCAAGCGCCTAAGAAATGATGATCGAATGCCAAGGGAATAAATTTGGTAAGGTTGGAAGGCTCTTAAATCATCTAAGGAAGGATTTGGGTTGAGATAGATGGAACCAAAGAAGAGGATGTGATAAATTTCAAGGCCACTACTACTTTCATAGAATAATTTTGGGGCATTACATGGTGTGTACCTAGTTACACGCCATGAAAGATTTAATTTTAATAAGGGAGAAGACACATTGAATCTATAAATCCCCTTTAAAAATGGAGTATTACATGATGTATGACCCATATTATTGATGTGTAATGCATGAGAATCATAAACAATGAAAAACCCATCTTTATGAATTAAGAAATAAATTGAAAATACTTCACGTTGTGTAAAGGGAATTCATGGCGTGCACCCGTCACACCGTGGACCATGCTTCACGTCGTGCACTCGACATCAGTTACATGACGTGTACACTAGTTGAACAGTGTGTAATATTCGTAATGTTTTCAAAAACACCTTTATTAATTGTTAAAAATATACAAAGTGTTAGAATTCACCATTATATGTATCCCGTAAATCCAAACTCAACCCTTACTTAAACGACAAAAAGGGAAACCATGATAAGGTTTTATATGTTCCTATCAGTTCAGTAATGAGATGTTACATATCCCCAAATCTATTTTAGGAAAAAGGGTATCATAATGGTAGTTTTAAATGGAATTATGGTTACTATGGACACTTTTTCTTTTCATTTGGATTTACTAATGAACGTGATGTCTAAATGGCCTTGATGAATAATATATTATATATGTACCTTGAATTATTTTTTGTATTTGTTGTTTATATATGGTTACACTCTCAATATTGAGATGAATATGGTAGGAAGTTTCTGATTTTTTTGATCACATTATCTTAAAAACAAAATTAATATAAATTAATTATATGTGACTTATAGTTATAGATATTTAAATTACTTAGTAATGTGAATTCTAAAAATAGGATATAAGTTGATACTGAGAAAATTAAATTAATTATTTCATGGAAAAAATAGATGATTGTCTATGATATACAATTATTTCTAGAATTAGATTGATATTATCATTGCTTTGACTAGGATTTATCAAGGATCACTTATCTAATAAAAAAATTGTAATGATTATTACAAGAAATACTTTTAGGATATTAAGACATGGATCACACATGGACCTGTCATCATATTCTTAGAATTAGGATGAGTTTGTAAAGTATACTATGATAGGGCAGTAACAAGGCAGGGTTTTATTTTTATACAGGGAGATAATATATAATCTTTTAAATCTTGAATGTTGATAACACAATAAAAAATTATCCAACAGAAGATCTAGAATTTTCTATTGCAGTCTATTAATTAAAAAAATTCAAAAATATCTATTTTATGAAAATATTAACTTCTTTACTAATAATAAATGATTGAAATAAAAATTTTACAATGGGACTTTAATCATAGAAAATATTTATGAATAGAATATATCTAGATGGCTGACTTTAATCTTAATGATAAATATGTCAATAGAAATTCAATGGAAGATTCGTTGATTCATGATTCGTGCAACCATGTGGTCATAGAACCTCAAAAGAAGTGGTAAATGATGGGAGTAATTACAAACATGTAGTTGGATTTTACAAAACATAAAATAGAAATAGTTTTCATCTTAATCACTTATATTCTTTATCTTTTTTCAAAGTCACAAAGGATGAAAGATAAGATCAATACTACCAAGCCATTAGATTAAACCTCAATGATGGGGAGAACATTTATGATTAGAAAGAAGTTGAAACATATATGTCCTGGATTTAAGGCTATATTTTTGTTCCAGAATATAACATAAAAAAACAACCTCATAGTTATATAACATATATTAAATATTTCATTACATATATTACCAAGAACATTACAATTTATAATTTTATAGAATTAGGAAACATCATTAACTAATAAATACCATGAATTTATTAAAGAGTTGATATTTCTTCCATTATAATAGGAGACACTTAATCAATAATAAGTGTTAAATAACTCATATATATTCTATAAAAATATATTATTCAAATAATATTATACATATTTATTATCTTCAGAACATGGATAAATAGAAACATAATAAAGGGTGATCTCAAATTCTTAGTAAGGGAAAGCATAAAAAAAAAAATATCCCAGGTGAACAAAATATAATAATACTATTATTAGAATATAATAAAGTAACATAAATACATTATAAAGTATTCATACATAATAAGACATTGATACATGATATATGAATCAGTGAATGCAGCTTAATATGATCATATGAACATAAGGTTCCACATCTAAGTATTTCTATATCATAAATATGAGAAATTAATAAGAATATCAACAATGATAATCACAATGTTATCATAAAATCATATTACCATGGTTTTTAACCATGGTTTCATAACACATTATCGATTAATACTTACAAAATATCACAAAATATTACAATGGAATACATTCAAGGTATCATAAACATGACATCTCTATAGATAAATTCATTACCCAATTCATTGGAGTGATATTAGAGTGAAAACTTCATGTTCATAGCTTTTACATGAATTTTCAGGCCATATAAAATAGAATAATACATAAGGATAAAAAATTACAATTAATCTAATTAATAAATGGGATTAATTATAATACAAAACATGATTATATGTCACTCTAGGAAAGATGGTTCATGAAATCATTAGATAATTTCATAAAAATGAATTCATAACACTTTCATAGATGTAATATTCATTTTTAAATAAAATGAAATAAACTTATACATTCTAAAATAAATAATCTAGATATATATGGAAAAGAATTTCAAAGAAATAAAATTAAGTACCTTTGAATAGAATGGTTATAAAAGATAAGAAATTATTCTCTAGAAAAATATATATAAAAAAAATTTAAAAACAAAATTATCACTTTCATAAAAATATTATGTTATGGATCAATTTCAAAATCAATTTTCATAAAGGTGAGGTGAAAACTTGTTAGAACCAGATATTCCCTAAGATGGTTGGGGTGGATATAGGTGCTTACCAATTTAAAATTGTTCTTTGATTCCTTTTATTTTTCTTTAAGAATCATGTTCCATTATTGGAAGGTACATATTTAACCTATCACACACGATGCAATCATTAGTAAAAATTAAAATATGTGATGGAAAATGGAACACGTATTAGACATAGATATTTTTACATAGTTTAAGAAAATAGAATAATATAATGAGTATGAATTGATGTTTCATTGGTTGTACTAAAATTTATCTATATTCTCCGGTTTGGAGGATATAATGTTAATTCAATGATCACTCTATTCAAGAATAACAAAATTTAAAACGATTGAAGTTTCTTAATTCATCGCCCATGGAACACTACCACTTCTTTACACCCTTACACTTCTAGGGTGAAGTTACTTCTATGATTTATAGAATCATACGTATTCTTCAATGTAACATATTCATAATTATTTTTTCTGGTTTAGAAGAATAATATACTCGAATAATTGTCCAAATTTGATGCCCCTAAATAAAATATTAACCTGAAACATATGTTTAGTATCTTCTATTTGTGTAACATCTATATTTATGAAACTCCATAATTTGGTAATATATGTTAATTTATGTTCTACCTCAAGAACCTTTCTATCATGAAATATTTGACTTCATAAAAATAAGGGTTTATGAAAACATGGGGTTAGAAAATTATAATGATTCATGAAATTTTACTCGTGTAACATAATGCATTGTGGAACTCATTCTCAAGACATTATAATTTAATGAATTCAAAGAGTTATTATCTAAATAATATCCCTCATACTGTTTTATCTATAAAGACCCAAACCCCAACATCATAGTGTCACCGCCTTAATATATGAAATTGGTACATAGGACAAGTGATCATATTCGAAACAACTAAATAGTTATGTAGCTCTGTAAAACCAGATAAAAATAGAAGTTTTACATTAAAACATGAAATGGAATTCAATATATAAACTCCATTGGAAATATCCCTATTCTATAACGTAATCCCTCCATGTCAATCATAATAAAAATCATGACACCCTGGGAAAAATAAAAAATAATATTGGGGTGATATCATATAATCAGTAAGTATAAGAATACATTAGAAGATATCATAAATAAACAAAAAATTATTCAAGGTGAATAACTAAAAATAGAATAAATTAAAACATAATATTGATAATAATATGGAAAGAATAAAATATGATAAAATTAAGACATATAAATAATCAAATTAGATTGACACTTAACCATGCATATTCTACTAGTCTAAAAATAACAAGGATTATCAATAACTAATCTCATAGTGATGAAATTCATAATGCGAGAGATCAAAAAAATACGCTCAAGGCCTCAACCAATAATTCTATATAAATGGATAAGGAATCCGCCAAAACCCTATCTGGTTTGTCTCATGAGATCTACCAATGCATCGAGGGGCTATAGAGGGCCTCTCCCAATACTAACTATGTCTAAACAATTCCTCTTATGAAAGGTGTAAAACTTAGTCATCATATACATTCATGTTGAAACTATCATATGAAATGTAAATAGCTTTTCCAATGAGTGAACATAATCATAAACTATCCCGAGTAATATGAAGAATGGTATCAGGATTGTACATCCTAAGTCACAATGATCATAGAAAATTAAACAAAATATTCTAGATTATATGATTATTGATCAACCTCAATTAATCATCATATCCATCAAAGGATGTTTTCATAGATAAAAATAAACTAATAAAATCGTTGTGTAATTCTTGAGAAAAATACCTCTTTAATTTAAAATCATTAATTTAAAAAGATGAGAAATTATAAAAGAAAATTTTTTCATGAAAATTTACTTTGTAAACATATTAAAGATTTATATAGGAATTAACCAGTTATGAAATAAAAAAAATATGACTATACATCACAACATTTTAAAACATTTCTTTTTAAATTTGAAATAAAGAAACATATAAAAGAATATTTTTAAAATATAGTGTTAGCATTAACCAAATGAATATATTATTTGTATCAATTATAAATAAACATAAAAAAGATCAAATAAAACTTATAATAAACATAATTTATTTTACACATGATCAAATATTGAAATAATTAATAGAATATAGTTTAACCCAATGAATGGAAATTGGTGTAAGAATTCCCTTACAACTGTATAATCACTCAAACCATATACCCTATAAAATTAATAATTATCAAATAAAAAAATAAGTAGCATGAAAATAAATGGATTAATTATGTTATATATCAAATGGGAGTATACATAATCAATACTCAAGTAATAAGTTGTGAATAATCCATATATCATAAAAATAAAATTGAGATGAGAAACCCCTTACCTTATTTATAAAAGCATTCTACAATTTTACTTAATATCATGGATAACCAAATTAGAATCATTAATATAATAATTAAGAACCTATAAAAAACATATATGATTTATTAAAATTTTATTAAGGTCATTTATAACAATTTAGATAGATTATACTGTTTATTTTTTTTGTTTAGGCTATGTTCTTTTTCTTCGTTTTCATGATCGGTTCACTTGTATATAATTATTGATGTTTATGTAAAATGATAAGAATTATCAGATTTTTAATTATATATTATTAATTAAACTTTATAATTTTAAATTAAATTATATTTCATTTGTTTTATGGTGAGAGGATGAATCATTAGATAAAACATAAAATAAAATTATTTAATTAATTTTGGAAGTTTTACAACCATCAAAAATTAGTATAGTATTATTTTATAACATTTTTCTATACTAGTTACAAAACATAAAATATGTTTTAATAAACATATTATAATATGGTTTAACTATAAAAATGGTTCTATTTCAATCCATGAATGAGGTATTGAAAAATATTAACTCACCACCCACGAAGGCGGTGAATCGATACCTCATGGACGATGTTTTCATTTTTAGAAAAAAGATGATAGGAGAAGGGTTTTGATGAAGGATACAGTATTAACATAATAAATTTACAATATATATATATATATATATATATATATATGATACTAGAGTTATAATGTTACTTTTGATAGGGGAGGCGAGGGAAGGATGAGAAAATAAAAAAAAACTAAAAGAGAAAGAGTAAGGGTTTTACTTCTTGAGGGTCATCTTATTTTGAAGCTCTTTAAGGATCTTGGAAATGGTTTTTAGTGAGACCAGTAGGACCAGAACATGAGGAAATGGTTTTGGAGAGGAATTGGGTAAAATATAATCAAGATTCAAGTCTTGTAATGTGTGAGGAGTAGAGGTGGTGAGGGGTGGTATTTATAGAGGAAGAGATTGATGTTTTTTATTTTATTCATTAGTTTTCTATTTTGGATCAAAACTATCAATAGTGTTTTTTATTGTGACTATCTATAGTAAGTAATTTATGTTGTTTTGAAATAATTATTCTTATAACATATATACACCAACCCTAACTCGAACATTCATGCAATTGGATTGTAATTTTACATACTTTAAATTATCTTATTTAACTATTCATAAAAAATTCAACTATTTTAGAAAAAATCCAAAATCCAAAGCCTAATGTTTTTAGATACGCAGATTTCAAAAATGGATTTTATTTTAATAAATAATTATATATGTATGAGAAATGATTTTTTTACATAAAATCATAATTTATTATAAAAATAATGATTTTAAACTTATAACTGATTTTAAGACAATTAGAAAAATTAATTATGGTCTCATAAAATTATCATATAATTATAATGAAACAAAATGTTAATTTATGATTTTATTTTAAATAAATAATAATTATTTTATG
This sequence comes from Viscum album, assembly GCA_963277665.1. Taxonomy (NCBI): domain Eukaryota; kingdom Viridiplantae; phylum Streptophyta; class Magnoliopsida; order Santalales; family Viscaceae; genus Viscum; species Viscum album. The sequence goes on from OY728150.1 coordinate 1,782,847,836, forward strand.
CTATTATATTGTTTATAAAATTATAAATAAACATTAAAATTTCATAAAAATACCAGTACTTTATTTATTATTATTAAAAAAATTATTTACTTATTTAATGATATAAATATACCTTATTTTCATTTATTAGATACATAAATTTAGTTTATACACTCATATTTAAGATTATGATTATAATGGTCAGATTATTATTTCTAATAGTCACACCACTATTCCAATTGTTATGTTAATATCTAATACAATATCATGGTTTTAAATTTAGTGTTTCATAGAAAATAAGTTATTAAATAACTTTAATTTAAAAGAGACATGACATAAAATATTAGAGTATTAAAATCACCCCTATTTCAAAAATTTCAACCTCGATATTTTCAAAATTTTATATCATAAAAATATTTGAGTAGTTATTCAACATAAAATCAACTTGTTACTATATATCCTCTTCCATTTTTTGGTTTTTCCAAAGTACCATTAATAGTCTAGTCATCCCATTCCTCAAAACCTATTCTCTAGAGTCCCGAATCTGGATAGGCCCTTCAGAGTAACATAAATCAGGTTCTGATATTACTTATTCAAACGTGAGAACATACGTTGGGTATAGTATGTACTTCCTTAACAAATTGATGTGGAAAAATCATGTAATTTAGAAAGGAAAGGTGAAATTTCTAATAAAAAATACACAGATCCAATTGTCACTTAAATATCAAAAGGTCCAATGTACCTAGGGAATTGTTTCCCATTCTTTCTACATATTATAACACCCTTTCATGGATACACCTTTAAGAAAACATGATCTCCCATTTAAAACTTAAAATCATTTTTAGGCTTATTGGCATAGGTCTTTTTCATACTTTGTGCTATATTGATATGAGACTGAATAATATATACCTTTATCAGTGTCACTTTAATTAGTTTTGGGCTGACAATCTTCCTTTCACCAACATCTTCACAACAAGTTAGTGTATGAAATCTCTTACAAGATAATGATTCCTACAACGCCATTTTAATACTTTAATGGAAACTATTGATATAAGAAAATTCACTAGTGGTAAATACTAATCCAATAAACCTTGAAAGTCATGTGATAATAATCTCACATTTTCCTAAAATGTTTGAATAGTATTTTAATACTATCCATCGGTTTTGAGGTGATAAAATGTACTAAAAATGAAGCTCAGTATCCAAATCCTTCTAAATATTTTTATGGAGTTTTGATGTAAAAAGCGGACCTTAATTCGAAACCATCAACAGAGTTTCACCATTAAGAAAAAAACATCACTAATATTGAGTCTTGAAATGTGCCTCAATGGAAAATCCTCTATTTTTTGAGTGGAAATGTGTCGATTTGGTGTGTCAATCAATAATGACCCATATTGACTCATTATTTCTTCAAGTATTTTGTAATCCTATGAAGGAATACATAAGAAATTATCCCATTTTTATGTAAGAATGTGTAGAGGTTTCATGATTCCTATAGGATATGGTCCTTAAACATTTACTTATTGAAAAACTAAACTTCCTAATACATAATCATCAATTTCATTCTTCATATTATACAAAAAAAAATTCTTGAAAATATTTATACATATTAGTTCCACTAGGGTGTGTAATAAAATTTAGAGCTATGATAATACTATAATAATTCTCATTTTAGATCATTTATATGGGGAACACAAAGCCTCTTCCCAAATTTCAAAATTACATCTTCATATATGAAGTCCACTAATTTCCTATCATTAAAAAATTTAATTTTCTTTTTAAAATTCCCAAAATTATACTATGAACATTTTACATAATATAAAAAATATGGTTTGGTGACCATTTGAAAATGTAGTGATGTTTCACACTATTTAATAATTCCCATGTCAATCTTTACTAGATCTATGTAAATAAGATGCCTATCAATCCTTATTTGGTTCTGAACACTATGATCCTTAATTTTCAATGCTTCTGGTACTTTATTTTTCTCCCCTGGGTGGTAGTGTATTGAACAATCATAATCCTTGAGAGCTCGACCCATCACTTTTTCCTCATTGGGAGTTCTTTCTGTGAGAAGATATATTTTAAACTATTTTATATGCTTATATATTGCAAATTTTACCACGGGGATGGTATCACCAATTATTCATAGAAAATATTAAGGCTTATAACTGAATATCATGAGTCGGATAGTCCTATAAAATAGATTTTAAATAACATTAATCGTAGAAACTTACTTTATAATTCTTAATAAGGACAAAACTAAATCCTTTGTTTGATTCATCATTATAAGTAAAAAATCCACCATTTTTGTTGTAGAGTTATGATCAGATAATTCACTAATATCCTCTTTAATTCATTAATTTATTCATCATAGTCCTTTTCCAAGTAAAATTAATACCTTTAAGAGTAAGATAGGTTATCATATCATCTAATGAAGAAATATTCTGAATAAAGAACCAATAGTAATATGTTAAACCAATGAAACTATGTAACATGGTTACATTCATCAGTGTATGTCATTCATGGAATGCCTTTGTCTTCAGAGGATAAACTGAGATTCCATAGTGGGATAAAATATGGCCAAGATAAGAAATAGTTAGAATATATAATTCAAACATCCTGAAATTTTCATATAAATCTTTTATTCTATGAGTCTATAGAATAATGTGTATGTGTTTCTCTTGTTCCTTTTTTTTTGGAATACACCACGATATCATCAATAAATACCACAACAAAATTATCATGATATTATTTGAATAATTTATTCATTAGAACCATAAAAACATAGATCGTATTAGTCAGTCCATATAGAATTATTTTAAACTCATAATTTTCATACATTGTTTGAAATTATAACATTAGAGTGTATTCGTTCATTACACACAATTGATGATATCTGAAGCACAAGTCAATATTTGAAAAATATTGAGCTCCATAAATTTGGTCAAATAAGTTATCAATATAAGGAAGTGCATAATTTTTCCTTATCATAATATAATGGATCTCACTATAGTTAATTTAAAACATTATATATCCTTCATTATTCTTAACTAAATTTACAGGATCCCCAATCATGACATAATAGGGAGTATACATTCCTTATCACTAAATTATTCTAGTTATTTCTTAAACTATATTAACTCAACTATTCCTATTCTATAGGGAGTCTTTGATATAGGTGTTACATCCAAGATTAAATAAATCAAAAACTCAAATTCTCACTTTATATGATGTTCATGTAATTCATATGAAAATACATCAATGTATTGATGTAAAATAAGCACATCCTTGATTTTAATATCACATTTTTCATCAATAGGATTTACCTGCTATTATTATCAAAGAATTTTATTTAGAAGATTTACTGGTGGTGGAAACATATATGAATCAAATGATAGAGTCTCCCCTATGAAGACAATAACTTCTATATCTTCATCAAGTATCATAATTTTTTTCTCTTCAAAATAAATTTGTGCACTATATTTTTAATTATAGTGCATAGAATGGATTATATCAAAATCAACAATAAGTATGATTATAAAATTTGTAATTATAGAAAATTTATGTTTCATAATAATAACTTATTGACTAATATTTATTTTTGTAAGGTTTCCATTAGGATTTTTGACTTTAAACTACCTTTTTATGGTGAGTTGGGAATATATAATTTATATAGAAAACTGTGAAGTTATAAAAGAATTTTCTGATTTAGAATTAAATAATTCTTTAGAAAAATTTTAGGAGATGATTAAAGAACATACCACCACATCATTATGAACTTCGACCTCATATTTTTTAAATTGGATAATCATGCACTTGTTCCCTTTTCCTTTTCTAGGGAATGATTCACCGATTTCAATGAAATTAATGTGTATAGTGTCCCACTTCCATATAGATAAAGCGGTTCACATTTCTGAATTATTTCTTGCACTTGAAATCAAGGTTCTGGTGGAATTTTTGTCTACACTTGTAACAAACTGTCATTCCTACAAGGAATGTTCCATGATGATTTTTAAAAATTTATTACAAATTTTATGTTTTATTCTTCAATTATTCAATTTTATTTTATTTACATATCTAGAGTACATAGATTCCTTCTTCTTATCTTGTATCACTTTGAATCCTTATGGCTTGGAAAATTTATAGGGCACATGATACTATATCCTCATATGATGATAATGTTTGGGAGACTAGTTACCATTGTATAATTTGTTTAATACCATCAATTAAATGGTATATCTTTCTTCTTAGATTATATATGTAGTATAGATCATTAATTCATAACCCCTTAAAATATAGATTCATACTAAGTAACATTTTCACACTCCTTATATCTCATATTCAATAATTGTCTCTCTATGTACACTAGTTGTTTGTGAGGAAAATATTTTTCCATGAAAATTTATTGAAAATCCTTCCATTCCATATTTTAAATTTTTTCCTCATCCTTTTTGTTTTTAACTAATTAAAACCATTAATTTATATCTCTAAGAGATAATTAAAAACCATGATAACCTTCTTTATTTTGTTACATCCCATAGTGAGAAATATATTCTATAAATAAATTATCTAATTCTTAGAAAAAATGGGGATTTATTAGAATTTAATGATAGAGGTTTTCATATTTGAAGCAGTCTAACATTGTTACACCACATTTTTTGATAGATATTATTCTTGTGTGTAAGTTTTTTGATCAAAAATTGATTATGTTTTCCAAGTATAATTGTATGTTTTTATGTTCCTATTGTAGCTCAATATCCAAAATAATTGTCTTGCATAGGAGGGAAATCCCTACATGGAATATGTGTGTTGATATGATTTTCATTCCTTTCACAATGCACCATTTCTAAACAATGTAATATAGAAAATTAGATTAAGAAATTTTAAAACTAGTGATACACATAATGTATAACTAATCTAAAAATTATAATCTTTGTTCCACCCCACCCCTTGAAAAGTGGATTATCAAAAATAAATAGAAAATAAAGCCTGTTGGGCCACTGGAGGAGGATGTTTTCTTAAATCTAGTTTCCAATGTTTCTTCTAAAATTCTTCTGATGAATATTGTAAAGACCTCAACCCCAGTCACGTAGAGCTAGAACATTAATATATTACAATGGTTTTATAGAAAATAGATCAAATCCCAAATTTTTGAATTGTTTAGTCGGTTTGGATAAATAGAAAAAAAGTTTCAAATATCAAATATAAATTGAATGTAACATAGAAAATATATTTGAAATATATCTATTCTCCAAGATTATCTATTCATGTCAATCATAATATACATCTTGGAATCATGGGAATAATTAAACATAATAAAATGTTGATATTAGATGCTCATTAAGGGTTAGAATATAGATAAAGATATCAGAAATAAACATAACAATAAGTAATGGTGAATAAATAAATACACATTCGATTAAAACATAAATTTGACCATAACATGGAAGGAATAAAATATAATAAAATAATTCCATATAAACAATCACATGAGAATGATACTTAATTATGTATATTCTAGAAGTAAAATAATGACATGTATTATCAATAACTAATCTTATAATGAGGGAAGGTATAATAAGGGTTTTCATAAACATACCATCAAGTCCTCGTCTAAGAATTTTACACAAATGGGTAAGGTCACATCCAACACCTAGTCTACTATGTCTAATGTGACCTATCGATACATCGAGGCTCTATAGTAAGCCACAACCAACACTAACAAAGTGTAATGAATTCATAGTATTAAAGGGATATAACATAATAAATCTATAATTTCATATTGACAGTTTCATATGAAATGTAAATAATTTCCCTAATCAGTAAACATTAACATAATCTATCCAGAGTAATATGGTGGATGGTATCAAGATAGAACATCCCAAGTAAAAGTGAACATAAACCATTAAAAAAATATTATATGTGGTATCATAATAAATCAACCTCAATTAATAATAATATCCAATGAAGGTTGTTTTCATAGGTGAAAATACTATAATAAAATCATTGGGAAATTATTGAGAGAAATACAGCTTTAAATTAAAATAAATTATTAAAAAAGTTTTGTAATTATAAAAGAAAAAAAGTATATTTGAAAATAACTTTTTAAACATATATATTATTCCTCAATTCATTAAGTAATCATGGAGGAGGAAAAATATTCTCATTTCATACATATTTAAAAAAATTATTTAATGTTTTGAAAAAAATAAGGAATTTTAAATGTTAATTTTTAAAATAATGATTGAGTGTTAACAAAGTGAATCGATTATTTATATTAGATTTATATAAACAAAAAAAATTTGAAATATAACTGAAGATAATCAGAATTCATTTGATATATAATCATACCATGACCTAATCAATGGAGTAGAAGTATAACCCAAATAATGGAATTGAGTTAAGAATTCCCCTACCACATTGTAATCTATCGAAACGTATACCCTATAAAAGTAATATTTATCAAATTATCAATAAATAAAATTAATTAAAAGTGATTAATTATATTATATGTCAAATTTATATATAAATAAAACACAAAAAGGAATAAATTTTGAATAATTAATATGTTCTAGAAATAAAAGTGAGAAGATAAAACCCTTTCCTATGTTTGAAAGGGTTCTTAACTTGTAATTAATGTGATAGATACTAAAGTTAGATTAATTAATTAATTAATTAATAAAATATACATCATATTTTTTATTTATTATAATTTTATTATGTTAATTTACGATAATTTATATGTATTACAATATTTAATTTTATTGTTCTGGCTTCATTCATTTTTTGGGTTTCCATGATCGGTTCTCGTGTATATAGTTATGGAATTTCATGTAAATTGAGAATAACCCTATAGAGTTGAAATAATAAGTCATTAATGAACATAAATATGTTTAATTGGTATTATATATAATTTTTTATATGGTTTTTGAAGGATTAGTTAGATAAAATGTTAAGGAAAATGATTTAATTTAATTTTGTTGTTTTTAAAACCATCACAAATTAGTATCATTTTACTTAACTATATGTTTATATACTAGTTAAATAAATTTTAATAAGTTTTAATTCACATATTATAATATTTATTAATTATAATAAGGGTTTTATGAGAATAATTTATGGTGATAATGAAAAATGAAAAATAGTCACCCATGACAGTAGTTAATCGACACCACACAGTTGGTGATTTCATTTTTGAACGAAAAGAAGAGGATAATAGATTTTATGATTCATATTAAATTAAAAAATAACATTCCATTTTATATATATATTATAATAGAGTAATAATTTTACTTTATATAGGGGTGGTGAGGGAATGTTAAGAAAAGAAAAGAAAATAAAAGAGAATGTTAGAGGGTTTTACCCCTTGAGTGATGTCCCGTTGAGATCCCCTTTAAGGAACTTGGAAATGGTATTTCAGTGATACAATAAATACTAGAACATGGGTAGGTGGTTTGGGAGGGTATGTTGTTTATAATATAATCCATATCCATGGCTTTTAAGCTGCAATGACAAGAGGTTGTGATGGGTGGCATTTATAGTTGGGGAGATGGGTGTATTTTGATTATTTTGTTCATTAGTTTATTATTTTTGTTGAAGACCATCAATAGTGCAGATTCATGTGATTATGTAAAGTAATTAGTTCATATGAATTTCAAATAATGGTTATTATATCATCCATAAACCATCTATTACTAAAATATTATTATATTTGGCTTATAATTCTAAATTCTGTAAATTATCATATTTCACTGTTCATAAAAAATTCAACTATTTTAGAAAAATTCATAAAAAAAAACCCCAACCATTTTTTAATTTGTATATTTTATAAATAGAATCCATTTTATGAAAGTATGTTTTTAAATATGATAAATATAAATTTTAAATAAAATCATCATTTATTCAAAAAATAATAATTGTAATTTTATAAATGATTTTACAACACTTTAAAAAGTTAATTATTATGTCATAAAATTATCATATAATTATATAAAAACAAAATTATAATTTATGATTCAATTTTATGAAAAAATATTTTATTTAAAATTATTATATTAATGAAAAAAGTTAATGAAAAATTTACCTTTCACCAAAATACCAGCAATTAATATACCATTTCTTAAAATGTTATTTACTTATTTCATGATACAAATATATAATATTTTAGTTTATGTGATAGGTAAATTTTATTAATTCTCTTATAGGTGAGGTTTTTATTATCATACCTAGATTACTATTTATGACGGTTACATCACTATTCCAATGGTTATGTTAATCTCTAATAGAATGTCGTGGTTATAAAATCGGTATTGCATGAAACAAAAGCTATCTAAGATGTTAACATTAAAATAGGCATACAAAAAAATCATCAGGTGTTACACACACTCTTTCTCCCCTCCTACCTTTTATAATCATCCTCCATCCTAGAAAAATATTTATAGGTAAATATTAAAACATCACCTAAGATGGAATTTTGGGTTTTCATTACATAAGTTCTAAAAACATTCTCCATTATTCATTTGTTTCATAAAAATTCATCACCATACATCCCTATATAATTTAACATGTGATAAATCAACATATACCAATTCATTAAACATAATAATTCATAAAACTAAATTTCACTCAAAAAAGGATATTTCTTCTATACACTAATTTATACCAATTCAAGGAACTCAATCTTTCATGAGACATTAGACTATTCAAATTTTTCATTTTCTTTCTTGATGAAGCCATATATTGTGAACCTTCTTGACATTCAGGAAGCATTTTTCAGCCATTAAATTTTCAAAAAACATATTTATTTTCTAAAAATTACCTCTCTATCGTCCATTATATAACGTTCCCAAAAATATATATCCCTTTTATAATTTCCCTCCCAAAATTCCTGGAAATAACTATGAAATTATGAAATGTTAAGCTATGTTCCTGTCATTTTAGATGAGATCTTATTTCACCAACAAAGATATGTGGTGCTAAATCCTTGAGATGAGGGGAATGTGTATGAACTCAAAAAAACATCATTAGTAACATTATACTTGTGATAAAAAAATGATACATGTGAATAATTATAAAAAATCATCATTAAATATCTGCATATAACATTATTGTTCTTCTAATATTCAAATATGACAGAAATGATCCCTCAAAATGGACTGGGTTATAAAATTTACAACATATGTCCCCAAAATTTGTTTATTCAACAAAATTGAAGATATTAAACCATATGATTATTTCTATTCATGCAGAACTCATCATAATAACTTCTCAATATGCCATTAATATCTTCCATGAATTTCTCTTTACATCATTATCCTTGATTGGGTAGTATCTACACATCACAAGTATCTTCCCAATATAGAATTGATCATTTTCATTCATATAATCTAGTCATACTATATGAAACTTTGATTAGAAACAAATCTAACACAAGAATTATATTTGAATTCAATATTATTCACCTTTATATTTTATAGTCAATACTATCTATAATCCATCATAGGTTATATATGAAAACATTTTCGGTCTACAAATTTACGATTCCTCCTTTTCCCCTGTGGTGACATTTCTCTGTCCTATTAAAATAAAAAAGAAAAGGTTCATATGAAACCATATTTTTATTCAGTTTCCCTTCCCATTAAGGTCATTATAGTTTCCATTTATTTTATCAACCCAATTTGACATCATGAATAATAGGGAGGAATTGAACAAAAAATCCCTTTATGTCTCCTCGCCCTAAAGTTTTGATGTACATAGGGGATTCTTCATCAAAGTAGTTCCCCCGTTAATCAATAATATCCATTCAATATAATTATAATGTTCTTAACATCTATTTGGGGAAAACTATTATCTTATAACTATGAATATATATATATATAATTTTTATCTACTTTTGAGCTCCATATTTTATATTTCAGAACATCTAATAGTATCTTCTTGATGTCATTTATCTTCTTACTATATTTCAAGAAACTTTCCATTTCTTATTGCTTTACAATGTCGAATGATTTTCATAATGTGAAATTATTTAAATAAATTTATTAATAAAAACAACCCTTAATCCTACCAAGTCAGAACAAATTATAGGAAAAAATAGTTTATGAAAATAAATAGCAATGTTATACATGTCAATAGATTATTTCCATAAATCATGGAAGCAAAAATTTATTTATTTTGATTATCCTAATGTGATATCAATCTCAATAACACTAAATATTTGAGATTTAGATATTAATAATAAATTTGTGAGACATACCACATGTTAATCTAAATGACACAACTTGTTAAATATATCCTCATGTTATCTCTTGATGCATATGATATTTAAATATTTACATAAATCATTTCTTGGATAAGAAAAAAATATCATAGTGTTCTTATCACCAACTCAACTTAAATATATCCTAATTTTGACTATGAAAACTTATTGATAATAATCATTGAATTTAGCCCTAATGTTGAATTCTTCTATTGAATAGGGGGGCCACATGATAATAATGCTATTTTTCTAGTAGTTTCTTAGTATCATTAAAAATAGTTAGATGATACAACATTCCCATAAAATAGTTAATAATGAAATAAATGACTGTATCTTATTTCCCAATAATAAATAATTTCATGGTGGTTAAATTACTCTTTAAACAAGGTTTTAAACTATTCCTTGAGTATTCAATGCAACATGGAACCACTAGACCATTTATATATGTATTTGCTGTCTATTCAATTTCATGGCAGACTCTTCAATATATGATCTTCGATTTTTTGGAAACACATATTTCAAATTTTTATTTGAAGTGGTTGGTAACATCACATTTTGAATGTGATAATATATTAAAATTTTAAGTATTATTATTCTTCTTGTCAAATGTTTATACATTTATCTTTTTCAACAATGAAATTTCTTCACATATATAATACATGGGCCGTATATCCCCATTAAGCCTATACGATATAAATATATTAGAAATTGTTAAATCCATTATGAGAGGGGTAACTTAGGAATCCCCATAAGAGGATTTCATTCTATTATGATGGACCAACCCATTGATATTTTCATGGAGAATATTTTACTACTACTATTCTTGTTCCAACTTCTTCATCAACTCCAACTATACTGGACATATATTTAGACATTTTTTATCCTTACGCTCAGTCTTCTTCCAATATGCACGTATAGCTAGATTGTAATTTTTTTACTATTCTTAGCTCATGCCTACTTGTAAAGATTTATTTATTTTAAAAAACACACATAAATATTTATCTATTATTATTTAACTGAGAAAGAATATTTACACTAATATCGTACATTTTATACATCCTCTATTGGATAGATATTCTTCTGGATTTTATATTTAATGTTGAGATATTATTGGTATGCTCACCAAGGCTCCTGGTTTTTGGTTTATCTTTAACATCAATGTAAGTGGCCTCATACTTTTTCATTTTAGGCGAGTATTTCATTATATACACAACCTTATTTTTCGGAACTAGATTAGTGTCCCATATCATTTTAAATATTTCATTCCTTTTCTCTCAAAGTGGACTAAAATGAGTTCGTCATTATCGGTGCTTATTTTATATTACATTTAACACTACATCAGTACTATATAACAATAAACCTTTTATCTATATTAGCATATCTTGTACCGAAATAATTTCATTTATTATACTTCATCGAAGTAGAGGACCCCCATATAGAATTTTTTTCCATCCAAATTTCATTCCTATTACATTGCCTTACCACATAACTATAGTGAGGGGAGAATTCTTCCACAGAACACATACCTTATTTCATTATGTATCAAGACATATGTGGATGTATCCATTCCTATTCAATCATTGAGCCTTCAATTTTCATTCCACATACTCATTATTCGGTGAATTTGTTAATAATTTTATAATTTTATAGCTACATTTATATGTTATTTAGTAACATTTTTCATTTAATTTTAAAATTTCAGATTTAGAGGGAATATTAATTTTCTATTTTCCATTGTATAGATGAATCCTTATCTCAAACACCCTAATCTTCCTATAATTCCCATTTAACACTACTGGAAATGTGACCTTTCCCAAAACTTCTATACCCCCTTTCCTAACGGTTTGGCCAAACCATGGGAAAGACCACTTTGTGGCTACTTTTCACAACGGTTTGCCAAAACCGTTGGTAAAGGGTAGGCTTTCCCAACGGTTTGGCCAAACCGTTGGGAAAGGGTAGCCTTTCCCAACGGTTTGGGAAAACTGTTCGGAAAGGTCCAATTTATTACCAACACTATTGGGAAAGCCTACCCTTTCCCAACAGTTTGGAAAAACCGTTGGGAAAGGTCCCCAATATTTCAATATCCCTTCCACGATTCCACGGACCTATACCAACGGGTTTGACAACCGTTGGTATAGGTCCTTTTATTTATTATCTGATCCTCTTAACCAGAACATTCTATAAATCAAATCTTAAAATAATTATGATAATACATATATATATTTATGAAATTTTGTTCAAAAAAGTCATGTCAGGTTAGTGGTTAGGTCGTTCAATGATAAACCGGAGGTCCTGGGATCAAATCCCAGCGAATGTTTTTTTTGGAAATACATATACCAACGGTTTTAAGGAACCGTTGGTATAGATTTTCATATTACTTATACCAACGGTTTTCCAAAAACCGTTGGTATAGACCTATCCCAACGGCTTACTTGCCTAGGGTTCTCCAAACCGTTGGTATAGCCTATACAAACGGTTTTGAGGCCTATACCAATGGCTCCAAACCATTGGTATAGGTTAGTTTTCCAGTAGTGTAACAAATATTAGATCTCATTTAATCTAGAGTTATCTTTATTTTTTTATTTTCTTCTATCTTCTATCAATGTACTTAAAGGGGGAAATTTTTTTTTTCAACTCCATCTCCATGAACATACTCTTTATGTTTTTTGACACTTGTACATGTAGATACATATTTTATTTCATATTGGAACAAATATTATATATGCCAACATTCAGGTCAATATATTTGGTTTTTAATCTCTTTTTTATCTATAAAAAATATTTTAGGATTGCATATTATACATTCTATATAATCACCCCTTTATCTACATTCTCATGTTACTATTGGATACTTTTGTGATCATAGGAAAAACTAGAACTAAAATGAAGACTATATGTCACATCCACTTTCCCATTTTTAGATTTTTGATAAAATATGAGTTTTTAGTATCACAATTATTTATTCCAAATATTTTATTATGAAACTCATCAAATTCAAATGGATCCATAACCTTTACCCTTTTAATAAATTCATCCTAAAGTGACTCAATCATTTTCCCTTTTTTCATTACAAGAATAATTCATTATTTCAATCACATTTTCTTGAGCGTAAATGTTCTTATTAATCTTCACTAATTAATTAGAGTTTATCTAAATAATATATTCATTTTTTAATTATTTTTTAATGATTCAAACATAACATGAAGCTCATATACATATTAATTATATTATTTTAAATTTAAATAACACTTTTTAATTTTTAATCTTAGGATATCTATTTCTTTATCATCACTGTCATGTTCTACCTGATGGTAAACAAGTCCATCAAACTATTTCCTTTATTGGAAGTGACATTTATTATTAAATTTAATGTAAATATCCAAAAAGGAATTTAAATTAATAGAAATAAATAAATTATAATTATTCAACTCAATTTACATATCTTATATACTCAAAGTCTTTATCTTTTTCTTTCTCTTATTATTTCCATTATTCAAATGAAACACTTTATCATTTTTCTTCGCATGATTCTCTATTATATATTTTACAAAATCATATTCTATATTATTATAAATAACATAAGTGGTATAAAATGATTAGTTTTTATATATTCTTCATTGGACTATAATATATTCATAGTATTTTTTATATTAGAATTCCAAATTGTCTAAAAGTTCTCTCCCCAAGTTACAAAATCTAATTTTCAACTCTATAACCTCTTCACCAGAAGAATGTAAAAATATAGGCATTTATTTATACCGTCCATCAAAGTCATTTCTATACAAAATGAAGGCTTCATTACAATATCCATTTAAAAAATCCAATGACTTATTTTGAGGTTAAAAACTAAGGTTGAACCTTTTCCCCATGATACACTTTGTTGGTTCCAGATAAACAAAGTGGGTGGGTGAGGTGAATCATGGTGTTAAATGATTTAAATTATTTTATTTCATTCAATTTATTCTAATTTTATGATCTTTTATCCTAAGTGTAATGTACACATAAAATCTATCAAACTCAATGAATTACATACAAAAATTATCGTATATACTCTATAAATTAGAAAATCATAGAGATATTGGTATTTTTACTTTTTGTACTATAAAATGAAATTACATTGATCATACGTCAAAATATCTCATTTATATTAGAATGTAATTGAAAATTACTATTTTTGAAGATATAATGATTTAGTTGAGGACCTTAGCACCATGAACACTACCTTTACAAGGATTAGGGTTTACTCAAACCTCATGTTAGGCACAAAGAAACCTCTTTAATCACACAAACTTATTTTGTGAAGATACATACAATGGCTATATACATGCTGTTCTTCATTATTATATTATAATCATATGTATTTGTTCTTAATTATCATGGTTATATGCTTTTATTGTAGTCACGATTTGATACTAATTGAATGTATTTTTCCACAGAAATATATGATCAACACATATTATTTTCATAACATCCACATTCACGACTTATATAAAGACTGAGAAACACCTACTTTCATGAAACTCCAAATTTTGTGAAACTATAATATTTTAATTTGACCACATGATTCTTTATCAACACCGTTCACTCATGAAAATATTAACATTCACTCCAAATGAGGTCTTTTAAAAACAATGTGTTCATGGAACTCAGTGATTATCATAATATTTCTAAAAGAACATTGAGGTTCTTAGAACTCATTCTTGTAACTTTATACATTAGCTAATTTAGGCGATTTTCACTAAATAATATCCACAATAAATACTCTCTCTCTCTCCATATTTTACCATATATCATATTCCTATATAAATGGTTTATTATGTAAAATAAAATACCAAACCTTCATCTATATTATAAAATTTACAATTGTATAACTTCAGTGAGTGATATTTTTATCTTTCATTTTTTTTCACAATGTATTGCCTCACTCAACATCCCTATTTAGCACAATATTTTATTCTCCATTATATATAAGTTCAAAAAAATTATCACTCAAGAATATACACCGTGTCTGAAAAACACTTTTCTTTCATATAGTAAATGCATCCCTATTCGTAAAACTCAATCATTTACTACAACTTATACATTGTTTGTATTTCATCATCATTATTGTGAAAAACTATTTTGAGAAACAACCTAGATTTATAAAAACATTTTGTAGTTTTAAAACTATCATTAAACAAATTCATTTTCTGTAAAATAAATTTCCCCCTTCATTTTTATGGCATTCAGAATACTTTGATCTCCCTCTATAATTTTGAAGGAAATTGTTTTGGTGAATGATGATAAATGATGAAAATTTAATTATTTTATTTTTATAATTGAATGAACTATAAATTATCAAAAAAAAATATATGTGACCAACTATTTAAGATTATAATTAAATCAATGTGTCCCAAAAAACACAAAATCATGAGAAAATAATTCATGAAAGAATAATTTCACATTTGAATTTTTTTGTATCATTTAAACTTCAACATCATGATATAACATTTTTGTTCTTCCATTAATCACATGATATATAAATAATCACTCAATTCTGATTGAGTGATGAACCTTAAAACCAAATTACCTTAACTAATTCAATTAAAAAACATTATAGATATTCAACTAGATACCTCTCCCATTCCAAGAATAACTATTTATCATAACACACACACACACAAATATATATATATATATATGTATGAAATTTTTTCTTCAAGAATTTTATGTCAACTAATTTTTCCTATAATGGGATGTATATACATGTAAAAAATTTCATTCCAATTCTAAAAATACTTATAACTATTCAAATTCACTAGTCATTCTTTATGAAATTGGGATTTAAAAAAAATATAACACCAAACATAGGTTTGGTTTCAACATTCTCCTATTTTATATTTTGTTTTAAATATTTTAAATAATAAACTATTTTTCATATACTCCAAATTTTTTATTTATATAGATTTTGGAAACTTATTTTCCCTCAATGGTGACATTTATCTACCCATTTGACATCAAAATTCAAAGGACAACTTGAATCTATATGAATTATTTAGGATCTTTTCCACACAAGGTTATCATATATTTCTTTTATATCATCTCTACCATTAAAATCATAACTAATAATGTGTAATTCATCCCAAAATTCATTTAATTCCCCTTCCCTATAACTATGAATTCCAAATGTGAATTTTTTTCATCAAATCTTTATCTCCCCATAATCAATAATCCCCATTAAATATTTTACCAATTTTTTTCAAAAACATGTGGCGGAAAAAATTCACATAAAACTATCAGAAAATTCTTATATATAAAATTCTCACCCCATTAAAGTTTCATGTTTAACATTTGACATCATATATATATATATATATATACATAAATACAACTATCTTCATTGCAGTTTTCAATCTTTTGGATTTTTTTTGTAAAATATTATCACGTATGATAAATTTTTGGTGAGTGAAATTACCACTTAACATTGAGTCATTTAATAATCCTCTATTCCCACTAATTCGTAACTCATAAAAGGACACATGATTTTAATCAGAAAAGCACTGACAATTTTCATGTCACTAACTTTATTCAATAGATAGTAATAATATAAATTTAATTTTATTAAATAATGTCATTTAATATCAATAACACTCTCACATAATATTTAGTGAATGATAAATTAATACCATGTTATTAAGAGAGGCCAAAAGTTAATTTAATTTATTCCACTAGTTAAAAAAACCACTTTGTACAACTCAGAATGCATGATTATAAAATCATCACTAAAACCCTTTTTAATATAGGGTGGAATTTCCTAGAGTAATTATTGCAATACCTATTTAAATATATATAGATTTAGACTAATTGAACTTATTGATACCAATCATTAATTTTTTATCTAATGTTGTGTTACTCTTTATAATGGTTGATCACTTGACAGGAAAAGTATTTACTTTCCTGTAGCCTCTTGGTACACTAAAAATAGTTGAATGACACCAAATTTCTAGAAAAAATACATTAATATAGAATATATGAACGTTGATACTTCTCTACAAATATATATAATTTTTGGGTGGTCAAATGAAACATAAATAGAGGAATGATACCAATGGTTGAATATTATAGGTAACATGGAACAATAAGACCGTTCAAATATAGATTTTTCAGCTCTTATATTTACCTATAGGTCCTTCATTATAAGACCTTACATTTCCAAAATATGCTAAATTATGATATATAGTTATGAAAAACAATGATTTTTAACACCACTTGTTTAGTCTAATACCATATTAAAATTTCATGCATCCATATTCTTCTTGTCATGTGTATCTACATTTATATTCGAAATCTATTCCATTTTAGTACATTCCCATCACATGGATCATCTATCAAACTTCATATTATTCCACATAAAAATATATTATAAATAGTTAAAAACATTGGTTGAGGGGTACCTAAGGACTACTCTAATAGAGGATTTTTGTTAATCCCAATGAACCAAGACTTTTACCTACTCATGTGAGATGTTGTAAACCTTATGTGTTTATTATAAATTCCTTTCAAAATCTAGAAACTCATTCTAAATAATTAGACAATAATTACCTATACTCTTATACTTATTTCACTATGTTATACTTTCATGAACATTTTATCTATAGTAGGTTCATACATACATGTACATATTTCATTCTTAAATACACCATTGAAACATTTCATTATATTCTTCTTTATATGAGATGGAATTTTTCCATTGATCTTATAAATTTTCTTCTTACTATTTTATAGTTCTCATATACTTGATTTCATTTCTCATATTTAGGTATTTCTTTTATGCTTATCAAAGATCCCTATTTGTTCTCTAAATACCATGTAAAAAAATATCCCTAATCATTTTATGTGAGACTTTATTTATGGTAACATCCTTTTTATTCAAAACATCAGTATCCTCACCATTATTATTATATATTTTCATTCTTTCTATAAAAGATATGTTATGTTTGTTCATCATGATACATTGTTATTTAATATAATTTTGAGATCAATGTTTTTATCTATAACACTGAATCTTTTATCTATACTTACACGTCTCTTAAAATAATAAGATATTTACTAATATTCATAAATATTAGAGTACCTTCTTATGTAATCATTCTCCTTCAACACATTAATTCAATAAAAATTATTTCAACATAACCAAGGTAATTAGAAGTAAATATTATTCTTCTAAATAAGTAACTTTTTTCATCATGTCTCATTTTAGATGTTGATACAACCATTCTTCTTCAATTATCACGCCTCTTGGATTCATAACACACATTTATATTGTTCCCATATTTTTAAAAATAAGAGAATTTCATAGTTATATTCTCCTTCATTTCAATAAAAAAATTCTTCTGATATGCAAATTTGAGATTGAAAACCTTTTATACTATACTCATAAAATAAATCTTTGGAGGGAAACTCAAAATTCTACAATACCTTAGATAGATGTATCAATTTCACAATCTCTATGATATGTTGATAATTTTCCCTTATATTATATTAAATATTATTTAATATAGAGGCAACATCATACATATATTGTGTTCTTCCATGTTAGAGTAAACATCAAATGTGAGTGTTTCATCCTTATCAGAAATTCCAAAAAATAATTTATCCTAAAACTCATAAAGATCTAATGGATACTTAAATCATTTGCTTTCATGAAATTGATCCATATTTTATCAAATGTTTTCTATAATTTCTTAGAAGAAGACTTCATATTTTCAATCACCTTTTGATGAACAATAGAAATATTCATTAGATTCCCTACTTCTTTATAGATCACTTAACTATCATATTTATCAATTATTTCTATCTAATTTGGACTATATATACTATATGATCAAATAAATATATAGTTTATTATCTTAGCATCTCATCATCCATTTGATTTATCACTCTTGAAATATATATTTTTCAAGATAAACTTTAATCAATAGTTTAAGGTCATCAATAATATATAACTCTTTCTCCTCATAGAATAGGCTTGTATTATTAGATTTAGAAGAAACCTAATTTGAATATTTAGAATTAGAGGAAATAATATAATTTGATCTATTCTGCTAAATTTTCATATTTGGTATCACAACAGTATTTTACATATTTTTATGTTTTTTTGTTCCATTCTTTATGAGGAATTGTACATCATTATTATTCATTCATTCTATATCATTTATTTTCTAAAAACATCATCTGAAGTATTACAATTCCCATAAATGGTATCACAATGATTAGTTTTCATATATCATTTATTCAAAAATTATCTATTCATGACATTTTCTACT
This sequence comes from Viscum album, assembly GCA_963277665.1. NCBI lineage: Eukaryota > Viridiplantae > Streptophyta > Magnoliopsida > Santalales > Viscaceae > Viscum > Viscum album. The sequence goes on from OY728150.1 coordinate 1,782,867,381, forward strand.
TATTCATTTCTAATTTAATATTTATTATTTTTCAAGTAAAAATTATTTAGATATAATCTAGAAAATATTCACCATAGGTATTCTAGAATGTGATAAATTCATTCATCGGTATATCAATTTATATTCCTTAAAAAATAGTGGACACATTTTAGAATTCGTGGTCTATTTCCAATCAATTATTATGATTTATAACACTGAAATTGAACCTTTTAAAACTAGTAACACATTTTTTATCTAGATACATCATTAACGTGTGGTGGTAGGGTTAATAATAATAGTGGATGATTTAAATTGTTTCTATGATATACTTTATTCACATTTTTGGATCTTCATACAATATTATAAGGTAAAAAACTCAACTTATTCAGCATGATTTAGTCCATATAAAAACAATAAATATGTTTATAAAATTAAGACGTCCATGGGAAATAATAATTATTATATGGTTTACAAAAATTTTCTTATTAAAGTAGCATATGCTGACATTGTGTTAGTTTTATGAAAATACACCGATACACTAGTTTAGTGGGTTCAATGTTTTATATAAGATCAATATACTCTAGTTGAACTACCATTAAATGGATTAGGGTTTCTTTCACTCCTGACCCAAGTAAAATTTCAACTTCATCACTCATAAGAAATGATTATGTGTCAGTACTTCATAAGTTTATTAACATGATGGTAATATTTAATAGATTTGAATCATGAAATGTTGAAATTGATCAGAAAAAGTCTATAATTTAATAATAGTCTTCATTTTATGCTCATTTTATGAATATTTTTACTTTAAATAGATATTCAATATGTTCGATTTGTGCTACATTCACATTCAAAAATCTCTTATTTGTTGATAAAATCCTGCATTTTGAAAAAACAATTATTTTCTAAAACTGTGATCATGTAAGATCTAACACATCAATATTTTTTAGGAATATTATTTCATGAACAATTAAACTTCAATTAAAAAATGTCCGTATTAAAAAATGTTTTCATGTAACGCAGTGATTCAAAAATGATCTTTTGAGGAACATAGTGGTTCATGAAACTCATTCATGAAACAAAATACATTAGATAATTCATAACATTTTTTCTCATAAATCCCCCTCATCCATGTCAATTTCTCCCTCTTATATATATATATATAATATTATTAATCTATTAGGGGACATATATTTATAGACACATTCCAACCCTATCTGTATGTTATAATGCTTTCCTTTAAATAACATCATTTCATGAATCATTTTATATCATTAATCTTCAAAATGATTTTCCTAAAAACAAAATTATTTCATTGTGTATTTCATTTGGTACCTATACATATTCATGAAACATTATCTTTAATGAAAATCTACCACATTCCCAAATTTTTTTTCCTTATATTCTCAAAATTTATTCCTTTTATAAGAAAAAAAATATTTCACATCACTTTAGACATTGCTAATATTTCATCTTCATTATTCATGAAAACATTTTTTAAACACCTTATATTTTAAGACATAATTATGTAGTCATCCAATAGTAAATAAAATCGTTTCCTTATTTTAAACTACTATTATTTCATGAAAATCATGCACTTTATAATGATTTTGTCTCCCTAATGATTTTTTACACAATATTTTTTTTGAACACTATGAAACTATGAAACATTAATCCATATGATTATATTTAGGGATGAAATTAAAATTCCCACAAAAATCCAAAAGTGAGAAAATCCATGATAAGACATTTAAGTCCATATATTCTAAAAAACACAATAAAATATCAAACTTCATCCAGGTGAGAATAGTTTTACACTAGAACCATTCAAAATTACTTATTATTCTACATATTGATATAGAATTTGTGTCATTATTATATTCACCTATTCTTAAAATGATCTCTCATTTTCGATTGATTGGAAAACTTCATAACTAACTTCCCTCAACCAATTTTTTTAAGAATACATTTTATATATTCAACTAGATCATATATCATGTTCATAAAAAACTCATGATCATAACTTCTAGATATTAAATTGATATGTTTTAGGAATTTATCTTTACATAATTCTATCATACAGTGTAGTATATTTATTTCTATAATATATTCCATGATATGTAAAAAAACTAAAATTCCAATACTTGTGCCCTACTGTTTTTTAAATTTTTTGAAAACATATCAAACTCCAAACATGGTTTTGATTCCAACAAATATTTGAAATAGAATTACTTTTTAACGAAAGGATCTTCAATAATGAATCCATAGAAAATAAATAAAATCTATCATAAGAATATATTTTTTAGAAGATAAAACAATTGATCATGAAATCATCCATTTAAAAAAAATTTAAATTCCATTTTTGAAATAACACATCATAAAGAAGTAAAAAAAATTAAATTTAAAAATTGAATAAGGGAAATATTAAGGTCACACGAGATACCACATTATTATTTCAACGAATATGTAGGAGAGGATTGATGGGAAAAAAATCATGATATGGAAAATAATGAGATTACATGGGAATAATGGTAATTATTCTTAACATAGTTACATTTTTATGAAGAAAGAAAAAATATTAATAAAGTAGTTTTGAATGAAAATGTTATTTAACTAGAGGGAAAATATAGTGTTCACTATATAGAATATATATGGGTGGAATTTTAGAATCATACTATAAGAAATAAAAATTAGATAAATCAAAACTTAATTAATTGAAAAATGTGTTTACATAAACACTTACACCTAGTCTAATAGTTTAATAAAAGGAAAAACTAAGAAGTGAAATAATTTAAGAATTTTATATTACATTAAAAAATTTAAAAACTTTTTAATACAATTTAATGTGAATTAAATCAAAATTACTAAAAATAAAATTAGGAAAGATATAGTAAATATGACATGGAAAAAAGATTTATTATTGATGGAAATAAATCCATTCATTTGATTCTCATTTTTCATGACATGACATGAACCCCTATATAAAAAATAAAACAATTATAATTACATAATGAAAAAATTAATCATTTATATTACCCTTCATACCTTTCAATTATATTCATTATATATAATTATATTAGTTAGTTAATATCCATTTTTACATTGGGTTTTAGTAATTTCGGTTGTTCTATAATAGTTTAATATTCATAGTGATATGCCATTGTACATGTTATATAGATTATAATTCCCAAATAATTTTAGGTAATGAAATATATTTTTAATTATGTTATTCAAATTTGTAATGTCATTTCATTAGAGTAATAGTTATGGTTATTGTAGATTAAATTAGTGAAAATTATGCATCGAATACTTTAAACAAATAAATGACAGTTTACTAAGTAATGTGTTAAATGTTTATATTACCATTATAAAAAATAGTAATTTTTTAATTATTAATACAAAATATTATCTTTCATTATCCATACTTAATATAACATTTATGAAATATTAATGTATGCAATTAAACCATCCTAAACATGAATGTGCTCCACTCTATATGCGAGTATGACAATAGAAGAGGTTATTTTTTATCATATCACTATAAAAAAGTATAATGAAATTTATTTGATGTTATTAAGGTGAGGAAATAGAATTTTTATGAGTTATAGAAATATGTAAAAATTAATAAAAAGAAGGTTTTTATTAAAAATAAACCACTCTTCCTCTTGGTGTATTCAATTTATGGATTTTAATATTCAATGATATCTAATTTCTAACATTATTTTTAGAAATAATATTAATTTGAACCTAATATATAATATAAAATTCATATAATTTCAATTTTATAAACCCTTTACTAGAACTATCATTGAAATGAATAAATGAAACAAATTGGAGTAATACATAGACATAGTTTTCTACAAGTACAGACGAGCAATGTTATCCATTCCTTGATTAGATAGAATGGAAATTAATAATTGTTATACCATCAATATAATAATATTTCATTATATTATTTACACTGATTTCATTTTATACAAATGTATAGAATATTTGTGGGTATGTTTCAAAAAGAAGGAAAAAGAAATCATGTTAAAGGGTATATAATAGTCACATTTAGTGTTTAGATGTTCTCTGGAAGTACCCATTATAAATGAAGGAATTGATGTACTTTATTGAAACTAGAGGATAAACATGTAACAAGGACATAAGAAATGTAAAATGGGTAGATTTTCTAGGGAAATTTTTATTAGAGGTTGGGATTTAATTAAGTTGGTGTGAGCACCTTTTATAGGTGAAAAATGGAGACAAATATATGGAATAAAATGTTAAATAAGGGGTAGGAATGTAATTTCATGAGGGTTACGTGAGAGAGGTTATAAATATTATTGATACATTAATATTTTACTTCGATACCTAATAAATGTATTCTATAAGTCTTGTGTTTTAGGTTGATTTTGTTAAATTCATATTAGATTAGATTACATATTTAATAATTAATTAATCTTAATTAAAAATTTATCAAGGTAATTGTTTTTTTATAGATATATATAATTTTTAATCATACCAAATTTTTATATGATGAATCAGAATTTGGAAGAAATTTAATAAAATTCATGTTCTAATATCCAAAAATTTACATTTAAATTAATGTATATAATGTATTAAAAAACTATTTGAGTAGAAAAATGTTGTTGTAATTATTATTTATTTTGGTGATTATTTATCATTTATTACCAATAAAATGAATGTAAATATATATATATATATTAATATTTAAAAAAATTGTATTTATTTTAAAATTTATATATATAATTTTAAAACAAAATATTTATAATAGTATCATTCTATAAAAAATATATTTTTTCCATGGTAACTAATATTTACCTCGGTAGACTAATTTTATGCCTAAAATAAAAATAAGCCCGTGACATAATTCTATAATTATGATTAAAAATATTATAATTCTTATATCCAATTTAATTACTAAAATAGATAAAAATTATTTTTAATATTAGCACACATAACTCATAAAACACATTCGGAAAAAATGTATCTTCTATGAATAAAATAAATTTATCACATACCTTGTAATAATTATTAAATTTATGTCAACATATTATATTATATATAGTATACATAAATTTCATAGAAATAATTATTTAACCATAATATAATAAACCTCATATTACAAAAAGATGCATATTTTAATAAAATATATTGGTATTCATGAAATTATTTCATTAGTTATTTTGATATTGTAATGACCCCGAACCTAGTAGCATGAAGATGGTACCTTATTAAATTAAATTGGTATTATGTACAGGATATCACATCTCAAAGGACCAAAAAAATTGGTATATTTTGAAAACCAGTTACATACAGAAGTTTTACATTACAAAATAATGGGAAAAACATAAAATATCTATTAGAAACACCCACAATATCCTAGATTATTATTTCAAGTAACTCATAGTACACATGTTCACATCCTGGGGAGAAATAAAACATAATAAAGGTTTTAGATCATATGATCTATAAGGATAATAAATACAGATATATCTATCTTAAATAAAAATAATCAATAACTCCTTATGAATAACTAAAAAATGCCATTAAAACATAATCTTGAGCATAATATAACATGAAATAAATCTAATTAAATGATTCCATAAATAATAACATAAGAAAAAAAATTAACCATGAATATTCTACTTGTAAGATAATAAAATTTATTATCAATTATTAATAACAAAATGAGGTAATTCAGAAATTTAGACAAAAAAACATATTATTGAGTCCTCAACCAAAACATGAAAAAATGGTTATGGCCTTGGAAAAATCTATATTTGAAAATAAATAGGAAAGGCCTCAGCATTGTTCTTATCTATTTATTCTCATGATACCTACCAATGCATAAAGGGGATATAAAAGTACATACACATCACACACTTATCCCAATGGATTCCTCATATGAATGGTGTGAAACATAACCAATATATAGGAAATGCATATAACTATCCCCAATCAGTTAACATAATCACTAACCATTCTACATAATATGGTAAATGGTATCACGATTTACCATCCACATTAAAATTTATATTTTTTTTGATAAAATACTTTAGATTATTTCATATATTATATGTTTGAATTAAAAATATGATAGATAAAAATAATCTAAAAATTATATCTTTGAGTTCCTATGAGAAATATCATTTTTAATTTTCATATAAGTGTTTTAATAGAGAATGTGTTATAATTGTATGTTTAAAACCATAAATTCACAAATTTATTTTTCCATGACAAAAACAATGTTTTTCAAAAAAATAATTGTTTCTTAAAATAGATTTTTAAGTGTACATGAAAATGGGTATGAAATCAAGAACTTCCCTTTAATTTGGAATGATTACAGGAAAGGATTGAGAAGGGGACCATGTAAAACCTTTATATCCTCATCAATGAAGGATGAAATGATCTCGATACAAGAGTTTGGATCATATAAACATAATGTAGAATATTTATATAAAAATAATAAATAATTACATTTTAGTAAAAAGAGAGAAAGCCTAACCTAAATAGAAAATAGTGGTTCAAGAATAAATCCATACCTTATGTCTGAAGCATTTTTAAATTTTACATAACGTCCAGGATAATGAAAAGAAGTTAATTAATAAATTTTTTCACAACCTTTCACCATGTATTTTATTAATTATAATTTTATTATGTTGATTTATGGAATTTTTAATGAGTTAAAAGCTTTAATTTTTTATCTCAGAGTGTTATTTTCCAGGGTTTTCATGATTAGTTTACTCGTTTACATGTTTTAAAGATCACATGAAATGGGAATAGTTAACTAAAATTGAACATATACGTTATTAATGATTATATAGATGATTAAATGGTTATATTATTAATTTAGTTTTTTGTGGACAAGATGATTCATCCAATAAGACATTAATGATGATATTTTACGTTATTTTAGTGGTTTTTCAATCACCACAAACAAGTTTTTTTTCATTATGTAATGGATCAAACCCTCTTAGTCCATTACTTTTTCAAATTCATTTTTGGGGTGTCTTGGACACCATCGATGAGTCAGGTGGGGGGAAGGGCCTCAACATCGGTGGAGGGGTGTCACCATGGTTTCACCAATCAGTGCCACCGATCAGCACTGAATGGTGCCACTAATGGGTGTTTGGTTTATTTCCCCAGTTTTCCGATAAGGTCACTTTTATGTTTTATTACATCTTTAAAAGTGGTTTTATACAATTTTGAAGCTGGTGAAAGATATTTTGAATCCCCAAAGATTAAGGTCACCCTTGAATTACCAAAATATGTTTCCTTTTAACGATGTCACACCCTTTTCGGCGTTTTCCAGTCCTCGGTGTTTTCCAGTAAGGCCCATGTTGCCTATTTTTCTATTTTTAAAGGGAATTCTATCAACTCACTACAATTATTTGGTCTATATTCTCCATTTTAGAGGGGAATTATTAATTATTAAATTGTTCCAATGTGTGAAACCACCCAACTATGTCGTCAAACCATGATTCTCATTTCAAGAACATTGAAATTACACATCCTGTAACTCTTGGATCGGGCCTTTTTATCACACCGAGATCTTCCTCGGTTTCTTTTGTTAATTCTTAGCACACTTTGAGTCCCTCTTCCATATATGAGTCGTTCTTGCGTGAGAACCCTCATGTTCGATTATTCTTGGAGTTTCTTGTCGCATGACCCTAGTTCTTGTCAAAAAGAGAAAAAGTCGATCCTTGATCATCCAAGTAGGGGTTATTCCTCTATATCTCTTTACTATGCATCGTGAGGGGTGGGTATGATGATATTACCTTGGGAAGTAGATGAAAATAACTTTAATGAAGATCGTATACTAAATTTTAAAGAATGAATGGGTGGGAAAATGATGTTGTTGTTGCATTTTACCTTAATTTTTATGCTTTGAAATATATGGGCTCATAGGCACTAGGAATCATGGCTTTTGGGGGTCATTCATGTGCATTAATTAAGATCTGTTTTCTGGTTGGTCTTTTGATTGGATGACTATAACATGGAAACTGATTAATCACATAAACATGGGTTATTAAATATATACTCATTGAATAAGAAACCTAGTGTGATCACCATAGTTAACCAAACGGAAAAGAGGTAACTTAATGAATGGTGTTGGTTAAATATGAAAACTTCTTTACTCTATTCTGGTGATATGCATGGTTGTTCTGTTTGATGGTTTTTGGGGGAGGTTGGATGTGTAGGATGTTCTAAATAACCTGTGGGAAAGAGGTGCGGGGTACCCAAATATCTATATTCTTTTACTATTATTTTAACTATCTTGCGTTATCTGGGGAGTGTGCCTTGGTGAGATTGGGTGGATATTTTTCCTTACTAGTTGTTTTGGTTTTGTCTATTTTTTCTAATGGGTCATTAGAACGTCTCCCCACTTGTGCACGATATATTTTTGGTTTTCCTACTAAGTATACCAGTATACTCACCCTACATATAAAAAACCACGTTCTAGTTTCCAGAAGGACTTTCAGGACTGTATCGAACTTTGTTAGATCGGGCATCAGAAAAATTGTCAGTGATTCTTTTCTTTACATTGGGTAAATTTTTTCAGAGTTTCTCTTGTACCTTGTATCTGTTTATTTGGAACATGTATATGGTAATGGATTATTGGATTTAATTTTATCTTTAGTCTATGGTGTTGCTAATATTTACCATCTTATCTCCCAATATTGTTCTATAAAAATGGTAGTGCCTTCCATTTATGTGAGATTATATACCCTTGGTGCCATTTTCCACTCTAGGGAATACTGGAGGTTAATCTCTTTGGTAATTATCTCTTTTTAATCTTGATGAAGGAAGGTAAGGGAATCTTTCCATCCATTACCTTATCTTGGAGAAGGAGGGTCATGAACGAATAGTATTGAAGGCTGATGGATGAGAGATAGGATGGAGTTTAGGGTTAGGAACAATAAATATTGTATTGGAATGTATGGTAATAGTGTTAGGTGACCTTGGTGTGTGACATAGGTTAGGAAAGACTGAATAGGACACTGATTTTAGGCCTCCCTATGATTCGGAGCAAGTAATTTGAGCCTACCTAATGACTAAGTGAGGATACATTGATTTCAAGGTATAGGCCCTAATAAAGGTAAATGCATTATAATGACTTGTGTTACTTATTGAATTAGGATTTATTGAAAAAAGTAAGAATAATGAAATCCACAAGTAAATTCCTTACTACTTAGGATTATGAATTCCTTATTACATTGCAGTTATGGCACCCGAACATTGTCCACTGGTGGTTTGAGAAATCATGGCCCAGTAGGTTGATTTGGTTGATCAGTGATAGGATGATTGAGAGGAGGGGGATGACTAGTGGTATAAGATGCTTCATGCCTTTACTGGAAGACTCTGGGAATATATGAGGGTAGCATCTCAGATATGGAGATGGAGAGATGGCTCGAGGAGGTGGTGATCGATTTCAGCTAGATCCAGGCACCAATAGTGTACTTGGTTCCTCTGGCAGTGATACATATGTGAGGGTTGTTGCATCAGTGGTGGACGCTTTACCTCATGGGGAAGAAGGAGGCTGATGTCTCATGGACTAACTTTGAGAAAGAGTTCTGTGTAGAATTCTTTTCTTTCACGATGAAGGTAGAGAAGAGGAAATAGATGATATCCCTCAATCATGGGAGTATGAAAGTGAAGGAACTAGGGATCAATTTCAAGTTTCTTATTCATCTTTCTATGGAACTTTTTTCAGAATAGGAGTCGCGGTCAAGACGCTTAGAGGAGGCACTTCGACCTTCTCATATGTTTGATGTTACTCCCTTCACTCCACTGATGTACATGGAGGTTCAGAAGAACGATGAAGTAGTGGAGAGGAAGCACATAAAGGGAGGTGTTTCATCGGTGGGGAGACAATTGAGTTTTCAAAGGGAAAGTTCATCAACAGCAGGCCTCCAGCATCCGGGCCTTCCTGGTTTTGGATGGTGGGGAGTAGGCCTCCACAGTTCCAGTTCCAATCTCTCGATACTCACCCTTTCTCCACGGGCCTGTAACCGAGGTGCTTTATCTATGGGAGTTGTCAGAATATTTAGAGTCAATTACCTAAATGAGTCTAATACAGTGTGGGTGGGCAGGTTCAGTTCCCACCTCAATAGTAGAAGTTTCCAGCTTGGCCCTTCCAGCTGGAAGGGTAGGGAGCTCTTGCACCCCTGAGGGGGGACAGTGCTAGAGGACGCTGAACTCCGGGTGATCCTATGTAACCTCAATAAGGGTGTGGTCAGGAAGGCATCCAAGAACTGAGGGGCATAAGAGTTTGGTGTGGGAAGTTTCATGCCCTAGAGTTAGCAGTTTCAGCACAACCAGAGGTCATTTGAGGTACAATCAATATGTTTAGTACTCTTTCCTATGACTTGTTTGATTCAGGATAATATCACTCCTTTATTTCACATAGTATAGCCCATGTATTTGGTCTAAATGTAGAGAGACTTCACATTCTTCTGGTGTGGAGAACTCCAGTTGGAGGTTAGACCAGCCTTTTTGATATTTTTTGAGGATGAAGACTGATATTAGGGACACAACAATCTAGTGGGACCATCTTTCTACTGTAAATGCAGCCATATGATGTCATATGGGGTATCGAATTGCTGTTTTCCATGCATGATGTTATTGACTGCTTCTAAAGATTGGTCGTGTTCTAAGATATGGGTGTCCAGCTTGTATATTTCGTTGATTAGCGGAGTTTTGAGGAGGGCAGTTGGTGTGTGGAGCCCCTTATTTCTTTAGTAGCTGATAAATCAGTAGAATCAACAAACTCAAATATGGTGGATGTTTTGGGGATTGTCAGTGAGTTTCTAGATGTCTTCCCTAATGAGTTTGTGACTCTACCCCCTCGGCATGATGTTGTGTTCAGGATAGACTTACAACCTAGTGCCCATCCGATTTCGATGGCTCACTATTAGATGAAACCCTTTTAGTTGTGGGATTTGTGGATTTAGGTTGATGAACTAATGAAGAAGGGTTTTATCCAACCAAGCACGTCACCATGGGGTTCTCTAGTCTTGTTCGCCAAGAAGGAAGACAATGGTCTCAGGCTATGCATATACAACCGAAGACTGAATTAGCTGATGCTCAAGAACCGATACCCCGTTCTGAAAATTGATGAACTTTTTTACCCGTTGAAAGGAGTAGGTTTGTTCTCTAATATATACATGTGGTCTAGATATCTCCATTTGAGGGTGAAAGAGTGTGACATCCCGAAGACTACTTTTAGATGCAGTTACGAGCACTTCGAGTTTTTGTTCATGTCGTTCAGCATTATGAACGCACCATCTGTGTTCATAGGACTCATGAAATTGGTTTTTAGTGAGTATTTAGACCGGTTTGTTGTCGTGTAAATCGATGACATCCTGATGTACTCAAGATCATAGGAGAGTCACACTGTCCATTTAAGGACAGTTTCAGAGGTCCTCCGACACCACTGGCTCTATGGTAAGTTTTCCAAGTGAAAGTTATAGACACGATAGGTGAACTTCCATGGACAAGTGGTTTCCCAATAGGGAATTTATGTTGCCCCATCGAAGGTTGATGAAATTTTTTCTTGGGAAGTATCGACGAACATGGTAGAGGATCATTGTTTCTGTGGTCTGGCAGGTTATTACCCAAGGTTTGTACCTGACTTGTCTCCAGTTCTAGCACTGTTGATGACTTTGATTAGAATGGACCATGATTTTTAATAGAGTGGGAAGTTTCAGGAAACTTTCAGTTATTTGAAAGGGAATATGGTCAGTACCTAGTGTTGAGGTTTCTACAGGAAGGGGTAGTGTTTGATGTTTTTCATGGTGTTTTTGGTCCAGGATTAGGGTGTGTTATGATGCATCAGTGGGGGGGGGAATGATCTCTTATGGGTCTAGGTAGTTACACACTCATGAATGTATCTATGCCACCCATGACCTAGATGTTTTAGTGGTTGTGTTCGCACTGAAGTTGGGGTTTAATTACCTCATCGGGGAACGCTTCATGGTCTTCACGGATCACAAAATCCTATGGGACACCTTCACCCAGCAAGACCAGAACTTGGGACATCGAGGTTAGATGTATTTTCTTCAAAACTAAGGCATCTAGATCTCCAAAAAATCAAGTAAGGTGAACGTGGTCACCAATTCCTTGAGCTGGAAGTGACAAAAATATGTGCTTCGTGAGTCAGTAGATACTAGGAATGTAATTGAGGATTTAGATGCTTTATATCTGGCCATGAGAGTGGAGGATGTAGAGGATGTCTATTTCAGATGATAGTCCAGTCTTCCTTGGTACGAAAGGTGGAGGAGTATTAGTGGGAAGACTCAAAGGTTGAATTAATTCGTGATCCCGTTAGCTAGGGTGATGATCTAGAAGGATGGTAAGAGGATAGTCAGAATCAGGTGTTGTTATGTGGGAAACTATTTGTCCTAGTGGAGATGAACAAGGGATTTCTTGGTGAGTTACATAAGTCACCCCTTGCAGAATATCCATGAGTTTCCAAGATGTACTAGGGATTTAGAGGATAGTTTTTGTGGCAAGGAGTGAAGTGGGAAGTGGCCAATTATGTGGCAAGGTGCCTCATGCGTTATCAGGTGAAGGCTGTACACTGTGTTTGTCGATTGTCTATTGCAACCCTTAGACGTCCCCGAGTGGAAGTGCAATGAAATATAAATGGAATTCATCATAGTAATTCCCTTGGATGAGGGATTTTGTTATTCTATCTGGTTTGTGGTGGACTGATTGAATAAATAAGCTGACTTCTTAGCGGTTAAGGAGTCGAGCATAGTGGATGCCTTAGTACAGAAGCACATGGGTGAAGTTGTGCTCGTGCACGGAGATCCTAGAACCATAATTTTAGATCAGGATACACACTTTAATTCACAAGTCTGGAATGGATTATAATGTCCTTTTGGAACCCAAATATGACTTAGAACTTCTTTCCACCCTCAAATGGATGGGAAGATAGAGAAAACCATCTAGACATTGGAGGATATGCTGCAAGCATGTGTTCATGACTTCATAGGATCATGGGTACGATACTTCCCACTGTTGGAGTTTGCATAAAATAATAACTAACACTCCACCATTAGCATGGAAATATTCTAAACCTTGTATTGAAGATCATGTCGTTCAACAATGTTCTAGACAAAGGTTGGGGAGGTAGGTGTTCTTGGCCTAGAGGTGGTGCATAGCACGATGGACAAGGTTCATCTTGTACGTGAAAGTATGAAGGCAGATCAGGACTGACATAAGTTATAAGCCATTCATAGGAGGAGACCCTTAGAGTTCGAGGTTGGGGATCATGTGTTCTTAAAGGTCTTCCCTCAGTGTGTACATTGGAGGTTTGGCAGAAGGATTAAGCTTTCTCCTAGGTTCATTGGACCCTTCATGGTTTTGGGATGAGTTGGTGAGGTGGAGTATCAGCTAGAATTACCACCGTGGTTGGATAAGAACCACAATGTCTTTCAAGTCTTTCAGCTTTGTCTATATCAATAGGATGAATCCCATGTCCTCTATGAGGGATAATTGGATATCAAGGACGATGTAAAATTTGTGGACTGACCGGTGAGAATCGAGTATCATGAGGAGAAGGTACATCATGGATGGACCATTCCCTTGATTCGTGTGTTTTGGAGGCATGGTTTCCTCAAGGGGGGTAACTAGGAATTGGAGGAACATATGCTTACCCAGTACCCAGAGTTGTTCGGAGTTGTGGCTATATATTTTTCTTTGTGTCTTCTTGGTAGGGGATTCTTGACATTATTTTCTAGGAGATGAACAATTTCTCTTGTTATCTGAATGTGTGTAAAAATTCATGAATGTGGGGAGGGGTGGACCTAATCCCTAATAAAAATGCATTAATTTGGATGTGATTAAACCCATGCAGGCGAGTCAGTGCCACCAAAAGCGGATAATATATCATTATGGAGAAAAGAACTCCCTAATCCATATGTCTATAAGGTTTGATTTTTTGTGTTTGTGTGGTTAATTATTGTTTCTATATTTGTTTAGGAGATATACAAGAGAGGTGTTACTAGATGATGAGGGTTTCCCTTCCAGTTTTCAACACATGGTGGTTTACTCTTGTGAGGTATCTTAAGGGATGGGTTTTTAGACATCTTTTCTTCGCGTTTACTCTTGAATTTTTGAGGGTGATAATAGTATGAGAGGTATCTGATGTAATGGAATGAACCTTTCTAGTACATTACAATGTCAAATTCTTGTTCAGGGTGTCCTAGACATCATAGACAAGTTAGGGGGGTTAGTGTCTGTGGCAAGGTGTCACTGTGGTGTCACCAATTAGTGCCACAGATTGGGGCCTCCAAGGGGTGTCAGATTTCATTTCCCAGTTTTCCCGTAAAGTTATTTGAAGGTTTATTACCTCTTTTAATGTATTTTAAGACCATTTTAAGGCTGATAAAGGATATTTTAAATCCACAAAGATTTGGGAGACCCTTGAATTACCACAACATGTGGCCTTTTATCAGTGTCACACCCTTTGCTGCATTTTCCAATCTCAGCTATTTTCCAATTAGGCCTCTATTAAGTGTTTTTCTCTATTTAAAGGGAAATCAATCAACTCACAACCATTTTGTGGTATATCTCCACCATTTCCGTGGGAAATTTTTAAATATTAAATAATTCCAAAATGAAAAAACTCCTAGACATGTGGTCAAACCATGATCCACTTTTCAAGCACTTCAAAATCACATATCTCGTAACTCTATGCTCATGCCTTTTCTCATGTAGGGATCTTCTTCCTCATTCTATTTTTTCCCTCTTGGTGTTCTTAGAGTCCCTCTTCCGGATATGAGTCAGGACTGTGTGAGAGCACTCATGTTCATTTTTGGGAGTTTCCTATCACGCGACCCAAATTATTGGAACAAGGAGAAAACATAGATCCTTGATCATCCATGTAGGGGTTCTTCCTTCGTCTCTCTTTACTTTCCATCGTGTGGAGTGGTTATGATGATGTTTACTTAGGATATAGATGAAACCAAATTTAATGAAAATAAAAAATTGAATTTTATAGAATTTAGGGTTAGAAGAGGATGATGTTGTTGCGTTTTACTTTTGTTTTTATGTTGTGAATTGAATGGGATCATTTCAACTGAAAATCGTGGTCATTGGGGGTCCTTCTTGCACAATAATAAAGCTCTGTTTTCTATATGATCTTGTGATTGAATGAATGTAACATGAAAATTGATAAATCTTGTAAATTTGGTTGATTAAATGAATGCCCGATGAATAAGAACCCTTGTCTGATCACCCTAGTTAACCAAGCAGAAAAGAAGGAACACAATGAATGGTGTTGGTTAAGTATAAAAACTTCTGTACTTTGTTATGGTGATATGCATGCCTATTATGTTTGATGATTTTTGGGGGAGGTCTAATGCGTAGTATGTTCTAAATAACTAGTGGGAAAGCATTGAAGGGTACCCAAATATCAATGTGCTATTACTCTTATTTTACCCGGCTTTTGTTATTTTGGGGGTGTGACTTGGTGAGGATGGGTGGATAGTTTTCCGTGAAATGTTTTATAGTTAGCTCTAATTCTTCTCACAAGACATTAGAACATCTCACCACTTCTTCATGAGTTACTTTGGTTTCCCTATTGAGTATACTTGTATACTCACACTATGCATATAAAACTGCTTTTAGGTTTCTAGGAGGACTTTGAGGACCGTGCGAGACCTTACTAGCTCGAGTGTTGGGACAGTTGTTGTTTATTTTCTTTTCTTTTGGTACATTCCTTCCGATTTTCTCTTGTACCTTGTATCAGTTTATTTTGAACATGCATATGTTTTGTTGGGATTTACCATCTTATATCCCGATCTTATTCTATAAAAGGGAAATGTCTTCCATTTATATGATATTATATACCCTTGGTGGTAGTCACTACTCTAGGGCCTATAGAAGGAGTCGTGGGTCATTATCTCTTCTTTACTTTGAAGAAGGAAGGACATGGAATCATTCCGTCCTTTACCTTATCTTGGAGATGGTGGTGCATTACAAATTAATTAATAACATGTATATATACTAGTTAGATAACATTAAATATGATTTAATACATATATTATTATCTGTTTCAACTATAATTTTTTTATTAAAATCCTAGAAGGCAAAATTGATAAATGAAAACATGTCATCCATGAAAGTGTTAAATAGGCACCTCATTGTCGATGTTTTCATCTTTAGAATAAAATGAATAGAAGAATAAAATTGATAATGGATTATTCCCTCCACATAATAAAATTATAGAATATAAAATATACTAGAGTTATCATGTCACTTTTGTATTGGTAGGTGATGAGAAGATATAAAATAAAATTTGAAGAAAACATAAGAGATTTTTACCTCTTGAACTTCTTCTCCACGAGTACCTCCTTTGGAAAAAGGAATTGGCCTTTTTTTGAGAACAAAGGATCCTAGACCTAGGTGGATTTTTTTGGGAGATTATTTTGTAGAAATTGAAAAGTATTAAAGGTTATTGAGGTGTGTGGAGAAGAGGTGGTTAGGGGTGGTATTTATTGGGGGAGGTGAGGGTTTTTTCATTATTTTATTCATTAGTTTATTGTTTTTTCTCAAGACTATCAATAGTCTGAACCTTATAAATTAATATAGTAAAATAATGATTTATAGTTCAATATTATGGTATTACATCATCCATACATCATCTATGACTCAATAAATATTGTATTTGATTAATACCATAAATTACTGAATTTCACTATTCACCAAAAAATCACTAATTTTAGAAAAAAACCTAAAATAACCCTATATAATTTTCGATATATAAAATTAAAGAATTAACTCCATTTTAAGAAAATAATTTTATAAATATGAGAAATTTATTTTTTTTATTAAAATGATCATTAATTTGGAAAATCAAAATTTAAAAATCATAACTAATTTTATAAAATATTGAAAAATTATTTAAGGTATCATTATATTATCTTATAATAATTAGAAAACGAAATATTGATTTTTGAATCTATTTTATTCAAATAAATTTTCTTTAAATCATTATATTAATTATGAAATTTTAAATAAACATTTATGCTTCAAAAAATACAAAAATTTAATTTTTAAATTTTAAAACATTAATTTACTTATACTATGATATAGGTATATCATATTTTCAATTATTTGATACCAATTTTTTTTATAATTTTTTAGGGGATGTTACTGTTATATTTGTCATATTACTATTCATATTGGTCACATTACTATTCCATTAATCATACATAACAATATATTATAGTTTTATACTTAGTGCTGTATGAATCATTAACTATTGAAGATGTTAAATTTTAAAAGAGACACACAATAAGATCTTGAGCTGTTACATTATATTTTGACAAAAAAATTCAGCCTCAGAATTTATAGATTATCTCCTAATGACAATACATGTTTTCTAAGTCATAATATTTGTCAAACCATGTTCTTTACTGTGCAGAATTTGGATAGGATCTTCACAGTACCAATAATTAGGTTCCAATTCAATTCCTTTTGAAGTGAGGACATGCGTTGGGCATGAAATGTACATCATTAAAAATGATTTATGGGACAAAATGTTTTATTTAGAGTGTCTAGGAGGAATCTACATCGATAATCCACAACTCCAACTCTCTCCAATATTTCAAAAGGAATAATATACTTGGTGTTAGTTTTTCTTTCATTTAAAATCTTATAACACCCTTCCAAAGAGTTGCTTCCAAGAAAACATGATCTCCCAACTAAAATTCCAAATCCATCCTCTTATTATCATCATTAATATTTTTAATAAATTGAGATACTTTGATATGGGTTTGAATAGTATTTACCTTTGCGGTTGTTTCCTCTACATGTTAGGGGCCTACAATCTTCCATTCACCAACATCATCCCTTAAAGTTGTTGTATAGAATCTATTTCTATAAAATTATATATATATATTTCATTTTTATACTTGAATGGAAAAAATTATTGTAGAAATAATATACTGAAAGAAAATACTAATCCCACATACCTTGAAAGTCATGTGAGATTGATCTCAATATGTATTATAATTTTTGAATCATCCTTTCTGACTGCAAGTTAGTTTTAGGGTGTTATGTTATTCGCAAATGAAGCTCATTGTCCTAATATTTTGAATACTTTTCTAGAACATCCATGTAAATCACGGATCATGATTAGAAATAATTTAAAATGGTTATCCATGATTTTATCAAAAACATTAACATAGATTCGTCTAACCTACTCTAGTGTGAAATCCTCCCTTAAATACTGGAACTATGCAGATTTGGAAATTTTATCAATAATTACCCCTATTGAATGATTATTATTTTGGATTCTTCGGTGTTCTTGGAAAAAATTCTGTGTTAATATCTCCCCATTTATACGTAAGTATATGAATAAGTTTCATGACTCCTCTATGATGTTTTCTTTCAGCCTTCACCTATTAACAGACTAAAAAAAATGATACATAATCATCAATTTCATGCTTAATATTATCCAACAAAAAATGTTCCTTCAAATTTATATACATCATAGTGCTATTAGGGTGTATGTAGAAATTTAATCTAGGGAAATCAACCAATAACTCAATTATTATATCAGGTATGGAGGGAACACAAAGACTCTTCCCAAATTTTAGAATTCCATCGCCATATATGAAGTATGCCAATTTCCAATCATTTTTAGATTTAGTTTTCTTTAAAAAAATTCATTATATAACTCATAAATTTTAATTCATTCCAATAAATTTGGTTGGGAAACTAACTGAAAATGTAATTCTATTTAACTATCATTTCCCTTATCCATAATTTCAGTATCCATGTACATAGGATCGTTTTCAATTATCATTTTGTTTAAAAATCCCGGATCTTTCCTAAACTTCCTTTTTATTCATAGGATCAATTGAGATTCCATCCTTAGAGTCAATAGGGACAAGAAAATAATCTGTTTGCAGCTAGAATACACATTTTACAAACAACTCATATAACTATTTTATTCAAGACTCTCCATAAAAATCCTTAAGTGGTTCTAATGGTAATCAAATATTTTGGAGGATATTAAGAAATCCACAATAAATTCCAAAAAATCATTAATATATTCTTTGAACACTATGTTCATTAGATATAACAACCCTTCCTTTTATTACACACTAAAACATGAGTTATTACATAAACCTCACTTGATACAACATAGAAGATCGATAGGTCTAGTATATTTGGGGATTAGTATCATTAAATAACAACTTAAAACATGAAATACAACATCTTTATTGAAAACATACTTTATATGACCACTACATTCCCTCGTACTTAGCATTGCATGGGATAACCTGAGAGCATGCATAAGAAAAGGGTGAGCTATAAAGCCCAGTAAGGGAATAAACATGAAATAAAATTAGGAATACACTACATATTAGACAATAAAAATATCTATTAAGCATAAGATAAACATGAAAATAAATTCATGATATAACATGATAATCGTAACATCGAAATGTGGAAACAATAGTCAATGTAGAATTAGCATGAGCCAAGGCTCATTACACATGGAGAAAGATTAAACCCTCATTTCACTTAAAGCATGAGTAAAAACTCGTTTCACTTGAATTATCATGATTAATAACCCATTTCACATGATGTAACATGATACTATTCTTTACCAAATGCATTGGAGTGCTATCCGGGAGCACGCTTCTTGAACATTTCATTTCATGCATAAGTGTGCCACATCAATCATATAACATGGAATCAATCAACATCATAAGTTATTATAATATTAATTATTGTGGAATAAATACATCAAATTAAAATTCAATATGTATATGTGAATAATGGTGAATACCCTTGATAGAGACATGGGTATTGTATTCACTACACAATGATCTTGGGTTGAAAAAATGCAGAGTAATTTCGGCAGCATAACTACATGAACTAAGGATTCATGAAAATGGATGATGAGAGAGAAATGCGTGTCTCATCACATGTACATAAAAATGTACTGCAAGGGGGTCATATAGATAAATGTCCCAATTAACAAAATGGTATTTAGATTCATAATACAAAAAATTACTTGGATGTAAAAGAGGAGAGAGAAATCCCTCACAGAATTTCGGCATGGTAACAGGTGTCCATAGAAGGCATTAATGAGAGAGAAAGGGGTCTACCATTATCCAAACATAAAGTGGGTAGTATGGGGGAGGTGTGAAATCCTTCCCCAACATTTTAATTGAAAACAACATGGAATAAAAACTTAAACAAAGTTGGAAAAAAATGAGAAAGGTTGAAATCCTTTACTTGGAAGTGCGGTCCAAAAATCATGGGAGAGGCTTGTAAGAGGCTTAGTGGGAGCTTGGGGTGCCTTGGGAGGATTCTAGAGAGATGAGGGTATAGTTTTAAATAATTAAACAGGCTTTGAGTGAAGAGAATGTGGGATACTGGGTGGGTTTATATATGAAATGAGAGGGATTTCCTTATTATTTAGGTTTGTGTCACCACACATTATAGTAATCAATACCACAAAACTTACCATGGTTTTTGCAATGGTTTTTTTCCAAAGTGGAGTGGAAAAAAATATTTTATAAGTTAAATGGCCTAACTTCTTAAAATAATAGGGTTTCTTTTGTGGAGGGGAGTCACACTCTCAAGGAAAACAATTTAAAAAGAAAAAATGTTTTATAGGTCTTGAAGGGTCCACTAATGCTTTGTAAAATAAATCAAACAAACCCAAAATAACATTATATAAATGAAAAAACATATATTGTCCTAACATAATGTTTATATTATTTTATTAAATAACTATTGAGTCATTATGACGTCCTAAAACACATTATATAATTAAACGGTATTTAATTTTTAACCAAAAATTCGACTGTCTTAAAAAATTAAGAAAAATTTACCATTGGATAATTTTGACGTCCTGATTCCAAAAATAATATTCAGTTTATCTAAATAATTTTATATATGTGTAAATTTTTAATTTTAAAATAAAAACCAACATTTATCGAAAAGTCATCGGTTTTGACAAAAACTTCTTTCAAACCTTAATAAAAATTATAATTTCATTCATTAAATTATAAGATAATTTACATGTAACAAAATTTAATTTAAAAATAATAATAATATTCTATTAAAATATTATTTAATTCAAAAATCCATTAAATTATCAAATAGATTTCATAGTTGAATATTAAATAAAAATACTTTATTCCCTTTAAAAACTATTTACAAAGAAACAATAATAATATAAATATATATTCATTATAATATAAAAAAATAATGCATATATTTATAGTGATAAGGTCCTGTTACATAACCCCTTATAACACCTGCATAAGACCACAGGGTAAGGAGTGTGATGGTGAAAAACTCTTGAGGTGACTCAAATAACTTCGCTCGGGTGGTAATCTCTATTAGCTTCAACTTCTCCCGTAGTCGGGTTCGCTTAAGCTTAACATGATCCAGCTCAGCTTGGGAATGTTCAAGAGCGAAGCCCAATGACGCCACCTCATTTACGAGCTCAAAAAATTGGGCTTCATACGGGGTAAGTCTACTGGTTGAGGCCATAACGTCTTTTTTCTGAGTAAATTGGATTTGTTAAATCCCTATATTTATACTAATAATGTAATCACTGTTCAATGAATATATTAAAAATGGTGCCAATTCTTAACGGTATTTTAAAATCCCAAAAATTAAACCAAATAAGTGAAAACGTTTTACATAACCATAAGAAGATATTTAAATAGACTAAGAGTAATTTTCATTAATGAATTTTTTTTGGTTAATTACATTAGGTCTATAAAAAAGAGGGTTAATTAGTCAGTCCAAATCGAATTACTAATAAATCATAATGTCTATTCCCATTTTTGAATGTTGTCTTCGGAATATCTTCCATTCTCACATATAATTGATGATATCTATTTTGTAAGACAATCTTTGAAATATGTTGAGCTCTAGGAAGTTTGTGAAATAAATAATAATTGTGAGGAAAAGGATACATGTTCATTATTGTAATAGCATAATTTTCCATTATATTTGATGAAAAACCTCATGAATCCATATTTCTTCTTGATGAAGGGAACATGAGATCCCCATAAATAGAAATTAAGGTGAAATAATCACTTTTCAATAAAATACTCTCATTTTTTCTTCAACTCCACTGATTCCACAATGCCCATTCTATATGGAATGTTTGACATTGGCCTTGCATCACGAATAAAATCAATAAAATATAAACTTCTTTCTATGAATGATGTCTTGGTAAATCCCCTATAAATACAGCAATGTGTTCTTAAACAAAAGGTCCATCCTAAATTTGAATATTTCTTTCCTCATCCATTGATGATTTTTTCCCTTCTTCCCATAGAATTTCATTTGGATGACCCACTAAAGGACAATCCACATATCACTCAGAATATGGAGTCTCCCCTATAAATTTAATAAATTCCATAACTTCATCACAAAACATAACTTACTTTTATTCCAAAAAAATTACATTATATTTCAATATCCACTCTATAAAAAATATTATATCAAAATCAAGGATAAGTATGATGATAAAATAAGAAATTATAGCACCTTTGGTGTAACATACCAAGTAAGTAATTAATAATAGATATTTTTATCTATGTCTATTAATGAATTATATAGTGTTTTAGAGGCTTAAAATGAAAATAAATCCAATCTTAAGCATGGAATACACTAATATTCTTAAAAGATTGTTTTACTACCTTTTGATGGCAAACCATTTTTAAATCTATCTTTTGACAATTTTATAAGATATGTTTTTCAAAATAAACTTATTCTTTAAGATTGGGACATCAAAATTTACTTTGTGTGAATTTTGGTATTTTTCTGACAATGTTCATTTTTTTATGAATAGTAAAAAATACTGCATTTTACATCAAAAATGCTTTTTAATCTGATTTATTTATATGATTAGATTATCTTTTTAATTGGTTTTGAAGTGAAATTAGAATATATTTTTTCCATTTTATCCAATGGTGTTCATTTGAATCAATGTCACTTTGAAATTGGACTTAAACTAGTGTCAATCTTTTGATACTTATTGTTTCATAAAAACACGCGATTTGTCATGACAGCGGGAATTAATTATCAAATTAATTATTTCATATTATATGTTTTGAATTTTTTAAAATAGACAACACTTTTTAATTCAGAATATAAAATATAGCTTAGGGTGAAGTTTTGGTATTTTTCTGAAAAACTTCAATTTTTGATGAATAGTGAAACCACTAAGTGGTACTTATAAAAACTGATTTTTCCGTTTAAATGAAATTTTTCCATCATTGTGTTTTGAATTTCAAAAATCCGACATACATGGTTGTCATTAAGAAGTAAAATGTGGTTCAATGGGATTAAAATAATTTTTTGGTGAATAGTAACTTATTAAGTTCTTAATCGCGATTAGTGATAATTAGTGTAGTTTAAGGTAAAAATAATGTTTTAGTAGTATGAGATGAGCTTGACAAATGTCCTACCCTCATTGGATGTGTCATGGCCGACCAAGAGAATCCATGGGTCAACTTGGGGACCCCATGGAGCTACTTTGGTTTGGAAATGACATAAATAACTTTTTATTAAATGTTAAAGTAAAAATGACACACACATGAGGTGTTTTACTAAAACAATTTTTACAAGGGCTTATACAAGTCAGATTTTTTCCTATAAATATTAATTATAAAGATAAAAAGATTTAATACATCATAGTATTTTGTTTATAATTTTTAGACATTAAATAAATTAAATTATTTATGACATCATGATGATGCAGCGATGACCTCATTATTTAATGATTTAAATAAAATGGAAAGATAATGTAAAATATAAGACCTACACATGGACAAAACCAATTGGATGAGTGTATTTAGAACCCTTATCACCTTATCCTCGAAATATATCAATGTGGGACCTTTTGAATCTGAAACGCATTTTAAAATAAAGTAACTTATCTTTACATTCCAAGAGTGCCCCTCCTCTCCTCTTATAAAAGGCCCCCACCTCTACCTGCATACCCACACTCCCAAAGCCTTTGGCTCGGCCAAACCCTTCCCATTCTGTCTCTCTACTTCTCTATCTTACTCCTTGAAGCCTCACTTTGGGCATAAGTCTTCCCAAGGAAGCCTTTGAGCTCACACCTAAGGGAGTTACCCAATTTTAAGGTAATGTCTTCATTTGAGTCCTTTTGTTTTATTTTGCTTCTCCAACCCCCTAAAATCTTTTTATTATTTTCTTTTGTAAAAACTATAGTATCCTCAATATACTAGGATGTTTTTATAAGAAGAATTCGAGCTACACTTATAAACACCTACATCTAATGGTTAACGAACATACTATTTCCGTGGATGGTGAATTTATGCCTCCCGAAACGATGATTGTTCAACATTATTTTAACACCTTCAAAGGTGGCCACTAAGATGTCACTATATTTATATATGATATATAATATGTTTATGTTTTACTTAAGCTTCTGTATTTTTCTTTTTTGTCATACCTTTTTGGTTTCCATTATGGGTAAACGCGATATCTTCATTTAAGGAAGTGCGGACTACCTCCCCCTCAAAGTGATTTGATTCGTTAAATACCATATGTGGGACGTATAAAGGATGGAACTATGATATTATATATGATATTATACTGGAATTATAATATACCTTTATATCATTATGATTCCATTCTATAAAATACGAAATAGAAATGAAAGTAGCGTTCATGCGTACGTACGGCTTACCGTCTCCATGAACGGTGCATTTCATTTCTTACCTCTAAATGATTATGTAATATTATAAATGCATGTATATACTGGATATATATGATATATAAATAATGATTATAATTATGGATATAATGGATACATGAACAACATGTAATTATAAAGGGTTTATTCTTGACTCAAGTACCAATGATCGTTAAAATGACCATTATTAACTTAAATAATTACATAGTGTTCATGACATGGTAATATGTGATATAAAAGGAATAATGAACTTGAAAAAGGTTCTTAAACAAGTAGAAATTAACTCAAGTTTATTATTCAGGAGAATAAAGAACGACCGAGTCAAGTCGGACCCAAGGTACGGGACTTCGTCTCAATCTCCTTTCATTGAGGCATATTTTGTTTTTTACACAACCTTCTTTTATACGGTGTATACACCCCTTTGACTTTTACGTTTATCCAAAAGGAATCTTTTTTATACGAAGCGTTTTACTAAACGACAAAAGGGAATGTTTTTGTCGTACGTATGCGGCGACAACGACTTCTCCGCCGTCGTGACCATTATTTGTGTTTTCGGATTCCTCTACAAGCCATACCTTTTTTTAAAAGAAAAATAAATACCATGTTTTAATTTTATTTTATTTTGGTATTGAAAATTGTTTTCATAATGTTTTTATATAAATGTGTTGTATTGATATATTGTGATTGAAAGGTGGAAGTGTTATGTTTCCTTTATGCATGTTTTATGTGATACGATTATGTTGAGGTTCTTGGGCATTATTATGAAGACGGGTGGTTCCGTGATAAACTAAGGGCGGGTGAGCCCGATATAGCTCTCCAATGAATTGGGTAACGTGAAGGAGTAAAATGTTAAGGTTTCTCCAAAGAGATTTAGGGAATATACTGTGATGGGTATTCCAAACGTAACCAAGAGGGTTACTCCCTACGTAAGGATGTTTTGAATGCCTCAAGTTACCTTTATGTCTTATGATTTCTACGATTTATTCATGATTTGATGAGGTATGTTAAAATGCTTATGTTTTATGGGTAAAGTATGATCTCATTCTTATGTATATATGTACCCATGTTTCCTTTCCATATTTTTATATCCCTTACTGAGCTTTTTATGCTCATCCCATGTTTTTTTGAAATGTTTTTCATAGGTCAAGGGAAATGTACATGATATGGTGATAGTGTCAAGTAAGTGTCAAGAAATAATTCCTGTTTTATTTTAAATGTGTTTCCATTGATGGGAATGAAGAATACTATCTTTATGTAACCACTTTGTTTATATGAGGAATGTAATGCAAGTTTTATGATATAATTCTCTAAAACTCTAATCCCCAAAAGATCCTCAATGTGTAATCTTCTAATAACTCAAGATTAAGTAAGGTTTAAGGCTGGGGCCTTATAGTTGGTATCAGAGGTCGGTTTAGACAACTTTAGGAGTTAGAAAATTGTTAAATTATAAGTTAATTTATGATATGATTGAAATGATGTATCATTTAAATATTACCATGTTGCTTCGCATACGATATTTATGTGTTTAGAATGGTTTTTCGAAGAGGAAACATGGAAGTTGTGCTAGGAAGGTATACAGATGGAAATGAACTTCTAAATCAGCATCCTAAGATGGTCAGAATCAGAATTGAACAGTTTGTTGTAGTGATGGCTCAGTTGACTCAGGTGAAAAATGTTGGTTGTGATTACTGAGTATATTTTGGTGTTTTCTAAAAGTAAAGAAGATCATGAAAGACATTTAAGGGTTATCTTTCAAACCTTAAAAGAAAAGAAATTGTATGGGAAATTCAGAAAGTGTGAGTTTTGGTTGCAACAAATTTCTTTCCTTGGTCACATTGTTTCTAATGATGGGATAACTGTTGATCCAGCGAAAAAAAAAGTTGTGGAAGATTGGCCAAGACCCACAAATGTAACTGAGATTCATAGCTTCCTTGGTTTGGAAGGCTATTACCAAAGGTTTGTTAGAAATTTTTCACGGTTATCTATTCCAATAACTAAGCTAACTCGGAAGGGTGTTAAGTTTATCTGGACAAAACAATGTGATGATTGTTTTCAGGAATTGAAAAGAAGATTGGTGAATGCTCCAGTTTTGGCACTACCTTCCAGGAATGGTGAGTTTGTTATCTACAGTGATGCTTCAATGAAAGGACTTGCTTGCGTCCTAATGCAGAATGATCAGGTAATTGCTTATGCTTCACGACAGTTGAAAACACATGAGGTAAATTACCCTACACATGATTTGGAATTAGCTACTGTTGTTTTTTCTTTAAAAATTTCGAGGCATCATTTTTATGGAGTAAAGTGTGAAATATATACCGATCACAAAAGTTTAAAGTATATATTCACTCAAAAAGAATTGAACATGAGACAAAGGAGATGGCTAGAATTAATCAAGGATTATGATTGTACAATTCATTACCATCCGGAAAAAGCAAATAAAGTGGTTGATGCTTTGAGTCGAAAAAGTAATGCTTCATTAGCAATGTTGTGTTTGGAACGTGATCCTTTTGTTAAGGATTTGATGAACTTTGGAATAGAAGTTGTTGGTGCATGAAGTTCTTCTGTTTTGTTTCAGGTATCAGTGAGATCATCTCTATCAGATAGAATCAAGAAAGCACAGAAGCAAGACAATGAGTTGCAGAAAAAGGTAGAGCTGGTTCAGAAAGGTAAGTTGCCTGAATTCAACATTGATAGTGATTGCTTTTTTAGATTTGGGAAGAGATTGTGTGTGCCTTGTGATTCACAGTTGAAGAGAGAGTTGTTATGTGAAGCTCATAGTTCTCCGTTTTTAGTTCATCCTGGCAGTACTAAGATGTACATAGATCTGCGGGAGTACTACTGGTGGGATGGAATGAAAAGAGATATTGCTGATTTTACTGTGAAGTGTTTGACATTTCAACAGGTTAAAGCAGAGCGGCAGTTACCGAAAGGGATGCTTCAGCCTTTACCAGTGCCATAGTGGAAATGGGAGAATATATCCATGGACGTTGTTGTGGGATTACCGAAGACATCTCGAGGTAATAATGCAATCTGGGTTATTGTTGATCGCTTGACCAAATGTGCTCATTTCCTTTCTATACGAGATACTTTTTCCCTAGATCAAATTTCCCGTTTGTATCTTAACGAGATAGTCAGGTTACATGGAGTTCCTCTCTCCATTGTATCTCATCGTTATCCTAGGTTCACTTCTAACATTTGGAAAGGCCTTCAGAAGTCGTTGGGAACTGAATTAAATTTTAGTACAGCTTTTCATCCTCAATCAGATGGGCAGTTAGAACGAACAATTCAGACATTGGAGGATATGCTATGAGCTTGTTCTATGGATTATCAGGGAAGTTGGGACCAACATATTTCTTTGGTTGAATTTTCATATAATTACAGTTTTCATTCCAGTATACAGATGGCACCATTTTAGGAATTATATGGGAAGCGGTGTTGAACTCCAGCTTTCTGGGATGAAGTGGGTGAAAGGAAGTTGATGGGACCAAAATTGGTAGAAGAGATGGCAGAAAAAGTTCAGCTTATTCAGAAGCACATGAGAACAGCTCAGAGTAGGAAGAAGAGTTATGCCGACAATAGGAGGAAGGATCTCTCTTTTGAGGTAGGTGATCATGTTTTTCTCAAAGTATCACCATGGAAAAGTGTGATGCGATTTGGTAAGAAAGGAAAGTTGATTCCAAGGTTCAGTGGACTATATGAAATTCTGGAGAGAGTTGGATTAGTTGCATACCAAGTGGCTTTACCTTCGATTTTATCTCAGGTACACAATGTTTTTCACGTTTCGATGTTGAGAAAGTATATTCCAGATCCATCTCATGTTTTGAGTCTAGAGGTAGTTCAGCTGGAAGAGAACCTATCTTATGAGGAACAACCGGTCCAGATTCTTGACCATAGGGAGAAAGTGTTATAGAATAAGGTGATTAAGCAGGTAAAGGTTTTGTGGAAAAACCACATGATGGAAGAGGCAACATGGGAATCTGAAAATGCAATGAGGGATAAGTACCCCCATTTATTTGATAAGTAAATAAATTGCGGAGACACAATTTTCTAAAGGGGGGAAGGATGGAACATCCCAAGTAAGTAATGAATAATATATATTTTTATCTATGTCTATTAATGAATTATATAGTGTTTTAGAGGCTTAAAATGAAAATAAATCCAATCTTAAGCATGGAATACACTAATATTCTTAAAAGATTTTTTTACTGCCTTTTGATGGAAAACCATTTTTAAATCTATCTTTTTACAATTTTATAATCTATTTTTGTCAAAATAAACTTATTCTTTATGATTGGGACATCAAAATTTACTTTGTGTGAATTTTTGGTATTTTTCTGAAAATGTTCATTTTTTTATGAATAGTGAAAGATACTGCATTTTACATCAAAACTGATTTTTAATCTGATTTATTTATATGATTAGATTATCTTTTGAATTGGTTTTGAAGTGAAATTAGAATATATTTTTACCATTTTATCCAATGGTGGTCATTGGAATCAATTTCACTTTGAAATTGGACTTAAACTAGTGTCAATCTTTTGATACTTATTGTTTCATAAAAACACGCTATTTGTCATGACAGCGGGAATTAATTATTAAATTAATTAATGTATATTATATGTTTTTAATTTTTTAAAATAGACAAACTTTTTGAATTCAGAATATCAAATATATCTTAGGGTGAAGTTTTGGTATTTTTCTGAAAAACATCAATTTTTGATGAATAGTGAAAACACTAAGTGGTACTTATAAAAAATGATTTTTCCGATTAAATGAAACTTTTCCATCATTGTGTTTTGAATTTCAAAAATACAAAATACATGGTTGTCATTAAGAAGTAAAATGTGGTTCAATGGGATTAAAATAATTTTTTGGTGAATAGTAACTTATTAAGTTCTTAATCGCGATTAGTGGTAACTAGTGTAGTTTAAGGTAAACATAATGTTTTAATAGTATGAGATGAGCATAAAACATGTCCTACCCTCATTGGATGTGTCATGTCCGACCAAGAAAAGCCATGGGTCAACTTGGGGACCCCATGGAGCCACTTTGGTTGGGAAATGACATAAATAACTTTTTATTAAATGTTAAAGTAAAAATGACACACACATGAGGTGTTTTACTAATACAATTTTTACATAGGGTTATACAAGTCAGATTTTTGACTATAAATATTCATTAGAAATCCAAAACGATTTCATACATCATAGTAATTATTTTATAATTTTTAGACATTAAATAAATTAAATTATTTATGACATCATGATGATGCATCGATGACCTCATTATTTAACGATTTAAATAAAATGGAAAGATAATGTAAACTCTAAGACCTACACATGGAAAAAACCAATTGGATGAGTGGATTTCGAACCCTTATCACCTTATCCTCGAATTATATCAATTTGGGATCTTTTGAATACGAAACTCATTTTAAAATAAAGTAACTTATCTTTACTTTCCAAGAGTGCCCCTCCTCTCCTCTTATAAAAGGCCCCCACCTCTACCTCCTTACCCACACTCCCAAAGCCTTTGGCTCGGCCAACCCCTGCCAATTGTGTCTCTCCACTTCCCTCTCTTACTCCTCGAAGCCTCACTTTGGGCAGAAGTCTTCCCAAGGACGCCTTTGAGCTCAAACCTAAGGGAGTTACCCGATTTTAAGGTAATGTCTTCTTTTGAGTCCTTTTGTTTTATTTTTCTTCTCCAACCCCATAAACTCTTTTTATTCATTTCTTTTGTAACAACTCCAGTATCCTGAATATACTAGGATGTTGTTATAAGAAGTATTCGAGCTACACTTACACCCACCTATATCTAATGGTTAACGAACATACTGTTTCCGTGGATGGTGAATTTATGCCTCCTGAAACGATGATTGTTCAACATTCTTTTAACACCTTCAAAGGTGGCCATTAATATGTAACTATATTTATATATGATATATAATATGTTTATTTTTTCCTTAAGCTTTTGTATTTTTATTTTTGGTCATACCTTTATGGTTTACATTATGGGTAAACGCGATATCTTCATTTAAGGAAGTGCGGACTACCGCCCCCTCAAAGTGATTTGATTTGTTAAATACCATATGTGGGATGTATAAAGGATGGAACTATGATATTATATATGATATTATACTGGAGTTATAATATACCTTTATATCATTATGATTCCATTCTATAAAATACGAAATAGAAATGAAAGTAGGGTTTATGCGTACGTACGGCTTACCATCTCCATGAACGGTGCATTTCATTTCTTACCTCTAAATGATTATGTAATATTATAAATGCATGTATATACTGGATATATATGATATATACATAATTATTATAATTCTGGATAAAATGGATACATGAACAACATGTAATTATAAAGGGTTTATTCTTGACTCAAGTACCAATGATCGTTAAAATGACCGTTATTAACTTAAATAATTACATAGTGTTCATGACATCGTAATAAGTGATATAAAAGGAATAATGAACTTGAAAAAGGTTCTTAAACAAGTAGAAATTAACTCAAGTTTATTATTCAGGAGATTAAAGAACGACCGAGTCAAGTCGGACATGAGGTATGGGACTTCGTCTCAATCTCCTTTCATTGAGGCATATTTTGTTTTATACACAACCTTCTTTTATACGGTGTATAAACCCCTTTTCCTTTTACATTTATCCAAAAGGAATCTTTTTTATACGAAGAATTTTACTAAACGAAAAAAGGGAATGTTTTTGTCGTACGTATGCGGCGAAAATGACTTCTCCACCACAGTGACCATTATTTGTGTTTTTGGCTTCCTCTACAAGCCATACCATTTTTTAAAAGAAAAATAAATACCATGTTTTACTTTTATTTTATTTTGGTATTGAAAATTGTTTTCATAATGTTTTTATATCAATGTGTTGTATTGATATATTGTGATTGAAAGGTGGAAGTGTTATGTTTCATTTATGCATGTTTTATGTGATACGATTATGTTGAGGTTCTTGGGAATTATTATGAAGACGGGTGGTTCTGTGATAAACTAAGGGCGGGTGAGCTCGATATAGCTCTCCAATGCATTGGGTAACGCGAAGGAGTGAAACGTTAAGGTTTCTCCGAAGAGATTTAGGGAATATACTGTGATGGGTATTCCAAATGTAACCAAGAGGGTTACTCCCTACGTAAGGATGTTATGAATGCCTCAAGTTACCTTTATGTCTTATGATTTCTACGATTTATTCATGATTTGATGAGGTATGTTAAAATGTTTATGTTTTATGGGTAATGTATGATCTCATTCTTATGTATATATGTACCCATGTTTCCTTTCCATATTTTTATATCCCTTACTGAGCTTTTTATGCTCATCCCATGTTTTTTTGAAATGTTTTTCACAGGTCAAGGGAAAGGTA
The DNA here is from genome assembly GCA_963277665.1 of Viscum album. Classification (NCBI taxonomy): domain Eukaryota; kingdom Viridiplantae; phylum Streptophyta; class Magnoliopsida; order Santalales; family Viscaceae; genus Viscum; species Viscum album. The sequence continues at coordinate 1,782,899,490 of OY728150.1, forward strand.
CATGATATGGTGATAGTGTCAAGGAAGTGTCAAGAAATAATCCTTGTTTTATTTTAAATGAGTTTCCATTGATGGGAATGAAGAATACTCTCTTTATGTAACCACTTTGTTTATATGTGGAATGTAATGAAAGTTTTATGATCTAATTCTCTAAAACTCTAAACCTGAAAAGATCCTCAATGTGTAATCTTGTAATAACTCAAGATTAAGTAAGGTTTAAGGTTGGGGCCTTATATTAGGATTCCATAACAAGAAATACTAGACTAATATTTACTTTCATAATGTTTCCATGCTGATTAATTTTTGTCAAATCCCTTATAAGGTGATTCTGAAATATCTAATTCATAATGAAAATTGTGAACATTTAATGCAATGCGATGATCTAGAATCAAATATATTTGTAGAAAAATTTGAGGAGATGATTAATGTACCCACCACCAAATAATTTTGAACTTTCACCTCAACTGTTGTGATATTATAAGACTTTCCATGATCCCATTGCCTATTGTGAAGAATTTTTACATGACACATTAGAGAATCATTATCCTAGTGTCCAAACTCCCTAAAATTGTTGCATTGAACATTGGTATTTTATATCTTTAACTTGACTTCATAAACATGATGTACTTTCTCACTACACTTATAGAAAATTTATTTTTTTAGTTTTAAAGGACAATAGGTTTCTTCTTTCCAAAAGTATTGTATTTTAGAAAACTCCATATTTATTCACCCTTTTATCCATTATTTGTTCTGAAACCATATTATTCTCTTATTTTCCCTTAATGTCATAAGACATACAAAATTATTTCTCTATTTTGATTGAACAATAGACTATATATTCATATGATGAGAATTTTTAGAAGACCAGTGCCCTTCAGAGTATTGGTTTTAACCTATCAATGAATGGATCAATATTTCTCTTTAGATTACATATGTAATATATATCCTTCCTTGAAAACCTTTTAAATTTGGATTCATACTTGGAAACATGCTCATCATCTTTCTGTCTTAGATTCAATAATTGAATCTCTATATAGACTCATTATTCATGAGGAAAATAATTTTCATAAAAAATTTTCAAAAAATACATATATTCCATATTTTCAATTTCATCCTCTTACTTTGTGTTTTGAATTAATGACCACCATTAATTTTTGTCTTTCGATAGATGATAATCTACTATGATTACATTTTCATATTTTTTACATCACAAATAGAGAAATTTATTCTCTAAGGAACTTATCCATTGATCAACTTTAAATGGATTTATCATCCCATTGAATGACAAATGTATTTGTCACATAAAGTAGTATAACATTGTTTCTCCATGTTTTGTATCGGTATTCTCCATAAATGTAAGGTTATTGTTCATAGCCTAAGTCAATTTTCCCAGTATAGTTATTTGTTCTTTAGTTCTAGTTGATGATCTTTCTCTAAAATCGTTATCTAGCATATAAGGGAAATACATACATGGAATATGCGAGTTGATATGGTTTCAATTTCTTCAAACAGGCTCAATTTTCATTAAATTATATTCACTAAATTAGTTTATGATTCCAAAGGCATAATTTCACAACTAGAAAGAAAATTAACATAAATTTGAAATTTATGCATACCAATCATAAACATGGATTCTTTGGGGGCATGTTGGCTTTTAAATCATTCATAATGGTGAGTAAATAAAATCTGAATTATCCGAAGAATATCCCCTTGGAGTGTCAAACCAGGCATGTTGTAAGGCCTATTTTTGTTTTCCTAGTTATTCAGAGTCATTCCGACACACCTTGTTGGTGTTTTTATTCTTAGGTATATGTGTTCTAGTACCACGCCCTCCTTTAGTATCCAAAAATGGTTTTATTTCAAATAATACCCACATAATCTCTATCGTAAAAGAATTATAGGATTTTTTTCAAATGCGTATCATAAAATCCTATCTTAGGGTTATGTTACCTAATATATGTTTTCTAAATCTAGTTTTCAATGTTTCCACAAAACTTTCTCTGATACCAACTATAAAGACCCCGAACCTAGTAACACATAGTGGGTGCCTTACATAATTTCATTGGTACTATGAACATGATATTGAACCATAATGGACCAAATAGATTAGTATATTTATAAAACCAGATATATATATGTCTTAAATTACAACATGAAATATAAAACATATAAAATACATGATAAATATACATAAACTCGTCGACTATACTCAAAAGTCATTCATAATACACATCTTCTCATCTAGGGGAGAAATAAAACATAAGAAAGAGATTAGCTCAGATTCTCAGTAAGGGTATAAAATATAATATAAGATATATTAATTAAACATAAACAACAATGCATTCTGAATAACTAAAAACACATTACATTAAAACATAATCTTGAGAATAATAATGTAGGAAATAAATATGACTAAATGATGACATAAATGATAACTTGAGAAAAAAACATTACCCCAAATATTATAATAGTAGGACAATAATATAGATTATAATTTATGAATATTATAATTAGATAATGAATAATGATATACATATGAAATATACCATCATGTCCTTAGACAAGATATCTAAAAATAAATGGTTATAGCCTCGACCAAATTTATATCTGACAAAAAATGGGCAAGGCCTCAGCCAAGTCCAAAATTATTTTGTCTCATGAGGCATACTAATGAATAGAGGGGATATATAAGGCCACAACCATTACATACTAAGTCCAACTAGTTACTTATATAAATGGTTTGAAACCTAAAAAACAATTATGAAATGTAAATAACTTTTCCTGATAAGTAAATATAATCACTAACCATTTTTAGTAATAAGGTGAACGGTCTCAAGATTACACATACACATTCAAAATCACCATATAATATTTGATTATTTATGGTAGTAGATATCATATAATAAAAATACCAATTAATTATAATATAGATGAAAATAATCTAATAAATTCATCGAGTAATTCTTGAGAGAAATACATTTTTTAATTTGCAAAGAAGAGTTCATTAAAACGAGAAAAGTCTTAATTGTTTGTCTAAAACATAAAATGAAAAAAATATATCTCTCCCTATAAAAATAGTTTTTTAAAATAATATTGGTGTCTTTAATTAAAAATAGAGTGTACTTGAAAATGTGTATAAAATCAGGATGGTCACTTTAAATGGGCTTTCTTGTTAGGATGAATTTAGAATATAACCTTGTAAAACATGAATTTATTTATCAACTAAGTATGAAATGATCTTGAAAAATTATTTTTGAACATATAAAAATAATTTATAAGAATATATATAAATATAATGAAGAATAAAATTGGGGTAAATAGAGAGAAAGTGCAATATGAATGGAAAATGGAGGTTCAGGAAGAAACCTTAACCTTACACTTGAAAACGTTCGACACTTGTACATAACATCCTAGATAATGAAATTTGATTCATTAATAAATTATAAAATAAAGTATTACACATGTATTTGATTAATTATATTTTTATTAATTTCATTTATAGACTTTTTTGAGTGATAAGATTTAATTTTGTCATTTGGGAGAGTTTTTTCCTTGGTTTACATGTACGAATGATCACGTGAAATGAGAATAGTTATCCTAAATCTAAATTATATGATATTAATTAACATATATTATATTAAATGTTTATATTATTCATTTTTTATTTATGGTGATGATGGATGATTCGATAAGATGCAACACCCCAAGCTTCCACGATACGCCTCTCTTTCAATAATGCAATAGCTTGCATTGTACGCAAGTTCGAGTTCTAAAACACCGCGACTAATCAAAGTAGCCGTTATGAATAGTAATAACCAATTTTTAAAATTATAGAAATTTTATATTTCAAAATGGACTTCATTTTTGTATTCGTAATATCGAAATTATCCTAAGTTGAATTTTTTGTAACTTTCTGAGAACTTCCAATTTTTTATGAATAGTGAAAAATACTTAAAACAACTTTTTTAATAAAAATAATTTATTGTGATAAATTATACTATTTAGTGGTTTTAAAGTATAATTAGAATATATTTTTACCATTTTATCCAATGGTGGTCATTAGAATTAATTTAACATTGAAATTGGACATAAACAATTGCCAATCTTTTGATATAAATTGTTTCTTAAAAACACGCTATTTGTTGTGACAGCGGGAATTAATTATAAAATTAATTAATGAAACTTATATGTTTGGAATTTTGTAAAATGGACATAATTTTTGAATTCGGAATATCAATTATAGCTTAGTGTGAAATTTTGGCATTGTTCTGAAAAACATCAATTTTTGATGAATAGTGAAACCACTAAGTGGTAGTTAAATAACTGATTTTTCGTTTAAATGAAATATTACCACTTCTGTGATTTGATTTTCAAAAATCCGACATACATGGTTGTCATTAATAAGTAAAATGTGGTTCAATGAGATTAAAATAATTTTTTGGTGAATAGTAACTTTTAAGTTCTTAATCGCGATTAGAGGTAATTAGTGTAGTTTAAGGTAAAAATAATGTTTTAATAATATGATATGAGCTTGAAACTTGTCCTACTCCTATTGGATGAGTCATGGCCGACCAAGACAACTCATGGGTCAACTTGGGGACCCCATGGAGCCACTTTGGTTGGAAAATGACATTAATATATATTTATTTAATGTTAAAATTAAATTGACACAAACATGAGTTATTTTACTAAAACAGTTTTTAAGTGGGGTTACACAAGTCCAAATTTTGATTATAAATATTCATTAGAAAGATAAAAATATTTCCTACATCATAGTAGTTTTTTTAATAATTTTTAGACATTAAATAAATTAAATTATTTATTACATCATGATGATGCAGCGATGACCTCATTATTTAACGATTTAAATAAAATGGGAAGATAATGCAAAATACAAGGCTTACACTTGTCCAAAGCCAATTGGATGAGGATATTTCGAACCCTCATCACCTTAGCCTCGAATTATATAAGTGTGGGACCTTTTGAATCCGAAAAACATTGTGTAATAATGTAACATTTCAATCTTTCCAAAAGAGCCCCTCCTCTCCTCTTATAAAAGGCCCCCACCTCTCTCACCTTATTCACACTCTCAAGCCATTTGGCTCGGCCAACCTCTGCCCAAATACTCTCCCAACTTCCCTCCCTTACTCCTAGAAGCCTTACTTTGGGCAGAACTCTTCCCAAGGAATCCTTTGGCTCAAATCAAAAAGAGTTGCCCGATTTTGAGGTAATGTCTTCTCTAATGTTGTTTTGTTTTATTTTTCTTCTCCAACCCCCTAACCTCTTTTTATTCATTTCTTTTGTAACAACACCAGTATCCTCAATATACTAGGATGTTGTTATAATAAGTATTCGAGCTACACTTACACACACCTACATCTAATGGTTAAAGAACATACGGTTTCTGTGGATGGCGAATTTCTGTCTCACGAAATGATGATTGTTCAACACTCATATAACACCTTCAAAGGTGGCCATTAAGATGTCACTATTTTTATATATGATATATAATATGTTTATGTTTTACTTATGCTTCTGTATTTCTCATTTATGGCATACTTTATGATTTCCATTATGGGTAAAACACGATAATTTCATTTTAGGAAGTGCGGACTACCGCCCCCTCAAAGTGATTTGAATCGTTAATGCCATATGTGGGATGTATAAAGGATGGAGTAAATGGTATTATACACTATATTATACTGGAATTATATTATACATTTATATCATTATGATTTAGTTCCATTAAATATGAAATTGAAATGAAAGTAGTGTTCATGCGTACGTACGGCTTACCGTCTCCATGAACGGTGCATTTCATTTCTTACCTCTAAATGTTACGAAATATTATAAATGAATGTATATACAGGATATATAAGATATATATGAAATCTAAATCATGAATATAATTCTGGATATAATGGATATTCTACCACATGAACAACTTGTAATTATAAGAAGTTTATTGTTGACTCAAGTTACCAATGATCGACAAAACGATCGTTATTAACTTGAATAATTACATAATATTCATAACATTGTAATAAGTGATATAAAAAGGATAATGAAATTGAAAGTGGTTCTTAATAAGGTAGATATTAACTCTAGTTTATTATTCAGGAGGTTAAAGAACGGTTGAGTCAAGTCGGACACAAGGTAAGGGAATTTCTTAACCCAACTTCCATTCTTTGGGTTAATCTCCTACTTTCAAATTATGTCATGATATTATTATGTCTTATTTTGTATTCTTTATTTGTACCAACAGTGAATACACATAATATATCTATTTTATTTTAAAAATGATCTTTTTAAGGACTCCGTCTCAATCCCCTTTCATTGAGGCATATTTGGTTTTATACACAACATTCTTTTATACGGTGTATAAACCCCCTTGACTTTTACGTTTATTCAAAAGGAATCTTTTTTATACGAAGCGTTTTACTAAACGACAAAAAGGGAATGTTTTTCTTTCTATACTTATGCGGCGACAACGACTTCTCCGCCGCCGTGACCATTATTTGAGTTTCAGCTTCCTCTACAAGCCCTCATTTTTTTAATGAAAAATAAATACAAAGTTTCAACTTTCTTTTATTTTGGTATTGAAAATGGTTTTGAAAGCATTTTTATTATATCAATGTGTTGTATTGATATCTTGTTATTGAAATGTGGAAATGTTATGTTTCCTTTATGCATGTTTTATGTGATACGATTATGTTATGGTTTATGACATGTTTAAACCTATTCATATGAGGAATGCATTGGACTTAATAAGTGACGGGTGGAGTCCGCTATAGCTCCTCGATGCATCGACAGGTCTCATGAGACAAACTAGTGTCTTGGCACAAGGCCTTGACAAAATATTATTTGTAGTCTTGGAACGAGGCCTTGGCTATGTGGTTATGATAGTCTGGCATTATGCATTCCATCATTAGAAAGTGGTTATTTATATTGCATGTGATTATTCGACCAGTAGAATATCCATGTGAAGAAGTAAATGGCATTATTTCATTTTACTTTTGCCATATTATGTTGAAGTTCAAGTTTAAAGGGCTTTTGTTTTAGTTATACATTGCCTTAAATGTTAATGTTTATTTATGAAAGCTTCCGCTATAATGTTAACCTTACTGACCATCTGAGCTCACCCCTTTCAATGTTTTAATATTTTTCCAGGATGTGAAGAAGTATTTTATGAATGACCTACAGGGGTAGTCAGAAAGGGATATAATTGTGGACTATAAAGACCATGTTATTGTAGTTTGTTTACTTTTTGATGTAATGAAAGACTTATGAATGTATCTAGTGTTTCCAAGGCTGCTAAACTAATCGGTCTTTCGAGACTTGATCTTTTGTGATCATGCCAATGTTACGAAGTAACGCACCGGCTCTGGGTAGCTGGGGTCGGGGCGTTACAGTTGTTATCATAGGCAGTTTAGTACAAACCTTGGAAGATAGATTTAGATAAACTCTGATTAGATCACATAGCCCAAAGATAGACTTTGAGGATTAGTATAGAAGAACTTCCTAGAATTTTGTTATTGTAGAGATTTTGTGAGTTCTCCGAGCAATACATCCCTGTCTGGATACGAGCAGGTAGAGGCGGCTCTGGCACAGATGTACCTAGGGGTAAAACCCGAAAACACCACTTTGAGCTAGACTCGAACGGGAACTGGTGCACGATAACGGGCCTTGCTGCACTCTTGGTTACAACACTCCCGGGGGATATGCTTAGGATAATTCTCATTTTCTTTACAAACCACTATGAAGGGTTATGAGTATATACTTCCTCAAAGGAAACATTTCTTTTTATGATTATGGATTATATCCATAAATAGTTCAATTTATGTAAAGTATTTTACAAATATGGAATTATGTATTTTATTTCATAAACTAATCTAGTTTATGCAATTTTTTAGAAATGGCGCCTAGTGGAAGAAATGGAAACCGTATCAATGCACGCACTCCATGTAGGGATTTCCCTCCTGCTCAACATAATTATAGTGGGGCTGGTGATGCAACTGGTGCCGATCATCTAATCACCATACTGGGACAACTTACTCAGGTTATGAATAATAACCTTACTCGTATGGAGCACCCTGATCTGCAACGTGAAGGATCAATGCTAGACCGTTTCATGAGGCAACAACCACCAACCTTCAATGGGGGTACAAATCCGTTAGTAGCTGAGCAATGGATAAACTCCTTAGAAAAAATATTCCATGCCTTGGGGAGTAGCAAAAGGGAGAAGGTTGTCATGGCAGTTTACCGCCTCACTGGAGATGCCGATCAGTGGTGGTCGCTGATTCAAAACACAAAGGAAGATGATGACGTATCGAATATGGAATGGAGGGAGTTCAAAGATCTGTTTTTAGAAAAATATTTTCCTCGTGACCATCGAGCAGATATGGAAAGGCAATTTCTGAGTTTGAGGCAGAAGGAGGATGAGAATGTCGCAAAGTATGAGGCTAACTTTACAAGGTTAGCGAGGCATGTTGCCGATTATATACGTAACCCAAGGAGTAAGATTGATCGTTTCTTTGATGGGTTAAAACCATTTCTCCGTCGAGCTTTAGTATCACAATCCTTCTCATCATACGAAGATATTGTCTCGTGTGCTATCAAGACAGAAAAGGAATTCTCTAAGTCTTATGACAACAAAGTAAAGCAAGAGAAGAAGAGAACGGTGGAACAAGAGACAGATAAAGGGAAAAGGGGAAAGAAGGATTTTCCATTATGTGATAATTGTGGGAAGAATCACCCTGGTACTTTCCTAAAAGGAATGAGAGTTTGTTATAAATGTGGAGAAAAGGGTCACCAGGCTCATGATTGCAAGGGAAGGAAAGAGGCTATCAAAGTTGAATGCTATAATTGTAGAGAAATGGGTCATTATGCAAATGAATGTCCTAAGCATCAGGGAAACTTACCTAAGAAAAGGCCAAGGGATTAAGGACAATCTTATGCTGTTACTATAGTTGAAGCAGACTAACTAATGTATTGGTGCTTTTGGACTGATGGATTATATTTCGGTTATTAGAATAATGTGATATATATATAAGAATTGTACTGCAGTACTTGTTGATTTCAGTAAGGTTTTAATATGATGAAGGTAATCATATTTTTAGTATTTGACAATAAGAGAAACTTTACTTTGTTTGGGGAATCTGATAAATTGATTTTGGAATTAAGAGACCTTTTAGAGAAAGTCTGGACAGAGGTATTTTGGATAACTATAAAGGTTGGAGTGGATTAAGTTGATCTTTGGATAGTATTGTTTAAGGTTAAAAAATTTATGAAGATTATTTTTGGAATAGTATAGTACTATATTTTTAGGAAAAGGACAACCTGCAGGGTGGGGCATAACCCATCGCGTCGGACAAAGCTGCAGGAATCGAACCCACAATCATAGTGCGACAAGCCTTTATTTCCTACCACTAGCCTACAGGAAGTCCCTGGTTATTACAAAATAATTTTACTAATCTAAATGGTATGTGTTAACATTTGGAACCTTATACAATTAGGATAAGTATAATATTTTTGAGTTCTATTATCTTTTTGAGTGAAAGATGAGTTGAAGTTTGAAACTCTAATTGTCAAGCATAAATATATATATACCTATCTCTTATTCAATGAATAAATTAATTCTTAAACTTTAGTAAAGGGATATTAAAACAAAAAAATGTGTTATCCTAATACCTTATGTCTTGTTGAACTGATGATATTTTAAATCAACATAGATTGAAGGCTTTGAGGCCCTCAATTTGACAGTTGATTGTGATTGATGACCTCAATCACTCCCTACAAATATTTACGTTTTTCCTCCAATTATATGTCTCTAATTTCCACCAATGTTCTCCTAATCGAGATCATAATTGGGTGGTGACTTTTTCATTTCCCTTTCCCTCTTATTAAGGCTAAATTTTATTAACCTTATTTCCGATGTGGGTTTTCCTCAAAGGTATTTTCTCTTTTCAACCTTTTATTTTCAAAGAAAAATTTCAAATTGCGAGGACGCAATTTATTGAAGGAGGGGAGAATGCAACACCCCAAGATTCCACGATACGCCTCTCTTTCAATAATGCAATAGCTTGCATTGTATGCAAGTTCGAGTTCTAAAACACCGCGACTAATCAAAGTAGCTGTTATGAATAGTAATAACCACTTTTTAAAATTATAGAAATTTTATATTTCAAAATGGACTTCATTTTTGTATTCGTAATATCGAAATTATCCTAAGTTGAATTTTTTGTATCTTTCTGAGAACTTCCAATTTTTTTATGAATAGTGAAAAATACTTAAAACAACTTTTTTAATAAAAATAATTTATTGTGATAAATTATACTATTTAGGGGTTTTAAAGTATAATTAGAATATATTTTTACCATTTTATCCAATGGTGGTCATTAGAGTTAATTTAACATTGAAATTGGACATAAACAATTGCCAATCTTTTGATATAAATTGTTTCTTAAAAACACGCTATTTGTTGTGACAGCGGGAATTAATTATAAAATTAATTAATGAAACTTATATGTTTGGAATTTTGTAAAATAGACATCATTTTTGAATTCGGAATATCAATTATAGCTTAGGGTGAAATTTTTGGCATTGTTCTGAAAAACTTCAATTTTTGATGAATAGTGAAACCACTAAGTGGTAGTTAAATAACTGATTTTTCGTTTAAATGAAATATTACCACTTCTGTGATTTGATTTTAAAAAATCCGACATACATGGTTGTCATTAATAAGTAAAATGTGGTTCAATGAGATTAAAATAATTTTTTGGTGAATAGTAACTTTTAAGTTCTTAATCGCGATTAGAGGTAATTAATGTAGTTTAAGGTAAAAATAATGTTTTAATAATATGATATGAGCTTGAAACTTGTCCTACTCCTATTGGACAAGTCATGGCCGACCAAGACAACTCATGGGTCAACTTGGGGACCCCATGGAACCACTTTGGTTGGAAAATGACATTAATATATATTTATTTAATGTTAAAATTAAATTGACACAAACATGAGTTATTTTACTAAAATAGTTTTTAAGTGGGGTTACACAAGTAAATTTTTTGATTATAAATATTAATTAGAAATATAAAAAGATTTCCTACATCATAGTATTTTTTTTATAATTTTTAGACATTAAATAAATTAAATTATTTGTGACATCATGATGATGCAGCGATGACCTCATTATTTAACGATTTAAATAAAATGAGAAGATAATGCAAAATCCAAGGCATACACTTGTCCAAATCCAATTGGATGAGGGGATTTAGAACCCTTATCACCTTAGCCTCTAATTATATAAGTGTGGGACCTTTAGAATCCGAAAAGCATTGTGTAATAATGTAACATTTCAATCTTTCCAAAAGAGCCCCTCCTCTCCTCTTATAAAAGGCCCCCACCTCTCCCACCTTATTCACACTCTCAAGACATTTGGCTCGGCCAACCTCTGCGCAAATACTCTCCCAACTTCCCTCCCTTACTCCTAGAAGCCTTACTTCGGGCAGAACTCTTCCCAAGGAATCCTTTGGCTCAAATCAAAAAGAGTTACCCGATTTTGAGGTAATGTCTTCTCTAATGTTGTTTTGTTTTATTTTTCTTCTCCAACCCCCTAAACTCTTTTTATTAATTTCTTTTGTAACAAAACCAGTATCCTAAATATACTAGGATGTTGTTATAAGAATTATTCGTGCGACACTTACACACACCAACATCTAATGGTTAAAGAACATACGGTTTCTGTGGATGGCGAATTTCTGCCTCACGAAACGATGATAGTTCAACACTCATATAACACCTTCAAAGGCGGACATTAAGATGTAACTATTTTTATATATGATATATAATATGTTTATGTTTTACTTATGCTTCTGTATTTCTCATTTATTGCATACTTTATGATTTCCATTATGGGTAAAACGCGATAATTTCATTTTAGGAAGTGCAGACTACCGCCCCCTCAAAGTGATTTGAATCGTTAATGCCATATGTGGGATGTATAAAGGACGGAGTAAATGGTATTATACACTATATTATACTGGAATTATATTATACATTTATATCATTATGATTTAGTTCCATTAAATATGAAATTGAAATGAAAGTAGCGTTCATGCGTATGTACGGCTTACCGTCTCCATGAACGGTGCATTTCATTTCTTACCTCTAAATGTTACGGAATATTATAAATGAATGTATATACTAGATATATAAGATATATATGACATATAAATCATGAATATAATTCTGGATATAATGGATATTCTACCACATTAACAACTTGTAATTATAAGAAGTTTATTGTTGACTCAAGTTACCAAAGATCGACAAAACGATCGTTATTAAATTGAATAATTACATAATATTCATAACATTGTAATAAGTGATATAAAAAGGATAATTAAATTGAAAATGGTTCTTAATAAGGTATATATTAACTCTAGTTTATTATTCAGGAGGTTAAAGAACGGTTGAGTCAAGTCGGACACAAGGTAAGGGAATTTCATAACCCAACTTCCATTCTTTGGGTTAATCTCCTACTTTCAAATTATGTCATGATATTATTATGTCTTATTTTGTATTCTTTATGTGTACCTATATTGAATACACATAATATATCTATTTTATTTTAAAAATGATATTTTTAAGGACTCCTTCTCAATCCCCTTTCATTGAGGCATATTTGGATTTATACACAACTTTCTTTTATACGGTGTATAAACCCCTTTGACTTTTACGTTTATTCAAAAGGAATCTTTTTTATACGAAGCGTTTTACTAAATGACAAAAAGGGAATGTTTTTATTTCTATACTTATGCAGCGACAATGACTTCTCTGCCGCCGTGACCATTATTTGAGTTTCGTCTTCCTCTACAAGCCCTCATTTTTTTAATGAAAAATAAATACAAAGTTTTAAATTTCTTTTATTTTGGTATTGAAAATGGTTTTGAAAGCATTTTTATTATATCAATGTGTTGTATTGATATCTTGTGATTGAAATGTGGAAATGTTATGTTTCCTTTATGCATGTTTTATGTGATACGATTATGTTATGTTTTATGATATGTTTAAACCTATTCATATGAGGAATGCATTGGACTTAATAAGTGACGGGTGGAGCCCGCTATAGCTCCTCGATGCATCGGCAGGTCTCATGAGACAAACTAGTGTCTTGGCATAAGGCCTTGACAAAATATTATTTGTAGTCTTGGCACGAGGCCTTGGCTATGTGGTTATGATAGCCTGGAATTATGCATTCCTTCATTATGAAAGTGGTTATTGATATTGCATGTGATTATTTGACCAGTAGAATATCCATGTGAAGAAGTAAATGGCATTATCTCATTTTACTTTTTCCATATTTTGTTGAAGTTCAAGTTTAAAAGGATTTTGTTTTAGTTATACATTGCCTTAAATGTTAATGTTTATTTATGAAAGCTTCCGCTATAATGTTAACCTTACTGAGCATCTGAGCTCACCCCTTTCAATGTTTTAATATTTTTCCAGGATGTGAAGAAGTATTTTATGAATGACCTACAGGGGTAGTCAGAAAGGGATATGATTGTGGACTATGAAGACCATGTTATTGTAGTTTGTTTACTTTTTGATGTAATGAAAGACTTATGAATGTATCTAGTGTTTCCAAGGCTACTAAACTAATAGGTCTTTTGAGACTTGATATTTTGTGATCATGCCAATGTTACGAAGTAACGCACCGGCTCTGGGTAGCTGGGGTCGGGGCGTTACATAAGACATTAGTGATAATAATTTATATTATTTTCGTAGTTTTTTATATATTCACAAAAAAGTTTTGTTTCATTAATTAATATTATATATATATATTGGTTCCATAAAATTAAATATGATTAAATAAATATGTTATAATTTGGTTTAACTATAAAAATGTTTTTATGGATATCCTTGAATTCACAATTGGAAAATGTGAATATGTCATCCATGAAAGTGGTAAATAGGCATGTCATGGATGATGTTTTCATCTTTTGAAATTAAAGGAATAAAATTGATGATGGATTATTCCGTAAATACAATAACATTATATTATATAAATGATACTAGATTTATCATGTAACTTTATTAAATGGATGTGGGGAGATGTTAAGAAAATGAAATAACTTGAAAAGAAATTAATATAAAATGGAAGAGGGTTTTACCTATTAAACATCTCATCATTGAGAACCTCCATTGGGAAAACGGATTTGTATTTTTTGATACCAAAGATTCTTGGATGTTTGGAGAAAGGTTTGGGAGAGGATTTCATCAAAATTGAACAATACTAAAGGATTTTGTGGTGTGCGGAGAAGAGTTCGTGAGGGTGGTATTTATAGGGTAGGAGATTGGTGTTTTTAATTATTTTATTTACTAGAGTATTATTTTTTCTAAAGAATATCAATATTTTAAAACATATAACTAAATATATTTAAATAAGTAAGTATAGTTTTATATTATAATATTAAATCATCCAAACATCATCTATGACACAATAAATTATGTACCTGTTAGAAACTGTAAATTATTATATGTCACTATTCACCAAAAAATCAACTATTTTAGAAAAATCCATAAAATAACCCTAACTATTATTTTTAAATAAAGAATTAAAATTTTTTATCCATTTAATTATATTATTTTCTAAATATGAGAAATCAAAATTTTAATTAAAATCATCATTTATTCGAAAAATATAGGTTTTAAAATTATAACTGATTTTATAACACTTTGAAAAATTAATTAAGGTCTCATAAAATTATCTTATAATAATAATACAAAAACATATTAATTTGTGATTATATTTAATGAAAATAGTTTTTTTAAACTATTATATTAATTATATAATTGTAATTAAACACTTATATTTCAAATAATACAAAAAAAATTAATTTATAATTTTCGAAACACTTATTTACTTATACTATGATTTAAAAATATCATATTTTCATTTATAATATACTAATATATTATTTTTTTATTAATTTGTAAATTTAGTATTCTATTGGTCATATTAGTATTCATAATGATCACATTACTATTACAGTGCTCGTACTTAATAGTATATTATAGTTTTAAACTTATTATTTTGTGAAGCATAAACTATCAAAGATGCTAAATATTGAATAGGACATACCATAATATCCTGGGGTGTTACAGATTTACTATTTGAAATTTATCAACTCATTTCCGTTTTTTATTTCAATATATATTTAATAAAGTTTGTTTTCATATTTATTCATTCTAGCTATATTAATACACTAAATGGATATAATAAGTTATAAAAATGGTCATGTAGTTCTTTTCAACTTAGTTATGATTGTGGAGAATGATATAAAACATACTATATTTATATAATGGAATGATAATTAGTAAAATATTTTGGTATCAAATTTCCCCCCACCAAAATAAAATTTTTTCTTGAAATTTTAAAACTCATAAAAAGAGAAATTTTTTATAGAGAGATTATAATTATTCATACACTAATAGATTATCAAAGCTGGTTTAAGGATTTGATATGATATTTACTTATATAATAATTATGGTGAGATAAAAAAAAGCGTAATAATATATAACTAATTTAAAATCTAATTCCACTATGTGTAAAAGAACAATATTTGAAACGAGTAACTTCCCACAAATATTGAATTATATTACTATACATCAGATATAAAAATAATGAAACTAGGTTCTTTTGTTTATGTATTGGTATCTTGTTATTGATGTCGTAAGAAATAAAAGAAATATTAAATCCACAAATATAGAGTGAAAAAATAACTATCTACGTCAATAGTAGACATTTATCATGATTTTCTTTATTCTAATTGAATAAAAGGATTTTATTTCCTATTTCCTTCATTTGTATTTAGTTTAAGGAATTTACTTCTATAATACTTAATTTAAATGAAAATGATGTAATTGATTTATTTGGATTATATATTTCCATTACACCTAGGATATTGATGGGCTTCATCTATAAGTTTTATTATTTATCTGTCCCTTAAAATCAATTTACATCATTATTTTACACCAAATTGAGACAAATAAAATTGAAACCCAATTTCTTCAGAACAATTTTAAAATGAACATCCATGGAAGTCCAGCCATAACCACTTTATTTTGTTTAAAACATAAACTAGGTTCATGTTATTAGTCTTATTTTTAGAAACATACTTAGAAATTATCATAATAGTTTCCACTCTAGATCCTATCTTATTTTCTTTCTTATTTGGATGACCACCTTATTAACCATTAAACTAATTGTTAACTTGTTTCCTTCTAACTAAATCCATTAATTAAACAAATTGTCTTAAAAAATAACATCGAAGAGACCCATTATATGTACATCTGAAAAGTATTTCTTATAATATCTATGCCCAAGAACACCATTGTAATAGTATGTAGTCCATTCTATTTAACCAAAGTCTCCCCTTTGATAAACATATATAGTTATTATTTGGTACTTTCAATATTCTTAACCTAATACACCAAAATATTTAATAATTAAGTATCTCATAATGTTTCATAATTATCAAAAAATATACAAAATCTTATCCTTGTGTATTGTCTAGTCTAGTGTGCACTCTTATCCAAACAATCATACATTGAGTGAATATTGAGTTGATATTCAACCATCCTTTTTTGGGTGATTATCTTTAATTTCACATTTTATTTATTTTTCAAACACTTTTAATTTCTAGATAGGATTATTATTAAAATGAGAAACATAGAATCTTGATCATACCAATAATTTAAGATTATATTTTTCATTGGTTTTTTACTAAACAGATCTCATCCTAATTCCATAACATCAGAATATATTTAAGATTACCTCAACTACAATTAAGGGTTTTTATTACTTTTAACTTTTTACTAATATTAAATTATCAAAATTGTATAAAATTTACAACTCACAAATTATCTTCAATTGATAAAATCATAATCTCAAAGATAATCCATAATTTTTATTTGATACCAAATGTAATTCTAGAAATGTATCCTTCCCAGAATTAGATAAATTATTTTAAATATTTCATTACCTACATTCCCTTGACCATTTAGATTTAGAGGTTTTGTGTGTTTTGAAAACAATTAACTAATAAAGACCATGCATATTTATTATAAAAGAAATTAAATCACTATAATAAGAGATATATAATACATAATAAATATTTAACTTCTTCCATAAAACATTCTCACAAGATACTCTTTTGGACATATTATATGTATTACATTATCTATTATCCTAAGGGAATAGAAATACAGGAAGGGGGAGCTAAAATGCTCAGTAATGGTATGTATAAGTAATAATAAGGAAAGATCATGTGTGATCATATGATATGTATATAGTTACGAACATATAAATAAGGAATATGAACCCATAAAATTAAAAGAATACACAATAAATAACAAATTTATAATTCAGGAGTCATTGAATGAGGGTTAATATAAAATTTATAAAAATATGTACAACCTGTAAGTGTGAATATAATATAAATTTGAGAAATCCGTAATCCAATTAAAAAAGTATATAACTATGGTTTTTTGAAACCATATTACCCAGGTTATTCAAAATGGTAACATAAAACATTACTCAAACATTCTAAAAGGTTATCATAAAATATTAACAATGCACGCTTGTAAGGTATCATAATAATTACTTATTCAGAGATTAATTATTTATAAAATGCATTAATGTAATATAAAATAACTACCTTCATACTCTTAATATGTATATGCATATATGTTCTATATAAATAAATCATATATAATTCTACCAAAGAATAATAAAATAGATAATGAAATGGGTCAAATTATAATTCACAACATAAGCATAATAAATCTATAAAAAATTGGTGGATGATGTTATTATAAAAGAGTATTATAATGAATAATAGACAATGAAATATATGTTAAATAAATTTTCGATATCATTGGGTATATACATTTTTATAATATTTTAAAACACACATTTTCATTTCATAATCATTTTGATGTAAATTTATTTGGAAAACCATTTTAAAATATAGAAATAAATCACATTGGTAATTAACGATTATAATGGGGAATAATATTTTCAAATGAAAAACTCATTATAATGATTTTAGAAAAACACTTTAAAATAATTCTAAAATTATGAAATTACAGTTCACATTAAAATTATTTTTTTCTAAATAGGGAATTTAATATTTTTAATTTTTATAAAAAAATTACCTCTAATAATTTAACATTTAAAATTATATAAATATTCTTAAAATGAAATGCAAAGTGGATGATAAAACAAAAAATCCAAAGAGAACCATTTTAATATTTTTAAATACATAAGTTTATATCATACAATATAAAAATAGTAATTGTACCTTCTTTCGAAAATATGAAATGGGAAATAGGAATTTCACATAATATAACACATAATTTTGATCCAAAAATAATTTGAGAACAATGTAATGATTGAATAAATCAATATTTAAGACAAATAAATTACTTGGTTAGTATGTGAATTAATCCTAACATTGATAGATTTTTATGAAGAAAGAAAACACAATAAAGATGTAATTATAAATAAAAATATTATTTACCACAATCGAAGATATTTATTTTATAATATAATAAAAAAATATGAAATTTATTAAATATAGAATAATAAATATCATGGAGAAAAATTATAACTCAATGAATATAAAATTGAATTCAAAAAAATCCTTATATATTGGGTAATGCATCAATCCAAAAAAAAATGAAGATAAGAACTCAATTAATATTTCTATATCCCATTAATTACATGAAAAATATAATAAAATAATTTTTTTTGATATAATTTAAACAATATTATATAATATTAGAAATGCTTCACAAAATATAATGTGTATCAAAGGGTTATAATTGAGAGTTAGAAACACTTTCCTTTATTTATAAGTTTGACAGATACACTCTAAAATATTTTATACCAAAAAATATTATAATATCATTTTCCATAACATTATTCATACATGTTACCCTTTATATATTTAATTTATAACCATTCCATATATGCACATTACTTTTATTTTAATCGAGTGTACGAAATTTTGATCTATTTTTACTGTTTTCATAGTAAGAGTTTTGATCATCATTCTTATTAAAAATATTATCTATTTCAAATCATTAAAAGTTCTAAAATTATAAAAAATTATGATATATAATTTATAAATTTTCTTTTAATTAATATTTTAATGAATGTTCTTGAAGAATAAATCGATGACAATATTTTCAAAATATTTATAACGAATGAAGGATGATATAATAATTAATAAGTTAATTTTTTTATATTACCATTAAATAATTATTGACTTATTAATAATAACTATCTATCTTAACATATTTATCCACACAATTATTCAATATAATTTTTCATGTGGGTGGTTAAACAGATCCCATTATGAAAATGCTATAATATATATGTTAGTGTGATTATCAAAGAAATTATTTTATTATAATAATAATATAAAATGTACGATGACAAGACATATTATATATTAAGTTGAATAATATTAATTTGGAAAATTTATATGATGATATTAAATGAGAAATATGTTTTCTCTTATAAAAAAACAAATTTATTTTCCTCTTTAAATTCATTTTAAGAAAATATTTTTACAATGTTTTCTTTCATCTATTATTATTTTTTGAATTCCCAGTTTATATATATGAAATATTAATCATAAAATAAATAAAATAACTATCCAATAAAACCATCTCTATAACTATACATGAAAATATTATATGAAGAAACAAAATGCATTTTTCATGGAAGTGGTAGTCTGCTCATATGTAGGAGAAATGTTTTCATTAGTTTGATTCATTGGGAGGGGAAAATAGTATCATTATACCATCCAAGTAATAATTTTTTTATATTATTTATATTGATTTCAATATACAAATAATTAATTATGAGGTGGGTAGTTTATAATGGAAACGAAATGAATTTAAAGGTTAATTAATAGACACATTGAGAGTTTAGATCATATCCTGAAGTATCTTTTGAAAATGATGGACTTAAGAAATGATGAATAGAATATGTTCTACCAATAATGTAAATGTGATCGAGGGTAATTAAAATGGTAAGTGTTTAATGGTAATATTTAACTCTATGTGTAGCATGAATTGGGCAGAAATGTTCTCTTTTTATATGATAAAAGGGGAAGACATATTCTTTAAAAAAATGTTCTATAAGGGATAAGAATGGAATTACATAAGGTTTAGTTGAGTTACATTGGAATTTTTAGTGAGAAACATATGAATGAAAATAAAACCAAAAAATTATTCTAAATCTTCTATAAATCAGTTTGATCATGTAAAATTTGAGTCACATTATATTATCCATTTTAACTCAAATTAATCTTGAATAAAAATTAACCATGATATTTGTTTTTGAAAATATTATGTTTCCCTCATAAAACATATTTAGCTAATGAATTGAAATTTTGGATAAAAGTAATATATTTTAACGTAATAATAATTAAATATTATCATGGAAATTAATATATATAATATAAATAAATATTTTTTTTGTAGAATTTTTTTTCTTAATTCATAAGTGTTATTAATCATATTTAACATTAATTTCCAATTAAATTATTGTTTTTTATATTTTTGTATGTTTAAAAATATTATTAGAGTATTAATTATAAAATATATATATTTAATATAAAAAACTAAAGCATTTAGAAGATTTACATTCTTTAAAAAATATCCATTTTACTATGGTAACTAATATTTTTCATTGTAAATTATATTTATTCATACAATTAAAATTGGCATTATTACCTAATTTCAACATGCTAATTAAAAATATAAAAATCATTTTATCTTATTCAATTTTGAAAGGTGATAAAAAGTAATCTTAATGTAATCATATATAATGAAATAAACAATTTTAGGAAAATTATTTCATCTTAACATAAAATAAATTTATTAATTTTCTTATAAAATAATATTGGATGGATGTTAGTTATAACATCAAAAGACATTAAAATGAAACATTTTGTTTGATAGTGTACAAGATATGTAACACTGAACATAAAATCACAAAAAACATTATTACTTAAATATGACTATTATAACCTAGATGTTAATAATTGGGAATGTATATTATTAATTCCATTATGAAATATATAATTTTCAAAAACTTTTATTGATAATTATTTTTAAATAAGGACACAAATATTTTGTAATGTAATTTTATTCGGTTAGAATACATTTTCTTCAAAAATATGATTTCATGGTTTTTATTGATTTAATATTAAAATTATTTTCTATAAGTTATATATTTTTTAAAATTTATTTTCATTTGGGGATTAAGAATGTAAAAATTATATTAAGATTAATTAAGGATAATTTTTTGAAACTATTTTTTTTAGTGATTATTGATAAATTCCAATTTTTATAAAACTGTATTTTTTTGTATATTAATGTCCATTTTTTATTTTAATTTGATCTCAAAATCAAATAATTACTCATTAGTTTTATATAATACAATTAATTAAATTTTAGTAATCCTTTATCTTATTTTTGTAAAAGTACATTTTTGGGATTAAAACACATTTTTTGGAAAACTATTTTTCATTGAATTTTGATTGATTAATTTTAAATTTAATAAATCCACTTAGTTATTTTTAATTTTTGAAAATTTATACCATATTTGGAATCAATAGTACAAAATTTATTCCTTATTTTCCTTTTATTATTTTAATATATCAACAATAACTTTAGTAATTTTATTTACAATGGTAAAGGGTAAATTGGGTAATTTAATGTTAAAAATGATAAGAATTATTAAATGGCCAAAAAAATCTTAAATACTATTATATGAGTAAATATAGACCATAATCATCCAATTTTCAAATTTATGACCTTTTAGGTCTTATTGGATGACATTATGAAATTTATATTATTTTTTTAAATGAAACATATGTCACACTATTATTTATAAAAAGTTTGATTTCTTAATATGGTGTTATCAAAAATATATTTTTTATTATAAATAGAAATTTTAAAAATTAAATTATTTATCTTCACTATGGTAATTTATTTATCAATTTTATGAAATAATTTTTCTTAATTTCTTTGACTACAATGTTGAATTAAAATTTTTATTAATGGAATATATCTGATAAATGATGTTAAATTAGATAAAATAAATATAATTTGAGATATATAAGTTCATAATAGATTAATATAGTTTATCATTGAGTTTTTTTGGATATAATAAAAAAAATTCTTCGAATTTTACTAGTGAGTTTAATTTTTCAAATGTCAATGTAATGAATCGTATCATAATTGAAAATAATGATATTTTATGGGATTAATATTTTATTAAGTTATTTAAAAATCATAAAATTTTAACTCCGGAAAAAATGAATAATATATGATCATAAATTTCATTCCCTATAAATTTATTTTATATTTGGATTCATTTGGATCTAGAATACTCTTATTATATTTTAATATTTTGAGAAATTTCTTGGGTGCCCCTCTATTCTCTTATAAAAGGGAACAACTTATTATCAATCATTCACAATTATGTCCCAATATGATTTATTCTATACATAAAATAGTACTTTAATATAACCCATCCCCTCATTATATAGTACTTTTTAAGAATAATACCAATCTTTGTGGTCTTAAGGCAGTAAGAAAATATTGTTTTCCAAAAATGGTGGAGTTTTTATTTCTATGTTTTGGAGTTGTTTTTTATTTAAAATACAAAAAAACTTATTAAATTATGATAAAATAATAAAAAATTCATCCTCAATATACATAGATGTTATTATGTTAGTGTCATGACCTCTATCTGTCACCACATCCATCAAATGGGAAAAGAATTTATCATTCGTGTGTATGACATTTTATCACCTCATGAATAAAGGTAAATAATTTTTCATAAATGTATCTAAATAAATAATTTTAATGATTAAATTATTTTTTATATATGATATTACTTAAAATTATATCTTTGTAATTGGATAGTATATCATTTATATTCTTAATTTTCTATTCACTGAAAAATGATAATGTTGTTCGTGCATACATGTAGACAAACACCTCCACAAAATGAAGTGATTCATTTTTCATAAATAAATCACATGAATGATATATATGTTTATATTAATTGATGTAATTTTATAATTAAAATATATTTATATTTAATTAAATGTAAAATGATACATACCGTCTTTCCATAATGATTGTTAAAAATTGAAAATTTTACTCATGTGTACATACGACCTATCGTCTCCTTGACAGTAACATATATTATTTTTCATAACATTTTTAATGGATAGATTTCAATTTATAATTCATGAATATTAATTATACGTATTCAATTATTATCATTATGGTGATATTTTAATAATTAAAAATATGAAAATACTCCACAGACCTATTTCATTTTGGACATGTGAGCTAAATATCATCAAAATATATGTAGTGGACCTAATTAATTGAGTAATTTTATATAAAATGATATTAAATAAAATAAAACAATAATTATTTTTAAAAATTATCTATTTTTTTAAATTAAACTAATTTTACTTTTTAGGAATATAAAAAATGTTCTTGAAAAGTCTACTTCTACGTAAGGGAAATTTTTAAAAAAACACATTTTCATATTCCCATTTCAACAATTTTTACAAAATTCAAAAATATTATTCAGGTAATATATATGAAATGAGTGGAATTTACTACCTCTATGATTCTTTAATGATTTTATTTACTCATTATAAGTTTCCATGACTATTTCAATGAAAAATATTTCCTTATTATTTGTGTGGTTTCTGTATTTTCGACCTGATTTTTAAGAAAAAGGGAATTCTGATATCTTAAGTTTCCTTGTACATTGTTTTAAAAGATTTTCCTAAGTGTTTTTTTCATAATATGTCCATTTAAATTTTTTAGAGAATGTTTTATCCCCATTATATCTCATGTGGTGATCCGGTTATATCTTATATAATGTGTGCAACCAAATAGAACTACAATGCGTTGGGTTCTATAGATGTAGAATTATACCGTAAGGTTATACCATTTGTAATAGTGATATAGAAGTAATATAAAAAGGAACCTAAATGTATTATCTCTAAATTATATTGATTTTTCATGGAAATATTTGTATTTCAAAAGTTAATATAATTTTATTTTTAAAGTAAAAATATAGTCTCATTTAAAATAAAATGTATAGTTTTTTAAGAAACTATTATTCATTAGCTTTCATGTTTTTCCATGGACTAACATACTATTTATTTTATAATACTTAATAATATTTTTATAGTCACCCCACTTTTTAATATTTTTTTCCCAAGGATTATGTATGGGTAAGTGAAAATAATAAATCAAGATAAATTTTGTGAAAATTAACTATAAAAAGTAGTCATGTGTTATTTTAAATATGTTATATTGGTTAAAAATGGATACTAATTTTGTTGATTCCACTTTGTATGCATGTGGGTTCTTATGTATGAGTTGTGACGAAAATCTATAAAACTCTAAAAAAAATTTCCTTTGGAATATAAAAATATTAATTATATTTTGATGATATTTGATTATTATATGTTTATGGATGGG
This sequence comes from Viscum album, assembly GCA_963277665.1. NCBI lineage: Eukaryota > Viridiplantae > Streptophyta > Magnoliopsida > Santalales > Viscaceae > Viscum > Viscum album. The sequence goes on from OY728150.1 coordinate 1,782,924,096, forward strand.
TCTTAGAAGATGGTATCTGATGAGGGTTTATAAAACTTTGGATATTTTGATGTGTTCTTATGAGTTCTTCTTAAGAGTTATGGATATAATCATGGGTTTATAAATTTATGGTTTATCAAAAGTTAAATGTATTAGAAACCCATTTTTGTGCACTATGTTATAAATTTTAAAGGTTACTAATGGTATTTTCAGAGACATTTATTTTTTAGTTAATTATGATTCATTAAATTTTTAGATGAAAATGAAAATTATGTGAGTATCTTTAAGTATAAAGTTTTTCCTTAATGATGAATATATTATGGTCTCTCTTATGTTCTTATCAAATTTTTAGTAATGTAATTTGTAATATATTAATATAGTTTTAGAAAAAGGACAACCTGCAGTTTTAGTGACAACCCATCAAATAGGGAAAGCATATAACGTTTTAATACACAACTAAATTTTAACAAGGCTTCTTCTCCTACAACAATCAAATATGAATTCCTAGTTTGTATGAAATTTTATTTTTTGTAAAAAAATATAATATATGATGGTTATATTCATTTTGGGAATAGATTTTGTATCAATTATAAAACATTGGTATTTTAAAATGATTTGGTTTTAAGTGGTTAATGTTATTTTAGAAGACATTCTGTACTTTGTGAACCCTATTTAATTAAGGAAAAGAAAATAATATGAAACTATATTTGAGAATATTTATTGAGTTATATTTTGGAACCATATTTTTTACTGTGTATTTATGTTTATTAATGTTATTACTATCATATATTGGAGATTATGTTATTCAAAAATTATATTTTTTGTATAATTTATTAAGAGTTATTTATGTTATTTGGATATATAAGTTAAAATATTTTAAGGAATACTATGTTCTCAAAACATTTTTATTTTTGGTTTCCAAATTTACTTTTTCATATTTTTGATTAATTTTAAGGATACTTATATGTTGAATAATCTATGATAAACATTGGGTATCACTGTAAAAATTTAGAGATCAATATAGTTTTTTATAAAGAGTTATTCTTTTTTAAGATCTATATTTTCTTTTCCCAACCATTTTTTTGTAGTTAATTCATAAATAGAGGAGGAATATATAGTTATTATTTTTTGGATTATGTAATTTATTATAATTTGATAATATTTCTTTAGGAATGAAAAATTCTAACTCATCATTTGGATAAAAATATTATTTTTATGGTGGAAATTGATTAAAAGATGGAAATAAACATGTAATGTGACTATATTTTTATATTTCTTTATTGTATATGGAAATGTAATTCATTAACTTTAATAAAATTATGTTGAAAAAAATATTATATGTTTACTTTTCTTTCTGAGAAATCATTAATGTCTTAACCCACCAATGATTTATGATTTTGTGGTGGTTAAGATTATATTTCCCATGTTTTCTATAAATCTCAATCAAAACTTAGGATAAATTTTTCTATTACATATCCATTTTTTTACATTCCAATTATGTTCTCCTACTTTGTAAACCCATTATGTTTTACACTAGATCACCTTTAAACTCCCCTTTTCACTACTTTCAAGTATATGTCTTATTTTTTTATTTCTGATGAGTTACATCAAAAAAAATTCATTAATTACCCATGCATTATGTACATAAAAATTAAATCACTATTTAAGAATAATTAAAACATTAAAAAAATACATTCCCAAATACCATTTTAGTTTAGTGTCTTTGAAAACATGGAACACATTCTTATAATTTGGTGAAAGATATTCAAAATATACCATAAATATCTTAATCATTATTACCCATAACTAAAATCCTACTTTATTACCATAGGATAAGAAAACATAAGAAAAAGGGAAAGAACAAATTTTCTGTAAGGGTAAACAATGGAGACTTGTAAACAAAATAATGAGCATAATGGTATGATAACATAATCATGAAATTAGAATATTATACATGGAATACCAAAGATCGTATAAATGAATCCTGGAATAAATTTTGGAAATTCATAAAACATGAACCATGAGGAAATAAAAAACATGAGTCATTGAAGCATAACATAGAAATAAAACATGGAATTTTGGAAGACACATGAGAATATAAAAATGATTTTCAATGTAGTCAAGGAATTTCTGGAAAGTCTGTCTTGGTAGTATGGGATCAATTCCCAACCCATCTTTGTAGTTATGGTTCACTACAATAACCATATTGGTATTCATGGTTTACTCCCATAACCATCTTGGCAGACAAGGACCTTTATGTTTATTTCACGAGAAACAAATCTTTACCCAATTCATTGGAGGGAGATATAGGTCCCACTCATCACTTAATGAAATCATTATTACATATTCCACAATATCATAAACAATTACATAATAACCAATGTAATGGAATAGGTTTCATAAACATGTAATCATATAAGAACTAGTGAAAAATAGGCAGGTTTAATAATAATTTAATAAAAATAATAACCCTTTAAAAGAACGGGGTTTCTCAAACATCATGGAATCAAAGAATAAACCATTTGGAGAAAGAATGTGAATGTTATTCTTGAACTATAACAAATTATGTCATCATAGGTGGGGAAGGATTTAAAAAGATCTCTTGGAACATGAATTTCCCTTAAAAATATATTTTTAAAACATAAAACACTTTCAAAACCCTTTCTTTGAAACCACTTTGAAAAGATAAATGAATCATGAAAATCATTTGAAATAGTTTTTAAGGAAAACATTCTTTCTTTATTGAAATTGTTTTCTATTGTTATGATGCCGCACAATTTAAAAAAAATTATCTGGAAATAACATTGTAATATTTTTTGGAAATATTTAATGTAATAATAAATCATGAAAGCATTAAAATTGGTTCATTCCATATAATTTAAAAAATATTCTTTTAGTACTCTTATAAGAAAAGTTAAAAAGAATGTTGTTTGAAAAATGAAATAAAAATTCCTTTTAAACCACATAGTAAGAAGACACAAATGTGTATAATTGACATTAAATATTCCTAGGATAATAATAATACATTTTATGAAAACATTTTTAGAAAATATGGATATAGATGGTAAATATTAACCAATGTAATTGTTACATGAAATAATCCCAAATATATAATAGATTGTAATATCAACACTAATCACCTTATAATCAATAAAATCATATACACCATGTAAAAATAAAATTATTAGAATACTAAAATATCATAATCTTCTGGATACAACTCATAATGGTATGTATATACACCATGTATAAGAAACAAGTAGTTTATGAGGTTTGTGTCTCACAAAAGTAAAGGTGAGACAAAAATCTCATAGAATAGGTCATACTTCTTAAATACACATCTGAAACTCCTATATAGTGGTTTTAAAAATATTAATAACCTATAGTAGAATAATAATAATATTTTCTATAACATATACGATTCATTTATGTATTTATATTAACCGTTCATTTATCAATTCCATGTTAAAGCAATGTTTCAAGTAATAATAGATTTGTTTATCATACGTGTATTGACTTATTATTCTTGATATTAAAACTTACATCATGATTTAATTACTTCCATAATTGAAAACATGATGTATATATCATATATATTTAGTATATAAATATATATAATAGATGGATATATGAAATGGAATACACTATTCATGGAGAAGGTAGTGTGTATGTACGCATGAACGATGTTTTAATTTTATTATCATAATGAATGGAATAATGTAAATGATATATATATATATTCATATATAATTAATGTATAATTATTATGAAATAAACTTCATAAAAATTTATTATATATTATTTATAACAATTCTTGAATGGTTAGTGAGGAGAAGGAATCTCATCACGTCGTGGAGATGGTAAGCTGTATGCACGCACGAGCGACATTGTAATTACCTTAATGGTTAAAGTTTCTGTAAATGGATGGTATATAAATAATAAAGAATCATTATCATGTAAAATTAATTATTTAAATCATTTATTTTCATTGTTAAACCCTTGAAAATAAATTATAGTAGAAAAATATTTTACACCCTGGTGTGGAGAAGATAATTAGTACATAGGAACGTATGGTGATATTGTTTTTCATAGGAAGAGTAAACGAAAAGAATATGGTTGTTACATAACAATAAAAACATAAAATAATATATTAGATGCATGATTTATTTCTTTAGTATGGAAAAAACATAGGAAAAGGAAGTGGATGATGAAAATAACTTTCTAAGAGTTGGTAAAACAATTGCATCTTCTTCGAGTGTCTAATTTTGATTTGCATAGAAGGACTCCTTAGGTTGAATTTATTCCAAAATTATCGACTCTAATATGAAGTGAGGGATGTTTTTAGGAGAAATGGGTAAGTTGTTATGAATTAAAAGGCTTTAGAGGTGTGAAAAATAGATAAGGATAGGTGATATTTTATAAGAGGGGGGGGGGTGTGTACTTTAGAAAACTAGAAAACTATTAAATTATAATAAATTTATCTTAGATTTAAAATAAATACAATGTGATTTATTTAAAGTATAATATGAGGATGGTTTTAAATCCTATCAACCAATGTATTTTAAACATTTTGAGGTCAGAAAATCAACCTTATATTTTGGATTTAACCCAAAGTCAAACAATTTAACTATTTCCACGACAAAATTACTTTTTTACACAATATATTTAATATAGTACTATAAAATAACAAAAAAAAACAATTGTATCATTTATAACATATTTAAAATTTTCAAATATAGTTGGTTAAGATAAATATTTGTTTTAGTTTTTGATCATTTAATAAGATATTATTTATTTTAAAATTTCATTTATGCCAATTTTGACACAATCTATCACTTGACTTTTTAAAAAATTATAAAAACTATATTACTTAAAAAATACATTAACTATTCCCTAACATGTCATAGTCATCCAAAAAAATTCTTTTATTTCATCAAATATCTAAAATTATATTTATTTCAATATTATTTATAGCATTTATTCGATTATTAATTTAATAAATATATTACTACATCATCATTATGTCACAATTAAATTTAATCTCATAAGGTCTAAAAATTATAAATAAATTATCATCATGTATGTAATTTTTTTTCATTTGTAATGAATATTTTTTGTCAAACATATCTCTCATATAACTTCATATTAAAAATGATAAAAATATTAAAATTTTATTATGACATTATCAACTCTCATTTAAATAAAATATAATAAAGGTTTTAATATAACACAAGTGTCTTCAAAATTATCATATTTTCGAAATAATATTGGGTTTGGTTAAAAAAGACTTATTCAATTAAATTAGGATAAGTTTTAGGTTAATTTTATAATAGTATAATATTATTTTTCGCTTTAATTACTCTATTTAACTTTCACAATGGTAAAAAAAAATTGAAAATTTACAATTCACCCAAAATTATTTTCATCATATTAGAAAACATTTTTTATACTAATTATGACCATATATATCAGTTTTTCAAAATTCAATTCACTGAATTGGTAATGTTACATTTAATGTTTATCTCACAGATGTGGATACAAGGTGATTAAAAGAGACATTTGAAAGATAAGTAAATTTTTTAATCTAATTTCAATATAAAAATGATCCTAATAACCTAAATTGTATTAATATCTGTAATTTTTATCTAGTGTGACTTTAAAATAAATTTAATAAAAAATAATTATTTAAATGAAAAAGCCTGTTTCTTAACAACAATGCAGTATTTTTACTATTCATAAAAAAATTGAATCTTTTTCGAAAAATACCAAAAATTTACCCTATGATAACTTTTATATTAAAAATAAAAAAATGATATTTATTTTATCAAATTAAATTTTATAAAATCTTTTAAATTTAAAAATAATTTCATTTGAGAAAATAGTAGTTTTAAACATATAAATACATTACAAAATATTATATTTTTTATTATCAAAACCATGAAAAATAATACCTGAAAACTATATATTACTATTAAAATTGGGTGTTTAACAGCTAGGATATGAATATCTCATTTAAATATTTATAATTTTAATGTTTTTTTCATAAAAACATAGTTTTGTGTGTATCAAAATTCTAGTCGGTGTTGCGTGTAGTGAAAGGTTTCCTTGGTGATGCGCATAACATAATCATAACATAGTTCTTTTATATAATAAAAAAAATATATATCTAGTGTCGTATGAAGTTAAAATTTAAAAATACTAAATTAATTCAAACAAACATTTACAAAATCTCTAGGTGTTACATTCTACCCCCCTTAAAATTTATTTTCCCCTTGAAATTATTTTGTGTTATCAAATATTTAATACTTGAATTTTTCTTTTATAGAAAACCACATAACAAATAAAAATTATAAAACATCCTTTTAAAATATAAATGTTGGAAAATAACTGTTACCCAAAGTAACTCTTACCTAGGTTTCCATATTAGAGAACATAGGTAAATATTTGGGCAAGGATAAAAAGCATAAATAATTAAATAGATCAATAAATATCACTGATACCAAGAAATTTTGTGATCTATATAATGTTAACAATAAAAAACCATAATATAAAGAACCATGAAAGATGACATTGATATCATAAATAATAATGATAATAAGACACTGTTTTATATCATGATTCTTTTTTCTAATGTTGAAGAATTTCTAAATTTAGATATACTTACTTGATTTTAGTATAACTTCCCCATTTTATATTCCATGATCAATTTCCACTTCATCTCTTATTCTATGAAATGAAATTGAAATTTTCATTCCTAAAGCATTAAGAGATCATGACATCTATAAATAGAATTATGGTTTATTACATATATTTTTATCACAACATAAAGGTTAGCACAAGTTATCCAATATGTATAAATCCACCTATTGTGAGATAATAGTTTAATCACACAATCTAATTTGAAGTTTAGCATAAAAAATATATAAATGGATAAGCCCATAATCCTTTGAAAAGGTGATAATCCAAAATTTTAAAAAGAAATAAACTAAATAGACTTAAAATTTATCTCCCATATTACATAAGGTTGTTTATGGTTTTAAAATTCTAAAATTGTGAATACCTTAATCATGTATTATCTTGAAACATGGAAATAATCAGGATTACCATACGTCCTTATTGAATGAATGCATATTTCCTTATTCTGAAGTCCAAAAATATGTAATCTTCATCCATGATAGAATAACCCACATGTCAATAAATCTTCAATTTGTTCCAAGAAAATTGTTATAATCTAATATACTTATCCATATATAACATATCATTATCCAATGACATTCATATGGTTTTTTAAAAAATCACCTAATTACCCCAATAAAATTCTTGGATATCCATGCGATACATCATATTCTCCTTAATCCTTAAGTAAAAAATATGGTGGACTAATACATATATGTTTCATTATTCCATAATAACATTAAATTAATTCAACAACATTATTCTTATATTCCGATACATAAACACTGAATCATTCCATAACTTTATTCTCGTACTCCACAACACCAATAGTGATCACAAGTGATTTTACATTTCCTTAATCCTTAATAGGTTTCTGATGTATATAATCATTGATAACCGATGTATTAGGAACTGATTTACATAATTCCCATTCTATTTACACTTGTATTGCTAATATGGGGGAGGTTCATTCTACATGTCTTTCCATCCATTCACTTTTTAGCTATATTTTTCCCATCACATTGGCACTCAAATATCTGTAGACCTTCCTTTTCACACAGAAAATATTTACGAGACCCCTTAAGAAAATTTACTCCTTGATTTTCCCACACCTATATCATAAAGGATCCTTCTCTTCATTTTTTTCAAATATCCCTTTAAACTCAATCTTCTTGATTATTGTCAAAACTATATGATTAGTATGTGACTCTAACCACTATTTCAAACTCAATTTAACAATTAAAAATCTCATCACATCTATTAAAATATCTTATGGATAATTCCCATATGAGACTTGACATTAAGCCACTGAAGAACCAGTAAACATTTCCTTTGTGCTGGATGATAATTTAAGAAGTATACCTCACAAATTTTGGGAAATTGGATTTATAGGTACCAATAGATTTATTTCCACTTTCATTAACTTGATAAAACACTTATATAGTTTCATACCAAGAGAAGAATGAATTTACTTATTAAATAATACATTCTTGAACTCGTCTCAGGCCGTAGATTCAATTTTTCTCTTTTCCTCATATTATTTATAAGTTCCTACAATTGAGAAGATTCACTTTCTGAAATTATATAATATCATGATGACTTTATCATGTTCTAATAATATTTTAACTAAAAATATATTTTTAGTGGTACTAATCCAATGTTCATCCACTAGTGGATCAAAGGACCCACTGAAAGAAGGTGGACATTTCCTCATAAAGGACTCAATAGAATGTTGTTCCCATCGTTTCACATTAGGAAGTCCAACAGGATTCATAGCTTTAGAAATATTGGCCATCACAACAATAAGACTTTTCATTCTGACTCCTATATCATTTGGTTTATCCAAGGCATATTCAATGAATTTTCCATCACATTTACAATTAATATGGTTCCTTCGGGTTCTAACCATTGATTAAAAGAAAGAATATATTAAGAAACAGTTATCATATGATGTAAACAAATATTAATGAAAATTAATTTATATGATATTATGTTATGAAACCTTTATTAATCAATGACAGCATTGTTTTATCCTACCTTATTCATATACAACTTCTATTCAAATCCTTCATAATGGTTTGTGAAGATTTTGTGAATTTCCAAAGAATATCCCCTGGGATTGTCAAACTAGGTGTGCAACAAGGATCATTGTCGTGTACCATATTACATTTATTCAAAACTATATTATGTTATCAGAGTTGTTTCTATTAGGTACATATATAAAAGATCCACATCCACTTGTTATATCCATATATGGATGTAATGTAAGGAAACCACTCACTCTACTCTTTACAAAAATTCCAATACATCTTCTTATTATTTTCGTTATCTATATAAATTTTCTTAGTGTTATCACTAAGGTTTTGTCACCCTACATTCCAAATATTAACTAAAACTTTACTCTGATACCAAATATAAATTAACATGATCAACGTATATTTACATTATATCACTTCTACAAAATACATAAAACATTACAAAAACACACTCCCAAAGACTCTATTAATTTAGTGACTTTACAAACATGGAACACATTATTTTAATTTGGTGAAAGATCTTCAATATCTCTCATAAAGATCTTCACATTTGTTAACCCTAATGATAACCTTCCTTTATAACCCTGAAAAATGAAAGCATATGAAAAAGGGTGATATCATATATTCAGTAAGGGTAAACAATAAAGACAAGTAAACATAATCACGAGTTCAATGGTATGAGACCATGATCATGAAAATTGAAGATCATAACTTTCAGATCTAATATCATAAACATGAATCATTTCATTAATATTGGTAGTTCATAAAAATAGATCATGAGGAAAAAAGAACATTATTCATAGAAGTGTAACATAGTAAATAAACATGGAATTGTGAAAGACGCATGAGCATATAATAATGATTTCTATAGTAGTCATGGAATTTCCTCAAAGGACATCTTGGTAGTAGGGTTTCACTTCCCATACCATCTTCACAGTCATGGTTCACCCCCATAACCATCATGGTATTCATGGTTAACTCCCATAACCATCTTGGTGGAAAAGTTATTTCATGACTATCTCATTGGATAAAAATATTTACCTAATACATTGTGGAGAGATGTAGGTCCCAACCATCCCATAATGAAAATTTTCTTACGTGTTCCAAAATATCATAAACAATAATATCATAAACAATATAATGGAATGGGTTTCATAAACATGTAATCATATAATAACCAATGAAAAATATACATGATTCATAATAATTACATAAAAAGAATAACCCATTTAAACAATGTGTGTTTCTCAAAGATCATGCCATCAAAACATAAACCATTTGGATAAATAATGTGAATGATATTATTGAACTATAACAAATTATTCCTTGATAGGTTGGGGAGTATTTAGAAAGATCTCTTTGAAATGAATTTACATTAAAAATAAAGTTTTAAAATATAAAACGTTTTCAAAACCCTATTATTTGAAACCACATTTAGAGCATATAAAATAATCTTGAAAATCATTTTAAACCATTATTGAAGAAAATATCCTTTCTTTGTTGAAATAGTTTTCTTCTCTTAGGATGCTGCAAAATTTTAAAAGGAAAAAATTTATTTTAAAGTAAACATGTAATCTAGTAGGGAAAGATTAAAGGTAATAAGGACTCATGAAAACGTAAATTTTTTTTTCATGTTGTATATGTAAAAAAACATTTCTCTATTACTTTTACCATAAAATAAAAAAGTACATCATTTGAGAAATGAATGAAATATTCCTTTAAAAACATGTATTAAAAATTAAAAAATAGGTAAAAAATAATTTTAAAATACAAAGAAGGATAATAAAAAATTTTATGGAAGAAAAATATAACACATGGAAATGGATGATAAATATTACACAATGGAGACCTAAAATGAATCAATCCCAAATATGGAAGAGATTGTGAAATCAATACTCATCACATTTTAATCAATAGAATCGTATGCCCCATGTAAAAATAAAATTATAAAAATATGGAAATATCACAATATTTTGGATAGTAATAATAAAATACATTCATGGGAAGTATATACACCATGAAGAAGAAACAATTAGTGTATGAGGAAAGTTTCTCACAGAAGTAATGGTGAGAAAAAAATACCATACCGTAGGTCTGATTCCATCCGTACATGTCCAAAAATCTTATAGAGTGGTTTTAAAAATATTTTCAACTTGTAAAGAAATCATAATAATATTTATTATATCATATATGAATCATATATGATTCATTTATGACTTTATATAACCCATTCATATAGAAATTCCATGTTAATATAACTTTTCAGGTAATAATCACTTCGTTTATCGTACGTGCTTGTAATTTTTATTATTTATATGATTAAATAAGTCATGATTTAATTACATAAAAAATGTAAAATATGATTTATATATGATATATATTCAATATATAAATATATATAATAGATAGATATATGAAATGGAATACATCATTCATGGAGACGGTAGTTTGTACGTACGCATAAACTTTGTTTCCATTTCTTATCGTATTGAATGAAAGAAATAAATGATATATATAAACATATATGTTGTTAATGTATAATTATTAACACATATATTTCATTCCTGTTTATTAAATATATTTAATAATCATTCTTTAATGGTTAGCATGGAGAATGAATTTAATCGCATCGTGGATATGACAATCTATACATAAGCATAGGTGACAGTATCATTCCACTAATGGTTAAATGGTACTGAATTGGATGATATATTATGTATAAAAAATACTTATCGTTTAATATTAGTTATTTTAATCATTTATATTTATCTTTATATGAATACAAATAAATTACATATGAAAAATAGTTTACAAGACAACATGGAGATGGTAAGTTGAACGCACACACAAAAAGTGATATTGTTTTCTGTACGATGAGTAAAATGAGGATTATGGTTGCAAAACAATAATAAAAAAATAAAAAAATATATTAGATACTGGAGTTATTATTTTAGTGTGGAAATGACTTTGAAAAAGGAAGTCTAAGAAGAAAATAACTTTGAAAGAGTTGAAAAAATAATTACCTCTTCTTCAAGTGTATCCTTTAGATTTTCATAAAAGGACTCCATAGGTTAAATTTATGACCAATGTATGGGCTCTAGGATAAAGTTAAGGAAGTCTATTGGAATAATGGGTAGAGTATTTATGAGAGAAATGATATAGATTTGTGAATGAAATAGAAGTAGATACTCCCTTTTATAGGAGGGAGGAGGGGAACTTTTGGAAACTCAAAAACTCTAAATATATTATAAATTTATTTTCTATTTCAAATAGATACAATGTGATTTATTTATATGATATGATGATAATGGGTATAAATAATCTCAAAAATTAAATTTTAGACATGTTTAGGTCACAAAATTAACCTTATCTTTTTGGTTTAACCCTTAGTTAAACATTTTAACTCTTACCATGACAACTTGTCTTTTTTAGACTATATGGTTAATATAGTTACAATAAAATGGATAAATAAACCCAATTGGATCTTTCATGACACCATTAAAATTATACTAATAATTTGGTTGACGTATAGATTTTTAAAAACTTTATATCATTTAATAAAATATAATATATGTTAATGTCTCATTAATATAAATTTTGAAACGATTTATCACTAGACTTTTTAAAAAATCATCATATGTATATTACTTCAAATAAATACACTAAATCATACATAACATTTAATATTAATCCAAAATTTTTTTTTATGGAATAAAATATCTCAAATGATATTTATTTTAATATTATTAAAATCATTTATTCGATTCTTCCTATAATAGATCTATAACTATATCATCATTTTGTCAAAATGAAATTTAATTATATAATATATAAAAATTATATTAAATTCCCCTCACATAGATAAAAATTTTATCTTTATAATTAATATTTATATTAGAAAATATCATTTATATATCCTCATATTAAAATTGATATATTTTTTAAAAATTGAATGTGACATTTTCAACTCTCCTTCAAATAAAATATATGAAAGGTCTTAATCATAAAAAAGTAGCTTAAAAAGGATCATATTTACACCTAAGATTGATTTTGGTTAAAAAATATTATCCAATGAAATTATGTTATTTGTTAGGATAATTTTATATTATTATAATATTATTTTTACATTTGATTGCCCTATTTACCTTTAACCATGGTAAATAAAATTCAAAAGACATTATTCACCAAAAAATATTTTGATCATATTAGAAAAAATGTTTCATACTAATTATGACCATGTATATCCATTTTTCAAAATTCAATTAACAAAATTGGTAAAATTATATTAAATGTTAATCTTACAGATGTGGTTAGAAGGCGGGAAAAAGAGACGTTCGAAAGATAAATAAATTATTTTCTCTAATTTAATTATTAAAATTATCCAAATAAACTAAATTGTATTAATATATGTATTATTTCTATATTTTTACATTAAAACCAATTTAATGTAAAATAATTATTCAAATGAAAAACTTGTTTCTTAGCTATCATGCAGTATTTTTCATTATTCATTAGAAATTGAAACTTTATAGAAAAATACCAAAAAATTACCCTTACCTAATTTTGACATTTAATTTTTAAAAATGATGTTTACTTAAACAAATTCATTTATTAAATTGTATAAAATTAAAATGAAGTTCATTTGAGAAAATATAAATTTCAAAACATCTAATGAATTTTCCAAAAATTATATTTTTCATTATCTAAAGCATTATAGCTAATATTTGAAAACAAGTTGTTACTATTCATATTCTATGCTTAACAGAAAAGTTATAACTAGATCATTTAAATATGTATAATATTAATGTGTTGTTTCATAGAAACTTAGTGTTTCATGTATGAGAAGCCAAGTCAGTGTTTCTTGTAGTGAATGATTCCATTAGTGTTGCGTATAATGTAATAAAAAATTAGTTCGTTTATATAGTAAAAAAAATCTACATTTAGTGTTGTGTGAAGTGAAAATATCAAAATATTAAATTAATTTGAAAAATAAATTCACAAAATCATAGGGTATTACTATTTAAAAAAGTGAAACCCCTAGTTTTTTATTAATATTTCAATAAATTGAAGAATAAATTTATTAATGGTGTTTTCGAGAATATAACATGTCTAAATTCTAAAAAAACATTATATATTATAGCATACAATATATGGAATATTGATATTATATAAAGAATTAAATATTATTATTTAAATGTTACCATTATATCCATTAAGTAAATAGATGAGAGTGAATAGTAATGACGTTATGAAATATATAATGGTCATACTCATTTATAATTAAATCTCTCTAAATATGAACTCAATATTTTTAGAAATTTTATTTTATTCTTCAAAAGAAGATATTTGTCAAAAATGATTTTCATTATTTTTTTAAGGGATATTGAAATAAATTTAAAAATGTTTTTTATTTTATTACAATATTAATATAATTTTTGGATTCATCATTAAAAATTTTCTTTTGATGATTAATGTTTAATTTTCTAAAAATGTAATTTTTTAATAAATAGTGAAAAAATATAGTTTTATAAAACATTATTTTTCAATATATTAAATCACCCTATTATGATTTTAATATAATATAAAATTAAAATAAGTAATATTTAGGATTTTATTGTCTATTTAATTATAGTTTCATAGTATTTTTACATAATTTTTGTATAAATAATTTTTTTGGCTTAAAAACACAGTTTCCTTGAAAACTATTTATTATTTCTTTTTTGGGATTAATTATAAATTGAATTACGACACCTATATGTTATTAATTTTTAAAAATGGATTATATATTTTGAATCAATGGGTTGATATTTTCTAAAGAGTCTACTTTTATTTTTTTCATTATGAATAGTAACAATAATGATATTTATTACCACAATAAATGATTAATCAGGTAATTTTTGTTCAAATTAAAATGATAAGAATAATGAAGTGAACCAAACACACACCTAAATATTATTTGATGTGTATACCTCAACCATAATCATTCATTGGTCTAATTTTTGACCATTTGGGGCCACATGGATGAGACTATGACCTTTATATTATTTCTAATGAAATGTCAAACATGTCATTCTATTGTTTTTTAAGCCTACTATTTTTGATACAGTGTTATTTAGATAATATTTTAGATTATAAATAATTGTTTTTTAACAAAATAAATTATATTAATCATGATAACTTATTTTAATTTTATAGGGATGAAAAAATATCCTTCAATGTTTTCACAACGCTGATGTAGTATTTATTCAATTACTAAAACATTCTATTAAATGATATAAAAATTATCTAAAAAAATAAATTGAGATAATTATGGAAATTGAAGAGTTTTAAATATTACCATTACATGTTTATAATAAAACAAAATATTCCTTTCAAATTTCTATTGTTTTTTAGTTTTTAAACTTCAATATAATGAATAATATCATAATTGACAATAATGATCTTTTATGGGATTAATATGTCCTTTAATTATATAAAAATTATAATTTCCATAAATAATCACAAATCGGATAATATATGTTCTAAAATGTGTTTTCATTTTCATTTATATCCCTTTAAAATCACTTGAATATATAATTGTCTTAAAATATATTTAAATTTTTTGGAAAATCAAAGTGTACCCCTCCCATCTATTATAAATGGGCACATACTCTTATCAATCATTTACATTTCCCAAAATATTTTTCCTATCTATGACATGCCAAAATTCATTACATTAATCACTCAAATAATTATATTTTTCTTGTTCCTAGAATAAAAAAAATCGTATATGTTTTAAGGCATTAAGAGATGGATGTTTTATAAATAAAATGTATAGTTTTTTTGCATGTTTTAGTTCTGTTTCATCTACCACATCAATAAAAACTTATTAAATCAAGTAAAAATAATAAATATTTTATAATACATACACTAATATGATATTATTTTATTTTCATGAACTATATCCATCTCCACTTCTATAAAAAGGGAAATGAATTAATAATCTATGGGTACGGAAGCCCACTGCCTTTTAGATAGATGTACTTCATTTTCCGTCACTATCTCACAAGAATTAAAAATAATTATGGATTTAATATTTGTATATAATATTAATTAAATAATTATAATTATAAAGGGATAATATATCATTTATCGTTTTTCTGTTCTATTCACTAAAAAATGATAACATTTTCCATGCTTACGTGTAGACTACCACCACTACAAAGCGATACGATTCATTTTTCATCCACACAACAAAAATATGATATGTATAAGTATATTTAAAGATATAATACAATAATAAAGATATTATTATTATTCTGTGATGATAAAATTATACTAGCCTTCTTCCCCTAATGATCATTGAAAAATGTAAATGTTACTCATGCATATGTAGGACTATCTCCATGATTATAACATAGTTCATTTTTCATAACAATATTCAAAAGATGGATTTGAAACATTAATTTATTTACATAAATGATGCTGATATCATGCTTAATATTCTATATATAGTGAAATAATGGAATCATTGACCATAGTCTACCCAACTAAGTCATTTTACACATATGAATAGAATATCATCAAAATAATTGTTGTTAACATAATTAATTTAATAATTGTATATAACGAGTTATTAAACAAAATAATGTAATAATTAAATTCTAAATAGGTCTTATAAAACTATAAATTAACCTGAAATTATTATTTAAGAAGATAAATACTATAAGTGACAAATCATATTTTTACGGTGGTGCTTTTTTTAAAACCCAATTTCAATGTTTGTTTTCCAATAAATTTTACAAAATTAAAAGATGAATTTTTTTACTAATAAGGTATTAGAAGGAATTCTCACCAACTTTACTACTCAATTTTTTTGTTCTTTATATTTTTATATTATTATTTTTAATGATAATTAATTCATTT
Organism: Viscum album; assembly: GCA_963277665.1. NCBI lineage: Eukaryota > Viridiplantae > Streptophyta > Magnoliopsida > Santalales > Viscaceae > Viscum > Viscum album. The sequence continues at coordinate 1,782,940,691 of OY728150.1, forward strand.
TTATGTTTCAAGTTTGTATAATTTAAAAGATGTTTTTATGAAAATGGTATTTTTGATATCAAAACTGGTTTTATTAATGGGTTTAAAAGAGGTTCTAAAGGGTTTTATTCATGGTATGATACTTCAAAATATATTATTAGGATTTTATCCCAATTATATTCAAGGTTGATCCTATTATATCTTATATGGTTGGGGCACCCATCTAGATCTCTAATGCATAGGGTTATTCAGTGTTGAAAGTCAACTGTAATTTTATTCCAGTTGAAAGAGTGATTCTAAGAGTGCTATATAAATGATCTCACAAAGAACCTATAATATTATTATATTATTTATAATAAGTTTTCAAGGGAATAATTTGATTAAAAAATTAAAATTAATGATCTTCTGAAATGAAAAATTAAGATATTCTTTTCATAAGAAAGCGTTTATTTTTTAAATTAAATGGGTCTTTCTGGTTTTTAATTTTTTTTCATTAGAGAAACAAATTTATTATTTTAAGGTCCTCATAATATTTTTTGTACTCAACCACATTTTAAGATGTTTTTCACAAGTTTTATAGATAGGTGCTAGTAAAAATAAGTCTATATTAATGTTGCAATTTTTTTAATGAATAGAAATCAAGTTTTATTTTTAAATTTTTATATTGTTTAAAAATGGATACCGGATTATATTTTTCAAATTTTTATTCATGTGGGTTAATATTTATGAATGATTACCAAAATATCCAAAACAATAAAGCTAAAATCCCGTGTTAATGGAAGAATATGAATTCTAGTTTGATAGTAATAGATTTTGTGAAGCCTATGGTTAGGTCCTTTCTTAAAAATATTTTTTAAAATATACTAAAAATAAATTTAATTATAATAAATATTTATATATATTATAACTATATTCATATCTTATAAAGAGATCATTATTAGTAAAATATAATATTGATTAATAGTTTTTTAATTATGTAGATATTCTAATAGAATTTTATCTATAAATTTCAATGATTTTTTCACTCTCTCTATATAAATATTTTGTAATTTATTTCGTCTATTTTTACCAAAATATACTAAAACTACTTCACAATTAATATATTATTTTTAATAAAAGTTTACAAATATAGATTTTCAATATGTGATGTGTGTGGATAATGATATCAAAAAAATTAGATATATTTAAAGGAATGTTATTTTGTTATTGTGACCCCATCCCCAGAAGCCTAGAGCTAGTTACTTCTATAATTACATTGACTAAGATAAAATGAAATTAAAATTGATGGTATGATCAGTTATGTATTCATGGTAGACATGATTTATACATGAGTTTTAAATTATATTTGAATATAAAATATTTTAACATTACTTTTTTTTTGGAAAAAAAATTAATTCTATCTAGAGTATCTCTCTATATCAGTGATAATACGCTTAATGGAATCTAGGGGAAAGGAAAAAAAATAATTGTGAGAAAAAATTATTAGTAAGGGATATATTCATGGGAACATATCAAGAATCGCTAATAAAAATAAGCATGAAAAGGTAAATAACTAAGTAAGCATTACATTAAAAAATTGTATAGAGAATAGTAGATATGGAAATGTAATAACTATTCCAACTAATTAATGACTTGAGCATATTATGATTGGAATAAAATATAATAAAGATTTTACTTATAAATAATAACATGAGCTAGAAATGTGACCCTGGATCTTGTAAAAAATTTAATAATCATATGGAATGAAAAAAAATCATAATGATATAATTCACATTACTAGATATCTATAATTTACCAATAAGGATGCTTAAAAATAAATATAATACTACAAGGCTCCATGCCCAAAATTTAATACCATAAATGAATCTTGGAAAGAATATATTAAATGTTATGACCTTAGCCAAAACCAAATCTATTTTTCTCATAAAATATACCAGTGCATTAAAGGGCTATAGTGTGTCCCTCCCTTCACATACTAAATCCATTGAATTCCTCATTTGAAAGATGTGAAACATAATTAAAATAAAAAATCATATTAATATTATCACATAATATGTATTAATATTTGAAATACAATAATAATAATCATAGATTATCTAAATTAAATTGGATGGTCTGAAAATAATACATCCCAAGTCAAACTGATTATAAACAATTTAATGAAATATTAAGAATTATATCATTAAAATATATACAGATTTTAGTATGGTTAAGGGTTTTCTGTCATTGAAGAATATAAATACCATCAAAAAATGTTTAAAAACAATCTTATAGAAAATATACTTTTCATGTTGATTTTTTTAAAAATTATTTTCATTGAAAATCATATTTAGAAAAATTACTTTAAAAATACACATAAAAAATAAAAAATTATGCTTCAATTAAAATCTGTACATGTTAGTATATAATTATATACATACTAAAAAGAACCACACTTTTGCTTGGTAAAAAGGCTTGAAAAGTTACCTGTTCATAATGAGATAATTAGTTCCCTTGGATTTATTTTTATAAAGAGATAAAATGGGTAAACATGAATTTTAATAAATATTTCTTAAAATTTTATAGAATTTTGTAAAATTTTTTAGAAAACATTGTTTAGTAAGAAATTAGATTTCTAACTAATGAGTGAAATGAATTCATATTTTGTTAAAACATTTTGTATTTTATTTTAAGTAGCAAAGAGAAGAAAAGTGGTTCTATCACTTAAAAACGGTCATGAATAACCACATGAGAAGAACTATAAAGTTATTATTACACAGTTGGTATGTAAATTGTTTTAATGTAAATTCAATAATAAAATGTCTTTATTATGATGATTTTATGAAAAAAAACTATGAAAATGACCATTGGGTTAAAGTGAGAATTAATCAATTAATATATTATGGATATCAACTATAAATCCAAATAAAACATGTTTAAATACAAATATATAGAGTCAAAAGTCGATATACACATAATCATATAATATTAACGACAATGATGAAGTAATATTTATTAATGAAAAGGAATTGAGTTATTAAAATTATTTACTAACTAGGTAACTTCAAATCCATATTCACTTAGATTAAAAAATTTAAATTGAAACATATAATTCCTTTATAAATGAATTATAAAAGATATTTTAAGGTATGGGGTAGTATATACACCATATACAAGTAATTATGGGAATAAAATCAAAATATTCCTAAATGAAATGAAATTGAGACGAAATCCATTACTTTATGCTTTTTTTTGGAAGAACTATCTTTAACCTCATCTGCTTCGGGTATCCCCCTCAATTTTCCACTAAAACCATGAATGTTTAAGTTTCATAAAAAATGGATTCTAAGATGAGGGGTGGTATTTGCGGAGAGATTTGGACATATCTCAGTAGAATGAAATGGATTTAGAGGGTTGATGAATTGGTGGGAGTGTGTGCATTTTACACTCATTAGTAATTAAACATTTGGTTCCTTAACTCCTATGTTTTCATATTTTATCATTTGGTTTTTCATTATGATTACTATTTTTCTAACCTAATTATTTTATCCATTAAGACAAGAGTAAAATGACTCTAATTATAATATTAGAAACCACTAATTCTAAATATCATATATAATTTATGGAATAAAAATTTTATGCTTGTTGGTAATTAATTTTAAAACAAATGCAAGTAACATGAAAAAAACTGCTTAAACTATAACTATGATATTCTATATTTTTTTTTACTATTTTGAAATAAATATGAATGTTATAAAAATAAAGTTCCATTAATGGAAAAAAATCATTATCTAATAACATTTAAAAATAAAATTACAAAATAAATAATTTTAGTAATTTTAAATCAATTATTATAATATCATTTTTTATAAAATATCAATATTTTCAATTCTGAAATTATTAATTTAATATTATTTAAAAATTTAAATACAATGATTTTATTCATATACATTATGTTTAATTATGTGTATCATCACATATTCATCTAAAAAATTATTTTACTGAATAATGAATTCAATTTACATCACATTTAATTTTTTAGAATGATTTAATTTATTTAATTATTAACTAAATAATTAATTTTTTGGAATTTCTGAAGAATATTAAGTAAATAATTAATATATAAAAAATAAATATAAATTATAATGAATGTAAAAAAAATTCTTTAAAAATAATGTTTTTAAATGAGGTTATGTATTTTTTCATTATTTGAGAATTCAATATAGATATTAAAATAAAAGAAGGTTTATCTTTTTACATAACATATTTTATGGGGAAATATCATGGAAAATATTCCATAAATTTCATAAAATTTTATCTTATGGTAGTGAGGTTCAAAATATTTTAAGAAAATGGGTTTTAGACAAATGGGTAGGTCATTTTACACCTTATATTATAATATTTACCCTTATGTTAACAATCATAATCTATATTAACTATTTTAATTAGTAAAATTAATAAAATATTATTTGGACATTATTATAAATTATAAATTATTTTAAATAAAAATACGGGACCTATTTCTCCAAATTCAATTCACAAATGTGGATAAAAAAGTAAATTTTAATCCTACAAACTAGGTGAGAATGTGGGAATTTAAAATGAAAATGTTCAAATGATTATGATGTTTTTATATCTAAATTATACATAAAAATAATTCCAATGTCCTAAATAGGATTAATATATCCATAATTGATCTAATATTAAATTAAAATGAATTTGAATTATAATTTAGCATTAAAATTCATTTATAGGGAAAGTCACTTTTCAATTGAAATTATGTACTTTTCATTTTTCATCAACAAAATAAAACTTCTCAAAAATATACAAAACAATTAACCTAAGATAATTGTGAAGATCTTTTTTTAAATTTTTTTTCACATGAAATTTATATATGTTTCAAAAATTAGTTTTGAAAAATATGGACCATTAAAATGATTCAAAACAGCCTATCGAAAAATATAGTTTTTTTCTGCATAAAATTTGATTTTTTATCTAATTACTACCAAATATATTATAAAAATGTAAAAAAATACTTTATATATTATATATAAATCACTATTATCATTCAATAATATTTTATAATTTTATATATTAGGATAAAATTCTACTGGGCGTATAAAATAGCGTTTTTTTTAAAATAATTTTATTATATTTAATAATTTTTCTAATTTAAAATTATTTATTTACCAATGAATTATTTATTATCTAGTCAGAACATATATTAATAATTTAGTTAATCCTATTCATAACCATTAATTTAATAGTTAAGGGAAAATTTTAATTTTGAATAATAATATTAACAGTATTCGTTAAACATGGACTTCTATGTAACACATGCTATTGAAAAAAGTCGTTATTGCATGTAATGAAAGATAAAATAATGATTTATAAATTTAAAACTATATAATAGATTGAAATTTTAAAAATAGTAGTTTTATTATAATTTCTCCTGATACTATATTCTCCTTCATTATTGGCATCTCTTGTCAGATATGAAGTTGAATAAAAAGTAATTCTTTTTCAATTTGCGGGGTGTAACATTCAACCCAACATAAATAATAAGTGTCCTTAGAATTTCATCTTGATCATGGTAATTTAGGGTTTTAAATTTTAAAATTACTTTTTTAAAAGGATGAAATCGTAAATGTGTTCATAAAATATTAACTTAAAAACATAGAAATTGTTTTGTGAATATTATCTTGAATAACACATAACAAGGATTACATATAAGAGAACATCTATGGAATGTAAAAATATAGACATGGAAGAAAATACTAAATATTTATAAATAATGATAGAACTAATTGATTACAATCATGTGAATGATCAATGGAATGTTTAGGGTCTCAAAGTCATAAATTTGTGATGATTAATAAGGCCATCAATACAACATAAATGAATGTAGTAGGATCAAATTTTCTATTAAACATTATTTTTCTAATGTTGTGCAATTAATTTACTTCTTAATAATGAAGGAAATGTACACACTTTATAAGAAATTTTTTTCATTTGGTTGTTATTTCATCTTTTACCCCAATAAATGAATAAAAATAATAATTTATTCATGAAGAACTAAAATTAAATTTTAAAATATTGTAATATCTTTAAAAGAGTGACATGTAATTCCATATGTCTCTAAATATATTCTAAAAATAGTATGGTTAATACATTAATCTCTAAACCTCAAATGTAAAACTATGGGTTCATCATTAATATTTATTTTTCAATTTTTTTAATTAAAAAATGACATATGGACCAGGACATCAAGATTGCTCTTGGTAAGCAAAAAATGCATATCATACTTCGTTCATGAGTTAAATCCCCATTACCTTACGAGACACAATTGTTTTTCTCTTCACATTCAATTTTCCCTTATTTTAAACTACATTAACATAATTCCTACATAGTTCAAATGAAAAATATGATGGAAATCATAATAATAAAAGTAAATTCTAAATAAACATCTTTTTAGGGTTTTTAATACATTTTTTAATGTACTAATAATTATGTCTGACAATTATTACAAGGGAATTAATTATAATGTTACCCCTATAGTATATCAATACCATTGAACGTATGTCTATAAAATATAAAGGCATTATTCCTTATATAACATTTCTATTAAAACTTATACATTTCGTCAATTTCTCTTAAACATCTTTAATATTTGTAGACTTTTGTCAACCAAATCTAAAAAGTAGGTTTTAATTCATCGAAATTATCATCAATATTAAACTCATAATCCCATTATACACTCTAGACATGGATTCATTACTAGGAATTAATATATAATCTCTAAATTTCAAAAACAAAAATATTTTCTTCGATACTAATCATCAAATTATATAGTAGGGTTATGTTCTCTAATCTAAGCATTCCTAAATACGCTTCCTAGTGTTGGTACTAATTTTCCAATGATACCAAATGTATCAATCCCTACCCCAGTATATATAGCATGTGCATTTTTCTGTTAAAATTGGCATAAGATACAAGAAAAAACATCCTAACGGTGCAATTAGTTTTGTAGTCTTAGTAAACTAGATACAAACCTGAGCCTTACATTAAATTTGTAAGAACCCAGTTTTTTCTGTGAAATACTTTGGAATATTTCTGATGATATTCCAGGGCAGCGCCTTCGGACGGCGTGCGATTCCGAGCCCCGGAGTGGCCGGAATTAAATTTTCAGTGTGTTCACACTGGAAATGCTAAATAAATGAGATAACTCATTAACGGAGTTCCGGATCAGGGATCTGAGTGTACGGATGGGTCTAGAATGGGATTTTTACCCTAGGAATGACATAAAATTTGTCGGCACAGGACCTTTGGACCCCTCGCCCGCTTCTGGAACGTTAAACGGATTAAATAAATAAATTAAAATGTATAAGGGTGAAATGCTGGTATCTCTTAAACGGAGACTCGGATTGGAAAACTGAGGGAACCGTTGAGTTCGGAGCGTGCCGTTTACCCTAGGAAGGGTATAAGTTTCGCGGGCGCGGTCCGTTTGTGATAAACGGCCCCAGGGGCGTTTTCGTAATTTAGCGGCTTCGGACGATAAATTTTATATCTTTTGAACGGGGTCTCGGATTAAAATTCAGAGAACGCCGTTGTGCTCGGAGTGTCGTTTTTACCCCAGGGACGCCTTCCTTTTTGTCTTCTTCGAGGGCGGGGTCGGGGGCGTGCCGGGCAGGGGTGTTTAAGTGTTATTACTTAAACGCACCCCCTCCCTCTTCTCTTCCCCTTCTCCTCCCTCACACCCTCACCCCTTCCCTCCTCCATTACGGCGAGCTCCGGTGAGGTGAGCTCCAGCGAACCAACTCCGGCGAGGCAACGGCGTGGGGCGGATCGCGCGGGAAGCGTCGGGCAAAGCCCCACGAGGTAGGAGTTTTATTTTGTCTGTTTTTAAATTCCCGCTTTCTTTGAGCCCGATTTATACCATCGAATTGCTGCCCGATCTTCAAACAAATCCCATAGATTAGTAGAGCTCGATCCGAGCTTTTCAACGCACCTTTCAGATGTGAAGATGGAGCTCCGAGGCGTCCGCAGCGGCCCGGCGAAGTTGGGGGTGGTTTTGCGGTTTCCGGCGGTCAGCAGGGTGGTCCGGCGAGATGGCCCGGCGGAGCGGTTCGGCTCCAGGCAGGCGGCGCGGCGGCCGTGGCTTCGGAAGGCGGCGCGGCAGCCACGGCTTCGGGAGGCCGCGGTGGCGGTAGCCAGTGGCGCCGGGAGGGCGCCGGTGAGAGCGAGAGGGGCCGCGGGGCGGCGGCCCCGTGCGGCGCGACAACGACCCGCACTTTGCGGGTCGTTGTATGGGATGTGCGACCGGCCCTCGTGGCCGGTCGGTGAAAAATCCCGCGCGGCGGGCGTGCGGGTGTGAAGGGGAGCGGGCCGTAGAGCGGAGGCCCGCGGCTCGGATGGACCGGGCCTAGCGGCGGGCCCGCGGTCCAGCGGGCCGGCCCAAGCAGGGCGGACCGGCCGGACCGGGCCGGTCCGGCCCAAGGTGCTTTGCCCCTTAGTCTTTGGACGCCCATATTTCGGGCTACGGGCGTCCGTTTTGCGCAACATCTATGGAAGCGCGGGCCTTGCATCGAGGGGAATGTTTTGAGATGGTTTTGGGAATTTTTAATTCCCGAAACGAGGGGTCGCGGAGGCACGACGTGTCTTTAAGTGGACGAGCGTTTATCCCGAGATTCTTGTATTAGACGGCGCGGACGCATCCGACGTCCGATTTAAGCGCCGTCAGTGGCGTTGGAACCCTGGCATTGAGGCGGAGGTTTTTAGGGTGGTTTCAGCCGTTGAGGCCAGAGTTGAGGCGTGGGCCCCACGGTCGTCTTTTGAGCTGCGGGCGGCGTTTCACGGCTTTTTCACCGGACGTCCGTTCGGGGCGTGCGAGCAGTCGTTTTTGGATGTTTTTCCGAGGGGATTACAGAGGTGCAATCCGCCCGCCCTAATTTGGTGCAGTGGTGCGGGCCCCACGAGGGTCGTTGGGGCGTTGATAGTGTTTTTGCAGCAGTATCACCGGGCGACTATTTTGGACAAGTGAATAGTCCATCTTGCGTACTTTTTCGAGAGGATCGCAACGGTGCGATCCGTTCGTTGTGTTTTGGGACCGGGATGCGGGTCCCACGAAGCGCCGCTCGTGTGCGGTGCGCCGAAATGCATCTTTTTTTCCGGATACCCTTTCTACTCAAGCGAGTAGTGCTTTCGACGTGTTTTTCTGAGAGCATCGCGATGGCGCAGTCCGCCCGGCCTCTTTCGGAGATGTGTTGTGGGTCCCACCCGACCGGGCTACGGTGAATAGAACCTTTTTAACCGGGTGGCCATTTTGTGTGATTGAGTAGTCAATCCCGTGTGTTTTTCTGAGGGGAACACTGTGGTGTGCTCCGTTTGTTCAGTTTCGTGATTCTGGGGTGGGACCCACATGGGTTTGGTTACAGTGAATAGTACCTTTTTCACCGGTTGACCGTTTCAGGCGAGTGAATAGTTTATCTCGCGTGTTTTTCCGCAAGGTTTACAACGGTGTGATCCGTTTGGCTGTACGGAGCGTCTTGCGCGATCTTGTTAAATGTGGAAGCATGAAATGCGCTCTAAAGGTGGTTCGCCCTACTTTGCTTGTAGCGGACCTTTGGCGAGTGATCGCGCGCACTCTTGGGAGAGTGATATGAAGGGTTCGTAAGATGTGGTTGGTCGTGCCTAGGCATTTGAGGTGGAGTTGTTACGCCACGACTTCGCGTTGACGCTGGGTGCCGCGTGCACGATTGCCTTTGGGCCAGAACGAGGTACACTCTGGGAGTGTACAGGAGCGCTTGGAGGTACGTGCGGTTTGTACATGAGACAATTTGTGCTCTTGGTTGGGGTTTGACTTGGGGTCACACGACGTGTGGGCCCCAAGTGCATGATGTGTTCTGATTTGCGTACTTGGACCGCTCGTGGCGTAGAGGGTCCCTCTGTGTGTTTGTTTGACCAGCAGGGTGGAGTTTTTCCCTGGCTCTGTGCTCGTTGGTTGACGAGCAGGGTTGAGTGCTCTCCCCCTGGTTTCGTTCTCGATGGATCATCCAGTAGCGGTGCTAGTGGCACCCCGTGATGGAAAAGGGGCTAAACCCCTTTGGGTGAGCTGTGCTGGAGTTGGGTGGTTGCACGATATCTACTCTGTGTTCAGTTGGCCAGTGTTGTTCCCTCCAGTGGGGATGGCTAGAGCAGTTTTGAGTTCTACCCTCCAGCGGGGCTGGGTAGTGGGTTACTCATCGACTTCTAGGGTTTACCCTCCAACAGAGACTGGGCAGTGGGTCACCCGACGCTACTAGGGTCTACCCTCCAGCAGAGACTGGGCAGTGGGTCACCCGACGACCTCTTAGGTTCTACCCTCCAACGGGGATGGGCAGTGGGTCGCCCGTCGTCTAGTTCCAGGTCTACCCTCCAGCACGGCTGGGCAGTGGGTCACTTGTAGACTTATTCCAGGTCTACCCTCCAGCAGGGCTGGGCAGTGGGTCGCTTGATGATGTATTAAGGTCTACCCTCCAGTGTGGCTGGGCAGTGGTTCGCCGAATGATGTGCTATGGTTTACCCTCCAGCAGGCCTGGGCAGTGGGTCGCCGGTTGATGTATTAGGGTTTACCCTCCAGCAGGGCTGGGCAGTGGGTCACCCGATATCTGGTTATGAATTATCCTCCAGCAGGGCTGGGAAGTGGGACACCGGTTAGCATTCCAGACTCAGTACTTCCGACTAGGCTAGTCTGTGGCTTTTCCTCCGTGATTACCGGAGCGGGACCCTTGGTTGTACGGGTCGGTGATGGAACAGCTTGGCTTTGAGGAGACCTCTCGACTGCGGGGCAGTGATGAGGTGTGGTTTGACTTAACCCAGAACTCTCAAGTACGTGGGGCGCTTTCCCCCACCGAGACACGTCCTTGTGACGCGACCTAAAACCGTGCGGGCGAGTCAGTGCCGCCCAAAGCGGATAGTGTCGAGGTGTGGTGATTGAGCCCCTTGGCTTGCGGTTTGGGGCAGACGTGCGGGATGCTGGGCATCGATGGAGTTTACTTCTTGGACTATTGGCGACTCATTTTCTTGTGCTGAGCTACGGGATGGGGATCCCCTTATGACGTTGTTCGGGTTTCTTGTTGAGCATACCGATATGTATATACCTTGTTCGAGCACCCACTTCTTGGGTTTGGTTACTCTCCTTCTAGGAGAGGCAAAGACGCGCGGGGTATGCCACGTGCTTTCCGTGTCTAGCTTTTCGTGGTTGGAAGAGCCTACTCTCCTGCTATAGGTAGCGAAGACTCGACGAGAAGTTCGTCTTCTCACCGTTTCCATCACCTTGTGTCTGGACGAGTCTACCTTCTTTCATCTTGTTGGGTTGAGTTGGAATCTTTACCGGACTCTCTGTTGTACCCCCAATTACTTTCCTATTCGCTCTACTGCTCACCCTTCAGTACCTCCTTTTGTTGCTCCCTCGAGCCTTCGGGGTACCCTACTGAGTATTTTTATACTCACCCCGACATGGGCTTTGCCCGCACTTGGTGTGCCCTTGCAGACGACGGACAAGTGGAGCGTGGCTTCAGTGGAGTGTAGGAGCTTGGGAGCTTGGATTGTGTGTGGTGGTCATGGCCGGGTTCCAGGTGGGAGACCTATCAGCTGTTTCTTTTTGTTTACCTGTTTCCGGGTTGTGGAACTTTTGGTTGGGCGTGTGTTTTGCCCCTTTTCTTCTCAGCTTGTACTCTGTACTGTTTAGTGGTCGATGCACATCTGTGGTTTATATATATAGCAGTTGTTCTTTTTTACTCTGCTTGTTCTTTCTTTACTCTGCACTTTTGCATGGAGTTGCTGCGTGTGCGTGTGTACAGGTGCTTAGGCCAAGGCCTCCCCAAGTTGTTGTGCCTTCGGCACTGGTCGCCAGCCCCTGGCCTATGGTGGCGGGCTTGGGGTAGTTGCGGCTTGAGCCCGGGTAGGGTCGGGTTGTGACAAAGTGGTATCAAAGGTAGGTTCGTTCCTTGGGACGCTGTTCAGACGTCCCTAAAAGAGGAATTGGTTGGGATATAGGGAAACATTGTTAACGTGTCTCGAGAGCGGCTCTCAGGCCAGGGAGTCCAGTGATGGTGCGGCGGCCGACGTATCCATTCACCAGGACCTTGATAACCCGCTTGTCGACTCAGCATGCTGAGACACTTGTTGAAGGGAAATTTTTTTGTGCATCACGTAGGATTGAGTCGTTGACTGTCCTTCTTGAGTCAGCCCCCCATTGTTGATATTGGTATATACATATATGCTCATCTGACCGCGACACTCCTTGATAATATTCAGGATATCTCCGCGAGGACAGCCAGCCAGGATACCAGCCTTGGTTCGTGACGACGACCCTATGAGCTACGAGGCCAAAGTCTAGGACCCATCGTGCGATCCCCTTTCTCCGGGTGGGCTGGTAGCAGCACCCCCACCTATTGAGCAGCAGGCAGTTTCAGCAGAGCAGGCTGAGCTTGAGCGCAGGTTGAGCGCGCCCCATGAGTTCCAGCGGTAGGCACCGCTGAGGTTCAGTGGTGAGCCAGACCCTCGGGCAGGAGAGGTTTGGCTCGAGGCAGTGGTTCTCCTTTTCAGGCTTGTGCGGACGCCGATAGATCAGAGATTGGCTTTGGAAGCCAACCTTTTTCTTGGATCAGCTTGGCATTGGTGGAGTTTAGTGACTCAATTTCTTGACGAGTCGTCGCTTTCGTTGGGGCGACTTTCAGTTGTTGCTCTGTGAGGACTTTTCCCCCTCCGGATTTTGCTCCGTTCGGATTCGGGAGCTCCTGCAGTTTCAGCAGGGAGGGATGACGGTGGCCGAGTACGCGGCTAGTTTTGCAGACTTTGCACGCTTTTACCCGGACTTGGTCCATGAAGACAACATCCGAGCGCGGACGTTTGGGCAGGGTCTTCGCCGAGAGATTCGTTCTATCTGAGTACCCTTGGGTATTTCCACATACGCCGGGGTGTTATAGCAGGCGCTGGTGACAGAGGGCTTCCTGTCATGTTTTGTGGTTGGTGGTGGCAGTGGGCGCGACGGAGCTGGGACGTCTGCCTTAGCTAGCAGGCGTCAGAGAGCGGGATCTCGATGCAGGTGGCATTCCCACGGCCGGTTTCGGAGACGTGGTCATATACCACTGTGGAGAAAAGGTGCAGAGCCTCAACCAAGGATTCCCTTCCGTGAGTGGATCCAGGGCCGTGGTCGTACACCACAGTGGCGCCGGAGGGCACCAGGGCAGCCCAGAGAGCGCCGGTACTATGCTTGTGACGGGCGAGGTCACTTGGCATGAGACTGCCTGACCCGAGTTGCTGGGAGCTTCGGGCAGGCACCAGGTGCACCACCACGACACAGGAAGCCCTGTGATCTGAGTAGTACCCAGGGAGGTGGTGCTAGCAGAGGAGCGGGAGGAGTTGGTATTGGGGGATGGCTTTATGAGATCTCCCCATCACCACTAGGTGGTCCACGTCAGGCTTCAGGAGCTGACGGTTGGGACCCTAGGTAGCCGCGAGCTTTGGATGTCGACGATCCTGCAGAGCATGGGATGGTGAGAGGTACCCCATGAGACTCTTCTACTTCTTATAGTAGAATTGTTAGGCTCTGCATGTGAAATGATTCTCTCCCGACTCCTTGTTTGAGGTGTTACCAAGGTGACGCAGGGCGTTGGGTGTAACCCTGTGGTGGTAAGGAGAAAGGCGCGAGAGCTTTTCCTTTAGTCGATGGTGTTGACTCCTTCGCCTTTTGAGCGTGTAAGAGAGCATCGACTGTGGAGCCTAGAGTGACCAGATATCCTTGAGTGTTTCACCATATGGATATTCTGAAGGAGGGAATCACCGTGCCTTGTTCTAGGTGCGGGCAGTGATTCCAGTCACGGTGTGCGACATAGAGGTTTGACCGGGGAGGTGAGCTACCCCCAAGGGCCTTCGGGCCGTTTGAGATCGTGCAAAGGGATGGTGAGGTTTCCTACCGCCTTGCCCTAACCCCAAAGTCTGGAGAGGGAGCACAACATCGGCAAAGACCGACCCCGCATGAACAGATCAATCCTTTGGTCTGTGTGCGGTGGCACAGAGCTGTGTGTGGGTTCTTCTGGGTATGGGAAAGCCAGGTGTGGGCTTAGTACCCTGTGTTTCTCCCTAGTTTTTCTTTTCAAGGACGAAAATATTGAAGGAGGGAATGATGTAAGAACCTGGTTTTTGTTGTGAAAGACTTTGGAATATTCTTTATGATATTCCAGGGCAGCGACTTCGGACGGCGTGCGATTCCGAGCCCTGGAGTGCCCGGAATTAAATTTTAAGTGCGTTCACACTGGAAAAGCTAAATAAATGAGATAACTCCTAAACCGAGTTCCGGATCAGGGATCTGAGTGTATTGATTGGTCCAAGAATGGGTTTTTTACCCTATGAATGACATAAAATTTGTCGGCGCGGGACGTTTGGACCCCTCGCCCACTTCTGGAACGTTAAACGGATTAAATAAATAAATTAATTCCTTTAAGGTAAAAACGCTTGTATCTCTTAAACAGGGGCTTGGATTGGAAAACTGAGGGCACCGTTGGGTTCGGAGCATGCCGTTTACCCTAGGAGGGGTATAAGTTTCGCGGGTGCGGACTGTTTGTGAAAAACGGCCCCAGTGGCGTTTTCGTAATTTAGCGGCTTCGAACGTGAAGTTTTATATCTTTTGAACGGGTTCTCGGATTAAAATTACGAAATCGCCGTTGTGCTCGGAGTGTCGTGTTTACCCCAGGGACGCCTTCCTTTTTGTCTGCTTCGAGGGCGGGGTCGGGGGCGTGCCGGGCGGGGGTGTTTAAGTGTTATTACTTAAACGCACCCCCTCCCTCTTCTCTTCCCCTTCTCCTCCCTCACACCCTCACCCCTTCCCTCCTCCATTCCAACGAGCTTCGGCAAGGCGAGCTCCGGCGAGCCAACTCTGGCGAGGCAACAACGCGGGGCGGATCGCGCGGGAAGCGTCGAGCAAAGCCACACGAGGTAGGAGTTTTATTTTTTCTGTTTTTAAATTCCCGCTTTCTTTCAGCCCAATTTATACCATCGAACTGCCGCCCGATCTTCAAACAAAGCCCATAGTTAAGTAGAGCTCGATCCGAGATTTCCTACGCACCTTTCAGATGTGAAATTGGAGCTTCGAGGCGTCCGCAGCGGCCCGGCGAAGTTGGGGGTGGTTTTGCGGTTTCCGGCAGTCGGCAGGGCGGTCCGGCGAGATGGCGCGGCGGAGCGGTTCGGCTCCGGGCAGGCGGCACAGCGGCCGTGGCTTCGGAAGGTGGCGCGGCGGCCGCGACTTCGGAAGGCCGCGGCGGCGGCAGCCGATGGCACCGGTCGGGCGCCGGCGAGAGCGAGAGGGGTTGCGGGGCGGCGGCCCCATGCAGCGCGACAACGACTTGCACTTTGCGGGTCGTTGTGTGGGATGTGCGACCGCCCCTCGTGGCCGGTCGGTGGAAAATCCCTTGCGGCGGGCGCGCGGGTGTGAAGGGGAGCGGGCCGCAGAGCGGCGGCCTGCTGCTCGGCTGCATCGGGCCCAGCGGCTGGGCCGCGGTCCAGCGGGCCGGCCCAAGCAGGGCGGACCGGGCCGGTCCGGCCCAAGGAGCTTTGCCCCTCAGTCTTCGGACGCCCGTATTTCGGGCTACGGGCGTCTGTTTTGTGCACCGTCTGCGGCAGCGTGGGCCTTGAATCGAGGGGAATGTTTTGAGATGGATTCGGGATTTTTTAATTCCCAAAACGAGGGGTCGCGGAGGCACGACGTTTCTTTAAGTGGATGAGCGTTTATCCCGAGATTCTTGTAACGGACGGCGCAGACGCGTCCGGCGTCCGATTTAAGCGCTGTCAGTGGCGTTGGATCCCTGGCGTCGAGGTGGAGGTTTGCAGGGTGGTTTCAGGCGTTGAGGATAGAGTTGAGGCGTGGGCCCCACGGCCCGTCTTTTGAGCTACGGGCGGCGTTTCATGACTTTTTCACCGGACGTCCATTCGGTGCGTGCGAGCAGTTGTTTTTGGATGTTTTTCTGAGGGGATTACAGTGGTGTAATCCGCCCGCCCTAATTCGGCGCGGTGGTGCGGGCCCCATGAGGGTCGTTGGGGCGTTGACAGTGTTTTTGCTGCAGTATAACCACGTGACTGTTTTAGACAAGTGAATAGTCCATCTTGTGTACTTTTTCGAGAGGATCGCAACGGTGTGATCCGTTCGTTGTGTTTCGGGACCGGGATGTGGGTCCCATGAAGCGCCGCTCGTGTGCGGTGCGTTGGAATGCATCTTTTTCTCCGGATACCCGTTCTACTCAAGCGAGTAGTGCTTTCGACGTGTTTTCCTGAGAGCATCGCGATGGCGTAGTCCTCCCGACCTCTTTTGGAGATGTGTTGTGGGTCCCACCCGACCGGGCTACGGTGAATAGCACCTTTTTCACCGGGTGGCCATTTTGGGTGATTGAGTAGTCAATCCCGTGTGTTTTTCTAAGGGGAAAGCCGTGGTGTACTCCGTTTGTTCAGTTTCGGGATTCTGGGGTGGGCCCCAAACGGGTTTGGTTACGGTGAATAGTACCTTTTTCACTGGTTGACCATTTCAGGTGAGTGAGTAGTCTATCTTGCGTGTTTTTCCGCGAGGCTTACAACGGTTTGATCCGTTTGGCTGTACGGAGCCTCTTGCGTGATCTTGTTAAATGTGGAAGCATGAAAGGTGCTCCAGTGGTGGTTCACCCTACATTGCTTGTAGCGGACCTTTGGCGAGTGATCACGCGCACTCTTGGGAGAGTGATATGAATGGTTAGTAAGATGTGGTTGGCCGTGCCTGGGCCTTTGAGGTGGAGTTGTTACGCCACGCCTTCGCGTTGACGCTGGGTGCCGTGTGCACGATTGCCTTTGGGCCAGAACGAGGTATACTCCGGGAGTGTACGGGAGTGCTTGGAGGTATGTTTGGTTTGTACCTAAGATAGTTTGTGTTCTTGTTTGGGGTTTGACTTGGGGCCACACGACGTGTGGGCCCCAAGTGCGTGTTGTGTTCTGCTTTGCATACTTGGACCTCTCGCAGCGTAGAGGGTCCCTCTGTGTGTTTGTTTGACCAACAGGGTGGAGTTTTCCCCTGGCTCTGTGCTCGTTGGTTGACCAGCTGGGTTGAGTGGTCTCCCCTGGTTTCATTCTCGATTGATCGGCCAGTAGTGGTGCTAGTGGCACCCCATGATGGAACAGGCACTGAACCCCTCTGGGTGAGATGTGCTGGAGTTGGGTGGTTGCGCGATATCTACTCCATGTTCGGTTGGCCAGTGTTGTGCCCTCCGGTGGGGATGGCTAGAGAAGTTTTGAGTTATACCCTCCAGAGGGGCTAGGCAGTGGGTTACTCGTCGACTTCTAGGGTTTACCCTCCAGCAGAGACTGGGCAGTGGGTCACCTGACGACCTCTTAGGGTCTACCCTCCACCGGGGCTGGGCAGTGGGTCGCCTGTCGTCTAGTTCCAGGTCTATCCTCCAGCATGGCTGGGCAGTGGGTCACCTGTCGACTTATTCCAGGTCTACCCTCTAGCGGGGCTGGGCAGTGGGTCGCTTGATGATGTATTAAGGTCTACCCTCCAGCGGGGCTGGGCAGTGGGTCGCCGGATGATTTGTTATGGTTTACCCTCCAGCAGGGATGGGCAGTGGTTCGCCGGTTGATGTATTAGGGTTTACCCTCCAGTAGGGCTGGGCAGTGGGTCACCTGATATCTGGTTATGAATTACCCTCCAGTAGGGTTGGGCAGTGGGACACCGGTTAGCATTCCAGACTCAGTCCTTCTGACTAGGCTAGTCTGTGGCTTTTCCTTCGTGATTACCAGAGCGGGACCCTTGGTTGTACGGGTCGGTGATGGAACAGCTTGGCTTTGAGGAGAGCTCTCGACTACGGGGCAGTGATGAGGAGTGGTTTGACTTAACCCGAAACTCTCAAGTACGAGGGGTGCTTTCCCCCACCGAGACACGTCCTTGTGATGCAACCTAAAACCATGTGGGCAAGTCAGTGCCGCCCAAAGAAGATAGTGTCGAGGTGTTGTGATTGAGCCCCTTGGCTTGCGGTTCGGGGTAGACGTGCGGGATGCTGGGCATCGATGGAGTTTAATTCTAGGACTGTTGGCAACTCATTTTCTTGGGCTGAGCTACAGGACGGGGATCCCCTTACGATGTTGTTCGGGTTTCTTGTTGAGCATACCGATATGTATATACCTTGTTCGAGCACCCACTTCTTGGGTTTGGTTACTCTCCTTCCAGGAGAGGCAAAGACATGCAGGGTATGACACGTGCTTTCCGTGTCTATCTTTTCGTGGTTGGACGAGCCTACTCTCCTGCTATAGGTAGTGAAGACTCGACGTGAAGTTCTTCTTCTCACTGTTTCTAGCTCCTTGTGTCTGGACGAGTCTACCTTCTTTACTCTTGTTAGGTTGAGCTGGACTCTTTACTGTACTCTCTATTGTAACCCCCTTTACTTTCCTATTTTCTCTACTGCTCACCCTTCGGTACCTCCTTTTGTTGCTCTCTTGAGACTTCAGGGTACCCTACTGAGTATTTTTATACTCACCCCTGCTTGGGCTTTGCCCGCACTTGGTGTGACCTTGCAGACGACGGATAGGTGGAGCGTGGATTCAGTGGAGCGTAGGAGCTTGGGAGCTTGGACCGCGTGCGGTGGTCGTGGCCGGGTTCCTGATGGGAGACCCGTCAGCTGTTTCTTTTTGTTTACCTGTTTCCGAGTTGTGTCACTTTTGGTTGGACGCGTGTTTTTTCCATTTTCTTTTCAGCTTGTACTCTGTACTTTTTAGAGGTCGATGCACATCTATGGTTTATATATATAGCAGTTGTTCTTTTTACTCTTCTTGTTCTTTCTTTACTCTTCTCTTTTGCATTGAGTTGCTGCGTGTGCGTGTGTACAGGTGCTTAGGAAAAGGCCTCCCTGAGTTGTTGTGCCTTCGGCGCTGGTCGCCAGCCCCTGGCCTATGGAGGCGGGCTTGAGGTAGTTGCGGCTCGAGCCCGGGTAGGGTCGGGTCGTGACAAAATTTGTATATAGAAAATAAAAATATTTATTTTCTAAAATTACTTTATTCCATCAATCATACCTAATAATATCAATTATACTAAACTTCGGGAAATTTCAGGGTAAATAAATAAAATAAAGGTGATCCCAAATGCTAATTAAGGGTTATGTACAACAGAAGATATCATGAATCAATAAGAATAACCCAGATGGAATGATAAATAACTAAGAATACATGATATTTAATAAATGTATCTAGCATAAAAAATATGGAAAGGAAAAAAAGATGTCAATTTGTAATGTATCATAATTTCTGTGTTATTTTTTAAGTATAAAGAATTATTTTGAGACCAAGAAATTCGACAGCATGTAATTCTGAGGCTCAGAGAGAGAAAAATTGAATTGTAAACATTTTTTAATGTACGCTCATTAAATGCGATAGAGTGATTTTTGATCTTTTGAACCAGTTCTTGGATCAAAATTATGACCATACCATTGAATTCAGAATGCCATGATTTGCCTAGAAATGACTTAACAGTGGTCAATAAGGGCAGAGCAGAAATGTTATTTTTCAGATATTTCGAGAAAAATAATAAAATAATTAAAATAAATTTTTTTCTTTCTCGCTGCTAGGTGGAGGACGGTGGCACTGTGGTGCCTCGATGAGGTGGTGACTAGGCTAATTAATGGGGGAACAATATTGGACCGTTGAAACCGAGAAACTATTACCTTAATGACTCCTTAAATATGGCTCATTAAATGAGGCTTATTTAATGAGCATTACTAACTAGAAAATCATCACTGCACTTTTTGTTTTATTTAAATAATTCAACATGTAAAGTTTGGGAATTAAACATGGATGATTACTTGACGAAACTCAAGCGAATCTCGTATCCAACAAAGAATGACAATCACTGGTGGATCTCCAACATCTTCGACGCAGTACGAATAATGGAGCCAGAAGTGATGACGTCGATGTCTTGGACTCCCAAGGATGAAATCTTTGGAATAGAATATCAATGAGGTAGGGGTTATTTGATTTTAAAGTTTCCCAATTCTTATTTCAAAAACAATGATAATACAATAACCCACAAATAGGTTAATCTGCAAACATTACATTCTTACGGGAGGGTTATTTCTTTTGGGTTTTTTTCGGGATTGAATTATCATTTTTGTTCACATTGATATCCCATGACCGCCCTTGTTTGTATAATTATAATAGGTAAGGCACGAGCCGACACAAAATATGGCCTGAGCCCCTCCGCCATGGGTGTTCATCGTGGAAAAACTCCTGAATCGATGGAGAGAGAGATTTGTTACCTTTGTGGTGGAGGGAACATTCCTCAAAGAACACAAGGGCAAGTTGCATGAAGAAAGGACCACTGTTGCACACTTGGTGGTCCACAAAATTGTCTTTCAGTAGGTGCCGGCGCACCACAACAGTGCTCTAAAGGATGTGCCCCATTACAGCGGAAGAAGCCATCAGTTAGAGGCAGCGGACGTGGTCGCTTGACCGTGTCGGAGGATCGAAGACGTGGCACCATGCCATGTACCATGTGATGGGATGCTATATCTCATCTACGGTAGAGGAGGTGCCCCACAGGGTGATAGTGGTAGAAGGGATATGATATCTGGCGCATCCTGTGAGGCACACCGGTCTGCTTCTTGCAGACCTGGATAGGTGCGAACTGCCCAGCGGCCCGGGCCTGCACTAGGGGCCGGACATATGGCCCACCAGGTCTGATCCACACTGGCGGGCTAGAAACACACCTAGAAGGATGGACCCTCACTTACAGGCTAGACCCGCGCCCTTCAGGACAATCCAAACTAGTCCGGGTCGCTATGTGATTCAGGAGGCTCGACCCTCGTCCATACTGGGTTGGGTCTAGTGAGGCCCATTTGGCCTGGTCCATTAGTCAGACCAGACCAGACCAACCCAAACCCTAAAGGGGTTAATTTTAGTTGGTCAATATTAAACCCAGGTATGTGGGACCCCTATGTCGGGCTATTCAGGTCAGTCTGACCAGGTCGGACCGAGCCCCATCACAACCATCCCCCAAGTTACTAAAACACATATATCTTGCAAAATGCACGTCGAAGTGATGATCCATTTGCGGCGTTTGAACCCTATCGATGAGAATGATATTCTCAAACACTTTATGGTGTCTTTTAGGTATATTGATATGCGACAAAGGGAATGAGGAGCGGTTTTCCTAGTTGTGCTACATACAGAACCCTGTTGTTGGCTGAGACATGAGGACTGTTAACTTTCGACTCTATATGACT
Organism: Viscum album; assembly: GCA_963277665.1. Lineage (NCBI taxonomy): Eukaryota > Viridiplantae > Streptophyta > Magnoliopsida > Santalales > Viscaceae > Viscum > Viscum album. The sequence continues at coordinate 1,782,961,915 of OY728150.1, forward strand.
CCACCATGGCCCTGTGGGAAGCATTTCTCTTTGACATGGAAGGAACATGGTATGAATAACTTTTCTATGAATTTGAAGGTCCACGGTACGTGATGAGGAGGAGTTCCCCTATTATCCACAGCTAGTGGGAAGCACTTTTCTGTGACTTTGCAGGCCCACAATATATGGTGGGGAGGTGTACCTAATAAGTCCATTGTTAGTGGGAAGAAATTCTTCGTGACTTGGTAGTACCACTATACTCATTAGACGAGGAGTTAAACTGCATTCATGGTGTTTGACCATTTGACTGATGATGTTACGGTTACTACCTTAGAATATACCTTGTATGGGTTGTCTTATGTTTTGTGATTTACTTTGAGGAATTTTTTTGTGGTATTTTATTTTTGTTTTGGTGTTCCTATAGAGAACTGTGTTACTCGCCCCTACACGGGCTTCACTCGGACGTGTTGGTTCTAGTGTAGATGACAAACCTTTCAATAGGGGTGCTTAGGGAGATGGTACTGAGAGATGCTAGGATGGTGGACTTGGTGTCCTAGGTCCAGGTGGGGCCCATTAGGACTGGTAGTACATGGAATACTACTTCAACATCTAGTATCTACACTACTCTCACTTTTATGTGGATTTTTATATGGATTTCCATAAAAGTTTTCATTTTGTGCTTGCTATTTTCATTTCTTTGTTGGGTTGTTATGATTTGCCACTTAATTTTAGTTGTACTTGCACTCAAAATTAATTATGTGGTACTTTTTCCTCCTTTCAGTGTTTTGGGATGTGGTTGGGTGTGTTTTTGCATACAGGTACTTATGAAAATGCCACCCATTTGCAGGTTGAATCCCTCGACCCTAGTTTCCAACCCCTGGCCATTGGGAGGTGAACTTGGGGTAGTCACGACATGAGCCCTTAAGGACAGGTTGTGACAAAGTGGAATCAGAGGATTGTTGGTTCACCGTAAAAGATTGGGATTCTGTGTTTTTTTGGGGAAACAATGTTATGTGTTGCGAGTCCGACTTTCAGATTCTGGTTGTCCAGTGTTGGTGCAGCACATGACGTATCCATACACCCAGACCTTGAATTCTTATTTTCAACTCAATACATGAAAAAATTGGTTATATAAGTGCCTCTTTATGATGTTTTGAATAAAATTATGCTCACTAGGTATAAACTTCTAATTGTTGTACATCTTGACCTATCTCAGGATTCCTCCACGTGGATGACAAGGTAGGATCCCGATATGAGGTCATGAGGACATCACACCTAGCAAAGAGGAGTCTTTCGGGGAACAATTCTAAGGATAGACCCACTAGGTGGTTCACTAGTGCTACCACCACCCCGATGGTCAGTATCTATTTTTGGAGGTTCTAGTAGAGGACGTTCGTAGGTATAGTTCTCTACACGAGTTTCAGAGACAGAGACCTACCATGTTCAGGGGAAAGACAGATCATCAGGTCATTGAAGATTAGATTGAGGCTGTGACATGAGTCTTCTGCTTAGTGAGGAAACCACCTAAACAGATAGTGATCTTGGTAGCAAGTCATCCACAGGGCTCGATAGAGAGATGGTAGATCTTGACCACACAGATGCATAATGAGGCGACCCTCACCAAGGAAGATATCAAGAAGCTTTTCTAGGAGAAGTTTTCCCCACGACCTTGTTCTCTATACAAATTCATGATCTGATTCATCAACAACATGGAAACATGATGGTGGATTATTAGTCAATGAAGTTCATGATGCTTTCCCAATACTCATCTGACTTGGTGTGAGACCCTTTATTTAGGGCTCGAGCCTTTGATTAGGGACTCAGGCGGGAGATCAAGGCATCAATGTTGTCTATTGGCATCCTTACCCTGATTGGGGTGCAATAGGGACCCATTATTGTCGAGAGATTTTGGTAGGATTAGGTGCTAATTATTATAGCCACATGTAGACCCCCTATGTTAGAGTCTTTGGAAGGAAACAGACAGCAGACGCAAAGGCCCAAGAAGGTCAAGTCTTTCAGAGGACGACCCTGACACTCAGGGTCGGTAGTGCGAGGCTCCCAGACTAGAGGGTGTCAGCTGGGAACCCGACTTTGCAACTCATGTCGCGGACATGGACACATGGCTCGTGACTACCTGAACCACCATATAGATGAACAAAAGATGGTCGAGGGGATAATGAGACAGTGGAAACGGTTTGACCGAGGAGGTTCGTAGGGTGGCTGACATAGAATGGGAGTAGGCTGAGAAACTGGTTGTTGGAGGCTGTTCGAGATGTTACCAACACCACCCCCATTTGGTCCACCATGACCAAAGGGAGCAAGAAGACATGGGTGAGAATAGCTTCAGGAAGCAAATTTTTATGACTATGGCACTCTAGAGATGATCCGAGGTACGATCTGTGTCTTCTCTACCTTAGCTGTAGTACTTATAGACATAACTTCTAATCACTACATCCTTTACATGCATCTCGTTCAAAGCATGGAGATTCTGGGGGAGTTGTAAGCTCGATCCATAAATATAGAGACTTGTATGGGAGAGGATTTGATGTTTACAAACTGGAGACGACAGTATTAGCTTACTCTAGGATGTGAGAGATTTGGCTGGGAGCACATAATAGCGACGTCGAGGATTTATGATGTCATCTTGGTTATGGAATGGCTATCCACATTTCATGCTCAGATAAACTATTTTATTCATGCTATGCGGTGTGTCAGTTGATATGGGATCGGGGTTTTTATTCACCAGTGAGATGGAAATCCTTGACACACATGACCAAATCTAAGGGAGGAGGGTGGAAACGATCACTCACTGGTTGGCTAGCCTCACCCTCAGTATGGTGGCATAGATTATTGCAAAATTTTCTATAGTGGTGGATGAGTATGATGATATTTTTCTTGAGGATGTTATAGGAATACCACCTTACATGGATGTATACTTCTACCTCTACCTATACCTCGAGACGAAATCGATATCCACACCGATATATCATATGGCTCACATAGAGATCTGTGAGCTGAGGTTATAGTTAGAGGACTTGAAGGAGAAGGGGTTCACAAGGCCCAATGTTTCCCCATGGGCATCCTCAATGATTTTTTCCAAGAAGGAAGATTGGAGATTGATATTGTGCCTGGACTTACGGTTCCTGAACTAGGTGACCTTGAAGAACTAGTATCCACTAACGGGAATCTATGACCTATTTGGCTAGATAATGGGGGAGGGGGAAGTTGTTCTCAATTATAGGACTTAGATCAAGCTATCACAAACTTCAGGTGCGAGATGAGGATGTATTGAAGGAATCCTTCAGGTGCCGATACAACCACTACGAGTTCCTGGTGATGCCTTTCTATGTAACTAACTCTTCAGTAGTGTTCATGGGCCTTATGACTAGGATCATCTAAACTTAACATGACCAGTTCATTTTGGTATTCATTAATGACATCTTGGTGCCCTTGGTGTTAGAGTAGGAGCATGTTATACACATACAGATAGTCCTGGATACACTTCGAGAGAACCCGATTTATGGAAATTTCACGAAGTGTATGTTTTGGATTTGGTAAGCTCGTATTCTAGGGAACATTATCTTGGAGGCTATATTCACTATGGATCTAGTGATGATATAGGTTGTGATTTCTTGGGATCCACCAAGGATCATGAATGAGGCACGTAGATTCTTGGGGTTGGTTAGTTACTCTCAGAGGTTCGTGCCTGACTTTTCAAGGGTAGCAATACCCTTATCGGCATTAACATGGAATGGAAAACCCTTTCTATGGATGGAGAAATTCTAGAAGAGTTTCCATGTGAAAATGAGGATACATAATAGTGCCCCCATATTGAGACTACTAGAGAGGGCATTAGGAATATAGTTTACTGTGATTCATCTGGGACTGAACTAGGTTGTGTCTTGATTCAGGAGTGAGCAGTGATATCCTAGGACCCATTAAAGTTGAGATAACATGAGAAGAACAATACGACCCATTAATTGGAGTTAGCAGTAGTGGTATTTCCTTTAAAGATGTGGTGACACTATTTGATGGGTGAAAAGTTTACACTTTACTTCGACCATAAGAGTCTCAAATATATCTTCTTCCAGAAGGACCTGAACTTTTTATAGTAGTGATTTCTATAGTTCCTCCAGGACTATGACTTTGAGATAGTCTATACTCCTAGAAAGGGGAACGTGGTGGAAGACATGCTAAGCTGGAGAATCGGGTTGCAATTGCTGAGTGATGTGAAACAGAAGTTAGCCACACTTTAGATATCCATTTTGAATGATTATGGAATATTATACCTTCAGTCGATGGATATTAATCCCCCACTCTTTGAGTGAGTTAGGAAGGCATAGGTTGTGGATGTTGTCTATGAGGCTCGATGTGCTCAGTTATCCTCTGGATGGGATCCTGATGGATTTTCGATAGGTAAGGAGCACCTCATCCTTTTTAGACGGTGCACCTTAGTACCAGTGGTGTTGAGGGAGGAGGTGTTGAGGGAGTTTCATACATCTACCTTGGAAATATATCATGGAGTGGAAAAGATGTACCAAGCCCTCTCTCACCAGTACTAGTGTCTAGGGATGAAGAAAGTAGTGGCCAAGTTCATTTCACGATGCCTCACTTGTTAGCAAGTGAAGGTTGAGTGTCAGGTTCTAGAAGGCTTGGCCCAACCACTTGAGGTACCAGAGTGGAAGTGGGATGGTATCTCTATGGACTTTGTGACGTGGTTACCACGTACATCTAGGGGACATGATTACATCTTGGTGATCATTTTCCAACTCACCAAGGGGGTTCAATTTATACCCATCCGAGAGCTGGGACCAATAGTGGGCATGGGACACCTCTACTTCCATAAAATTGTACGAATCCACAGAGTGCCTTCGATGATTGTCTCAGATCGTGATGCTTGCATTACAGCTTGGCTGTGGAAGGTATTACATGAGTTGTTAGGGAAGAAAATGCGCTTGAGAACATCTTTCCACCCCCATATAGATATTTATATGGAGAAGACCATACAGACCTTGGAGGAAATGTTTTGTTCTTGTGTCATAGACTTTGTTCATAGTTTAGATGACCACACTCCATTGGTGGATATCTCATACAACAACAGATATCACTCCACCATTGGAATGATACCATTTGCGGTCTTATATGGTTGTTAATGCATATCACTCTTATGCTAGACTGACCTAGGGGAGTCAGCACTCATGGGTCCAGAGTTGGTATGAGCTACCACATAGAAGGTGCAGATCATCCAAGAGCAGATGAAAAATTCATAGAGAAGGATGAAGTCTTATCCCGACAGAAGATAGAGACCCTTGGAGTTTGAGGAGGGAGGTCATGTTTTCCATTGGGTCTCACCCCGACGAGGAATATAGAGATTTGGCCGGGGTGACAAGCTATCTCTAAGGTTCATCAGACCTTCTCAGATCATGATCATATTTGGCGAGGTGGCGTACCACCTAGATCGTCCCCCACATATGCACCGAGTGCATGATGTTTTCCATGTGTCATATCTGAGGAGGTACATGCATGATCTAGTGCATGTCATAGACTAGGGTGAGGTGAAAATTGATGATGGGGCAAAGTTTGCGGAGTTCCTGGTGGAGATAGAGTATTAACAAGAGCATGTACTAGGCGGGAGGTCTATTACTCTTGTGCACATCCAATTGTAGCACATGAATTTCCAAGAAAGAACATGGGAGAAGGAGGCCCATACCCATTCTCAGTACACCCATTTTTTTGATTAGTTGTGGTTTTGGATTTCAGGGATGTAAATCCCAAAGGTGGGGTGAATTTAACTTCTCAAAATTTCTATGTAATTTTTTTAATTATATAGAATTATTTTGAGACTTTTAAATTCAATGACATGTGATTCCAATGCTAGAGAGCCCAGATTATAATTTTGAACTTTTTTAAGGTAGATTCAATAAAAATGAGAGAGATGTTTTCTATATTTTGAACAATTTCTCAAATCGAAAATCTATGGGCACTGTTGAATTCGGAACACATAGGTTCACTTAGAAATAACTTTTCTTGGACGGAAAGGGATGAGAAAAATGTTATTTTTCAGACTTTTTAAGAAAAATAATTAAATAATTTTGATAAATTATTATATTTCATTCTCACCATTGGGTGGAAGAAGGTGACGCAACGGTTCAATGACGATTCGGTGAAAAGGAAAATTAATGGAGGACTAATAATCGCTCACTGAAACGGTGATGCTATTACCATAATGGATCATTAAATGAGGTTAATTTGACGAGAATTATAAATGGGTGCAACATCTCTAGGCTTTTTGTTTTCTTTTAATAATCTAACATGTGGAGTTTGGGAATCAAAATTGGAGGATCTTATGAAAAAACTCTAGCGAATCACCTCCCAAAAAAAGTACGATGAACACTAGAGGATCTTCATCGTCTTCAACGCACCTCAATGAATGTATCCGGATTTGATGAATTCGACTCCTTGGAATCTTGAAGATGAATTATTTATCATAGAATATCAGTGAGATAGAGGTTATTTGATTTTAGAGTTTCCCCATTATTTCAAAACAACGAAGGCAGATTAACCCATGAACGGGTTAATTTTCAAACCATGTGTTCTTGTGGGAGGGAGACTTCTTTGGGGTTTCTTTATTCGGGATTGAATTATCATTGTTATTCAAATTAAAATCCTTGGAACTCCCTTGTTTGTAAACATCAAATGTGGAGGGTGTGGGATGACATGAACAAGGCCCATGTCCCTCCACCGTGGGTGTTCTTCATGGACAAAATATCAAATTAATAGAAAGACAGATTTGAGGCATTCATGAAGTAGAGAACATTCCTCAGAGAATGAAGGATCAAGTGGCATGATGAAGGGACCACCGGTGCAGACACAATGGTGTGTGGAAGAGTAGGTCTGTGACTACTGGCGGCGGCCAGTAGCAGTGGCCGCGGGCGGGTAGTGGTGCGCCACAACAGTGCACCAGAGGAAGGACCACGATGTAGCAAAACAAGCTGCCGGCTGGGATGGCCGTTGGAGGTGGCAGGCATAGTCCCTAGACCGCTGTAGAGGAGACATCCGATGGGGACCCGTGGGGTGATGAAAACAGACGGGACGCGACATCTGGCAACATACAGTGAGGCAGAATGGTCTGTGTCTTCGGGACTGGGTGGGACACGAACCTCCAAATGGGTCAGATTCTCACTAGTTGTCTAGACCCACACCCAGTAGGCTGAACCCTCACCCGAAGGACAAAACCATGCCCTTCAGGCCGGGCCAGACTAGATTAGGTCGTCGGGAAACCTGATGGGCGGGACCCTCAACCAAACCAAGCCAGGTCCAGTGAGGCCCATTGGCCAGACTGGACCAGACTGACCCATACCTGAACTATATTAGGTATAGTCAGTCGATATTAAACCGGGATATGTGGGACCCCAGGGTCGGGTTGGTTAGGTCAGTCCAACCAGGTCCGACCGAGCCCCTTCCCAACCGATCCCATGTTTACTAAAACACCCATATTTTTCAAACTACACATTCCATTCATGATACATTTGTGGTGTTGGGACCTTCTCTATGACGTGGATATTTTGGAACACTTTATGGTGACTTTCATGGATGTTGAGACACAATGAAGGGCTCTTTGAGTGGTTTTCCCGGGCACACTATACACAAAACCCTACAATTGGCTAAGACATGAGAACTGCTGACTTTAGACTCTATATGAATCAACCATGGCCCAAAGGTAAGAACTTATTTGTTACTTTGAAGGACCATAGTGGGAAGAACTTCTCTGTGACTTTGGAGGCCCACGATATGCGACGAAGAGTACCTCACTTGTCCATGACTAATAGGTAGAAATTTTTTATGACTTTACAGGCCCACTCTACATGATGGGGAGGTGTACATAAGCAGTCTAAGGTTAGGTGGAAGCACTTATTCATGACTTGACAGGCCCACTGTACTCGTTAGAGGAGGAGTTCTCCAGTAGTCAGGGTGTTCGATGATGTGACTGATGATGCTACTGTTACTACCCTAGAGTATACATGGTGTGTGTTGTCTTGTGTTTTGAGCTTTTCATTGAGGAATTTTTGTGTAGTATTTAATTTTTGTTTTGGGGTCCTTAATGAGTATTGTGGTACTCAGACCTGCATGGGCTTTGCCCGCACGTGTTGTGTCTTGTGCTGATGACTGATGTTTCAGCATTGGGGCTCAGGGAGACATGACTGAAGGACAATACGACGGTGGACTTGGTGGACTAGGGCTAGGCGGGGGCTAGTAGAATTGAGAAGAAATGGTATGCTACTTCAACGTCCAGTAGCTTCGCTACTCTCATGATTAGGTGGTGTTTTCTGTAGATGGCCATCAGAGTTTCATTTTTGTGCTTTCCATTTTTAGTTTTTTGTTTGGTTTGTATTCTGGACCACTTACATTCAGTTGTACTTTCACTCATCCTTATTTTAGTGGTACTAGTTTCCCCCTTTTAGTGTGTTAGGAAGTGGTTGGGCATGTGGGTGTGTACAAGTACTCAATAACATGCCTCACATATGTAGTTTGACGCCTTAGGCGTTAGTTGCGAGCCCCTAACCTTTGGGAGGCGGGCATGGGGTTGTCACGACATATGCCCTAGGGGACAAGTTATGACACAATTAATTAATTATAAGAGAATAATATGGAAGGAATAAAATATGATAACTAATTTCATATAAATTGTAAGAACCTGTTTTTTTCTACGAAATACTTTGGAATATTCTTGATGATATTCCAGAGCAGCACCTTCAAACAGTGTGCGATTCCGAGCCCCGGAGTGGCCGGAATTAAATTTTCAGTGCGTTTACACTGGAAATTCTAAATTAATAAGATAACTCCTAAACGGGGTTACAGATCATAGATCCGAGTGTATAGATGGGTTTGGAATGGGGTGTTTACCCTAGGAACAACATAAAACTTATCAGCGCGAAACGTTTAGACCCCTCGCCCGCTTCTGGAATGTTAAACAGATTAATTAATTAATTAATTAATTCGTTTAATGTTGAAACGCAGATATCTCTTAAATGGTGGCTCCAATTGGAAAACCGGGGGCACCGTTGAGTTTGGAGCAGGCCGTTACGCTAAGAGGGGTATAAGTTTTGTCGGTGCGGCCCGTTTGTGAAAAATGGCCCCGGGGGCGTTTTCGTAATTTAGCGGCTTCAGACGTTAAATTTTATAACATTTGAACGGGGTCTCAGATTAAAATTCTGAGACTGCCGTTGTGCTCGGCAGGTAGTGTTTACCCTAGGGGAGGATTAAACTCGACCCCGTTGGGAGTTTCAGATGCGGGTCTTTTCAGGGGTTTTAAATTAATTAAATCATTAATTAATTTATTTAAACCCTCCCCCTCCCCCTTCTCCCTTGAACCCCCTGGCGAAACCCCTCCCCTCTCCACCGCCATCTCCGGTGAGATGGTCCAGCGAGGCGACTCTGGCGAGGTGCGGTGATGCCGGCGGTTCAACGCGAAGCTCCGGGCGAAGCCCAGCGAGGTAGGCGGTGTACGTTTGCGTTTTAAATTCTGAACCCCTCATTGAATCCTAATTTTAGTGTCTAATTGCTGCCCGATCTTCGATCCAAGACCATTTTCTCATAGATCATGTTCTAAGGTTTCCGACGTTGTTCTCGGATCAAAAATATGAGTCCCGGGGTGCCCGGTGCAGTCCCGGGAAGTTCCAGCCAAAATTCTGGTTTTCCGAAAGGTTTCTATTTTCCGGCGAGATCCAGCGGTGGCGGTAGGGGCTTCGGCGGCAGTCGGCTGGCAGTGGTGCTCTTCGGCGGTGGCGGTCGGCGGCTTCCTCAGGCGGGTGGTGCGGCTCAGGCCCGCCGGATGAGGGCACGGCGCGTGGGTGCCGGCGAGAGGGGATGACCGGGGTCGCGGCGTGTGACCCCGCGGCTGGACAGAGACCCGCGTGACGCGGGTCTCCGCGTGGAAAGCCGACGGACCGTGTCGGCCGGTCGGTGGAAGAGCCGCCCGCGCGGTGTGGGTGGGGTGACTCGCGGGAGGTGGCTGGGCCGCAGTCCCAGCGGGCCGGCTGAAGCGGGCCGGCTGGAGCGGGCCAGCTCGAGTGGCGCGGACTGGCCGGACCGGGCCGGTCCGGCCCAAGAGGGTCCCCCTCTTCTTTTAAAATCTTTGGACACCCGTATTTCGGGCTACGGGTGTCTGTTTTGCGCGCCGTGTGTAGAGACGCGGACCTTACATCGAGGATGATGTTATGGGGTTGTTTCGGGAGTTTTAACTTCCAAGATGAGAGGCTCGGGGACACGTCACGTGTGTAGAGCAGCTTAGCGGGCCTTCCGGGAATCTTGTTTTGAGCAACGCGGACGCGCCCGACGTCCGGTTTTAGCGCCGTCAGCAGCGTTGGAACCCTGGCGTCGAGGCGGAGGTTTCCAGGGTTGTTCCAGGCGTTGAAGCTGGAGTTGAGGTGTGGGACCCACAACCCGTCTTTTGAGCTGTGTGCAGCGTTTCAGCGACTTTTTCCTCGGTCGTTCGTTCGGGGCGTGCGAGAAGCCGATCTTGGATGTTTTTCTGAGGGGATTGCAATGGTGCAATCCACCCGCTCTAATTCGGCACGATGGTGCGGGGCCCACGAGGGATGTTTGTGCGTCGATGGTGATTTTCCATCTCCATCACCGGGCGACCATTTGGGACAAGTGAGTAGTCCACCTTGTATTCTTTTTCGAGAGGATCGCAACGGTGCGATCTGTTTGTTGGGTTTTGGTACCGGGATGCGGGTCCCACGAAGCACTTCTCGTGTGCGGTGTGCCGGAACGTATCTTTTTCTCCGGATATTCGTTGCAATAAAGTGAGTAGTGCTTTTGACGTGTTTTCCCAAGGGGATTTCATTGGTGCGATGTGCTCAACCATTTTCATGGCCGAGGCTCGGGATCACAGGACGCCATTCAGGCATGAGGCGGTGTTGGTGAATTTTCCGTCGGATATCCGTTTGAGGTGAGTAAGTAGTCGATCTCGTGTGTTTTTCCGCGAGGATTACAATGGTGTAATCCTATTGGTTGTGCGGAGCCTCTTGTGTGATCTTGAGAATGCAAAAATGTGAAAGGTGCCCCGGTGGCGGTTCGCCCTACCATGTTTGTAGTGGACCCTTGGCATGTGATCGCGCAATCTTGGGAGAGTGATGTAAATGTTTCACGAGATGTGGTTGGTCAAGACTGGGCCTTCAAGGTGGAGTTGTTACGTCACGCCTTCGCGTTGACGTTGGGTGCCGTGTGCACGATAGCCTTTGGGTTAGAATGAGGTATACTCATGGAGTATACGGGAGCACTTGGGGGTACGTGTGGTTTGTACTTGAGACTCTTTGTGTGCATGGTTTGGGTTTGACTTGGGGCCACACGTCGTGTGGTCCCCAAGTTCGTGTTGTGTTCTGCTTCGCGTACTCAGACCTCTCGCGACATAGAGGGTCCCTCTGTGTGTTTGTTTGACTAGCAGGGTGGAGTTTATTTCCCCTGGCTTTGTGCTCGTTTGTTTGACCAACAGGGTTGAGTGGTCTCCCCCTGGTTTCGTTCTCGATGGATTGGTCGGTAGCGGTGCTAGTGACACCCAGTGCTGGAGCAGACACTGCACCTCTTTTGGGTGAGTTGTTCTAGAGTTGGGAGGTTGCGCGATACCCACTCCGTGTTCGGTTGGCCAGTGTTGTACCCTCCAGTGGATATGGCCAGAGAAGTTCTATGTTTGACCCTCCATAGGGGTTGGAAAGTGGGTTACTCATCGGCTTCTAGGGTCTACCCTCCAGTAGAGACTTGGAAGTGGGTCACCCGACGCACTTAGGGTCTACCAACCAGCAGAGATTAGGCAGTGGGTCACCCGATGCTCTTAGGGTCTACCCTCTAGCAGAGACTGGGAAGTGGGTCACCCAACGACCTCTTAGGGTCTACCCTCCAGCAGGGCTGGGCAGTGGGTCGCCCGTCGTCTAGTTCCTGGTGTACCCTCCAGCACGACTGGGTAGTGGGTCGCTTATCGACTTATTCCATGTCAACCCTCTAGCGGGGCTGGGCAGTGGGTCGCCTGATGATGTGTTAAGGTTTACCCTCTAGCAGGGCTGGGCAGTGGGTCGCCTGATGATGTCTTATGTTTTACCCTCCAGCAAGGCTGGGCAGTGGGTTGCCTGATGATGTATTAGGGTTTACACTCCAGCGGGGCTGGGCAGTGGGTCACCCGATATCTGGTTAGGGTTTACCCTCCAGCGGGGCTGGGCAGTGGGTCACCCGATATCTGGTTATGTTTTACCCTCCAGTGGGGTTGGGTAGTGGGTCACCCGATATCTAGTTATGAATGATCCTCCAACAGGGCTGGGCAGTGGGACACCCATTGATATTCCAGACTCAGTCCTTTCCAGTAGGCTAGTCTATGGCGTTCCTCCGTGATTACCGAAGCGGGACCCTTGGTTATACAGGTCAGTGTTCTGACGACTTTGACTTTGAGGAGACCTCTCTACTGCATGTCAATGACGAGGTGTGGTTTGACTTTCCCTATAACTCTCAGGTATGAGGGGCACTTTCCCCACCAAGAAACTTTCTTGGGACGCGATCTAAAACCGTGCGGGCGAGTCAGTGATGCCCAAAGCGGATAGTGTCGAGGTGTGGTGATTGAGCCCCTTAGATTGCAGTTCTAGGCAGACATGCGGGATGTTGGGCATCGATGGTGTTTCTTCTTGGATTGTTGGCGACTCATTTTCTTGGTCTGAGCTACGGGACGGAGATCCCCTTACGACGTTGTTCGGGCTTCTTGATTGAGCGTAAGGTTATGTATATACCTTGTTCTAGTACCCACTTCTTGGGTTTGGTTACACTCCTTCCAGGAGAGGCAAAGACGCACGGGGTATGCCATGTGGTTTCCGTGTCTAGCTTCTCGTGGTTGGATGAGTCTACTCTCATGATATAGCTAGCGAAGACTCGACGAGAATTTCATCTTCTCACCGTTTCCAGCTCCTTGTGCCTGGATGAGTCTACTTCCTTCCTCTTGTTGGGTTGAGATAGACTCTTTACCGTACTCCTTACTTCCCTCTCGGTTGTGCTCCTTTAATTTTCTCTATTCGCTCTACTTCTCACCCTTCAGTACCTACATTGTTGATCCCTCAAGACTTCGGGGTATCCTACTGAGTATTTTTATACTCACCCCTTCTTGGGCTTTGCCCGCACTTGGTGTGCCCTTGCAGACGACGGACAGGTTGGTCGTGACCTCAGTGGAGCGTAGGAGCTTGGGAGATTGGACCGCGTACGGTGATCGTGGTCGGGTTCCAGGTGGGAGACCCGTCAACTGTTTCTTTTTGTTTACCTGTTGCCGAGTTGTGGAACTTTTTGGTTGGGAGCCTGTTTTTCCCCTTTTCTTTTTAGCTTGTACCCTGTACTTTGTACTGTTAGATGTCGATGTACATTGTGGGTTATTTATAGCAATTTCCCTTTACTTTTCTTTTTTACTCTGCACTTTTGCATTGAGTGTGCTGCGTGTGTGTGTATGTAAAGATGCTTAGGCAAAGGCCTCCCCGAGTTGTGCCTTCGGTACTTGTCGCCATCCCCTGGCCTATGGAGGCGGGCTTGGGGTAGTTGCGGCTCGAGCCCGGGTAGGGTCGGGTCGTGACAAAGTGGAATCAGAGGTGGTTCATTCCTTGGGACGTTGTGCAGACGTCCCTAAAAGAGTAATTGGTTGGGATTTAGGGAAACAGTGTTATCGTGTCTCGAGAGCGGCTCTCAGGCTAGAGAGTCCAGTGATGGTGCTGCGACCGACGTATCCATTCCCCAGGACCCTGATAACCCGCTTGTCGACTCGGCATGCTGAGACACTTGTTGCAGGGGAAATTGGTTTGTGCATCACATAGGATCAAGTCTTTTACTGTCCTACTTGAGTCAGCTCCCCATCGTGTTTATTGGTATTTACATAGATTTTCATCTGACTACGGCACTCCTTGATAATATTCAGGATGTCTCCGCGAGAAAATCCAGCCAGGATACCAGATTTTGTTTGTGACGATGACACTGTGAGCTACGAGGCCACATTCCAGGACCCATCATGCGAGCCCCTTTCTCTGGGTGGGCCGGTAGCAGCACCCCCACCTCTTGAGCAGCAGGCAGTTTCAGCAGAGCAGGCTAGGCTTGAGCGCAGGTTGAGCGTGCTTCATTAGTTCCAGCGGCAGAGACCGCTGATGTTCATTGGTGAGGCAGACCCTCAGGCAGTAGAGGTTTGGCTCGAGGTAGTTGTTCGCCTTTTCAGGCTTGTTCAGACACCGACAGATCAGAGAGTGGCTTTGGCAGCCACCCTTTTTCGTGGAGCAGCTTGGCGTTGGTAGAGTCTGGTGACTCTGTTTCTTGATGAGTCGTCGCTTTCATTGGACGACTTTCAGTTATTGTTTCGTGAGGAGTTTTTCCCTCCTGCTTGCACTCTGTTCAGATTTAGGATCTCCTGCAGTTCCAGTAGGGGGGGAAGACGGTGGCCAAGTACGCGACTAGTTTTGTAGACCATGCACGCTTTTACCCGGACTTGGTCCATGACGACAACATCTGAGCGCGGAAGTTTGAGCAGGGTCTCCGTCGAGAGATTCGTGCTGTCATAGTACCCTTGGGAATTTCCACATATTCCGGGGTGCTAGAGCAGACGCTGTTGATAGAGGGCTTCCTGTCGTGTTCTAGTGTTGGTGGTGGAAGTAGGCACGTTGGAGCTGAGATGTCTGCCGCAGCTAGTGGGCGTCGGCAACCAGAACCTCGACGCAGGTGGATTACTGACAACCGGACTCAGGGGCGTGTTCGTACACCATAGTGGTGCTGGAGGGCACCAGTGCATCTGAGAGAGAGTTGGTGCTATGCTTGTGACGGGCGAGGTCACTTTGCATGAGACTGCCCGACCCAAGTTACTAAGAGATTCGGGCAGGCAGCAAGCGCACCACCACGGCAGAGGCAACACCGTGATCGCGGTGGCTCCTAGAGAGGTGGTGCTAGTAGAGGAGCGGGAGGAACTGGTAGTTGAGGACGACCTTACGAGGTCTTCCCATCACCACTAGGTGGTCCACGTCACGCTCCGGGAGATGACAGTTGGGACCGCGGACAGCCGCAAGCCTTGGATGTCTACGATCCTACAGATCATGAGGTGATAAGAGGTATGCTTTACAAATCTTCTACCTTTTAGAAGTAGAATTGTTAGGCTCTGTGCGTGAAATTCTTTTCTCCCTGCTCCTTGTTTGAGGTGTTACCAGGGTGACGCAGGGCATCGGGTGTAACCCTGTGTTGGTAAGGAAAGAGGAGTGAGACCTTTTCCTTTAGTCGATAGTGTTGACACCTTCGCTTCCAAGCGTGTAAGAGCGTCTTGGTTGAGAGACATCGACTGTGAAATCTTGTGTGACCAGATATCCTTGGGTGCTTCACCATATGGATATTCTGAAGGAGGGAATCACTGGGCCTTGTCTTATGCCCAAGTGGTGATTCCTATCGCGGCGAACGATGCAGAGGTTCGGTCGGGGGGATGAGCTACCCCCGAGAGCCTTCGGGCCGTGCGAAGGGATGCTGAGGTACCATACCGCCTTTCCCTAACCCCGAAGTCTAGATTGGGTGCACGACATCGGCAAGGGCCGACCTCGCATGAACAGACCAATCCTTTGGACTGTGTGCGGTGACGCAGAGCTGTGCGTGGGTACTTCTGGGTATGGGAAAGCCAAGTGTGAGCTTAGTACCCTGTGTTGCTCCCTAGTTTTGCTTTTCAGGGACAAAAATCTTGAAAGAGAGAATGACGTAAGAACCCAGTTTTTTCTACAAAAGACTTTGGAATATTCTTGATGATATTCTATAGTAGCGCCTTCAGACGGCGTGCGATTCTGAGCCCCGGAGTGGCCGAAATTAAATTTTCTGTGCGTTCACACTGGAAATGCCAAATAAATGAGATAACTCCTAAACGGGGTTCTGGATCAAAGATCCGAGTGTACGGATAGGTTCTTAATGGGGTGTTTACCCTAGTAACGACATAAAACTTGTCGGCGCGGGACGTTTGGACCCCTCGCCCGCTTCTGGAATGTTAAACGGATAAATTAATTAATTAATTTATACGTTTAATGTTGAAATGCATGTATCTATTAAACAGTGGCTCAGATTGGAAAACCAAGGGCACCATTGAGTTCAGAGCATGCCGTTTACCCTAGGAGGGGAATAAGTTTTGCGGGCACGACCCATCTGTGAAAAATGGCCCCAGGGGCATTTTCGTAATTTAGAAGCTTCAAACGTTAAATTTTATAAATTTTGAATGGGGTCTCGGATTAAAATTCCAAGACCACCATTGTGCACGGGAGGTGGTTTTTTACCCTAGGGGAGGCTTAACCTCGACCCCATCGGGAGTTTCAGATGCGGGTCTTTTCGGGGGTTTTAAATTAATTAAATCATTAATGAATTTATTTAAACCCTCCCCCACCCCCTTCTCCCTTGAACCCCTTGGCGAAACCCCTCACCTCTCCTCCTCCATCTCCGATGAGATGGTCCGGTGAGGCGACTCCGGCGAGGTGCGGTGATGCCGGCGGATCGACGCGAAGCTCCGGGCGAAGCCCAGCAAGGTAGGCGGTGTTCGTTTGAGTTTTAAATTCTAGACCCCTCTTTGAATCCTATGTTTAGTGTCTAATTGATGCCCGATCTTCGATCCAAGACCATAGTCGCGTAGAGAATGTTCTAAGGTTTCTGAAACTCTTCTCGGATCAAAAATCCAAGTTCCGGGGTGCCCGGGGAAATCCCGGGATATTCCGGCCGAAATTCTGGTTTTCCGGCGGGCTTCCTTTTTCCGGCGAGATCCAGCGGCGGCGGCAGGGGCTTCGGCGGCGGTCGGCTGGCGGCGGTGCTCTTTGGCAGTGGCGGTCGGCGGATGTGGCTTCCGTAGGAAGGAGGTGTGGCTTGGGCTCGCCGGCTAAGGGCGCGGCGCAGGGGTGCCGACGAGATGGGACGACCGAGGTCAGGGCGTGCGACCCCGCGGCTGGACAGAGACCCGCGCGACGTGGGTCTCCGCGTGGAAAGCCGACCAGTCGGCCGGTAGGTGGAAGAGCTGCCCACGCGGCGCGGGTGGGGTGACTCGCGGGAGGCAGCTGGGCCGTAGTCCCAGCGGGCCGGCCGGAGCGGGCCGGCTCGAGGGGGGCAGACCGGTAGGATCGGGGCGGTCCGACCCAAGAGGGTCCCCCTCTTCTTTTAAACTCTTTGGACGCCTGTATTTCGGGCTACGGGTGTCCGTTTTGCGCGCCGTCTGTGGCGGAGAGGACCTTACGTCGAGGCAGACGTTATGCGGTGGTTTCAGGAGTCTTAACTTCCGAGATGAGAGGCTCGGGGGCACGACACTTGCGTAGAGAAGCTTAGCGGGCCATCCGGGAATCTTGTTTTGAGCAGCGCGGACGCGCCCGACGTCCTATTTATGCGCTGTCAGTAGCGTTGTAACCATGGCGTCGAGGTGGAGGTTTCCAGGGTGGTTCTGGGCGTTGAAGATGGAGTTCAGGCATGGACCCCACGACCCGTCTTTTGAGCTGCGTGCAGCGTTTCAACGACTTTTTCCTCCGTCGTCCGTTCGGGGTGCGCGAGCAGCCGATACTGGACGTTTTTCGGTGGGGATTGCAATGGTGTAATCCGCCCGCTCTAATTCGGCACGATGGCGCGGGGCCCACGATGACCGTTTGGGCGTCGACGGTGATTTTCCATCTCCATCATCGGGAGACCGTTTTGGACAAGTGAGTAGTCTACCTTGTGTGCTTTTTCGAGAGAATCGCAACGGTGTGATCCGTTTGTTGGGTTTTGGGACCGGGATGCAGGTCCCACGAAGCACCGCTCGTGTGCGGTGCGCCAGAACGTATCATTTTTTCCAGATATCCATTGCACTCAAGTGAGTTGTTCTTTTGACGTGTTTTCCCGAGGGGATCAAATTGGTGCGATGTGCCCGACTATTTTCTAGGCCGCGGTTCGGGATCATGGGACGACGTTCGGGCGTGAGGCGGTGTTTGTGACTTTTCCGTCGGATATCCGTTTGAGGTGAGTAAGTAGTCGATCTCGTGTGTTTTATCGCGAGGATTACAATGGTGCGATTTTCTTGGTTGTGCGAAGCCTCTTGCATGATATTGGGAATGCGGAAATGTGAAAGGTGCCCCGGTGGCGGTTCGCCCTACCATGTTTGTAGCAGTCCGTTGGCGTGTGATCGCGCACTCTTGGTAGAGTGATGTAAATGTTTCACGAGATGTGATTGGTCGAGACTGGGCCTTCGAGGTGGAGTTGTTACGTCACACCTTCGCGTTGACGCTGGGTGCCGTGTGCACGATAGCCTTTGGGCTAGAACGAGGTATACTCAGGAAGTATACGGGAGCGCCTGGAGGTACGTGCGGTTTGTACCTGAGACTGTTTGTGCGCATGGGTGGGGTTTGAATTGGGGCCACATGTCGTGTGGGCCCCAAGTGCGTGATGTGTTCTGCTTCGCGTACTTGGACCTCTCGCGGTGTAGAGGTCCCTCTTTGTGTTTTTTTTGACTAAAAGGGCGGACTTTATTTCCCCAGGCTTTGTTCTTGTTTGTTTGACCAGCAGGGTTGAGTGGTCTCCCCCTGGTTTCGTTCTCGATGGATTGTCCGGTAGCGGTGCTAGTGACACCCAATGCTGGAGCAGACGTTGCACCTCTTTTGGGTGAGTTGTTCTGGAGTTGGGAGGCTGCGCGATACCCTCTCCGTGTTTGTTTGGCCAGTGTTGTACCCTCCAGTGAGGATGACCAGAGCAGTTCTGAGTTTGACCCTCTAGCAGGGCTGGGCAGTGAGTTACTCATCGGCTTCTAGGGTCTACCCTCCAGCAGAGACTGGGCAGTGGGTCACCAGACGCACTTAGGGTCTACCCTCGAGTAGAGACTGGGCAGTGGGTCACCCGATTCTCTTAGGGTCTACCCTCCAGCAGAGACTGGGCAGTGGGTCACCCGACGCACTTAGGTTCTACCCTCCAACAGAGACTGTGCAGGGGGTCACCCGACGACCTCTTAGCGTCTACCCTCCAGCAGGGCTGGGCAGTGGGTCACCCGTCATCTAGTTCCAGGTCTACCCTCCAGCACGACTGGGTAGTGGGTCACCTTTCGACTTATTCCAGGTCTACCCTCTAGCAGGGCTGGGCAGTGGGTCACCTGATGATGTGTTAAGGTTTACCCTCCAGCAGGGCTGGGCAGTGGGTCGCCTGATGATGTCTTATGGTTTACCCTCCAGCAGGGCTGGGCAGTGGGTGGCCTGATGATGTATTAGGGTTTACCCTCTAGCGGGGCTAGGTAGTGGGTCACCCGATATCTGGTTATGGTTTACTCTCCAGCGGGGCTCGGCAGGGGGTCGCCTGATGATGTATTAGGGTTTACCCTCCAGCGGGGCTGGGCAGTGGGTCACCAGATATCTGGTTATGGTTTACCCTCCAGTGGGGCTGGGCAGTGGGTCACTCGATATCTGGTTATGAATTACCCTCCAGTAGGGCTAGGCAGTGGGACACCCGTTGATATTCCAGACTCAGTTTTTTCTACTAGGCTAGTCTATGGCTTTCCTCCGTGATTACCGGAGAGGGACCCTTAGTTATACGGGTCAGTGTTGTGATGACTTTGACTTTGAGGAGACCTCTCGACTGTAGGGTAGTGATGAGGTGTGGTTTGACTTTCCCTAGAACTCTCAAGTATGAGGGGCACTTTCCCCACCGAGACGCGTTCTTGGGACATGATCTAAAATCGTGCGGGCGTGTCAGTTCCACCCAAAGCGGGTAGTATCAATGTGTGGTGATTGAGCCCCTTGGCTTTCGGTTCGAGGCAGACGTGCAGGATGCTGGGCATCAATGGTGTTTCTTCTGGGACTGTTGGTGACTCATTTTCTTAGGCTGAGCTACGGGATGGAGATCCCCTTACGACATTGTTTGGGCTTCTTGATTGAGTGTAAGGACATGTATATACCTTGTTCTTGTACCCACTTCATGGGTTTGGTTACTCTCCTTCCAGGAGAGGATAAGACGCTCGGTGTATGCCACGTTCTTTCCATGTCTAGATTCTCATGGTTGGATGTGTCTAATCTCCTGATATAGGTAGCGAAGACTCGATGGGAAGCTTATCATCTCACCGTTTCCAGCTCCTTCTGCCTGGACGAGTCTAATTCCTTCCTCTTGTTGGGTTGAGCTAGACTCTTTACCATACTCCTTACTTCCCTCTCGGTTGTGCTCCTTTACTTTTCTCTATTCTCTCTAGTGGTCACCCTTCGGTACCTCCTTTGATGCTCCCTTGATCCTTCGGGGTATCCTACTGAGTATTTTTATACTCAACCCTTCTTGGGATTTTCCCGCACTTGGTGTGCCCTTGCAGACGACAGACAGGTTCGTCGTGACCTCGGTGGAGCATAGGAGCTTCAGAGCTTGGACCGCGTGCGGTGGTTATGGCCGAGTTCTAGGTGGGAGACCCGTCAGCTGTTTCTTTTTGTTTACCTGTTGCCGGGTTGTGGCACTTTTTGGTTGGGTGCGTGTTTTTCCCTTTTCTTTTCAGCTTGTACCCTGTACTTTGTACAGTTATAGGTCGATGCACATTGTGGTTTATTTATAGCAGTTTGCCTTTACTTTTCTTTTTTACTCTTCACTTTTGCATTGAGTGTGCTGCGTGTGTGTGTGTGTACAAGTGCTTAGGCAAAGGCCTCCCCGAGTTGTGCCTTCGGCACCGGTCCCCAGCCCCTGGCCTATGGAGGTGGGCTTGGGGTAGTTGCGGCTCCAGCCCTGGTAGGGTCAGGTCGTGACATAAATAATCACATAAGATGGATATTTAACCATGGATATTATAACAAATCGATTAATCGCATGGAGTAATAATAACTAAATTCATAGTAATGGTATTCAAAACAATTTTTATCTTGAACAAACAATATAAGCCTTGTTCTAGGACATATAATTCTATAAAGGATTATGTCCAACAATATAATACTATTAATCCTTTGTGCCAAAAATTTCATAATTGTGAAGACCTCAACCAAAATAATATCTAGTTTTTCAAACTTTATCTACTGATGTATCGAGAGGATATAGAAAGAGAAACCGGTTACATATAATATCTATTGAATTCATCATATAAAATGGTTGAAACATAATTATCACAAACTTTTGAATTTAAACTAGAATATAAAGTGTATATAATTGACCTAATCATTAAACATTATCATATACCATCCAATGTAAATTTAATTATATCAAAATACTAAATACGCCATTAAACTGATCATAAAACATCTAGGAAAATAATAAGGACAATATCATTGAAATATATTCCCATTAGAATAGGGAGAATTGGTTGTTGTCATTTTTCAATTTAAATATAATAAAAATATCTTTAAAAAATTGCTGAGGAAAATATTCTTTTAATCTTGAAAATAATTTTGAAATCTTTTTCATTAAAAATAACTTTTAAAAACATTTTCATACAAAATGTCTTTATAAAAACGAAAATTAAGCTTCAAATAAATAATGGAAATGTATGAACATAATTATGTAGTTGTAAAAAAAAATTCTTTTTGAATGGTAAAAATTTTATAATTTTATTTAATTCAAATCCACTATGATTAATGAATTAAAATTGAAACATAAAATACCACGATGAACGAATTATTAATGATATTAAATTTAGAGGGGAATTATATGAACCATATGAAAGTAAATAGGTACATATTGTCATATTATCCTTCAATTAAATGAAATTGGGATGAAATCCCATACCTTATGATTCCTTTTAGTTGAATGATCTTGGACCTCCTCTTCTTCATTTAACCTACATATATTTCACTAAATTAGTGAAATATTTTATATCCCAAAACAATGGCTTCAAGGATAAGGGGTTGGATTTTTGGTAGTACGTTGGGAAGAGTTTGGTCAAGTAAAATGGCTTGATATATCAGAAGACATTGAGATAGTGAGGGCATTTTTATAGTTGGGGTAGAGTGGGATTATTGTAAATACTCAAAACTCTTCCCCATTTGGAGGATAAAATTACATCATGTGTATCTCATATTTATAAATAATTTGATGAAGGGATTATTTTTTCTATACACACCTCAACAACGAATTATAATGCTTCTTTTAAACATTATGTTCCTTAACTCTTATGTTTCCCTATTTTATCATTTGTTTTCCATTATGCTAACTATTTTTCTAAACTAAATAATTTTTACATTAAGTATAAAATAATATGGTCCTTTCAATATACTATACACCTTGTGATTCTAAATATGATATCTAATTTATTTAAAAAAAGTGATATGTGTTTTTAAATTTAGTTTTAACATAAGCACAAGTAATCCACAAAAACACCACTTAAACCATAACTGTACTAACATAGAATATTACTATTCAACAGCCTATATAACTATTGTAATAGTAAAAATTTTCCATGAATAAAAAATATTTTCTAATTATTAAAATTTATAAATCAGTTGAATGAATATAAGTGTTTTATAAATTTTAAATCAATTAATAAAATATCATTTATTATAAAATAACATCAATTTCATGTTTGAAATTCTTAATATAATTTTCATTTAAAAATATAAAATAAATGATTTAATTAAAATATATTATGTAAAAAGATTTTTAACAGGACATATTCATTTAAAAAATAAAATAACAGTATAATTTATTCAATTTACTTATCTTTTAATATTTTTAGTATCACTAATTTTATTTAATTGTTAACTAAATATTTATTAGGTTGTCATTTTAGAATAATTTAAATTAGCTAATTCAACTATAATAATTAATGATAAATTATTATTATGGAAAAAATTATTTATCATTCGAAATAATGTTTATATACATGCCAATGCATTTTTCCTACTTTACAAAAGTTGTATATATTTTAAAACCATAGAAGGTAAATGTTTTGTGTCTTTCTATAGGTAAATTATTATATGGGTCAATATAAAAAAAATGTGTTAAAAAAATTCATAAAATTAGATTATATTGTCATAAGGGTTGATATATTTCCCTTTAACGTGTTTTTGAAAACTAGGTTGGTCATTTTACACCTTATATTATAATTTTAATAACAATGTAACATCGTTTTTATCTTTATCCTTTTAATTAATTCTAATTGTTTTCATTAATAATTTTTTTTAAAAAGTTGACATTATAAAAAAATTTAATTTATTCTTAATCCAAATATTTAATCCCTTTTTACTTATTTAACTCAATTATTTTTCCAAAATTAATTTAAAATTAGTCCTATAGATGAGATGAGAAAGGGGGGTTTTAATGTTAACATGTTTAATATTTTTCTATGTTTTTATATAAAATTTTAAAATAAAAATGATTCCAATGACCAAAATTAGATTAATAATTATAAAATTGTTCTATATTTACATTAGTACCAATTAAAAATAAACTTTAATAATACAAATTATTTTGATGAAATGACAGTTTTTAATTAGTATTCATTATTTTTCATTACTCATCAAAAAATGATTATTCTTAGAGAAATAACACAAATTTACCCCAATATAATTTTGATATTACGATTTAGAAAATTAATTTTATTTTTTCAAATAAAACTTATAAATGAGTCAAAACATAGTTTTAAATCATATTATCCATTAAAGGCTGCCAAAACACCATTTTCAAAAATACAATATTTTATAATAAAAAGTGGATTTATTTTTATCTCAATTATAAAAAATATATTGGATCAATGTACAAAAATTATTGAATATATAATATATAAATATAATTATTATTAGTCAGTAATATTATGTTTTTTAATTTAATATTATAAAATTCCATTAGACATACAAAATATTTTTTTAAAACATTTCCTTTATATTAATTTTTTTATTTTCATTTTTAACTAACTGGTAACCGATGAATTCCTTTTCTATTTATGTAAAAAATATTTTCATAATTTATTTTATTATATTGATAAATGATAATATAATGTTCCAAAGATAATTTTAAATTTATATAATAATGTTAATAGTGTTCGGTAAAACTCTATCTTCCATGTAACTCATGTCATAAAAGAATTTAATTGTTTCATGTAGCCAAAGTTAACTAAAAATTGTGTTCATTGAAATATATATCACAGTGATATTTTTTTAATAGTAATAGTATTATAATGTATGTAGATATTATATTCCCTTCAACAGTTGTTATTGTATGTCACATATTTAATTTAAGAAAATACGAATCATTTCATATTTTTGGGGAGTTACATTTTCCATACATTTTATAAATTGAATCCTTGAAATTTATTCATGATCTTGGTAATGTATTTTTTGATATTTATAAAATAATTTGATGAAAACCCACATTGTTAATGGGTTAATAAAATATCCTCTTAATTATATAGACATGTATGTATGATTATCATCTAGAATAAAACATAACTAGGTATATGTGTAGGAGAACATCAGTGGATTGTGAATATATTGACATGAGGGTAAAGAGTAAATATTTATAATGAGTGATTGAGGTAATCGATGAAAAGAAAGTGAATGATAAGTGGAAAGTCTAAAGAATCATATCCATAAATATATGATGACCAATAATACCACCAATTCCATATAAATAAAGTTATTTGTATTATAATTTTGTTTCAAGATGATTTTCCTAAAATTAAATAATTATTCTACTTACTATGTACTTATAGAAATAAATTTACTTGATAATAAAAATTTATCCTTTAGTAGTTAATTGAATTATCACTCCAAGAAATGAATATCAATTTTTTGTATTGCCTAAAGCACTAGGATCCTCATTTAACAGATCGTATGAACCATAATAGAGTGAAAAGTAGTTATTTATGTCTCTAAATGATTTCCAAGACCAATATTGTTAACTGGTTAATCTATAAAAGTAAACATTAATAATACTAGTTCATCATTAATATGTAGTCAAAAAAATTAAAATTAGATACAATGACATATTAACAAATACATAATGTAGGCCAATGGTATGTGTGAAACCCTTATAGTCCTTCAGTCATGGGTTCAAACCCCGTGGCCTTTCTGGATATAGTGTGTTTTCGTCTAGTATAAATGATTTCTTTAAAATAGTGTTAATATAATTCTTATAATTCTCCTATGATAAATATGTTTGACCATTTGAAATCAACATAATTTATAAATAATTTTCATACCAAAATTTTCAATAATATTTTTTAAAACGTCTAAAAATATTATTCAAAATTTATTACAATAAAATTAATGGTTATATTAAATATAAATTATACTAGTATCTTTGAAATTATATCCATAAAATGTTATGGAATTATTCTTGAAATAAATTTTCCTCTAAAAAAAATAACTTCACTAAATTTTTCCAAAATGTCTTTAATATGGGTAGAATCACATCACAAAAAAACATAATAATATGTGTTTAATTACTTGAACAGATCATAAATATTATTCTCATAAATCTATGATACTATACAGAAAGGGATGCGTATGTAGCTAAGAACATATAATATCTAACAAACGAAAAAATTATGATGATATTCTATAATTATCATCAACTTCTATTAGGGTTATATTAAAAAATATATCCATTTCTAAATTTACTTCTTAATGTTGTCACACAACTTCTCTGATACCATCTATAGATATCCCAATGCTAGTATCCTAGATCTCATTCCTGGTTCCATTATATTGTCATTAGATACAATGAAACACATTTTAATGGACTAAGTAGTTTAGTAGCCCTAAAAAACTAGATATATACTTGATTGTTAAGTTATTTTGGAATACAAAAATTTACTACTATTTTTTTTAATCTCATTATTACAACTAGAGTGTCAGTTCTTATCTGTCAGAATAAACATCAGGGAATACTTATCAAAGAAGAAAACATAAGGGTGAGATCAAGCTATCAGTAAGAGTATTATATAGTAAATTCTTTGATTAATAAATAAGATAAATCATCATGTAAAGGTAAATAACTAAGTACACATTCCATTAAAAAACTAGTGAGAGAAAAATAATTATTCTTTGGTAATAAATATGATAATTAATCAACAAATTGAGAATAATATGGTAGGAATAAAATATAATCAAATAAATCTATATAAATTATCACAAAAGAATATAACATGACCATTGATATTATAAATAATCAAATAATCATATGGGATAAGAATAACAGAATTCATACTGAGGAAATTCAAAAATACAGTTATCAAGAACATAAAATCTAGGTTTTGTGAAATGACATCTAATACTATAATATCTTATTTCCAAGAATGTAATACCTTCAAGGATTCTTTCTGAGAATCTTATAAATAAAAATCCCTCATCCAAAACCACATATAGTTTTCCTTATAAATCCTACTTATGTATGAAGGGGATTTAGTGGGAGATGCACTTCCCATTCTAAAATACTATTAATTTTTCATATGAAATGGGTGAAACATATATCACAACAATAATGGTATTAAAAATTCTATATGAAATTTAAATAATTTCCCCAATCAATAAATAAAATCACAGACCACATGAGTAATTTGAATGGTATCAAAATAGTACATCCTTAGATAAACAGATCATAAACCATCCGAAAAAATAATCAAGATGATATCATTTTGAAAAATAGTTTGATAATCATTATAATTAAAAATCAGATTTAATTTTTTTTCTTTAAATAGATCATTGTAAAATTTAAAATGATGATTAAAACAAATGATGGCCATGTCTGGGGGTAATTTAAAAAATTTCATATAGAACATTATTTTTTTGGTAAATGTTTAAAAAAGTGTAATGTTTGGAATGTGATAAGATGGTCACTTTCAAAACAGTTAGTAAATAGAAAAAATGGGTGAAAATTTATTTAAATAAATAATTTTTATTGGGTAAAATATTTATTTTTTAAAAAATGTTTATATTACATGGTTTTACAAAGAAAATGAATTTTTTTACTTAAGAGATAAATAAATTATCATTTAATTAAAACACTTTATCAATAATTTTAAATACAAGGAAGTGGAAATACAACACTATCAATTGAAAAATATCATGAATAAAAATAATAGAAAATATTTAATTTTTCTATTAAACAATTGTTATATAATTTTATTTAAGGGAAATTAAAGAAAAAATAAATTTGATTAGAATGATATTTTTAAATAAAAACTTAAAATTATCATAGTATTGTAGTGAGAATTAATCATTGAATCCAATATGCATATTAATTGTAAATTGAAATAAATACAGTTTAAATAAAAAATGATATTAAAAAGTCATTATACACGTAATTCTATAATATTAATGATAATTAAGAAATAATATAACAAATTTAAAAGAAATAGAGTTGTGAAAATATTTATCTAATGATAAATATTATTTTAAATCCACATAGATTAAAAAATAAAACTAAAATATTAAATACACTGATGAATGAAATATTAATTATTTTACATATAAAGGGGATTTATATATAATATATAAAAGTAATTAGGTGCATAATATTACAATATTAACTAAATAAATTAAATTGAAATTTAATTCCTTACCTTACACTTCTTTTTGGTCGAACCCTCTTTAAAAACCTAATTTTCGAGTAACCTCCTTATATTTGTACTAAAATTTTTAAAGGTTTACTTATACTCTATCTAATGATTCTAAGATGAGGGGAGGGACATAGTTGAGTTTTTTTATAGATTAGTCAATCCAACTGACTCGAGTGGTGTGAAAAAGTTGGGTGAGTGTGTTCCTTTTTATAGTTGAGTAGTACCAATCATGTAAATACTCAAAAATATTCACTATTTAGAGACAAATAATACCTAAGGTGTCATAAATATTTATACTTATTGAAATGGAGGGATTTTGTGGTTGATTCACACCTTAACCAAATAATATAACACGTTTTCTAAACATTTTGTTACTCAACTCATATGTTTCCTAATTTTATCATTTTGGGTTTAATTATGGTAACTAGTTTTATAACATTAGTATTTTATACATTAACACTGAAATAAAATTATCCTTGATATATAATATGTATCCACTAACTCAAAATAATATATATAATTTATTAAATAAAAATTATATGTGTTTTGGAAATTAATTTTAATAGAATCCCAAGTAAGGTGAAAATACACTACTTAAACTATAACTGAGCTAACCGAGTATGTTACTTTTTAGCATTACATATATGTATTATAATAGAACAATTGGTACATGAGTGCAATATATTTTATATTAATTAATATTTACCAATAACTTGATAGAATATTGTATTTTTATAATTTTAGATCAATTAATAAAATATCATCTTGTATAAAATAGCGTTATGTCATGTTTGAAATTATTAATTTAATTTGATTTTAAAAATATTATGATAATGATTAAATTCAAATATTTTAAATTAAAAGATTTTTAAAATTAAATTTTCATCTTTAAATATAATTTTATATACTAATTAATTCATTTAACTTCACTTTTAATATTTTTAATAACATTTATTTTATTTTATTATTAAATAAATAATTATCGTGTTTCCATTTAATAAGAAATTTATAAAAATAATTAATCTCTATAAATTAATTATAAATAATTACTATAGAGAATTCTTATTTATATTTTGATATAATGTTTATAGCTGAGCCTATATAGTTTTTCTCCCTTTCCCAAAGATTTATAGATATTACCATCAATGAAGGTACATTTTATTCATTTTCTTTAGTAAAATAATTATATAGAACACTTTCATGAAAAAGTGTCCCAAAATGTCATAAAATTTTATCCTATGGTAATATGTGTTGATATATGTCCATAAAATGGGTGTGTAAAAAAATGGGTAGGTCATTTTACAAATTATATTCTAATTTTAATCACTACGTAAACTCATTTTTATCATAATTAAAGAAATTATTGTTATAAAAATCACATAAGTGAAACATCAAAATGACTTTATTAGAAATATGAAATTGTAATTTTAAAAAATATTTTATCAATTTATCAAAATTAAATTCACATATTTTGCCGAAATTAATTTCAAGGAATGGATGAGAAAGTGAGTTTTTAAAGTTTAAATTCTCAAAATTTTATAATGTTTTCAAATATGAATTCATTATAAAAATTATTAGAATGACCTAAATTAGAAAATATATGTTTAATTTATCTAATTTGACATTAAATAAATTGAAAATATTATCTGAAATTATAAATTATTTAGATGAAAAGTTAGTTTTCACTCGAAAGTCAATTTTCAATCAAAATTTAGTAATTTTCACCATTCATCAAAAAAAGAAACATCATAAAAAAATAAAAATAGTTTACCCTAACATATTTTCTTAAATTAATATTTTATGATTTAATTTTATTTTCCTAAATATAATTTAACAAGGTTTTAAAAATGAGTTTTAAAACAAGTTATCTATTAAATGGGGGAAAACATTCTTTTGAAAAATAAATATTTTTAGTCATAAACATAGATTTTTTATCTCTTACTAAAAAATCTTTTAGAAGTATTTTAAAATAGTTGATTGAATATATCACATAATTTTTTTATTACTTCCATTCACTAATCTGAATTAATTAAATTTATTAAGATAAAACTACATTGGGTGTATAAAACTAATTAAAAAACATTTCTTTTATATTCAATTGGGTTTTATTTTAATTTATAATAAATTAGAAACTAATTAATTAATTTAATATATTCGTAAACCATATAATATATAATTATTAAATTCTATTCATAATTAAAAATTTTATAGTTAGGTAATAATTTTCATTTTAAATAATAATATTTGGTAAATATTTGTCGTGCCTATAAAATAAGCTATCGAAAAAAGACATCGTTACATGTAATGCAAGATGACTTAATGTTTCACTCATTAGAACATATATCATGATATAATTTATTTAAAATATAAATTATATTATAATTTATGATGATATTATATTCCCATTTATGCTTGGTGTTTCATTTCACATATATAATTGAATAAAATGTTATTCTTTTAGAATTTTCAGTTTGTTAAATTAGTACAATATATGGGTGTTAAACTCATACAGTTAAGAAAATAACATTTTAATTTTAACAATTTAAAATTCACTATCAACCCTCACATTAATAAAATTTATAAGGAAATGAAGAAATATTTTTGGTCGCCAAGAATGAAATAAAACATGACTGTATATGTAATGACATGACTGACCTATCGATAGGAAAACGCTGAATATAAATGGATAATTGACAGGTTATAACCTATTGTTATACCTTTATTTAAATAGTAAAATATATACAATGATATTTTCATCGATCTAATATAGATACATTGGAATCATGAGGTTGTAATGAGATGACTGACCTACCAATTTATTACACATTATTCTAATGTGAGAGTCCAACATAATAGAATAATTGGGGATTATTTATATTATATAAGTTTTAATTTTTCTTGGAGTAAATTATTTTTTATCTCTTACAAAGACCTTGTATTCACCACATGGTTAGTTTGATCCATTAAATTATCCATTAAAACAAATTTTACTATGACCACAACATATCATTCAAAAAAGTATGGATAGTCAAAATGAATTATCTAGTCATTGGAATACATGAAAAGATCTTATTTTATGGATATATATTCATCATGGTATGATTATTTTTATATAGTGGATTTTTATGAAATAATTTTTACCAGGACCTGATATATGTGGCATTGTTCAAGGAAATGAAATTCGCTATATATCGATCCAAATTTTTTAGGTAAAGGCTTAAGAATAATCATTGATTGGACCAAGTATTTGTTAGAACCATGGTCTTCTATGAATGATTTGGAGTATGGTTTGTGTTTTTTTTCAATCAGTAGTGGAAGTTCATAATGTGTACCCGCAAAGAGATCGTACAGTTCAAGCAGACAACTGTATTGAAGGTGGCGCCGTTTCCCAGTGTTTGCCAATTTTTTGGGCCTGAAAATCGACAAATGGAGAAAAGTGTTTTTGGAAAAGATACTTGCACACCGTGTACTGGATAAAGAGGAAACTTGTGCGCCATATGTTTTTCAAGATCAGAAGATGGGAAAATGACAAAGGGATAAGAGCCGCGCAAGTTTTGGGCCGGTCGCGCAAGTGACCTACGCGCCGTGAAGTGACTTGGGCGCCAATTCCTGGGAAGGCTGGAAACTTGCGTGCCTATTTTTTTTCAATATCATAACATCAAAATATGTTAAAGTAAAGAAGTTTGCGCAAGTATTTGTGTAGGTCGCACAAGTGAGTAGCGCGACAGAGGCTAGGGAGATGGGCTACGCGCCATGACTTGCGCGCCAAGGAGTGAATTGCGTGCCACTGTGTAGGGGATCCAGTTTTCCTATAAATAGATGACCCCCTCCTCATTTGTAATGAAGTTCAAGACTTAGAGATTTTTTGAGCTCTCGTCGCGCAAGTGGTTGAGTCGCGCAAGTGGTTGTTGGGTCACGCAAGTAGAGGCTGCGCGTCAATTATTGGTTGTGCGACCAAGGCAGTTGGGGAGTTAAAGGTGCAACGTCGCGCAAGTTTGGTGTTGAAGGTGGTAGTGCAGCGCAAGTTGTTTGGTGTCACCTGCGTGCTGATTTTGTACTGTGCAAGTGACTTGCGTGCTAGGAATTTGACTTGCGCTCCGGGCTTGGATAAGCGCGCCAGGGTTGTTAAAGTTCATCTGTCCTTTTTAAGCTGCACGAAAGCTGGAAGATCGCCCAGTACCCTCAGTGAAAAGTGGGATCCATCTTCTGGTGAGAGTTGGACTTCAACAGGGCATCTACATATGACATAGGATTCATTCTTATGCAATGATGATGAGACCTTCACGTCTATAAACTGAGTGGGACTTCACCAACGGCAGTGAGCCAGGGGGAGTCAACGGGAGTGACCCGAGGGAAGCAGTGAGCTATCCCTGAACCTTTATAAAGGCAGTGAGCCTGAGATAGAGTGATTGTGCTAAAACCTTTATAATCCATAGCTAGTATAGATTAGTGTAATTTGGTACGACCAAAAACATGTCGGTGTATGCTCCTTGGACGTAGCCCTTAGTGGTGAACCAAGTAAAAAGTGATGTGTCTTCTCTGTGTGTGTGAATGTTTTCTTTCTGATCATATTCATAATACAGGTTCATCAAGTTCCTACCAACGTGGGAACAAGATCCATCACATTAAAAGAAAAAGTTTTCACCCTGATTCACCCCTCCCCTCTCAGGGTGTCCCATGGTCCTTCAGTGTTGTCTATGATAACAAAATGAAAATATAAATTATTTGAAAATAGAATTCCACAAGAAATATCCATAAAAATTATTAATGAGATCATCACCATCATCTATTATCTTTTGATGTAGGCGATCATGTATTCCTTAAATTTTAACCATGACTTGTTCATTGGTGTTTAAATACATAAGGAAAATGATATCCTCATTACTTCATCCAATTTGGTAATTTGGAATGTAATGGTGATGTTGTATATCTATTATAATTATATAAAAATTTATACAATCCATAATTGTTTTCATATATCCAAATTAAGGAAATATTATCCTAACACTGGAAATAAAATTCATTGCAATCTTGTCACAATTAAAGAAGATATTGCATTTATGAATAACCAAATTCATATTAAGGATAGAAAATATCTTACATTTTATTGATGAATAATATAATTAGTATTTATATTGTGTAAATGCGGTCACATTCATGAGGATAATGGGAAATAAATATGTTTAGGTTGAAAAAATGGTCTAATATCTTCCTCAGTACCAAAAAATTCCAATATTCTGAGGATAGAAACCCCAATAATGGGGAGAGTATAACACTACTGGTTTAAGATTTTTTATCTTTTATTGTCTATTTTATGACATTAAATGATTAATATATGCCTTTAAAAGCTTATGGATGGGTTTTACATGTTTGTAATGGTATTAGAACAAGAATGTTTTGACCATGGTTAGAGGACAATATGGAACCCTATGAAACCACGAAATGGGAGAGGGGGTCTTATGTATAGGTACATAGTTTCCCTATAGTTTAGAAAAACCATGTGAATTTTAGATAGTGGAATTTTATAATGGTGGGATCATGGTTTTCTATTTTTCTTCCAACTATGTAGACCTAGGTATTTTCCAGTATCACACACACATTAGGCACATTGTTTTACAAAACGTGTGACATAGTAATACACTGAGATTAATAAAATATAAAATTATTTTTCAAGCCCTCCAAAATCCACTAAAACCACTATTCTTCTTCCTGAACCTTGGGATCCCAATCAAAAATAATAAAATGTGTAATTGTTCGATTCTATATCTCTTATATGATGCTATCGATGAATTATGGAGTGTTTGGATTTTATAAATAATAGATTATGACTATTCCCCCTTATTCAAATACTATTGGAATCTCTTGAAAATAGACCCAACTAAGGATTAAATGCCCTATAATATGGTATTTGATGTGTTTCGATAGTTAATTATTTTGAACTCTTGTGAATATGAATAAGAAGTCTAGATTTCAGACTTCCTAATGTGATATTTTATAGAGAAACCCTTAGATAAAGATGGTTTCTCTCATAGTACACTTATTTATAGAACATTGTGGAATTTTAACTAAAATTTATTAGTTCTATTAGTTGATGAATAAAATTAAATAAAAAACGTTTGGAAACCCTTCCTATGGTTTGGTAAATAATTAACTCATCATGAGTGTCTTCTATAACACATTTGTTGAGATTTTTAAATTGTATTTTAACTAAATAATGAATTGTGTTTTGTGAACATTGTATGATCCTGGATGTGCTGTTACCATACTATATTTGTTGTTTTAAATATTGATTATCACATGGTTACCATCCTCTTATTTTAGACTATATTTTATCACAATTTGAAGACATGGGACTAGAGTGATGTGTTCTCTTATAAAATTTTGGAAATTTTTTAGGCCTTATTTGATAATACCTGCATTAGGTTTTTTTCATGGTTGTATCTTTTCATTCCATGAATTTTACTTCAGTTTGGGTTATTTCACTACATTTATATTTATCTCTCCTAATATTTTATTTTAGAAAAAATAACTATTTTATAAATATTTTTTCATCTTATTCTTCTATTAGTGTCATGATTGAGTAAACTTTTGGGATTTTCTTACTGATTCATTATACTATCCCCTATATATTAAAACATTGTGTGTATATAGATTATGTGTTTAATGGAATAGGTAAAATTATTATTTCATACTTATGATATAGAGCATGGAGAGGACATGTTCGTTAGTATGTGGATTTTGGAGTTGGTTTAGTGTTTCATTCACTCATAATTCCACTTTGGTACTCAGGTGTTGTTGTCATTTGAGATTTTAGACTTATGAGTTATATTTTATTCTAGTTTCAACAATAATAATACCATTCCTATATTTTTGGGACACTTATTTTACTTTATGCATCATAAAAAATGGAATTTCAAGATATACCCACTCATGTACTCCAATATGTTACTGAAATTATTGTTTTATATGGCTCTATAACAATATTTTAAACTATCCATTAGTAAAGAGTGAATCCATATACCCTATACCAACATTTTTTTTCAAAATCATAGGTACTGGGTAATCTATACCATTGGTTTTATAGAATAATTATTATAGTGTTTCAATATTGGATGCATGTGTCCCCAACCCCCATGATCCTTAATTAATCCCCACCATCCACAAAACCTCTCCTCTATTTTACATGAATATTTAAATTCATTTATTTAGATTTTGACTATATGTTTCTTTATATTGTAATTACTAAGTTTCAAATAAATAATCTATTCTAATTTACATCATTTTAATTTTTATTTTGTAGTTAAACACTTAATGAAATACTATTAACCAATAGTTATTATGAAATAATTAAGTAAAGATTATTTTAAATTATATTTTTTAAAATATATTATAATAAATATGTTTATAGTTGATGATTTGTTTTTAAAATTTACCTATTCAACACTTCAACAATTTTCAAATATATGTTAATTTTTTGTTGAAAATTTATTTAGTGATTATACAAATATTTATTCTTATAATCATTATGTTTTGTTAATTTATTAGAGTGTTGTGTTATTATTCCTCAAATAGTTTTATTTTTATATTTTATTGATAGAAATTAATTTTTTATTCAATTAAATTTAATATGGTGTGGAATGATTGAGTAATCCTTGTTGCAATTAATGAAGCACAACTTTATAGTAAATCCTTACCTAAATACAATATAATAGTATATATTAAGTAATGAATATTCCATGTCTATTACATTTATTGAGTTTTTAGTAGTATTCCTTGATTATAGAATATTCTATCTCATATTATTTATTTTGACAACTACTAGTACGTTATGATAAAATTCATATTAAAATTCACATTTTTTCAATATAATTGGATATTTTCTATAAAGGAGTGATATTTAATTATTTTCTTATTTTTTTGTTTTATATTTTATCCTCTAATAAAAACAATTGTATAAAAGCACATTTTTTATATTGGGAGGAAAATTTTGTTATTATTGAATATATATTTTCAATTGAAAATTCAAATTCATTTTATTGGATTTATATCACAATCAAAAAAAAAAATTTAACCAAAATTTTCATAAAGCCTAAGGTAATAAATTTTCATTATTTTTAACCAAACTAATTTGATATGAATTGAATTGAAGTAAATTTATTTTAAATATATAAATTATAATGGAAAAGAAAATAAATTATTTGAAATTTTATAAAAAATATTTAGGTTCTTCATGAAATTATAAAATATTGCATACTAAGTTGATATTATTAAAAAAATATTTATATAATAGAATGGATAAATGTTAAACTTATGATACTGATGGAATATCAACTATGTTTCATAAGATGTTGGATTATATTTATATTATTAATTTAACATGGATTCGGATAAATGTGTTATACAATATCCTTAATATATTTTTTTGAATAAAATTTTTATGTCAGGAATATGTTATAAAACATATAAAAAATTCCATTAAAAACTATTATATATTTAATCATAATAAATTGAAAATAAAATATTAATTATTTATGATCAAAATAAAATGAGAGGAATAAATAATTTTATATTCGAAAAGTATTTATTTATTAAAAAATATTATAAAGAATGTATTACAATGTAAAAAAAAATATTACTTGTGCACTTGAAGAAACTAATGAAATTGATACATATGAGAGAGTAAAAACATATGTTTGATGTAAAGACTCTTTTCTATGGAGCATATGGTAAAATGAAAAAATTAAAAAAAATTAATGTTATTATATAAATAGAAAATCATGTATCATGTTTTTAATACCACAATATATTATATCTTCTATCATATAGGTCATTATGATAAAATCTATCAAGGATGCTTTTTAGTTTTTTGGGTCGGTTATGTTCTTTTATAAAACTCGATGATAGAGTCTGTTATGATGTCTCATTGTGTCCGTTGATAAAGTATGTTTATAATGATCTATGATGATGAATACATGTATAAAAATTGAATTATATATACTGGTATACGGGTTTACCCAATCCATGAAAAAGGGGTGTTGATTTTAAACAAAAAAAAATAGTGAAAAGAATGGATTTTCATTCTAGTATAAAAGTTATGAAAAATAATTCATATATCTTAGGATGATTTTTGATGGTGATTACAAAGGGAAACCTCATTGAAATGTAAATAAGGATTTTGTTTAATGATAATAAATTATTATAATGGACTTATGTATAAGGATATATCCTTAAAACATTACATAACCATGAATTAAATGGACAATTCACATTGAGGATCTTTTCATGTACAGAGTTGTAGAAAATTTGTCCATAACTATTACATTACATCTCGAAAATTAGAAATTTGACACCTCTACTTAGTTTCCATTTTTTATAAAATAAAAACTCTTGAAAAATTGAGTCATGTATAGTTCCATGTTTTAGATAGCATGACTTTTCCTTGATCCCATCCTTGACCCTATTCATCTTTAAATCCTGTGAAAAACAATTCATAACTTGAGATGAGCATAAAAAGCTCAGTAAGGGATATAAAATAAAGAAATAAAACACTAGTCCATCAAAATATAATATTTTCAATATAGTACATGAAATGATAAGATTTATGGATAATACATAGAAAACATAAATCATAAAGGTAACTTGTGGCATCCATAACATACTAATATTGTAGCTTTCACAACTATGTAGGGAGTTACAATTGGAATACCCATCATAGTATATTCCCCAAATCTCATAGGAGAAACATTATAGTTTATATCTATCATTTTATCCAATGCATTGGAGAGCTATCTCGGGCTCACCCTTCCTAGGTTTATCATGTAACCACCCATATTTGCAAACAATGCCTAAGAACCATAACATATTCATAACACATAAAACAAATATAAAGGAAAGATACAATTTACACATTTAAACAACAATATATTATTTAAATATATTTATATAAAAAATCCATTATCAAAACCATTTTGAATACCAAAATACATAAAAAAGTATGTGGTATTTATTTTCCTTTTAAAAACATTACAACTTGTTAAGGAATCCAAAGATCAAATAATACTTGAGGCAGCGAAAAAGGTCATTGTCACCACTTATATTAAAAAGAAACATTATTTTTTGTCATTTAGTAAAATAACTCATATAAATAGATTTTTTTTCAATGAAAATAAAATTAGATGGTGTTTATACACCGTATAAAAAAAGTCGTGTATAAAACAAAATACGCCTCAATGAAAGGAGATTGAGATGAAGTCCCTTACCTCATGTCCAACTTGACCCTCTAATTATTTAATCTCCTGAATAATAAGATAATGTTAATTTATACATTCTTAAAACCCTTTTTTAAGTTTATTATTATTTTTATATCAATTATTTCCATGTTATAAACAATATGTAATCATATAAGTTAATAATGTTTGTTTTGTCGATATTTAGTACTTGAGTCACAAATGACCTCCTTATAATCAAAAGTTGTCCATGTGGTAAAAATTACATTATCTATAGAGTTATATTCATGATTTAAATATCATATATAAAATATATATCTATTATATATAGATATTTATAATAGTACATAACATTTTGAGATAAGAAATGAAATGCACCATTCATGGAGACGATAAGCCGTATGTACGCATGAATGATACTTTCATTTATATGTCATATTTAATAGAATGAAAACATAATGATACATCAGTATATTATAATTCCAGTATAATATTATATATAATTTCCGTAACTCCAACCTTTATACATTCCACGTATGGCATGAACGAGTCATATCACTTTGAGGGGGTGGTAGTCCGCACTTTCTCAAATAAAATAATTGTATTTACCCACTATGGAAACCATAAAACTATTATATAAATAAAAAATAAAAAAGAATAAAAAAATATAAATATAATATATATCACATATAAATATAGTTCCATCTTAATGGAAACCATAAGAGGTGGCAGGAGAATATTGAACAATCATCATTTCGTGAGGTAGTAGATCACCGTCCACATAAATAGTATGTTCTTTACCAATTAGACAGAGGTGTGTGTAAGTGTAGTTCAAATCCTTCTCATAAAAACAACCTTGTATATTGATAATACTGGTTCTGTTATCATAGAAAGCAATAAAAATAGTATAGGGGGTTGGAGAAGTAAAATAAAAGAAAATAACCTAAGAGAAGATGTTACCTTTAAATCAGTTAACTCCCTTTGGATTGAACCAAAAGGATTTCTTGAAGTGCCTTTTCCCTATGAAATAGATTCTATATGGGGGATAAGGATCTTTTGAGCTTATTTGGAAAGAGGATGAATGATCCAAGGCACTTGAGAGGTGTGTGTAATGGGTTAGAGGTGTAGTCTTTTTATAAGGGGGAGGAGGGTCTCTTTAGAAATGTTTGAAAATATTATTTTATTATATAATGATTTTCCATTTCAAAAGGACCAATACTTATTAAAGTCAACGATAAGATGACTCTTTTTCAAAATAAAATCGTCCAATATTAATTGGATAGTTTTTGGATATTGTTTTTATTTTTATAGTCTTATTTATTTTAATCATTCGTTAATGTGGTAAACACTACATCATTATTGTGTCATAAATAATGTTATTTATTTGATTTCTAAAAATTATAAAAATATATCATGATGTAGGAAATATTTTTAGCTTTCAAATGAATATTTATAGTCAAAGAGATAACTTATATAACCCCATGTAATAATGGATCACTAAAAGCTATATGTTTATGTCATTTTTGTCATTACATTAAATTAATTAATATAATGTTTTATTATCACTCTTAAGTGGCTCCATGGGGTCCCAAAATAGACCCAAGGATTCCTATGGTCATAAATGCATCAACCAATAGAATTAGGACACATATTAGGGTAATTTGATATTATTACAATATTATTTTTACATTGAATTACCCTATTTCCCTTTAACAGCGGTAAATAAAAGGCAAAAGTTACTATTCACCAAAAAATATTTTCATCTTATTGAACCAAATTTTACTTAATAATAACCACCATGTATGTTTGATTTTTTAAATTCAATTCGCAGAAGTGGTACAATTTAATTTAAATGAATAAGTCAGTATTTTAACTTCTACTCAGTGTTTTCACTATTTTATCAAAAATTGATGTTTTTCAGAAAAATACCAAACATTTATCCTAAGATATATTTGATATTCCAATGTAAAAAATGATGTCTATTTTACCAAATTAAAAACATATAAGTTGGAATAATTAGTTAAATATTAATTCATGTTGTCAAAAAAAAGTGTGTTTTTAAGAAATAATAACTATCAAAAGGTTGACACTTTTTTATGTCAAATTTCAAAGTGAAATTACTTACAATGGACAACGTTGGATTAAATGGTAAAAATATAATCTAATTACACTTTAAAACTAATTATAATAATAATATAACCATACAAATAAATTACATTAAGAGGCAGTTTTGAATTAAAATATAGTATTTCTTCACTATTCATTAAAAAAAGAATTTTATCAGAAAAATACCAATACATTACCCAAAGTAAATTTTGATTTCCTGATTCTAAATAAGAATTATATTTTTTCAAATAAAACATATTAAAGTGTCAAAAACTATATTTAAGTAGGGTTCTCCATCAAATGGCGATAAATCAACTTTCTTAAGAATATTAGAGTATTTATGCTTAAAAATAGAATACTTTACATTTTAAGCCTCTAAATTTTAATGGATAAATGTAAAAACATCTAACAAACATTTATATTGATACTGTAGTTTGTTTTGTTCATTCCCACCAATACAAAAGCTAGGCATTAACTACCATTTAAAATAATATTATATTAATATTTTTCTATATGACTCAGCATTGTGTGCTACATTAGACATTAGAGAAACTCGTTGTTGCGTTTCAGGTATGCCATTAAACAAAGCATCCTTTATAAATTAAAATTAATATTTAATTCAGAAATATGAAAATATATTATTCTTTATTTACCTGGGATGTTACATCCTTGACCCGTTTTATAAATTGAATCCTTGAAATTTTTATTCACTTATCAAATAAGCAGGGGTATTTATCTCCCATAGAATTTTCAGATTCTGACTTATCATCTTCTACCATTTGTTTTTTTTTCACAAAACAATTACCTGATAAATTACCTTATTCTGTAACACTTCCTCTCTTTGGTCAAGAATCTGGACCAGTTGTTCATCATAATAGATATTCTCTTCTAACTGAACTACCTCGGGGCTCAAAACATGTGATGGATCCAACATATACTTTCTCGACATTGAAACATGAAAATCATTTTATATCTGGGATAAACTTGTAAGTAAAGCCACTTTGTAAGCAACTGATCTAACTTTCTCTAGGATTTCATAAGGTCCCATAAACCTTATAATCATCATTCCCTTTCTACAAAAATGCATCACACTTTTCTAAGGAGAAACATTGAGAAAGACATGATCACCTACCTCAAAAGATATATCATTCCTCTAGTTATTTTCATAGCGTTTCTTCCTACTCGGAGTTGTTCTCATGTGATTCTGAATCAACAATACTTTTTTTCCATCTCTTCTACCAATTTTGGGCTCATCAACTTCTATTCATCTTAGTACTACCCAGATGAACTGAAAACCGAGAACTATGAGCTTCACATAAAAACACATTCTTCAATCGTGCATTACAAGGCACACATAATCTCTTTCCAAACCTTAAAACACAATCATTATCAATGTTAAAATCTGGAACCTTACTTTTCTAAACCAACTGTACCTTTTTCTATAACTCAGTATTTCCGTTCTATGCTTTCTTATTTCTGTCTGATAGAGATGATTTTACTATCACCTAAAAAACAAATGGATTTTGTACACCAACAAATTCTATTCCATAGTTAATCAAGCCTTTAATCAATGGATCTTGTTCCAAACATAACAAGGTTAATGTAGCATTACTTTTTCTACTCAAAGCACTATCCACTTTATTTTCATTTCCTTGATAATAATGGATCGTGCAATTATAATCCTTGATTAATTCCAGCAAACTCCTCCGTCTAATGTTCAATTATTTCAAAGTGAATATATACTTAAAACTTTTGTGATCAGTATATATTTCACACTACACTCCATACAAATGCTTCCTCCATATTCTTAAAGAAAAAAACTAGAATCTAATTCCAAATCACGTGTAGGGAAATTTAACTCATGAGGTTTCAACTAACATGAAGCATAAGAAATTTCCTGATCATTCTACATAAGGACACAACCATGTACTTTTAACAAAGCATCACATTAGATAATAAAATCACCATTTCTTGAAGTTAATGAAAATACAAGAGAATTCACCAATATTCTTTTCAATTCCTGAAAATAATCATCATATTCTTTTGTCTAAATGAACTTAACACTTTTTCAAGTTATCTTAGTCGGTGGGATAGATAACCGTGAAAAATATTCAACATACCTCTAGTAATAACCTATTAAACCAAGAAAACTATGGATCTATATTATATTTGTGGTTCTTGTCCATTCTTCAACAACTTTTATTTTAGAAAGATCAATAGTTATGCCATATTTTGGAAGAATGTGACCAAGTAATGAAATTTGTTGTATCCAAAACTCACACTTTCTGCATTTCCCATATAGTTTCTTTTCGTTTATGGTTTGTAAGACAACCCTTAAATGACATTCATGGTCTTATTTACTTTTGTAATAAACCAAAATATCATGAATAAACATGACCACAAACATATCCAAAAACTCACAGAAAATTCTATTCAAAAGATCCATGAATACAACAGGTGCATTAGTTAAACCAAAAGGCATAACTACAAATTTATAATGGCCATAACTAGTACAAAACATGATCTTCAAAATGTTTTCATCCATTAATTTCAACTGATGGTACCCCGACCTCAAGTTAATCTCCAAAAAATATTGAGCTCCCTAGAGCAGATCAAAAAATCATCAATATGAAGAAAAACATACTTGTTCTTAATCTAAATGTTATTCAATGCTCAATAATCAATGAAAATTCTTATTGAACCATCATTATTTATAAATACATGACAATAGAACCCCATGGTGATGTTCTAGGTTGATGAAACCTTTATCTAATAACTCCTTCAATTGCTTCTTTAACTCTAAAAGTTCAATTTAAGCCATTCGATTAGGGGTTTTTGAAATAAGAATAGCATCAGGAACTATGTCAATAGTAATTTTATCTTCCCGATTAGGTATAATACTAGGAAACTCATCAGGAAAAAAAATCAATATACCCATTTACCACTATAACATCATTAATCTGAACAACTCATTTGTTTTCAACAATATGTGCTTGGTAACATTAATTTCCATCATTTACTAGTTTCTAAACCTTTTGATATTTTATCAAATGTAAGGGTTAATTCTTGTACTCAAACTGAAAATCTTTCTAAAAATAAACCTCATTATCTCTATAGTCAATCTTAGAATGATAAAAGTAAAGCCGATCTATACCAAAATTAACATCAAATTGCACTAGAGGAAAAACAATTAGGTTTACACATAGATTCTTTCCACACACAAAGAAATGAAGGTACTTATAATTTATTTTTTCCTCAACATTCCCCCCTATGTTTTTAAAATAAATTCAGGATTCATATCTTGAGATGAAATTCCCAATTTAATGGAAATATTCTCAAAAATGAATGAATAGGTAGACCTTTAATCAAACAACACATTGGAATAATCTGAGCAAACAAATAGTATACCTGATACTACATCATTTGATGGGACGCTATCTACTAAAGTAGTTGCAAATTATTCCACCACAACTTTCTTATTGTAGTCTAGATACTTTCCTTTAGTTGAGTTCTTCTTCAGACACTCATTTTCATAAGAAACCATTTCATTACACATAAAACATTTTACAAACTGTAAATAAGATTTTTTCTTACGATTAACCTAATCTTTTTTAGTGCAATTATGAGCCTTATGTCCCATTTTACCACATCAGTATCACTAAACATAATTCAAAAGAAATACACCAACATTCTTATTACCACAATTTTCACAAACTGTAAACTTACGTTTATTACGATCAGAATTTTTTGAAGAGTTCTTCCCTTTAGGCTGCCACCTCTATAAGGACCCGACATTAAAACATTACAAAATCTTCAATTAAATTAATAATTTACATTGAGGGTCTTTTTTGGTTTATAGTTTTTGGGAATTAGGCCATAAGTATTACATATCAACTTGAAAATAACATGTAGACACAACTACTGATTATCTAATTCTTTCGTATAATAAAAACTCTTAAAAAGGAACATGTCATGTTCCATGTTTTAGACAACATGAATTTTCCTTGATCCAATCCTTGACCCAATTCATCTTTTAGTCATGTGGAAAACATTTCAAAAACTTGGGATGAGCATAAAAAGCTAAGT
This sequence comes from Viscum album, assembly GCA_963277665.1. Classification (NCBI taxonomy): domain Eukaryota; kingdom Viridiplantae; phylum Streptophyta; class Magnoliopsida; order Santalales; family Viscaceae; genus Viscum; species Viscum album. The sequence continues at coordinate 1,783,005,784 of OY728150.1, forward strand.
AAGGGTTATAAAATAATGAATGGAAACATTATCCCAATAAAAAATAAAAAATAATGAAACCCTACTTTCCAATCATAACATACCACATGAAATCATAAGATTTATGAATAACACATAGAAATCAAAATTCATTAAGGTAAATTATGGAATAAATAACATACTTACAATGTAGCTTTCACAACTATGTATGGAGTTACATTTGTAATACCCATCAGATTATATTTCTGAAATCTCTTAGGAAAAATATTAACATTTACATCTGTCACGTTACAGAATGAATTAGAGAGATATCTCTAGCTCACCCGCCCTAAGATTATCACGGAACCCCCCCATATACATAAACAATCCCTAATAACCATAACATATTAATAACACATAAAACAAGCCTAAAATAAAAATAACATTTCTTCATTGTAATCGCAAAATATCATTTCAAGATATTGACATAATCAACTCTTTATCAAACCATTTTCAAAACCATTTAAAAAATATAATAAAGAGATTTTTGAATCAAAGTGTTATATACAACATTGCTGCTTCAGAAAGAAGTTTAAAAACATTAATTTCCATATAAATAAATCCTTAAAACCATTTTTTAAACATGTTCATTAATGAGAATGATTTTTAAGAATAAATCTTTAAAATAATATTTTAGTTAAGGAGTTTTTAAACAAATGAGAGAAGCATAAAAACAATTAATTCAGGAATAATATTTAATAAAAAAGATATAATATCATGGGAATAAAGGTATTCATGATATAATTAGCCAAAGGATAGTATATACACCATATAAAAGTGAATTGGCACATAACAATAATTAAGTCTCAATGGATTTTAAATTAAGACAATGCCACTTGCAAAGATCATATCCTTCAATTAAGGAAAAATCAATGACATAATTATGCGTGAAAAATAAGAATACACCCAATATAAGTGGATATTAAGTGTAAAAAAATTATATGAAATTCACACATATTCATATCACAGCATAATCAAGAAGTATAAGTTCAACCCCAAGAGTGGAAACTGGTTTAAGAAGTTCTCTTACAGAAATTTGACAGTCTAACAACGTCACCTTAAAATTCAAAAAATGAGTTGATGAGAGGGAAAAGGGTATCTCATCACATGAACATAAAATTTATATAAATATGGATATTGAATAACATATCCCAACAAAATAACAAGGAAATTAAAATACATGACATAAAAATAAGTCTTCGACTAAAAGAGTATGGTGAAATGTTCCCTTACCGATTTGGTAACTTACGAAACATACACCCCATGAAGGAATGATCATACAATGAAGATGTAAATACCCATAAATTAAACAATATTACACAAATAATATAATCATGGGCAGTATATACACCACAAAAATTTAAATAGTGGAAAATATAGCATGAATCTCACAGGAATAAATAGTGAGATGAAAACCTCTTACCATGTTGTAATCAATTGAGTCATATGACCAAAAGTTAATAACCACCAAATGAATCACATAATAACATGTATATAAAAAGAATCATGATAATATATATCAAATGGAAGTAAAAAATACACCACATTCAATAAATAAGTTGCGAACAATGGAAATCTCATGGAATTAAAAGTGAGATAAGAAACCCATTACCTCGTGTCCAACATGACCCATTCGTTCCTTAATATCTTGAATAATAAGAAAAAGTCAATTTATACCTACTTAATAATATTTTTTATGCTTATTATTCCTTTTATATCACTTATTACCGTGTTATAAACATTATTCAGTCATTAATGTTAATAATGGTCGTTTTGTCAATATTTGGAACTTGAGTCAAAAATGAACTTCTTATAATTACAAGTTGTTCATGTGGTCAAATTTCCATTATCTACAGAATTATATTCAATATTTAGATATCATATATATCATATATATCCAGTATATGTACATTTATAATATTACATAACATTTTGAGATATGAAATCAAATGCACCGTTCATGGAGAATGTAAGTCGTTTGTACGCATGAAAGCTTGTTTCATTTATATATCCTATTTAATGGAATAATAACATAATGATACATATGAATATTATAATTCTAGTGTAATATCATATGATATATATGTTACATAATTTCATTAATGAAATCCTTTATACGTTACATGTATGTCATCAACGAATCATATCACCTTGAAGGGGCGGTAGTCCGCATTTCCTCAAATGAAATTATCCTATTTACACATATTCGAAAGCATAATGATATTCTTGTAAATAAAAATTAAATAATAATAGGGATAAAATAAACGTAATATATATCACATATAAATATAGTTCCATATTAATGGCCACTATAAGAGGTGGTAGGAGAATATTGCAGAACCATCGTTTCGTGAGGGAGTAGTTCGCCTTCCACAGAAACAGTGTGTTCTTTACCAATTAGATGAAGGTGTGTGTAAGTTTAGTTCAAATAATTTTCATAAAAAAAACCTTGTATATATAGGAAATTGGTGTTGTTATAAAATAAAGGAATAAAAAGAGTTTATGGGGTTGGAGAAGTAAAATAAAACAAAATAACAAAAGAGAAAACTTTACCTTTAAATCGGGTATCTCCCTTTGGTTTGATCCAAAAGGTTTACGTGAATTGCCTTCTTCCTAGGGGAAGGATTATATGAGAATGATAAATATGTAGGGAGATTAATTTGGTAGATGTTGGATTTTCCAAGGGGCTAGAGAAGTGTAAGGAATGGGTTATAAGTGATGGCTTTTTATAAGGGGGAGGAGGTGCTCTTTAGGAGGAACCCTAGATCTAGAGACTAAAACTTTAGATAATGGATAGATGTAGGAAAAGAAGTTTTCAAAGATATAGGAACAATCAGAGTTCAGGATAGGAATTGATTTTCCGTGGTAACCCGTGGATAGTGAGAGGGTAATCGCGACTAGGAGATGGCTGATGCGTAGGAGGTGAAACCAGAGAGGGATTCAGAGGAGGTGAAGGCGGTGGATGGAGAGGAAGTTAGAAGGGAGGAGGGAAATCGCGAGTGGGGGAAGAAGGTGTAGGATGAGGATGTCGATGAAAGAAGAAGGGACGAATAGTGGAAAATAGAAACCGGGGAGAGGAAAACTGTGATGGGGAGGGCAAGCTGGTGCGTGAGCGGGAGGGAGAGAATGGTAGAGTAAGGGAGCGGTGGCTGGTCATGGAAGTGTCCATGGATGACATGTATGGAAAATGGGATGTGGAGGATTATTAGAGTGAAACATTGTAGTAGAGAATACCTAAGATTATTATATTTAGTAGATATCATCAAATCATAATACATGGAAATGATATGATTTTAATAAAAAATTTATTATCATAATAATAAACCATCAAAATAAATTATAATGATGATATGATTTGATCAAATTCTCTTGAATACATAAAAAAACAAATTTTTTTTGATTAAAATAACATCAAAATATCATCAAATCATTACATTAGTAAAAATAACATTTATTTGAAATCAATTATTATAATTTAAAAATTTAAAAAACTGAAAAAGGGAAATTTTTTCCAAAAAAGGAATATTATAAAAAAATATTTAATAACTTTATTATTAGTTATAGTGGGGATTGTTATTTAGGCTATGTATGATAAACCAAAAACTCTTTTCATATCATCGTTGAAAAGACAATGTACCATGTTTGTAAAATTCTACATAACTTCAATTTAAAAATTTTATATTTATGTTATATATATATAATAATTTAAATAATCATTTTTAATTAGTAAAAAAATTCTTGAAATAATTTTACTGACAATATGTCCATGGAAGAAATGTTTCTAGATCTGAATGTTAAATAACGAATGATTTCATTAAAAACATTATTCAATTCCCAAGAGTACATATATAGGGTAAAATAAAATAAAAACATTTAGTCTCTAGGAATATATATAGGGTAATAAAATAAATAATATTTGGTAGAGATACAATATATAATTATATTATTGTGAAATCATAATGTTAAATAATCAATGTAAAAATGATATTGTATCATAAAACACTTACACTTATGGTAACTATCGAATCATAACACCCATTAAAGAATAAAATAAATAGAAACTATAAATCTCAAGAAGATAATAATAATAATGTTATATTATATCAATGGAGTAATGGATACACCTCATAATATATGATATGTGTATAACATTATATATGTCTCAATGAAATAATTGTGGAGAAGAACCCTTATAGAAAACGTCAATTGATGCTTCAAAATAATATATTTAAATAAAATAATTGAATTTTATTTTTTAATATTAAAAAAAGAATTATTTTGTGGTATATACAACATAAAAATAATAAATTGATTCGTAAAATTATTATAAGTCATAATAAAGATAAATTGAGACAAAGAACATACAAAAAGATTATATTGCATACAATATTCTCTAAACACATGAATAATAATTTTAAACTTTTCATAATTCTATAAAAATATCATATTAATACATATAATATCATATATTATCCAATTATACCATTAAAACATCAATATATTAATAAAAATTCAATTTTAAAGTCATCCTTCAGTGTGTTAACTCCTTCACTTTTCATGTATGTTTTAGTTTACAAATTACACTATTTACATATGGAAAATAGTTTTTATATATCTTAAATTTTAATAATCATATAAATATAATATTTATTCATTATATATTTTTTTATAAATATTCGTATTAATTAGTGGTGAAAAATATATTTCATCACATTGTGGAGAAGGTAATCCCAACATCAACATGAGTGATGCATTTAATTTTTAATAGACAAAACTAGAGAATTATATATGATTATAAATACTTAAATAATCATTATTATATCATAATTATAATATATTTACATTAAATATATAATTTTTACAGTCCATGTAAATTTGAAATGGTAATAAATCATGTCACCTTGTAGAGGTCGTAGTTGAATCGTAAGAAAGATCAGTGTTTTCATTCACCAATAGATTATAAGATAAGAATGTAGATAATATATTATAGTTAGGAAATAAAACTTATTTCTTAAATATAAAATATAAACATTAAACCCATCTTAATAGCTATCCATGAATGTTGGTGATTGAAACTAAATTAAATTTCTAGGTGGAAGAGGTAGTCAATACGTACACATGAGTGATACTCCCATCACATATTTGATTGAGAATATTGCAAAATGTTTGTTTCATAATCACAAAAAATGACCATATAATTATGATAAAATATTAATTATGTTCTTATTTATAAACCATATTTAGATATAGTGTTATAATAAGTAAAATTCAATGAACTTGGTTAATATTTATAATTTTTCTTAGAGATTCCTTTATTGGGTTACACATTAATTTTTAATGGGTAGTTCTTAGTAGAATAAAAGTAGATACTGGATAAAGGTAGGGATTATATCAATATTAATGTGAAATTATTTTATGGTATATAAGGATAAAATGTTGTGAATAATGGTGGAGGATTGGTACCCTTTGACTGGTAATGGGAGGGACATACACATAATTTCATAAAATATTTCAATTATATAGGTAATTTTTTATGAAACTTTTTCTAAAAATTAATATATATTCACAAATAAGACATTATAATGTACATATATGTATAAATATTATTTATTAAATGTATGTGGTTGGAAATCCTATCCAAATATTAGGGCCTAAATCCCTCGGTAAACATGTTTTATCATTTACAATGGTAATAAAATTTAAAGGTTTTTACAATTAAGTATAGTGATTATCATGTTGAAAATATTATTATTTATTGATTATTTTGATTAAAAATATTGAATCTATTTTATTATATTCAATTTATATAATGGGAACAATTTAATTTTATATAAGTTCACAACCTGTAATAAAAACACATCTTGGAAAATTGAATCTATATGCCCAAATCCTCATTTACATTCCATAATAGGATTAGAAAAAAATAACTGTTTGAAAAATATTATATAATATATAATTTATAAGTTTCATTAAAATTTATAATTAAATAAAATTTTATTAATTTATTATTTCAAAAACACAATGTGTGACTAAAATAATTATTTAGATAAATGTTTTTTATTTCTATAAATAAAAAAACCAAATTAAATTATAATGAAGATCATTAGGTAATTAAATATTTTATATTAAATTAAATTAATATAATGTAAAATTATGATAAAATTCAAAATATAATGATAATTTAACATTAAAAATGTTTTTTTTCTAAAAATTGAATATTTTAACGATTAATTAAAAAAAATATCTTCCTAGAAAAATAAAAAACACACCCTATGATAATATTGAAATTATGATTTAAAATTGATATTAACATACTCAAATATTTTTTCTAAAAACAATAAAAATTAACCAAAATGTCCATTTTTGTAAATTGTAAATTACCATTTTCTTATGAAAACACATTTTTTAATCATGAAATGAATATACTGAAAATTGAGAAATTAAAAAGTTTGAATTAATAAGAAAATTTTTATTATAAAAATAAATCATATATATATATATATTCAAAATATGGTTTTTAATATTCATACCATCTAGTGTAAAGGTTAGATTATATTGTTTTAATATATCAGTGCTCAAATATAATTATGGTTTAGAGTAATGAATGAATCATAAGACATACACATTATTTAAGGAAAAATATATTCTAAAATCGTGTTAGTGCTAAATTCCCCCCTGTAAAATAAATTATTTGTGATCATTTTTTATTTATGTAATTAAAGTATCAATATTTGAAAATACATTTTTCAAAAACCCACAATGTATAACTGGAAAATAAAAATTCCATTGAAATGGTTAATTGAAAAATAGTAAGGGTACCTAAAATTTAAAATAACCCAGTTCCCAAATATTGAGGGAATTAGAAGTAAGTAAAATACATAAATAGGGGATAAATAAATTTCCAAATAAAAACATAGAGTAGTGGAGAACATTTTTAAGATAAAATTAATGTAAAAAAATACAATAAATCTATGATGGGTGAAAACAACCATCAACAACCTTGAATTTTTTTAAAAAGAAATAATTTTCATTTTTAATAGAAATTTTCATAGAGTTGAGGCCTTTAATACTATGGAATTAGATGAAATATTCATACATGATATATTCAAAATAATAATAAAAATTTATCCATTGGTTGTGTGTTTTAAAAGGATTCCAAATATTTACATCCATATCCATTGAATATTAATTTTTCATACACGAGTCAATAAAAAGACCCTTTTATGGATATTAATATCAATAAAATTATGATATATTCTTCATTTTGAATTTAAATATATACAACAAAATATATATAACAAGTTATATAATATGTAAAAATCATAATATGATGAAATACAACATTAATCTCAAAAAAAATCAATAATAACACCCAAAGTTCAACATAAATCATTCCATAAATTTATAAACTTAAGAATCCACTAAAATATGTCTATCAAAATTAAAAACCCAATTTTTTTTGATAATGGTCACAACAGATCAAAAATAAAGTTAAATATAATCCACAAACAATATAATGCAACTCTCCATGTTGTATACAAAACATGTGAATACATTTATCATCCATTCTATTCAACATCATAATATCCTGAATCACCAAAAAAAATTAATGGACAGGTAAACTCTATGAAAACAATATATCTCAATGTTCCCTTAATTAATTTATTAAATATCCAATATATTACATAAATCCAAAAATGTAATATAATTCACCAATGATAACATAAATAACATTGAAAACAAATCACTTATCAATTTAAAGGTCACCAATACTATCTAATTCTTATTAATACTTTCTATTAACTCTTTATCCCCACTAAAAATTATAATCTAAACCTTAAGATCATATTAAAGGTAATATATCCCTCAATCATGTAATTTCTAAAAAAATCACTTGGCCTTAAATCACTTTTCTAGGTTACGACTATCATTCATGTATCATATAAAAATAATAATTTTTTAATACATTATAATATCATTATATGTTTTATGATTCATTTAATAAAAATATCATAAATAAAAAAAGTCTATATTATAATTCGTAAATCCCATTATAGAAATAGTTCGATTCTTCAACCATAATAATTTTCATAGTATAAAAGCTTCCATGTTTTGTGAGTGATACTATAGATTAAGTCATTTTTATCTTATAAATCCCATGTTCAGAAAACTTATGATAATGAAATATAAATGGTAACTTAGAATATTAGTTAATTTTCTCCATTGAATTATAAATTTTCCCCAAAAATTAAATTTTTTATGTCCATGTTTTCTATACATAAATCATCTTATATTTTCTTTACGACATTTACCTATTACCCTTTTCTAACATTCCTGACACATAAGAAGTGGAATCTTCAATCCTAAATGATATTTATGTAACACCATCTTTCTATTATTTATGTTGTTTAGATAATATCCTATTTTAAACTTGTTAATCACATATCCTAAATCTAGTTTTTAATATTTCAAATAGTCACATTCCATCTCCCAATTAATTTTATTCTTTAGAGTACAATCATTAAATAATCTGACACATTCATCATTAACATGATTCCTCCTGGATAAAACCATTAAATAACACCAAAACTATAATCTTGTAAATAAAAATCACTATTTAAAATCATATAATCATTGAAAAATTATTTATTGGATTCCTAGATCATGACACCTTCTTTTCAATATATAAAACATTAGGTTTATCCAATATAATACATTCTCTTTATTTGTCTAGATAATATATAATAGTTTATATAGAAAATGTTAATTATCTGCTAAATATACCATGGGAGTAAAAACCTAGTTGCTAACTAAGGACCCATTAAGAATGCACAATTTTTTTTTCAGGATATAGTGGACCAACTGTTTTCAGGGAAAATACCTCTAGGAGAATTTGTATAAAAACCATGTCCACTTGTAGTACCCTGAAAAAAATATATTTCTAGAAAACCTGGATACTCTCTTCCTAACAAAAACATATGAGTTTCATCCTAAACTTAATCTTATCATAAGGGTTATTACTAATTTTTCCTCATCATTTTTTCCATAATTTACTAAATGTTTCTTGGATACCAATTATAAAGACTCTGACATTTCATACAAAATACTACATACTGATTGTGGGGTACTCATTAAATATTAAAATGATCCACACTAAAACCATAATGGTTTACTGTTTTTTGAATGTTTTATAGGAAATAAAATCATATATAAATGGTTAATATACTTTATTGTTTAGTTCTTCACATCTAGAACCCTTTTTGACATATCACACTTAAAACTATTTTTGATATCCAAGTGAAATAAAACATATGAAAGAGTGATCTCACATTCTCAATAAGAGTAAAAACAAGTGATATAAACCAATGATCAAAAATTATGTATAGGAGTATGATAAAATGATATTTACAATAGAAAATCAAAACCACTAGTTCATAGATTATAATAATAAAACATGAAATAATGATTTATCAATCAAAATTAATAATACCTAAAATAGAAGAATAATAAATAATAAGTCATGAGACATGATAACTTATCACTGTTGGAACCATGGTCATCTATGCATGAATCAAAGTATGGTTTGTGTTTGTTTTCAATCCTCATAGGAAGTTCAGAATTTGTGCCAGAAAGTGCTCATACAGGTCAAGAAGATTATAGTATTGAATGTGGCACCATTTTCTAGTGTTTGATAAATTTTTGGGCCTGAAAATTGACAAATGGAGAAAAGTATTTTTTTTGGAAAAGAGACTTGTGTGTCGTATACTTGAAGGATAGAGAAATTGCGCACTTAGTGTTTTTAAAGATTAGAACATGGAAAAATGGAAAAGGGATAAGGGTCACACATGTATTGGTTGGGTTGCGCGTGTGACCTATGCGCCGAGAAGGGACTTGCGCACCGGTGATTAGGATGTTTGGAAACTTGCACGCCTATTCTTCTTCATGATCAGAACATAAAAATATGACAAAGGAAAGAGGGTCCCACAAGTATTGTATTGGTCATGAAAGTGATTTACTTGACATATGCTAGGGTGGTTGGAGCTGCGTGCTGAGACATGCGCGTCGTGAGGATACTTGCGTGCCACCACGCAGGGGGTCCAGTTTTCCTTTCAATAGAGGACCACCCTCCTCATTTTCAATGAAGTCCATGACATAGAGATTTTTTGAGCTCCCATCGCACAAGTAGTTGAGTCGCGCAAGTGGTAGTTGGGCCACACAGGTAGAGGTTGCGTGTCAGTTGTTGGCTGCATGCCCAAGGCGGATTGGGTGAGAACGGAATTGAGTCGCACAGGATTGAAGTTGAAGTAGGCAGTGTCGCGCAGGTGGTTGGTAGATACCTGCGCGCTTGTTTAAACTTGGACGCCGAATTTGTGCCATGCAGGAGACCTGTGTGCCAGGCAGTAAAGAAGCGTGCCAGTGTTTTTGAGCTGCGTGAATGTTGGGAGATTTCCTAATACCCTTGAAGGGAAGTGAGAATTGACTACAGGTGAGAGTTGGTCTTCAACAGAGCATCTACATGCAACATAGGATGTATTCTTTAGCAATGATGAAGAGACCTTCATGTTTATAAACTGAGTGTGACTTCACCAAGGTTAGTGAGAAAGGGGGAGTCAACGGGAGTGAACAGAGGGAAGTAGTGAGAAAACCCTGAATCTTTGTAAAGGAAGTGTGCCTGGTACAGAGTGACTGTGCTCAAACCATTGTAATCTACAACTAGTAAAGATTAGGGGAATTTGGTACGACCAAAAACTTTTCGGTGTATGCTCCTTGGACGTAGCCCTTAGTGTTGAACAAAGTAAAAAGTGTTGTGTCGTCTCTTTACATGTGAATGTTTGCTTTCTGTTCATATCTATCATACAGGTTTAACAAGTTACTACCAACGTGGGTTCAAGATACATCACATTAAAAGAAAAGGTTGACACCCTGATTCACCCCTCCCCTGCTAGGGTGTCATGGGGTCCTACAAGTGGTATCAAAGGGTAAAGGTTGCTGTTGTTGAATATTTCCTTTGTCGTTATAGAGAATGCAGTCAATGTCAGGGGTGTCCCTCTCTTCGATGGAAGTAATTTATAGACCAGGAATAACAGAATGAGATATCATCTAAGATCCTTTGGAATTGAAGTTCTATTTTACACTGTGTAAGGTATTAATGTTTCTGATCCAACAGGCCTGGCTATGACTGATACAGATAGAAAAATTCTAGAACCAGATGCTAAAGCACAAAATGATCTCACTGTATCACTTTATAATCATATTTATCTAAAAGTGATGATTTGCACCTCAGCAAAGTCCATGTGGGATAAACTTGAAAATATTTATGAAGGAGGCAAAAAAGCAATGGAGGTGAAACTTAAAATGCTACACAATAGGTTCGATGATTTGAAGATGCATCCAGATGAGAACGCAGTATCCTTCTTCAATCGAATTACTTAAGTGTTTGGAGAAATTTGGGGCATAGGAGAAGAAATCAGATAAATTGATATTGTGAATAAAATACTGATAAGACTACCACCCCTGTACAATGCAAAGGTGTCTTCCCTTGAGGAAAGAGTTCTTTCATAACTTTCTTTGGATGATCTGTTGTATAGCTTGGTTGAATATGAAATGAGAGTCAAAACAGAAGATGCTACTACACGAGTAAGCAAGGAAATGGAATTCAAATCCATGGTGAAAATGAAAATCTCAAAAAATAACAGTGGTGATGAAGACGATGAAATCAAAATTCTCTCTCTCATTTCCAATAAATTCTAGAAGGGCAAAAAGAAATTCAAAGGGAAGTTATCTCAACATTCTTTCGTTGTGGAAAAGTCAGACACATTGCTTCTCAGTGCTTAAGAAAGATCAATGATGATGATAGCGATGCTGAGAATATTGAGAAGCCTCGGAAAAGGGTTTTCAAGAAAGGAGACTTCAAATCTAGAAAGAATGTTCTAAAAAAGAGTTTTTTCTGTGAAGAGGAAGAAGATGATAATGAATTATGTGATGAAGAACCAGAATTTAAAACCAAGAAACATGCTTCCATGATGTCCAGTTTTGAAAATTAAGAATATACTGGTGGAGAAAATCAGTTAAAAACTAGTGCTGATCCTGAGTTTCAACTTAAGGATTCTATTATCAAGCTTAAGATTAAATGTAAGAGTTGAAATATGTGGAAATCAATGGAAGAATAATCTACTGAATATGTTGATCAACATGAAGCTAAAATTGAATGACTGGAAAAATTTGTGAATGTACAGTCTAAAATTCATGAAAGAAATGATGATGTTGTGGATCTGAAGATGAAAATTGAAGGGAAGGAAAAGTTCATCAATGACCTCACGTACAGACTAGAAGAAAAATCCAAGACTATTTATGGTCTTGAGTAGGAAGTAGTTACTCTTAGGAGTAAACATGAGACTGAATCAACTTCAAAAGAATCAAGGAAGAAAATACAGTTTGGAAGATTCTGAGATGCAGAATTACTGGCAAGAGCCATGAGTGGTTCAGAAGGGGTAGGAAAAATCTTGAGTGATCAAGGACCCATGTTCATGGGAAAGAGTGGAATTGGCTGTGAAGCTGAGACATCAACTGGTGGAACTAAAGAGATCCGAAAGAAAGACAAGATAAAAGTTGGACATGTTGAAACATTTTTTGAAGTGCTGAAAAAGAAAACTTAATCCAAACTAAATAGAGAACTGAAAAGTATCCTCAAACATTCAGAAATGACAGGAAGTCCAACTATTCTCCCAAGGAAGAAAGTATGAGGAGAAAATCAAGTGAGAAGACATTTCATTTCATGAAGTGTTAGTTCTATGTCTATCTGGGCCATACTATGTCATATTGTGAAGTGGAAAAGAGCTATCAGAATGGGGAAGATCTGGGACATCAACAAAGGAGATTGACTTCATATCCTCCATCTTATATAAGAAAAAGTTTCTATGGATACTGTTTTCATTGCTCAAACATTGGTCGTAAGGCTATTAATTGTAGGAAGAGAAGGGACATGGACACCTCATACCGGAATTCAAGACAAGTTAGATATCGTCGACAAGATAGTGTTTCTCTTTCAAATAGGTTTTCTCCTCTCGAATAATAGATCAACTATGAAAAAAAAATGTACACAGATGATATAATTTAATAGACATTAGTGCTCTATACACATTCTAATGTCTCATGGAAAAAAATGAAGAAAATTGAGAAATCCAACCTTGTAGAGGTGGCCCTCAAAGCTATAAAAAGAAACAGTACTTGGATTCTAGATAGTGGTTGTTCATCCTATATGATAGCTAATGCCGGCCTGTTAACAAATATCAATAGAATGGTTGATGGAACAGTTTAATTTGGTAATGATGGAGCTCTAAAAATCAAAGGCAGTGGAAGTAAAAAATTAGCTAACAGAGATCTAAAGAAGACTAAAGTCCTTTAAGTTGATGGCCTATGTCATAATCTACTCAGCGCGAGTCAACTCTGTGACTCAGGACTTATTGTTACTTTTAATCAGAAAGGCTTCACTATCATGGGAAAGACATGAAATTCACTTATGAAAGAATGCAGAACAGAAATAAACCTATATCAGGTTGATATTAAAGAAAATGTTTGCTACATGGCTGTTGAAGAAGAAAACAATTTGTGGCATATGATACTGGGTCACATAAATCAACAAGACATGGAGAAAATATCAAAATTGAGTATTTTCATGAACATTCCAAACCTGAAGCAAGAGTGTGAAAAATATTGTGATGATTGCATTCGTGAAAAGATGGTATGCTGTTCATGTTAGCCAAAGATGAAAAGGGCATATGATCTTCATGATCTAATTCATATAGATGTATGCGGGTCAATAAATGTTGTCGGAACTCATGGAGAAAGGTACTTTGTTCTTTTCATTGACGATTACAGTAGAATGGTATGTGTTATGGTCATTCACAAGAAACGACAAGTGCTTGACTGCATGAAAACATATCGGTGAATCACTGAGAATGATACTGGATGAACAATCAAAGTTTTTTGATCTGATAATGGAGGGGAATACTCATCCATTGAATTTTTGAATTACCAAGAAAAAAATGGAATACAACACGAGGTAGGTGCTGTGATAAATCCATGAAAAAATGGAGCTGTTGAGCACCAGAATTGACAGGTAAACAACATGGCCAGGACTATGCTGATTGAGAGTGGTATCTCTCGCCATTAATAGAAGGAAGATGTTGATGCAGCAGTGCACATTCAGAATCAAACAGGCTTTATATGGGAGAAACGAAGACACCATATGAATTGTGTCATGGAAGGAATCCTTCATTGAAATAATTTTGCGTTTTTAGAAGTAAATGTTTCATTTGGAATAAAGAAGGGAATCAATGGAAGTTTGGTGACAATGCTGATGAATGAAATTTTCTTGGGTATCCAATGAACAGAAAAGCCTAAAAGTGTTTCAAAAAGTGATTAGGAAGGATTTTAGTAAGCAATGATGTTAAGATAATTGAACATAAAACCAAAAATGCTTCAAGGACATCATATGCTGATGTGATCTAAAGTGAATAAGAAAGTGAACATGGAAAAAATACAAATATAGAAATAGAGAAAGCTGTACAAAACACTCAGTAGTCACATCATGATGTTGACTCAGATGTAGAATCTGAAGAAGAAACTATGGCTGGAGAGAATGCAACTGAACCACACAGGAGAAATCTTAGAGCTGAAATTGATCCATCTAACATAATTGGGGACAGGACTACACCCACACAAACAAGGATGATGAGGAATAACATGCAATCTGCTTTTCTGTCAATTGTGGAGCCATCCTCATTCGAAGAATATGCAAAGGATGAATCTTGGGTGAAGGCCATGAATGAAGATCTAGATCAGATTGACAAGAATCAAACATGTGATCTTTTCCAGAGACCCAAAGGTCCCAATGTGATTTGTACAAAATGGATACTCAAGAACAAGTTTGATGAGAATGGAAGTGTTATTAGAAACAAGGCTCGACTAGTATGTAAGGGTTATTCCCACATTGAAGGTATTGATGTTGAGGAAACCTTTTCAATAGTGGATAGACTGGAGTCAATCAGACTTTTCCTTTCCATGAAAATCCAAATAGGATGTAAAATATATCAAATGTATGTCAAGACATTATTCTTGAATGGTGTACTCGAAGAAGAAGTATACAATGAACAACCAGTGGGTTTTGTTCTTGGTACTGATGAGACAAAGGTCTGAAAAATGAATAAAGCCCTATATGGTTTGAAGAAGGAACCACGAGCATGGTATTCAAACCTAGACTCGTCTCTCAAGAAGCTGTAGTTCAAAAGAGGAGGAGTGGATCACAATATATATATGAATAATTCTCAAAAATATAAATTCATGGTTCTATTCTACATTGATGATATCATATTTGGTGGTAGAAGGAAGAAACCAGTGGATGAATTTTCCAATCATATGAAATCAGAATTTGAAATGTCTATGATTGGGGAGCTCACATATTTCATGGGGATATAGTTGATTCAAAAGAAGGATTGCACTTTCATTTCTTAGGAAAAGTATGCAATATAACTGTTGAAGAAGTTTAATATGCAAGACTCCAAACTAATGTCAACTCCGATTACAGTTGGCACTATACTTGGAAAGCATGAGGATGAGGCCTCTATTGATCCCACAATGTACAGAAGGATCATTCGGAGCCTATTATACTTGATAGAGACCTGACCAGATATTTTCGTTGACACATGTATTGCCGCCCGATTTCATAGTAATTCAAAGGATGAACATATGGAAGTAGTAAAAATAATCATGAGGTACATTCAAGGTACACATAACTTTGGGTTATATTTTGTTACAGGTGGGAACAATGAATTATCAACATTTTCGGATGTAGTCTGGGCTGGTGATGTAGTAGACAGAAAGTCCACCAGTGGTGGAGCCTTCTATATTGGGCAGAAATGTGTTGGCTAGTTGTACAAGAAACAAGAAAGTACTTCTCATTGTACTGCTGAAGCTGAGTATATATTCTCCACAAAGGCATGCAATCAACTTCTATGGATGAAGTAATAACTAACAGATATTGGTGATGAGGTGAATCAACCAAGGGTAATTTACTATGATAACAAGAGCGAAATTGATATCACGAAGAATCAGGTTCAGCATTCTAATACAAAACATATTGAAATCAAGTATCACTTTATCAACGAAAAATTTGAGCAAGGGGTGATTAGAATTGATCATGTGGGATTGATGAGCAAATGGATGATATCTTGACCAAGCCACTGTCAGTAGTTGCGTTTGAGAAGCATCAGTTGAACCTCGGTGTCCAGCCACCTCCCAGTGCATAAGGAGGTTTCAAAATACCCCTCTCCCTGATTATGATAACTGCTTTTATCTGTTTATGGAAGTGATTTAGGTTTGTGGGGGAGATACTATCCAGGGGGAGTATGGTTTGAGATTAACATTGAACAAATTACCGATCATTGGGTTTATTGTCAATGGGGGAGAAAGGAATTAATTCACGCATGTTCAGGCATGTAATGCTCCTATGACACGATGTGAATTCAGTGTCAGTGATAGGATGAGAAGGATGAGAAGGAATACATCGGTCATGTAATTATTCTTGGGCGTCATTGAGAATTCCAAAACACTGGAACCCAATTCAAGCTTTCTCTCTTGTTTTATATACTAAGCATTGATCATGTAGACTTAGAGTGTTGGATTATTTGATTCTTTCATTTTTTTGGTTTACATATGGATGGGGATCTATTGAATTTATTTTATGATTGCCAACAAACCCAAAGGGGGAGATTGTTGGAACCATGATCATCTATGCATGAATTGGAGTATTGTTTGTGTTTGTTATCAATACTCAGAGGATGTTCATAATGTGTACCAGAAAGTGCTTATACAGGTCATGCAGATTACCATATTGAAGGTGGCACATTTTCCAGTGTTTGCCAAATTTTTGGGCCTCAAAATTGACAAATGGAGAAAATTGTTTTTGGCAAAGATACATGTGTGCCATGTATGTGAAGGAGAGAGAACTTGAGCGCTTAGTGTTTTTCAAGATTAGAACATGAAAAAATGGCAAAGGGATAAGGGTCGTGCAAGTATTGGTTGGGTCGTGCAAGTGACCTGCGCACCGAGAAGGGATTTGTGCACTGGTGCCTAGGATGTTTGGAAACTTGCACGCATAATGTTCTTTATGATGAGAACTTTAAAATATGGAAAAAGAAATAGGGTCACACAAGTATTGGTTTGGTCGCACAAGTGAGTTACACAATAGAGGATAGGGTGGTTCGAGCTGCGTGTCGAGACCTGCACGCTTTGAGGATAATTACGCGCCACCGCAAAGGGGGTATATTTTTCCTGTAAATAGAGGACCACCCCTTCTCATTTGCAGTGAAGTTCAAGACTTAGAGATTATTTGAGCTCCCGTCATGCAAGTAGTTTAGTCACGCAAGTGGTAGTTGGACCGTGTAGGTAGAGGCTGCGCACCGGTTGTTGGTTTCACACCCAAGGCGGTTTGGGTGAGAACGGAATTGAGTCCCGTAGGTTTGAAGTTGAAGTAGGCGGTGTCGCCCTGGTGGTTGGTTGATACATGTGCGCCAATTTGAACATACGCGCTGAATTTGTGCCGCGCCGGAGACCTGCATGCCAGGAAGTAAAGAAGCACACCAGCGTTTTTGAGCTATGTAAAAGTTAAGAGATTTCCCGGTACCCTTGAAGGGAAGTGATATTTGACTATTGGCGATAGTTGGACTTTAACAGAGCATCTACACGCAACAGATGATGTATTCTTTAGAAATTATGAAGAGACCTTCACGTCTATAAACTGAGTGTGACTTCACCAAGGGTAGTGAGCCAGGGGGAGTCAACGGGAGTGAAACGAGGGAATCAATGAGCTAACCCTGAATCTTTGTAAAGGTAGTAATCCTGGGATAGAGTGACTGTTCCCGAACCATTTTAATCGACAACTAGTATTGTTTAGTTAAATTTTGTACAACTAAAAACTAGTAGGCGTATACTCCTTGGACATAGCCCTTAGTGGTGAACCAAGTAAAAAGTGTTTTGTAGTCTATCTGCATGTGAATGTTTTCTTTCTGTTCATATCCATAATACAATTTTAACAAGTTCCTACCAACGTGGGAACAAGAACAATCACTTTAAAAGAAAAAATTGACACCCTGATTCACCCCTCCCCTCTCAGGGTGTCCTGGGGTCCTATAATCATAAGCATAAGAGAATTAACTTGGAATAAAAATAATTATATAAAATCATTTCCTTGGTTATGGATTACTATAAATACTATCATAGCGGATTAGGTTCACTACTCATTCCAAAATTTCCCTAGTCGATGATCAATCCTAATACTATCTTGTTGGAAAATGTCCCGTACTGATTTAGGTTCACTGCATGTTTCTGTCATTACTAACTCATGATATATCCATCTTCACACAATTAATTTTAGGGATATATAATAATGGTCCCACCTAGTACATAATTAAAATCACATATATGTGTGTTCCATAAGATAATAAAAAATTCATCACATCATAAAATAAAAAATTATCGAAAGAGACCTATTTTATATACATTTAACAACCACAACCAAAAACCATCTAGATAATGAATAAATATGGAAAAATTAGTTCATATCTCTAGTAAATCATATGGATCCTAAAAGGATGTTTCTATAGAAAAAAATATATTTAAAATACAACTACAATAATTCATGTGAAAAATAAACATTTCATTTGAAATAAATTATTTAAAATATTCAACATTCAAAAAACAATAAGGAATAAATTTAAATTTAAAAGAATAATATATATATATATATATTATTCATTAAATAAATATGTATTTATTATATGGGGGAATTTCATTTATTTGGTGAAGATTATTCCAAAAATTCCATTCACATTTTCAATAAAAATATAAAATTTATAGGTTTCTAAAATGATAATAAAATTATTTTTAATCCTTATATTTGAATTTTTAATATATCTTAAAATTAATTTAAACAATATTTTTCCAGTAGTAAAAACAATAATGAAAACATTTTAAATTATATGGGGACATTAAAGAAAATATTCTCGAATAAAGTGATAAATTATGTCTATTTCCATTAAAATCAATTTTGTAGTCTCACGATTACATATGGAGGGGAAAATAAATTGATAAAATAGAATCTCCATATATTAATATATCATAATAAAGTAAATGATATTATGTAAATATAGATCATATAATGTTTTCGTCAAAAAATAATAGGCATGAACAATGTGTAAAAAAATATAGATTGTTATAAAAAACGATTACCAATATAGTAAATTGTTAAAAATAACACCAATGAATGAAATAAAATAAAATAAAACATTATATATCTTGACAGTATTAATATTAATGATATAAAATATCAATTTTGTATTATATACACCTCGTAAAAGAAGATATATGTATAACATTAATCATGGGTCAATGAATCAATATTGAGATGAATAAACACTATGGGGAATTCCATTTGAGGACGGAAAACAAAGAGCTTATATTAGTCACCTTATCGAAATATTAATTTATCAAAAATTAGATTTATTTATAGTATATAAAAAATATACATCAGATATTCTTCATAATAATTAAACAAATCTCAATGAAGAGATATTGAGACAAAACCATTACCTTAAGCCCATTGTGGTTTGTAATTTCTCTAAACTACTATATAATAAACATAAATTTATTATTCATCTATAAAGTAAAAATATTAATATATATAATATCATATATGATCCAATTAAAACATTTAAAAAATTATTATTAAATCTCTACTAAAGTAATCATTTTGGATGTTTTTTTTTCTTTTTTTATGTATATTTTAGTATGAAAGTAATGGAACTTTAACATTGATCGTTTTTACTCCCTAATAATTATTATAATAGTGATATAAATATAATATATATTAATTATATACATATTTATAACCATTCAAATTATTTTTAAATAAAAAATGAGTTTCATCACTTTTTGGAGATTGTAATTTACCTGTACACATGAGTATTATTTCCACTTTTAAATAGATGTAATGGAATAATGTGATATGATATATCACCATTAGTTTAATAAATATTATATAATAAATAGAATATATGTTCATTAAATCTACCTTTTTTTACTATCCATGTAAATCATTAATGATAAAAAACCACATTGCTTCATAGAGATTGTAGTCCACATGTACAGACGAGTGATTTTATCATTTAACAATGAATTCAAAGGTATAAAGGTATATATTATATTATAATTAATGAATATTAATTATTTTATAAATATGATATTAAAATATTGATGTATCATAAAAAACATCTATAAATGTTGGTGATGGAAGATGAATTGCATCCCTAGGTGGGAGAGATAGTCTATATATTTGCACACCTAACACTTTCATATCCTATTTGAAGGAGAAGATGTGGAAAATGGTTATTCCATCATAATAAAAACACCTCAATACATAGTTTATATAGTATTCATCATATTTTAATAGATACAATATTTTGTGGTGGTTTATGAAGAAACATAATTAAACAAACTTGGTTAACATTTATACCTCTTCTTTAAGATACATCGTTTAGATTACACCTTAACCTTTTATGGATGGGTATTTAGAGAAAAAAAACATGGATAGATATATATATATTTTAGGATTAATTTTTATTAGTTATTGACCAATATATATATATATATATAAAACACCCTAACCCCCGAAGCTCAAAGTTAGTGCATTTTTTATTACGTTTCCATGATTAAAAAAATCATATCTTGAAGATCTGATTTTTTTATCAGTATTGGAAATCCAGAAAACATACATGATACCCATAATAAATTCAGAAAATATATAGTACAAAAATGATTCATAAAATATAAAATAAACATCATCCTTAAACACTTATTCATATATTTCTTCTTCATAACCTGGGGAAAAGAAAACATAATAAGGGTGAGATCAAATGCCAAGTAAGGGTATGTAAAGTGGATTAATTTATAAAAGAGAATTATAAAAATGTAAAGGTAAATAACTGATAACACATTCAATTAAATGAACATGATATGGAAATATCAATATGGTAAGGTATAGAAATGAAAACACATTCTATTTAATCAATAAACTAAAAATTAAATGTATGTAAAATATGTTAAGGAAAAATATCATGGATGAATAATAAATGAAATAAAATTATGGAAATTATTAATTATTTAATGAAATGTTTCCTATTTACATTGAACCATTAACTTCAAGGCCATCTACCAGACGTTTCAACTATTAGGTAAAAACCATTCTATTTTGGCCATATATTTCATCTCATGAGACTATCGATGCGTCGAGGGGCTATCTATAACAGGGACACACCCATGTTATACCTATCTAAACAATTACTCATATATAATAATCAATTTAAACAATAGAAAATACTCATTCTCAAATATCTATATTTAAGGAAGTATTCTTATTTATTAATTATTCCATAGTTTATCAAATTATTGTCAAAGTAAACATCATATGTAAAATAATATATGATTTATGAAACAATAATATCCATCATATGAAAATATGTATATTAAAATAAATTTATATTGAAAATTTATTACAATAAAGTAATTAGATAAATATGAAATTAACATTATCATAAAGAAATTGATATTGAAAACAAAATCATTAAGGAAATTCATGAGGAAATTATTCTATAAACATTACCAAGTCTCCCAAACAACTTTGAAACATTTTGATCGTAATAACCAAGAAGTTATGAAATTAAATGACACTTATTTTATAATTAGAGTAATGTTATTCATAAATAACATGTCAAATACTATTATATAAACCATATAAAAGTGAATTGGTGAATAATAGAAAATAAGTCTCAATGGAATGTAAATTGAGATGAAATCACTTACCTTAACCATCCTTTTGTTGCGTAATATTTATCATAGTGTATATTTTTATAAAATATTTTAAAAAATTATATAATAACCACAATCATGTATATAATATCATAAATCATATTATTATAATATATTATTCCTTATTTAATAACAATCATTCATTATTTTCATGATTTCAGGTGTCAATTACCTAGTTTTTTAAAATTTGTTTTGTCTAGTTATTTTTTTCCTAATAAATTGATCATAATTTTTTCATAACATTAATATATGTTTTGATTTAATCATCCTATGTATTCAGTACATATTTATTTATAATTTTACATATTATTTGATGATAAAAAATGATGTGCACCGTTCATGGAGTTGGTAGGTCGTATGTATGCATGAATATGACTTTCATTTCATTGCATATTAAATAAATGAAAAGTAAATGATAAATATGTATATTATAATTAAAGTATAATATCAATGTTATATATGTTTAATAGGTTTATTAAAATAATTATTTATACATTTCATGTATATTTTGAATGAGTCACATCACTTTTAATAGAGGGTAGTCCACACTTCCACAAATGATTTTATAATATTTACAAAAAAATGGAATGTATAATGGAATGTGTTATAAATTAATTAAAAATACATAAAAAAATATCAAAAATATCATATATAAACACAATTTTTATCAAAATAACCATCATTATATAAGGTAAAGAAAAATATGACCAATCATTATTTCATGAGGCGGTAGTTCGATATACCTGTAAAAAGTAATTTTGATACACATTAGATAGATGTTTGTGTAAGTGTAGGTAAAAAACATATGACAAAAAATTCCTAGTATATTTATGGTATTATTTTGTTATATAATTAGGTATTATTAATATTTTATGGGGTGTATAATGGAAATAAAACTAAAGATCTTGATGAAAGATGTGACCTCTTAATCGGGTAACTCCTATTGGAGGGAACTAAAGGGATTATATGGATTGATTTATTCCCAATGTGAAGCTTCTAGGTTGATATGAGATATTTTCAGGATATATTTTGGAAGATATTTTTCAAGCCAATGTAGCTCTATAGGTGTGAGGAAGTTGGAGGATAGGAGGACATTTTATTGTGGAGGTGGAGTGTCAATCTTGTAATATTATGAAAAAGGAATTATATAAATTTTTTTTCACATTTAATGTGGATATAATAAGGGGAAAAAGTATATCCAAGTAATTATAGGATTTAATTAGTTCTATACAATTGAATTTGGAAACTTCTATAAGTAATTTTATCTCTTAAGATTCAGGTTTAGTCCCCTATTAAGCTCAATTTTACCTTATTTATTGTAATTAATTTTAATTGAATTTAATAATATTTTTCATCAAAAAATACGTTGACCATATTATAAAATATAAATAATTCTAATTAAAAAATTTAAATCTATTTTTCTAATTCCAGTATGAAAATAGGTAGAAATTAACCTAAATATAATCTCACAGACGAGACTATAATATGAGTTTTTAATGTAAAAAATTATGAAAGTTTCCTATGATTCATAGTAAATTTAAAATTGATGTTGATTCCATTGGAATAAATTTGATTAATTGATAAAAATATTATTTAATTAAAATTTAAAATAAATTTGAAATATAATTTATCCTTATAAATAAATTAGTTGGAAAGACAGTTTTGAACTAAAATTTAGAATTGTTCACTTGTCATTAAAAAATGAGACTTAATATAAAAATACCAAAACATAACTGTAAGATAATTTTAAAGTTTTTTCTTACAAATCTGAAGTTTATATTGACATATAATATATATTAAATGTTCAAAAATTGGATTAAAATGGGTTCCATATTAAAATGCGTTAAAATGAACCTTATTAAAATATAGTATTTTATCTGAAATATTGGGTTTGTTATTATGTTATGGATACCCAAATAATTTGATTAATATCAAAAATATTTTTTTGTATATTTTACATATTTATTTCATTAATATCACAAATTATTTTTATTTAATTAAAATAAAATATATTTGTGAGAATAAAAATATGTTTCTATAAAATAATTCACATTATTTTCAATTGGTTATTGTAATAACATCTAATTAATTTATAACCTTTGAATTTATTTTATATTTATGTGAATTTGTTTTCATTATATTGTTAATAATATTCATAAACATTAATTTATAGTCTAGGTTATTCCTTATTATATTAAATAATAATATTATTACAATATACTATTCTTTAGTTAAAACATTTTCTTTCTTTTAACTAAAGCAACCGAACAAGGTTGTTCTTGCATATATGGAATACTAACATAATGACTATATACATTGAATGATATATGATAGTTTGAATTTATTTACGATAAAAAATATATTCTAATTTATTGAAATATTATATTCTCTTACATGCTTAGTGTTTCATGTCATACATGGTGTCGAACCCATGTCACCCTTTTAGAATTTTTGGGGTGTTACATTCTCCCCACCTTAATTAAATTCTATCCTCTCATTTTATACATGATCTTGGTAATAACTTGTTTGGTATTTCTTCTAATTAAATCCAACATTTTGAGAAGGGTTCATAAAAAATTTTCTAAAAAAGAGAGTATGAGAAGTGGAAAGTTCACATATACTAATATATAACTATGTCTCTAAGTAGGAGAACATTCGTGTAAACTACATATTCAAATTTGGAAAAAAGCCTAAATATTTATAGGGATTAGATGAGGTTATAAATCATTAACTAGTGACTAATCAATGGAAAGATGAGGGCCTCAATTCATTAAATCTACAATGATTTTGAAGACCATCAATTCAACAAATATTAAGTTATTCAGACCATATTTGAGTTTCAAAATCAATTTTGAGGAATGAATTCACTCTATAATAATATAAGTAAATATAATTTTTGATTAATATACTTTTTTCCAATTATTATTACTTGATCTATTTCCACATAATCTTCTTGTACATGATGAATCCTATGGTGATGTAATACATTAACCTTTAAAATCTAATCCAATGATCAACTAAAACCAATTAATAAACAGTTAACTTTTCCAAAATATTATGATCCAACACTTTTCAAGGAAGGTCACTCTATTTACAAAATAGTCTTATCATTTTAATATAATCAACATGAATCAACTCTAAATTTTCACATTCAAAACATGTGAATAACTTCATCATGTATCATCTTGAAATATGGTAATTAATAAAATCACAATAAAACCTTAATGGAAACATGAATTCTTTTTTATTCCTTAAGTAAGACACATGTTATTGGATATATAACTTAAATACAAATGTGTTTTAAAATTTATTAATTATATCATGGACCACATTACGACAAGTCATTAATCACTTCCATGGTTTTCAACACTTATCCAAATCAATAATTTCTATATCAATATCTCAACATCTAGAATATATTAGGGATTTTCCCTCTCATAATTATGTGGTTTCTGAAAATATTAGCTTTCTAATGAATAAATTTTCTTTTTAATATTTAGTATATGATCTCAAATCCTTAATGAAAAAGTACCTTAGTAAAATCCTTATACAATTCATAAATCATATGATGATAACATCATAAAAATATATTTTTACAATATATTTCCTAGATCCAAAAATAGAAATGTATTAATCATTCCACTTTAGTTGTGTTAATAATATATGGTTGACCTTAGTCCCTTATAATATTTGGAGGTATATTATTTTTATATTTGGGGAATTATATGGCATAATGAACCATCTTCTTACAGTTATAACACTTAATAGTGGCCTTTTTATTCATACATTTACATTCTTTTTCCATGTAACTCTTTTCTCCACACTGATAGCAAACTACCATTCCTTTTAAGCATTTCCCATAGTGATTATTTACTCATTTCTCACACAATGGATATTTATCAAGCTTACTCTTCCTATTTTATATGCTCCATTTTTGTTGATGTGGATAATACCTCTTCTTCCATTGGTTTCATTTGAATGAATAAAATCGTGATAATTCCTTCTTTATCTCGAGGTAACATAAAACTATCTCATCGTATAATGAAAATTTTGATAAACTAGTTTCCATCAATGATTTGGCTTAGTACCATAAAATAAGTGTTCAATCATACACTATGTGTTTCATATTTAATATACAGCATAACTATGTATCATTCTAAAGGTCGCTTTATAATCTAAAACATTATCTTTTCCTTTTTCTTTATGCCAATAAAAATTCTCTTTATATTGATTTGTTGATAATGAGTGATGTATTTATTTAATAGTGTATCCTTAAAAGTTATCCATTCATGAGATATATTTATTTTTCCTCCCTCGTATTCTGGATCATGGGATACCATTGATCAACATCACCGTGGAGACAATACTCTGAATGTGTAACCTTTTCCTTTTCACCACATCCTAATGTCATGATTATCTTTTAAAAATAGTTAATACATTGATCATCTAGAATTTAATTAGTAGTCCCACTAAAAGATTGGGGATTTTATTTCATTAAGCAATCCAAGATAAGATATTCTCACTATTGAATATGTAAATCCATTCAGAAAAGGTAATTTTTCATATCTTGGTTTAGATTCCCTAATATTACAATAATTATCTAGGCTCCAATACCCGTTGTATTGGATTCATTAGTATATAAATCTACACATATTTCACATGTATTAAAACCATTCTTCCTTCTAGGATCCATTTATTAACGATTTCATATAATGGATTTTCTTATAAAATTATGTACTCTGTATAATTATAAATATAATATAGCACATAACACAAATTTATGTGTCATGAATCCCAAAACCATAAAATTCAGTTACTTAGGGAAATATTAACATTCAAATACTTCATAATAGTGGGTAATGAAAAATGTGAACTATCCTAAGAATATTTCTTGAGTATGTCAAACAAGGTGTACAGTAAGTCCTATTTTAATCCCCTAGGTTACACCGAGTCTGGGCCGACACACCTTGTAAGAGTTGTTACTCCCATGTACATCTATTCCAGAACCCCACCCAATTATATTATCTAAAAAATGGATGTATTTCTAGGAATACCCATATAATTTCTACCTTACCAAACTTTTAAATTTTTTTATGTACTTATCCTAAATATATATCTTATAGTTGTGCACCATAATCTATTTTTTTAAATCTAGTTTCTAAGGTTGTTACTAAACATCATTTGACACTAACAGTAATGTGACAACCCCAGAATCCAAGAGCTGGTTCAATATTTTATTACATTGGAATGATTAAAAGGAATTAAATTCTAAATGGATGATAAATTTAGTAGTCTTTGAATTCCATATTATATACATGACACCCATAATAATATTTTAAAATAAAAAATAAAAACATGATAAATAAAAATCAAATAAACTACATCCTTGGTCTCTTATTTAATGATTTATTCTTTATAACATGGGGACATCAAAAATAATAAGTGTGATCTCAAATGCTCAATAAGTGTATGTAAAGATAATTAAATAATGAATTTAAGAGAATAAATATCATATAAAGGTAAATAAAAAATAACACATCCCATTAAAGTAACTATATAAAGCAATATCAATGTGGTAATGTAAGAAACTGAATACACAATCCATTTAATTAATAAAATAAAAATTAAATGTATCCGTATATATGTAGATGGAAAAGTTCATGGATTAATAATAACTAAAAATAAATGAGTTAAATGCTTAATTATTGGATTCCATGAGTCCTTAGAACATGGATCCATTATCTTCCAAACGTTTCATAGAATAATTTACGTATTGGGTAAAACCATTCTATTTTTTCTAACTATTTCATCTCATGAGACTACTGATGCATCGAGGGGATATCTATAACTAGGTCCCACCCAAGTCCTATATGGACGATGAATTCCTCAAATAAATTAATCAAATTAAATTATAAGAAATATACCTTATGAAATATCTACATGGATTGAAGGATATATATTAATAAATCATAACCAAGTTAATCAAAAAAATTAGCAGTAAACACCATATGTAAACCATTATATGTATTTAGTTATAATAATATAAATTGTATTAAAATAAGGATATTGTAAAGAACCAGAATTTTCGTGGATTTTTTTTCTTAGATACATGGGAATTTTAGGACTCTGTGAAAACTAACAGCGTGTGATTCTGAGGCCTGGTGCACCCAGAATCAATTTCTGAATTTCTATTTAGGTATGTTTAGTAAACGTATGAGTGGGTTTTTATAACTTTTGAACCGGTGATCGAAATTGAAATCTGTGGGCATCGTTGAACTCGCAGAGCCAATATTCACTTAAGAACACTTTCTCCTCGATGATAGTTTGTCGAGAATAAATGATAGTTTTTGGGTTTTTAATGAATTAAATAAAAATAAGTTTGTGTAAATTTTATTTTTATTATTTTTTTAAAACCTCCACATGGAAGTTGGAGGTGGGATCACCACACCTTAACCTCCCATGAGAGGTTATTGTGGTGGGGACCACCCAAACCTAACCTCCTCTTCATGTTTAATGAGGTGGGGACCACCCAAGGTTAAAACCACTTGAAATCCTCATTAAGTTGGGATAAACCTCTTGATCTCCTAACTTAATGGTGCCAAATCCACTACATTAATTAATTGAGCATCAATTAAAATAATTTGAATATTTTTTAATTTTGTGCCAACAACTAAATAATAGATAAATATATTATTTTGTTGGGGGACTCTCTTTCATTTTGGTGGAGCTTGGATGAGGATAGAACTTGTAGAATCTTATTCTCTCTAATGAAGAATGCTTCTCCGAAAAAAGAACGACAATTAAAGAATGAAGAACACTTCATCAGCCAATAACGAACATCTTCATCTTTGATCTCCAACTAGAAAAAGGGAGGAAGCACCATCCTTGAAAAATGCCGATGATGTCATCCTCGAAATATTCATCATCATTTCTTATGTTAATGAATCCAAGGTAGGGGTACATTTTTGGTTAATTATTTTACATTCTTCGATTTACTTCAAGGATTAAGAACCGAAGCTGCTTGCTATCAATCTAATATGGAGGGTGCGGGCCGAACAAACATGGACCGACCCCTCCTCCTTCATTTTAGAATTTGAAATTAAACGCGATGTGATTCTGGAATGAGAAATACTCATAATAAATGGTTACAGATTGAAGGAAACTCCCCGAGGAAAGCACGACCACTTTTGGAATGAAAAATGTGCCATCGTAACTCATCCGGTGTCCCGTGAAATATTTGCCTATTGTCGGAACCATCAAACGTCAATTTCAACGAAGAGAAGGGCGGTCGGCACTCCGGCTAGCCCCGTGGACGACAGTGGCACAAACGCATCATCAGAGGAGAAATCTGTGGCCAACGGGCCGTGATGGTGCAGCTGCAGCCGGTGCAAGGCCGGCTACGAAGATGACCGGTGGCTTAAGCCACCGGGTCGCCCGAGGAGGCACGACACAGCCACGCCGTGTGGGTATGGCTAGCCGCTCGACCAGTCAGGATCCACGGGACTCCACTGCATGGGTCCTGCGTGACTTGGACCAGTGCCACCTATCGCATATTTGAACCCCCCTAAATGGCTAAGGCCGTTCGGGATACCAAGGGGTGAGGCCTTTCCCCTAGACATGACTAGGGCTGAACGCACAGGCCACCGGGCCAGACCCAGTGCGGGCCGGACCCAGGGCCAGTCGGACCTAGGGTGGGCCGAACCTATCGTGGGCCAGACCCAGCACGGGCTGGGCCTCCCTCGTGGACCGGGTCAGACCTGCGGATCTGGTCGGTCCGACTGGGCCGGACCGTACCCAGACCCATTTGACCTGTTTCCACTCTTTTGCTTGTAACTTGAGCTACAAGATTCCGATTAAAGAACCATATATGAATATGAAACCCATGGAAGGTGATATTTCTTTTGGTATACCCCACTTAAGGTTTGGACAATGTTGGGGTACAGACGGGTTGGATCGAACGTAAATCCAACTGGGCCCTCAGAACAGAAATGCCAATAACTCTAAGACCGAGAATTTGATTGATACACTGTCTGTCGTGTTGAGTTTCTTATGGAAATTAAGATCTTTTGGTTAAATAAACTTGGTAATTCGTGGAAGTTGATGTATAAACACTTGGCTTGAGGAGCGGACCCTCCCGAAATCAAGCATTCACTGTGTGGATCCCTATGGCTGGCTATGCACTGACGACTGTTCCTGGATCCTGTGTGGGTTCGACAGCACTAACGACAGTTCCTGGATCCTATGTGGGTTTGACAGCACTGACAACTATTCCTGGATCTTGTGTGGGTTTGACAGCTTAGACGACTGTTCCTAGATCCTGTGTGGGTTCAACAGCTCTGTTTACTGTTCCTGGATCCTGTGTGGGTTTGACAATTCGGATTTCTGTGCCCGGATCCTGTGTGGGTTCGACATAATATATTATTTAGTGGCTACATCTGATCATCTCTAGCTCTCTAAATATGTATTATACCTGTGTGATCTGAGTCAGTAAATTTTTGTTTTCCTCAGGATTGAGATGGATTACTTGATAACTTAGGTATATGTATGGGTATGTATCTATGTGGGGTTATCTTTTGAACTCATAATTTGTGGTTTATATTTGGTGTATTTTGTGAGACCTTGAGGTTCTTGGGGTCCCTAATGAGTATCATTATACTCACCCCAGCACGGGCTATGCCCGCATCTCATTGTGTTGGATGCAGACAACATACAGTGCTGACCGAGGCTGAGTGTACCGGGACTGGAAGGTCCTCGGAGGTGGGTCACACACTGTGACTGTACATGGAGGAGACTGAAATACGTGGAGTGCTGAGGAGGAAAATTGTACCTACCCTTTAGGTAGGATCTGTGGTGGACGATCCAGGTGCTGCTTTTCACCATTCAACTATTTTTTCATTTTCCAGTTGTACTTGCACTTTATAGTTGGGCTTGTATTTCCAGCCCCTTTTACTTTTTCATCAATCTTTTGTTATACAGTTTGACATAGTGTTTTTCTTCCATATTTCACTATGTTGTGTGCATTTTCAGGTTATAAAGGAAATTATTTCCTAGCAATAGAGATTTATTCTTTTGGTGCTCGTCGCCAGCCCCTGGCCAGTGGAAGGCGGGCGTGGGGAATTCATGGAAGGAGCCCTGATAGATGGGTCGTGACAAATTGGTATCGACGGAGTCAGTTCTATCACAAAACATAGGACTCTGATCTTTTTCGTGAAGCAATAGTTTTATGTGTAGTGAGTGTGGTTTTCAGTTCAGGGAGTCCAGTGTCGGTGCGGCAACCTACGTATCCATACACCAGGACCCTGATTTCTGATTTCCAACATAGTGCATGAAAACAAGTGGGTTTTGGCTTGGATACGTGGCATGTGATGGGGTGTTTTGTGGGTTGTTGTGGATCGGGTGAGCAACAGGGCTACGGTTGTCTTGGTTGTGGGTTGGTGTGAATGCTATGTTAGTTATGGGAAGTGGGGCTGCGATAAATGGTATTAAAGGGATAATGATGTATGGGTTTCGGTGTGTTTGTGGTTATGGTGGTTGGAAGCGGGGTTACAGGGATGGGTTTAAATGTGAACATGCTATGGGTTGTGAATAATAAATAAAAAGTGGAAGAGTTAATAAATGGTGGGGCATGGTAGTGGAACGGGATAAATAATCAATGCGTTGGTTTGTTAATAAGAAGGTTTTTTTTTGTGCTTGTGTTTTCCTAACTTGATTTTCAGATGGCAGGGATATGCTTTATGAACAATCTATGTGTTTGGTAGTGGATAGTTTCCTAGTAGATAAGAAACTAATAAACTAATCTACTGAAACATGAAAACCTAAATGGGGTTGGGGTTGTTTGTTGTATGCATGCTTCGTGGTAGCAATGCCGAGGCACGTGCTCAGTTTCTCTGTTTAGAATCCATAGGTTGGGATGAGTGGTTGCTATATATATATATATATATATATATATATCTTTATATTTTGTGTTTTATCTCACCCCACCCATGTTGAGCACTTAGTGTTGAACACTCCCATTTCATGGGGGAGGGTGTTTTCCCCTTATTTACTAGGTCCTTCTTGCTCCTTCTTCCCTAGGCTGTGATGGCTTGAGGCGACGTTACACCTAAGACTCTTCGTGTAGGTTTTGAATATGGTGGATTATCCCAAGACTCTTTGGGCAGGCTTACTATTTTCCCAAGAACCTTAGGGATGAGGCCCAGGTGTGTGCAAGCGGGATACGTGGTTGTGAGGCCCAGGTGTGTGCGGGCGGGGAGAGTGTGGCAGCGTCAGGACGGTCGTTGTTAGGAAGAGCAGCTAGGTATTGGGGAATGGTGCGGGGTACCCAATACTCTTGTTCTTATATACTACTACCTATTGTGATTGTGTTTTTGGTGAGTGTGGTTGATGAGGTTGGGTGGATATAATTTCTTTTTTTTGGTTTCTTCTGTTGTTCTCATGGGACATTAGGATGTCTCCCCACTTGTGCACGAGAGATTTAGGTTTCCCTACTGAGTATAATTTTATGATCACCCTAAGTTTACATTCAGGTTTCCAGGAGGACAACCAGGGCCGTTCGAGACCCTACTAGTCAGATAGTTGGAGTTGTTTCTATTGTTGTACACTTGTTTCTTTTGGTGTTGTACTTTTGAGCTTTCTTGTACTTGTACCTTGTTATAAAATTGTTTAAACATGCATGTGGGCTTGGTTTGGGTTTATTTCTATACAGTTTTTCTTTTCCTTTTTGGTGGTTGACTTGTCCTATTTACTAATCTTAAAATAATTAAAGGGTAATGCCTCCCATATTTGTGAAAACTCATACCCTTGGTGCTATTCGCCAACCCGGGGCCTACTGGAGGCGGGACTCAGGGGACATTATCTCCCTTTCACCATTGCCAGCTTAGGAGGGTCATCATTGGTGGGATGGGGTCGTGACAAAGTTGGTCAAGAATAAAAGATATTTTTTGGGTTTTTAATGAATTAAATAAAAATATGTTTGTGTAAACTATATTTTTATTAGTTGGTTAAAACCTCCACATGGAAGTTGGAGGTGGGAGTACAACACCTTAACCTCCCATGAGAGGTTATGGTGGTGTGGCCCACCCGAACCTAGTTTCCTCTTCATTTTCAATGTGGTGGGGACCACCTGAGGTTAAAACATCTTTAACTCCCCATTAAGTGGGGAGAAACCACTTGATCTCCCCACTTAATGGTGCTAAATCCACTCCATTAATTAAATAAGCATCAATTAATTAATTTTAATCTTTTTGAATTTTGTGCCAACAAATAAATAATAGATAAATCTATTATTTTTTTGGGTGACTCTCTTTCATTTTGGTGGAGCTTGGGAGAGGAGAGAACTTGGAGAAAATTATTCTCTCCAATGAAGAATTCTCCTCCCGACGAGGAATGACCATCTAAAAATAAATAACACTTCATCCTCCCGCCGCCCTTGCTCCCCCGCTCACTCGGTGCTCGCAATTTCTAGGGTTTCTCTCTAAAACCTTTTCCAGCGTTGCAACTCACAAGCATCTATTCCTCTCTATTTTCTTTATCTTGTCGTCCTTTCTTCCCTGTCTGGCTTCCTCTTCTTCGGATTCAGTTCGGCATTGGTGGCTTCGCCCCCTGCCATCTGTCGCTCGCTCGCTTGGTGCCCGTGATTTCCAGGGTTTCTCTCTGAAACCCTTCTCAAGCGGCGCCGCCTTCACTGGTAAGGATTCCCGTAGTGTTGACCTTCGATCTCCTTGGTTCCTGCTTCATCAGTTCATTCTTATAGGGTTTCAGCCCCGATTTTCCTTTTCTCGTTACTTGGTGGTTCTTTCAACGGATCTGATTCAACAATTTTTTTCTGGTTTCCCTTAGGGTTTTAGTTATCCTCTTTCTCTTTTCATGGTGGTTTAATTTGGCCCTTGCACCTTCTCTATCGCTCCTCCCTGCTCTCGCTTTTGGGGTCCTTTTCTCCCTTTCAGGTCGGTCGGGTGTGACGGATACTAATGAGGCTTTGGGATGTGTTCGGGGTGTGGTAAGTGTTTCTGGGCGGCACGACCTGTGGTGGCTTTCTCCATTTTCAAGGTTCCTTCCGATTTCTCCTATGAAAATGGTTGTGGTACTCTTTCTCTTTGTGGATGGTGAGTTTCAGTTGGGGATTCAGCAATGATAATGGGGTTCTTTTTTTGTTCAACTGATTTTGTTCAGTTTTTATTCCTTAATGCTATTAGTGAATCTGTTTGCATCTCTGGTTGTTGGTATTGTTCATTTATGATTATGATGGCTACAATATGTGTTGTTCATGACTGTGGCATGATTTCCCGACGGCTGGCGATTCGATGATGTTGTTGTTCTGAGGTTCTCCGGTTGTGGTGGTGGACATCAATGAAGTGGACGTTGATGTGTATAGTCCGGCGGTGAGGATGGTGAAGCTGATGAAACTGATGATGGTAGAAGGCAGTGATGTGACCTTATCATGTAGTTTGAGGCTACTTTCTGATGGATTATGGATTGTGGATCGCATTGGGTACGCGACTCGAGGTTAGTGGCTCGAGGATGATGATGGCGGTTGATTTGAATTTTTCCTTTTGGATTTTGAAGAATGAATATAGAATGTCGTGGTTTTCAAATGCTTGATGATGTGGATCCTCGGTATGGTTCCCACTACCAAAAAGTGGCTTTATAAAAAATTCAAAAAAAAGGTTTGTGGTGGCCGAACATCGTCTTCTTTGATCTCCAACCGGAAGAAGGGAGAGAGCGTCGTCCTTGAAGAACACTGATGATGTCATCCTCGAATTCTTCATCTTCTTATCAGACGTCAACGAATCCAAGGTAGGGGTTCATGCTTGGTTTATTATTCCATGTTCTTCGATTTACTTCAAGGATTACGAACCGAAGTTGCTTGCTATAACTCTGATATGGAGGGTGCAGACCAAACTAACACAGCCTGACCCCTCCGCCTTTGTTGTGGATTTTGATGCTAAATGCGACATGAGTCCATAATGATAAATACTCATCAACAATGGTTATGGATCGAAGTAAATGTCCCAAGGAGAGTATGGTCACTTCCAGAACAAGGAACATGCCACCAAAACTCATCCGATGACCCTTGAAAGATTCGCCGGTGGTCGGAACCGTCGAACGTCACCGGCGACGAAGAGAAGGGCGGCGGGCGGCGGCGCAGCCACGCCACTAGAGGAGAAGGCCACTGCTAATGGGCCATGGAAGTGCAGCGGCAGCCGGCGTAAGGCTGACCGCAAATAAGACCAGTAGCATAAGTCACCGGGTCACTGGAGGGGGTGTGGCGCAACCACGCTATGCGGGTGTGGCTGGTCGGTCGGCCAACTGGGAGTAGAGAGACCCCACCATGTGGTTCCTGAATGTCCTAGACCTGTGCCACGTGGCGCCGGTTTGAACCCCTTGAACGGATAAGGCTGTTTGGGATACCAGGTGGCACAACCCCCCCCCCCTGTACGTGACTAGGGCGGACCCTAAGGGCCGCCGGGCCGGACTCGGCACAGGTTGGACCCAGCGCGGGCCAGGCCCAGCGCGGGTCGAACTCAACATGGGCTGGGCCATCACCACGGACTAGGACGAACCTACGGACTGGGTGGGACCCCAATCTGGACCCAGTTCGGGCCGGGTCGGTCCGACTAGGCTGGACCGAACTCGGACCCGTTTGACCTATTTCCACTCTTTTGCCCGTAACTTGAGCTACGTGCATCCAATTGACGAACCATCTCCGGAAAAAGAAACCTTTATAAGAGGTGGTACTTTTGGTATACCCCACTCAATGTTTGGAAATAGTTGGGGTATAGCTGGGTTGGATCGAACGTAAATCCAACCGGGCCCTCGGACCAAAAATGCCAATAACTCTCAGAATGAGTGTCCGATTGATGCACCGTCTGTCGCGTTGAGTTTCTTATGGAAAGACGGATATTTAAGATACATAAATTTGGGAATTTGTGGAATTTGATGTATCAACACTTGGCTTGAGGAGCGGACCCTACCAGAATCAAGCATGCTTTGTGCAGAACCCTGTGGCTGGTTGTGCACTGACAACTGTTCCTGGATCCTATGTGGGTTTGACAGTGCTAACGGATATTCCTAGATCCTATGTAGGATTGAAAGTAAGGAAAGATTTTCCTGGATCCTCTATGGGTTTGACAGCTTCAACAACTATTCCTGGATCCTATGTGGGTTCGACATCGCTGTTTACTGTTACTATATCCTGTGTGGGTTTGAAAAAATGGTTTATTTAGTGGATAAATCTGATCATCTCTATATCGACACATAATTTGTATACTTGTTTGAGAAGAGTCAGTAACTTTGTTTTTTCCTCATGATTGAGATGGATTACTTGATAACATAGGTATATGTATGGGAATATACCTAGGTGGGGTTATCTGTTGATCTCATACTTTGTGGTTTATCCTTGTTGAATTTTATAATACCTTGAGGGTCTCTAGGTCCTTACTAACTATCGTTATACTCACCCCTGCACAGGCTATGCCCGCACCACGTTGTGTTGGATGCAGACGAGGGGCAGTGCTGACCGAGGCTGAGTGTACCAGGACTGGACGGTACTCAGAGGTGGATCACACAATGTGACTGTACATGGAGGAGAATGACAGATATAGAGTGACGAGGAGGCTAAATGTACCTACCTTTTAGGTAGGATCCTTGGAGGACGATCCATGAGCCGCTTTTCACCTTTCTGCTATTTTGACCTTTCCCAGTTGTACTTGTACTTTACAGTTGGGCTTGTATTTTTGGCCCATGTTACTTTTCATCACACCTTCTTTACAGTTTTACTTAGAGTTTCACATTCAGCTTGTACTCTGTTGTGTGTGTTTTTGGGTTATAAAGGAAATTTTTTCCCAGCTTTAGGGATTTATGCCTTTGGTGATAGTCTCTATCCCCTGGCCTATGGAAGGCGTGTTTGGGGTAGTCACGGTACGGGCCTCGGGGGATGGGTCGTGACAGATATTATGATAAATTTATAAGAGTAATTATTACCATTATGTTATGTTTTTCAAGAGGAAGTTAAAAATCAAGAAAAGGATGTGAGATTGGAAAGCAAATAATCAAGGGAATTCATGAGGAAATTGTTCTTAAAAAATTCCAATGGGTACTACACCACTTGGAAACATTTAAATCATAATCCCTATTAAGGTATGAAATTAAATAAAACATATAATATCATGATAACAAATATATTCATAATATAAAATTTAAAATGGAATTATATACCCTATATAAAATTTAATTGGTTCATAACAACAAAAAATTCACAATAGAATAAAAATTGAAACGAAATTGATTACCTTAACATTTCTCTTTCTTTGGTATCTTTATCCTAATATATAGTTGTTTAAAATATGTTCAATAATTTTAAAAATACCATCCTAGTGTTTATAATATAATATATCATCTTTTTATAATATATTATTCCCTGTTTGTTATCAATCATTCATTATATTCACTATTTCAGGTGATAATTACCTTGTTTTCTCAAGTATGTTCTGGCTTGTTTGTTGTTATTACTATTTAATTGATAATGATTTCATCATATAAATAATTTATAAAATTATAAAATTATCATATATAATAATTAAATATGTATTTAAAATATTATATAATATTTAGATATAAGAAATTAAGTGAAACATTCATGGAGATGGTAGGTCGTATGTATGCTTGAATACTACTAACATTTCATTTTTGTAGTAAAAGTATGAAAAATAATTGAATAATATTTCTATTGTAATTTAATTATAATATATATTTTATATATGTATATTTTTTTATTAATACCATTTTTAATACATTATATTTATTTGTGAATGAATCACATTGCTTTGAGGAGGCGGTAGTCCACAGTCCCACTAACTATGTTATGTTATTTAAAAAAATGGAAAGTATAATGGTATGATTTATAAAATAATTATATAAGAATAAATAAATAAAAATAATTATATATATCATAAATAAATGTTTTTTCCATCATAATGGATACCCTTAGAGGTGGAAAAAGAAAAAAGGAATAATCAATGTTTTTTAAGGGTGTAGTTTTTTATACACATCAACAACATGTCTGTTACCCAGTAGATTGTTGTGTGTTTTTGTGTAGGTAGATCCAATTGAATGAAATTATCCTATTATATCGAGGTTAATTTTTCTGTTATAAAATAATGGATTATTAATAGTAGATGGGTTGGAAAATGGAAATGAGACTAAAGAGATTGAGAAAATATTTTAACTCTTAATCAGGTTAACCCTTTACGTTTGCAAAAAATGGATTATTGGAGTTCTTTACGAAGAAGGTGAGGCATACAGTTTTATGGGAGGTATGTGGAGTATCTATTTGGGTAGGTATTTTTTGATTGAGAGTGGCATGAGAGGCGTGAGTTAGTGGTAGTCTAGGAGTCCTTTTGAAAGTGGAGGAGTGACAATATTATAATATTTTAGAAAATGTATTCAATCCACATTTTGAACATTGAAATTGGATCCAATAATAGAAAAAATAATGTAAAGGTTCTATAGGATTTAAATATTTCCATAAAATGGCTTACTTACAATTTCCTAAGTCATTTGGGCCCTAAATATTTAGTTTTAGTCTATTATTAAGCGTAATCTTACCTAAATCATTATAATTATTATTAATTATTTCCACTAATATTTAAAAAATATATTTCAACTTATTTGTAATTATGAATTTTTTATTTAAAATATAGAATCTATTTTTCCGAATTCCATTCATATAAGTTGTATATATTAATTTAAATTTAATCTTGCTGAAGGTATAACAATATCGATTTTTAAATTAAAAGTATTTGAACGGTTGCTATGTTTTTATGATAAATTTCATTGTGAAATTAATTCAAGAAGAATAAATTTTATTATTTGATAAAATTATTATTTATTTAAAAATTATATAAATTATAAAATATAATTTAACCATATAAATAAATTAGTTTAAAAATATGTTTTAAATTAACATTCATTATTTTCATGTTCATTAAAAAATGAAACTTCCCATAAAATTAAAAAATAAATTATCCTAACATTTTTTGAATATTTTCAAAAAATAATGTTTATTTTGAAATATATAATTTATTAATGTTTCAAAAGTTGGATTTAAAAATGGTTCTCTATTAAAAGGTAGAAAAACTATATCTATAAAATATAGTGTTTTATTTTTAATATTGGGGTTGTTATTATATTATTCTTATCAAATCTACTATATGAATATCAAAAATATTTGATTGAATATATAAAATATATATTTCATTACTATCACTCAATAGTTTTAATTAATGATAATTAAATAGATTTGTGAACATAAAAATAGTTTTCAATCAAAACATTCCCTTTATATTCAATTGGTTGTTATATTAATTTCAAATTAATTTGTATCCTTGGAATTTATATTAAAAATTTTTAACCATTGATTTTAATAAGATATTTAATACTATTCATAACTATCACATTAAATACTAGTTTACATCTTATTAAATTAAATAATAACATTTTAATAATATAATATCGTTTGGTTTAGACTTGGTAACGCGTGTAACACCAGATATCGAACAACATCATTATTTTGATTATGGAAAACTAACTTAGTTTATGAGTT
The DNA here is from genome assembly GCA_963277665.1 of Viscum album. Classification (NCBI taxonomy): domain Eukaryota; kingdom Viridiplantae; phylum Streptophyta; class Magnoliopsida; order Santalales; family Viscaceae; genus Viscum; species Viscum album. The sequence continues at coordinate 1,783,045,325 of OY728150.1, forward strand.
CATTTAATTCTATATAATAGTTTAAATTAATTTAAAATAGAAAATATATTTTAATGTATCGGGATATTATATTCTCTTATTCGATTGGTGTTGTGCATAATATATTCTATCTAACTCAAGTTACTCTTGCATAATCTTCAGGGTGTTATAATATATTACTATTTTATTTGAATAATGTAAGGGGGTATGGGGCCATTCATATTTGAGATGAGGGACACAAATGTAATTTCATAAATTATTTCAATTATATAATATCACATTAATGGGTATGTGGTTCCCAATGACAAGGGAAAATAAGGTATGAAAATATAATGTTGAAATATATACAATAAATAAGAATTATACTTGTGTGCATTGGGATCCTTTCCTTATATATTCATTTATCCCCTAGTAAACTAATTTGGACAATAATTGTGCTGAAATGTTATATAGTGATTACTATTCATGACATCCAATAATTAAGTTAAACCAAATATATTATATTATATATATTTAATCCAAATTTTTAATCAAATTTTTAGTAACTCAATTTTTATGAGTTGTACTATTTGAATTTAAGTAAGAGTGATGCTTGTAATGAAAATCAATTTTATAAAAATAATGCTTTAAGAATATAACATAATTTAAATACATTAAATTAATTGTAAAAACCTTAAAATAAACGTTTAAAATATAAAGAGCTATGTATAATTTATAAATTTAATTAAAACCATTATTAAATATGTTTTAATTTAATTTATCAATATAATAAAATATTTAACAAATAAAAATAATTTTTAAATGCATGTTAATTAAAATGCAATAATAAATTATACCAAAATCAAGTATAATGATAATTATTATGTAATTAATTTAATTACTAATAAATATTTTAAAATTATTTTACATAAATTTATAATAAAACCATACTGGATTTTTTAATTAATAAATTTTTTAAATGATTGAATTAATAATTCTTAAAATGTATGCTACTATGTACGTGTAGAATACCACCTCCACCATGTCATACGATTTATTTTCTACCACTATCAGTAATGGAAGGTTGTTAATAAATACTTTATATTTATATAGGATTATATTTTTTAATTATGAATTTGGAAGGGTGAATTAATATTTACCTGTATTTCATTACATCCATTGAAAAATGGAAACACCCCTCGAGCATACGTATATACATCAGTCACCTTGTCGTTATGTAATTAATTTTTCATTACCACATTATATAAATAGTAATTATTTTGTATATAATGAAAATATATGATATTATATCCTGATTAAAATTATAGAGATGAAGAAAACATGATCATCATTCATTCAATACAATAATAGAACACAAAAATACATGTAAATAGGAGAAATTAACACCCCAAATAACAGTTACAATGAGATAGTGTTAATTGAAATGTGATAAGATTTTATAATTAAAACATTTATGGAATAATCGGTTATATTATGGTTTTGTGATAATATTTTAAAAAAATTTAAATTTATTATACATTAGGATATATTGCTTATGAAGAAACATATACTTTTGGTAAGTGTTTTATGTTAAAAGATCATTTTTACCAACATTATTTATGCTTAATGTATGTAATGATGAAATTTAAAGCAATTTTGATACCAAAATGTATGAGATTTATTATAATATGGTTATTTATAAATATTACCAATTTTCATTCAATTTTTATATCTTTATGTTCTCACCAAACTAAAGGACGTTTTTTAAAGAAACCTAAATTTATATCATTCCACGATCTATAATATTTTCCTACCATAAAAATATTTAATGTAAAACTTTTTCTAGAATGAATATAATTTTTTAAAAATATTAATTAAATTTTTTTTATCCTTTATTTAAATTATATAAAATATCTTTTGAGAAACCTTTTTTTTCATTTTTTAAATGTGTAACTTATGACTTTTTAAGAAAAAAATGTGAATGAAATTTGTTTCTTTTCAATCTACAACTTATGAATGGATTTTATCCCCATCATGAATAAATATTTCATTAAATATTAATTTATATTTTTCATTTTTTATTTTCATATAATATTTAATTATAAATATTTTTATAATTTTTAAAATTTTAATATGTGATTTCAAAATGAAAAGGGTTTTTTCCACAAGAAATGTCCAAGATATAATTTAATAAAACTCTAATATATAGCAACATCATTTAGTATTTAATAATATTTATTGTGGATATGAGGAAATATTTCTATATTTATTCTTTACATACACATTTTATGATTATGATGTTGAAATTCTTATGAAACATATATTATTTTTATGGGTTATTTAATGAAGATATGGTGATTGATTTATGATCATCTGTGACACATATGTGGGGTTTTCATTATCTAATTATTGGGCCTAGAGTTATATTTATATATTAATGAATTATGTAATTAAGGATATATTAAAATATAATAATTACCAAATTGTGGATAGCACCTATTTTAGTAAGGGACATTGTTTAATAAGATAATTATGTGAGTGAGCAGAGTATAATGAAATTATTTAATGGGGATAGAACCTAGTCCACTATATTATTCTTGGAAATGCACCTTAATAAAGGAAAAAAATTTATTTATTTTTATGTATGTCAAAAAATAATGGATTATTCGAATGTTATATTCCCATGAAATGAGAATTATTTTTAAGAATTACTCAAACTTATATCAAATGAATTTTGATGTGTAAAATATTACATCATGTTTCATAATAATGACATACAAATTGATGGGTGTGATTTTCAATTATTATGAATATTTTCTCAAACACATATGCATATATCATTCTGATATATGATAATTGGTTAATATATATCATTCATACCCTTACAAATCATCTTATATCACCCTTTATTATATTTCCCTTTCAGTTGGTTATGTAGAAATGTTTTATGTTTTTCTATACCTTCAATTTGTGATAGTTGGGATGAAAATAATGAGAAATTAATTATATAATTTATGTACTACTTTTTTATGAATCCATTTTGACAAATAGAATATTATATTATAGTTGCTTCATTGATCATATTAATAAGTTTTGGATATTTTTTATAACAATAAGTATTATTTATTTATGTAATGATTGGGTATCTATATTGGTAATAGTGAAAGTTTTAATATCATTTTCAAATAGGATGTGGGAAATTATTAAGACAGATTAGGATAAACCTAATTATAGAAGAACATTCTAGTTTATAAAAAATATAGGGGTATGGTTTCAAAAAAATACATCTCTATCTAGATATTATAATTGTATATAGTTTGGGAACTAATTCATATAGTGGTGATAACCTCAAAAATTGATGGTTGTTTATATCGTAGACATCATTCTAGTTCATGGTAAATGGGCCCTTAAGGAAAAAATATACTGACACTCTATGGAGTTATTCATATGTTAATTCACATGGCATTTTTAATCCTTTTGGTAGGATTTGAATAAATAAAGACCATGTATGTCGTAGTTTAAACATAATGTAAAATTAATTCAAAAAATGTGTTTTGATTTAGAAATCAAATGAATTATTTTTCTTTGATTATGTGATTTGAAAATAAGATTATTGTTTCCCACACATTGACTTTTGGTTTTACCTAATAAATGGAACCTAAATGAACTTTGTTAAAATAGAGAATTGTTGATAATTAAATTATTGTTCTATTAATAAACAGATTGAATTAATATTTGTAAGGTAAAAAATTGTGATTATTCATAATTTGATATCATGATATTTTATTAACCTTATCAAAATATGTCAGTTTCATGACATTTCTAAAAAGATGAAAAATGTAATTTTATGGATGTTCATATAAAAATGACCATGGAGGATGGAAATTTAAATTTCTATCATGTATAGAGTGTGGGAGGAATCAACCCAAAGAATATATTGATGTAACGGGTAGATCTTTTTATGTGTAAAAAAGGGAATAATATAGTAAATATTTATAAGGAATTACAATATCTTACATGTGGTGAATTTTAAAAATATCCATGTGTATTCACTATTCTAATGGATAACTCCAAGGCTAAAAAAGGGTATATGCTATGTTAATATCTGAATTTGATCGTGATGGTTAAGAAAAAAGTATCCTCCACTATAAAGATTGGGATGTAATGTTAATGTTTGTAATAATATACAATATTAAAAATTATTATTCATCATTTAGTGTAATTTAATGTAACATTGAGAATTGATATCTCTCTCTACATATATGCCTTATATATTACTTCAACAAGAAAAAAATATTTTATATTTTGAACCAAACTATGTTTTTCTATTGGTGTAAAAAACAATATGATTTTTATGGAAAATTTCATCAATTACATGGGTCTTTATTCCTATCCAATGTGGGTATATATCTTAGATGGTTTTAGAGAAACTAAAAATTGATGATATCCCTATTATAATGGATTTTTTTATGTATTTACATAATATTAACCTACTGTTTTTTCAAATAAGGAAGTCATTTTTACCATACAACTCATACATATTGCTACCTCTACTTCAAAGACTCTATATAGAATGGCCTTAATTCACTTATTGGATTTGAAGAAGTAACTCAAGGAGAATCATGAATGGGGATTTATATGGCCATGTGAGCACCAATGGGTTCATATTTACATTATGTTAAATGTAAATATGTATCAATGTAGTTCTCAATTGATTATAAGGAATATAACATCACCATGATCAAGAATAAGCATACATTTCCATTTATCAATGATTTGTTTGATAAATTTTAAAGAGACCAATATTTTTTCAAGAATGATATTTGACATGGATACTATCAGTGGACTGTATAATGTGAATACATACCAAATATATCTTTATAAACAAGGAATAGACATTATAAATTTATAGTGATCTATGTGGTGTTGATAATTCAATATCAATCATTATGTTTTTATTGAATAGTGTATTTTGTGATTAGCTTGATATGTTTTTGATATTTATTATAGTTGGTATTCAGTTATAATCGATGTTAAATGAAGTGCATAAAGATCACATATAAACTGTACTAATGAGACTAAGTATGGAAAATAGGTTTTTTTTAATAAATGTGAATTATATTTCTTTTTGGGTCATATAATCTCATTTGAGGGTATATTAATAGACCCATAAAGGATTGATGTTATTGAAAGTATTCTATAATAATGCACTACAAGTTATTTTTTCAGGTTTTTTGTATTTTAGGAATACTATCAGTTATTTTATATGTATTTTCCATGAATATGTAATCCACTATGATAGTTAACTTGTAAGAGATTTACGTTAATTTATGATAATGAGTGTGATGAAAATTTCACGGAAATGAAGAGATGGTAGGTTAGTGAACATATTATCACACTGCCCTATAGAAGAGGAGGGTTTTTCATTTATATGGATGAATTGAAAATGGGTTTATGTTTTTTCTTATACATAATGATTTGGTGATATCTTATAAATTTCACCAATTGAATGTTCAAGATAAAAATTACACAACTCATGAATCGATTATAGTTTCATTAGTATTTTCATTAAACATTTAGAATAATTAAATTTACTAAGAAATGAGTAACATATATAGTTATAATAAAATTATAAATTATCTATTCCCTCAAGAATATTTTAATAGGCACCACCGATGATGGTTGGGTTTGAATAGTGATTATGAATAATGAATAAAATACCACCCTTGGTAAGAATAAAAGATGTATGATTGTTTTATTATAAAGGATGATTCCAAATTATCCTTAATGTGCCTGAAAAAGATCTATTATTTATGGATTTAAAAAGGTTGAACCTTTGAATATTGATAGACATGTATAAATATTATATTTATAAATTTAGTTCTGAAACATCTATCCTTCTGCTGATTCAAGAGGCTTAGATGGAGGATGTGGTGGTACAAAAGAAGGATAACAATATATTTGGATTCAGCCTTGATTATGATATAATTATATGGTTTAGTGACTATATATATCTATTGTCAATATCAGACCTAATGGAAAAAACTATTTTAATAATATTATATCTCATAATTATCTATTAATCATAGATGTAATAATATTTATAAATAAATGAAAGGGATTTTCTATTGGGACAACATGAAGTAGGATATTAATGTATATGTATCTCATTTCATTGTATGTTTGTAAATTAAGTCTTATATATAGAAATATATGGGTTTCTTGCAACAATTACCCATACCCAAATGGAAATTTAAAAAACCCACCAAGGATATCATAGTCTTAAAACCCAAAAAAAATAAAAATTCCATAATTATATTTGTGTTTTGGTCGACCACCTTAGGGTTTCAGTGAACCTAATTGATGATAAATAAGATATATATCTTGATTTTATTTCTAGGATAGACATTAACGAAATGGTATTGTTACATTGGAATCCATATACTATTTTATCTGACGGAGATATGTGGTTTACCTTAACATTTTAGATAACTCTTTAGTAGGATATGTATACATATTTTTGTTTCATAACTGCATACCATACTCCGATATCTATTTATTTTTATAAAACTATTCAAATCCTACAGAAGATATTTGTATTATATTATCTATATTTTATAGGTTTTTGGGATCAACACATTCCTTAAGTAAATTATTTGTACTCAAATAGATTTTTCATGAGAATACAGATGTCTCCTCATGATGTACTCTATTCAATATAGTGTAAACCTATTAGATCATGGGTTTCTATTTGGGAAAGAAATATATCAGGACATAAGATATCTATGAAAATGGAAGAGAAGTTTGAAACTATTATGAAGAATATTATGTCATATCAAAGTCAATAAAAGTTTTAGATAAAAAATCGTCAATAAGATATGGAATAATATTTATGTGATAAGGTATTATGATGAATTTCACCATGTATAATGTTTTCTGTATTTAGAAATAAGTGAAATATGATCCTTTGGTATATTATAACTTTAAATATTTATGAACAAGTAGGGATTGTATCTTATTATTTGGCACTCCCACCAAACTTATCTAAGGTTCAGGATAATTTCCATGTATCTCTATTACAAAATTATTTATTGTATCCTACTATTTTACTGAACACATAGGATGTACTACAAGATCATGAACTTTATTATAAAGAAAATCCATTATAAAAATTTCACAATAGAGATAACATAAAGTCTCTTTATCTAGTATTCGAGAACCTATCGTTACATTATCACATTTGAAATACTTACGAGTGATTGCATCAATAAAATAAAAAAATAGATTAGTATTATTTGAAAACAAGATACAAATATATTTCTCATTTCATATAGAAAATAAATTAAAAATCATAGTTCTCATAAATATTATTTATCCTTGAACTCAATAAGTGTTTCATTTTTCTTATCATGGGGAAATAAATTAAAATTGAAGATGATATAAAATTATATGTAATGGTTACATAAAACATAATATAATGTTGTCAAAAAATAAATAATAAATATGTAAATATAAATAACTAAATTCACATTCAATTTAATAAAGAACTTCTGTATGAAAAATAATATTGTACTTAGAAACAATGATCAAATAATTTCGTATAAATAATCATTTAATCATGAAACTTGTCAACATAAATCATAATTATTAAAATAAGAACATGAAAATCAATTAATGATTTCATAGTTACGGAAAAAATTATTTTGAAATCTTAAATATATCCTCATGGAAACAAGATAATAAATCTTAAATAATTGGGTATAGCCACAGCCAAAAATGCAAAAAACTTTGTATCATGAGACCGATTAGTGCATCAATGGGCTATAACAGTCCCAACAATTAAATATTAAATACATTGAATAAAACATATATTTAATGATAAATATTTTTCTAAACAATATGCATCATCGATAAATATCCATATCTATTGATTAATTTGAAATATTAGGATTTCACCAATTAACCACGTAGAGAAATACAATATTTATAAATTGTATATGGTTTAGGAAATAATCAATACCATGAAAAAAAATATAAATATTTTTATGAAAAATAATTACAATCAAGTAAATTCTTATTATGAAATTTAATGACACCATAATTAATAAATAGATAATAGATGAAAAATAAATCATCAGAAAAAGTTTATTTTGTAGTAAAAACATGTATTTTGGTGGATAAATGAAAATAAATGATAAAAAATTATAGAAAATAATCATTAATTATTTTTCTATATGAAAGTATTAAATAATTATATAGTAATCTAAATATAATAAAATGGTTGTAGTAGAATGAAATTTTAATAATTTTTTATTTGATAAAAAACGTTCATTTGACTCTTTTTTTAAGAATGTATAAATTGAACCCATAAGAAAAAATTATAATGAATTGTTTTATAAATATTAAAATTTAATTGATGCTATTAAATGTCCTTATTAAATCATTTCAGTTAAAATAGTATCTTTAATCCAATTTTGAAAAAATGTTGAAATGGAAGAAAAATAAACGTCATAAAAAAGTGAAATAAGTTCTGAATTTCTTTGAAACTTTTTTAGGATTTATTGAAGTTCTGATGAGAGGAAAATTTATATAAAATAATTTAATAGACATAAAATCCATAGTATGAGAAAATATAAGTTACTTTTTATGGATAGTTATAATATTACTTTAATTTAAAATATACGAAATCCTAAAAAATGTGATGTAAATCATATTCTTTTCTCTTTGTAAACTCTTAAATTATAACCGCTTGAAATAATATATGAATTAAAAATATGATCACTATAAATAAAAATATATTCATGTTAAATAAATTAATATTTTATTATATAAACATCATAAATTAAAATATGTATATAATATTAAATATATCATAATTTAGTGGAAATCGAGATGAAATCAATGACAATGATCTTACCATTAAAGTGAGAATTAATCAATGAATTATATGTGTGAAAAATAAAATTAAAAAAATATAGAAAATTAAAATAATATACAATAAGATATCAATTAACACAGAATCAGGGTATAACATATTCAATGAATTGGTTTATAACCAAATCAATAATAACTGACTTATGAAATCCCTTACCTCATGTCCATTATGCTTTGTATGTGATTTTATCCTCCAATATAATAAATTTAAAATTATTATAATTCTATAAAATAATAATTTGGATAATTATAAAATGATATATGATCCTATTTTAAATTTTCAATAATATTTTAGTTATATTTCCATTAAAATAATCATTTCTGATTGTTGCCAATTTCATTTTTCGGTGATTTTTCATTTTGGAACTAATGAACCCAAAAAATATATCTTATTTCCATAATATATATAATAATAATAATGATATATGTTTAATATATAGTAGTTATATAAATATTTATATTCATCGAATAATGGTAGATATTACAAAAAGGAATTACACCAGTAATGGATACGGTAGACCACACATATGCATGAATGCTATTTCTAAATTTTGAATGATGAAAAGAAAGAAATGTAAATAATAATTCACAAATAAATAAATATTATTATATAATATATATCATATATATTTATTAAAGTTATCCTTATTACCATCTCATCTAAGAGAAATGACAAATGTACCAGATCACTTAATGGAGGTGGTATTCAACATGCATTAATGACCAATTTTCCATTTTTCAATGCATAAAAAGGTATGAACTAAAATGATATATAATATTTATAGATCCATAATTATGTAATAAATTTAATATCTACTAATTAAAATCATATTTATAAATATATATGTACAATTCTAATGATAAATGAATTATACCACTACATAGAGGCGGTTAGATTTATGTACCCACAATCATTGTTTTTGGTTTTCATGGGACATTGAAAAGATGGAATTGTTTTACCTTATCATAAAAAAATAATATTACTTTTTTTATAACAGATTACAAATTTATTTGTTTTTCAAACATATTTTTAAGTTGTAGAGGGAGAACTAAATTTTGATGAATCATAAAATATGATTACATCTTATTTGGTAGACATACAACATATACATTCATAAGGACCTCTAGAATGTCAATTAAGAAAAAATAGAGACTCTATAATGTTTTTAAAATTTTTAATTGTAGTTTTTTAAGTTTTGTTAGAGATAAATGGCTCAATAGTTGTGAATTGGTGAGGGGAGGTTGTTCCATTTTAAAATTCATGATAATGATCAACTTGTATTTGTTCAATGTTAAAAAATAATATTAACTCAAATTATAAAATAATAGCTCCAAAATTAATCATATTATAATTCAATGATTTTAAATTCTTTAAAAAACAACTAATGCGTTATTTTTATGTTTTTGGGTCATTTTATACAATAAATTTTTATGCCATTTTTATCGATTTTTTGACTTTATTGGTGGTAACAACTTGTCAAATAATAAAAGTTTCATAATTTAAAATATAATAAAAAAACTGATTGATAAATGGATAGGGAATGAAATTTTATAAAAAATTTCATCATGGTTTTCATCTTTTATTATTTTTACTATTTTAATGAATTTAATAAAATTTTATATTTCATAGAATATCATTAATAACATTTTTACACTATTCAATAAACTTGACCGTGAAGTCGTCATGATAAATAATTAATTTTAATATTAAAACATAAACTATAAATTATATATTATTAGTAACCATAAAATTCATGTGAAACTATGAATCATCCAAAAAATAGTGACTTTTTGGACTTGTAATTACATAATATAATATAATTGTCATTAATAAATTCTAATGGGAAAAAAATTCCATATAATATATTTTGGGATGTAGATTGTCTAATTTATCACATAAAATGATGTTAAATTAATTTTTGGGTTTATTTTGAGACATTATCTCACTGTTTTGATCTTGTTTTACAAGTTCTACCCTTACAAATGTGATAAAAATTTACCATAATTACTATTTATAGTGATAAAAAAATAAATGGGGCCTATTTTTAAAATATGTACTTACTTAATCTTAATATGGTATCAATTATCAATGAATATATAACTATAATTGGAAGAAATCAATTTCAATATTAATTCCTAAAACACAATTAAAAAAACTCTTAGTAAAATGTTTTTTAAGAATTATATTTACATTATATCAAAATCATGTATATTGAACAACATATTGGAATTAATTAGTATAAAAATATATCAAATATAAAATTTAGACCAAATTAAAATTATTAGGGGCTTTTTAGATAAATCATTTAATGAAGATAAATTACTGTATATTAAAAAAATAATTTTTTACTATTCATTGAAAAATAAATCTTTTCAAAAAAATTCTAAAAATTTCATCCAAATATAATTTTAATATAATTAATTTATTAAAGATAATAGTATTTATAGCATATAATTTATAGATTTTCAGCATATTAAATATAATTTCTAAGAATAAAATTAAATAAATACTATTTTAGAAGAATTTTTGTATTCATTAAAATGACTTCCCTAAAAATTGAGTTCTTATTTCATAAGGATTAATATATAAATTTATATTATATTGGATGATAATAATTATTTTTCATATCAATGTTAATAAATTTTATTCTCTCGAATATTATGTCTATCTTAAAAAGAAACTTTTAAATAATAATATTTTTACAGTATATCACAATTCTCTTAATAATCAGTGTTATTTCTTAACTAATATAGTGAGATTATGATTATTATAATATAAATTTTGGGCCTGTTAAATTCTACCCACTTCTTATAAAATTTATAAATAAATGTTTTATCTTAATAATCGAAGGTTCAATATTTTAAATTACCTTTATTGATAACCCACAATATACACAATGATATGAAAAAATCATCTAAAAAGGAAGAGGGAAGGAGAAATGTTACACAATATAACACATAATCATGTACTTATATATGGATAAAATTAGTGTGATGCTGAAATATATCCATGGAGTTCAAAAAAAACCATCCCAGAACTAAAAAATAGTGACTGAGAACACGGTAATGAGAAATTTGATGACCACACAACAATATATTAGTTATGGTCACAAGACCATACATTCATTAGAAATAAAAGTAAAAGAATAATTTTTTTATTTCAAAACCCCTTTCTTAATAATTAAGGATTGATTTAATATAACAATACATAACATAATAAAATTTACATACTTGATTTATTTCCATTTCATAAGAATAATATCATTCTACGGTTGTGATTCAATGAATTTCCACTTTATCTCTTATTCTATAAAAATAATATTCAACACAAACTTTTCATTCCATTTGAACCAAAATAAAATTTAAACATATCCTAATCTCCATAATAGAATGAATGAAAATTATTTCTTTTTTCTTGATAATTTTCCAAAAACAATATGATTTTTGTAGGTTATCAAATTGGTAAAAATCATTATATTATGAAATAATAAAATAGTCCCTAAAATTATAAAATAAAATTGTATGTTTAATATATATCAATAACTAACTTTGTATACCAAATAACCTCAACAATTTCAATATTAAATAATGTTTTAAGATTAATGTCTAGGTCATTCCATTCAACCTAAATTTCTAAAAATATCATATAAATATTCCCAACTATTCCTTTATGTAAAACATGAACTATATATATGCCTCAACCCAATACAACAACTTCTAGAAATATCAGGAATAACATAAAATTAATTCTTTTTTAGAAAATGATTAATGATAAAGTAATATTTTAAAAATCTATATAATCATTATTAGAATACTTTTTTAATGGGAAACACAATTTCAAATAAACTGCAACATCTCTTAGGATTGTGATTGGAATTACCCCCAAATCACCCTTAGTTTTTGGGTTCATGCCTTATGGCCATAATATAGGCAATAAGTTGTCAATAATCCAACTAGATAACCTTTTTCTAAAAAAATATTAAAATAATTCTTCAAACAATTGCTGAAATATGATGATATTCCTAAAAATGACATTAATCATCAAGTTACTTTTTCAACACCATGGGTTTCTATTTATATTTCTCTATAGAAAATAAAATAATCTAAATTGATTATTAATTCCTTAAAATCTGGGATCATATTACCTCAAAAGGGTTCCCATACCATTAATCTTATTTCCACTGAATATAAAATCATTTTCATCAAATTTACTTCTCAAGAAAACATATACTAAATCCTATGTTTTTATTCCTATAATTGTCCATAAATATTTCTTTAACCATGTTAAACATATATTACATAAAAACTCAATAGGGGTATCTATTTATTATATATTATGATCACCATTATATTTATCAACCCAATAAACATTACATTTATCACATATCTCAATGGAATAACATTGGTTCCAATAGTATGTATTATTTCTTTCATCAAAATAGTTCATAAATAAAATATGAATTAACCCATGCACATCACCCATGAGTGTATAAAAAGGGGCACAGTAAGTTAAAAATCATCATGGACAATATATATGTCCAATATATATAAAAACTATTTTTTTAGTTATTAACCCTTGAAGCATATTTTCTAAAACCACATTCAATTTTATAATCTTGATAAGGATATGTTTTTAGGAAAACCACAAGATTAATATATTACCGAAAAATTATGATGCTATTATATTCATAAAACTACCCTCAAATTATAAAAGTGGATTAGGTTTAATGATATATGTTTTTCTAAATATTCTTCATATGGTTTCTATTAATCCTTCTCTGAAAATAATATTAACGACCACACATCCACTAACCTAGATATGATATTTACATTATAACAAAAGAACTATATACAAAAAGTCACATCCCAAGGGTAAAAATAGTACATCAGAATTAGAAAAATATATTCATATATACTTCTTATATAAAAACTAAAATTAAATTTGAAACAATTTTCCAGTAAATATTAGGCATCATTCAACATATTAGAAAATTCCATCTTCATATCATGGGAAATGTAAACAAAAAATAGCGAGCTAAAATGATTAGTAGGGGTTATGTAAAGTGGAATCCACCATCAATATATATAAAATAATCAATATGAGAATGTAAATACCTAAAATCATACATTTTAAAAATATCTTGATAAAAATAATAACATTAAAGTAATAAATCATGATGAAATAATTTCATATAAATGGTCAATAAATCATGAAATTTATTCACAGGTATCACAAATCTTTATATTATCACATGAACATCAATAATTGATTCAATAATGATTAAATTTATAGTGAAATACATCTAAAATAAATAATTAAGGACCCATGAAAATACACTTTACCAAAATACATATGACAGTTTCCTAGTACTGAAATTGGTTTCTTTTATGAGACCTATCGATACATTGAGGGGCTACAACGGACAATGACTATCACTTACATGCTCTAATAAAATATTTTTATATTAAATGATAAATTTAATATATATAAAATATTTCTTAACAATAAATATATTTAATGATTAAATAACATATAAAATTTGGATTTTATTATTCAATCAGGTAGAAATACATTGTATGTATAAATGGTATATGGTTTCAGTAATACTCAGGTCTACGAATTAAAGAAAATGGATATATTTGATGAAAATTATAAAAAAATATCAATGGTTCAAGAAACATTGAATAAAAAAACTAATAAGTGATAAGATATGTCCAGCTATAAATCTAAAAAATATATTCTATAGTAAAAACATGTTTTTGTAGGATAGAAGAAATTCAATGGGAATCACTTATAATAAATTTTTGTTGAATAATTTAATTTTAAAATCAAAACAGTACTTTTTTAAGAATATTAATATCCTTAAACATTTTGGGTTGTAGTTAAGTTTTTTAATTTGGTATATGTTAAAAAAGAATCATTTGGACTCTATAAAAAATATTAAAAGTGCAACTTTTCAAATAAATTTAAATATTCCATTAAATTATTTTTAAAATACATACGTAATATAAAATATCAATAATAAATATTTTTTTAAATAAAAGTAATTTTATAAAAATAATTTTTTTAAAAAGTTTCAAAATAAAATTACATAGAATAAAAATATAATATATCAAAAATGACAAAATGAATTGATTTTTTAACATTTCTCTATTTGATTTAAGTGAAAAAATAATAAATATAGGAATAAAATATGGAAACACCACAAATATCTATATAATATAATAACTGATAGTGTTTATGAAGGATATGTTATAATTATACTTTTATAAAAGATATAAATAATAAAATGAAAACAAGATTGTAAAATAAATTATTACCACTTTTGAGACACTTAAAAAAATTCTCCTTGAAATAGTAAAAATAAATTTTAAACATAATCAACATTAATAAAATATATTCATGTTATAATTCTCAAAGGGTAAGAATATATGACACATATTAGAAAACATGTTCATAATACTAAATATACATTAGTGGAATATAAATTGAGATGAAATAATTTTCTTAGATCATGAAATTTAACTAATAATTAATCAGTGATGTGATTATAAAATTTAATGGAAGTAAAATAAAAAAATATTAACATATTATTTCATTAATAATCAAAGTATAACATAATAAATGAAGTAGATGTATAAAAAATTAAATAGAAATTGAGTTAATAAACCCCTTACCTCAGGCCCGACATGATTTATATGTGATTTTAACCTCATGCATAATAAATTTAAATTTAATATATTTCTATAAAAGAATAGATTATATAGATATAAAATAATATATAATTCACTTAAATATTTCAACACCAATTTATTATTAATTCCATTAAAATCATCTTTTTTAAGTTTGAACATTTTTTTTAATTTATGATTATGTTAAAGAGTTTTGATCCTTCTAAATTGATCAAGAACCCATAATCCCCAGAATTATAATTATTATATAAATATAATAAAATTTATTATATTAAAATTTCTTATAATTCATAAAAGGTATAGATTTAATAACTAATTTCACTATTCATTGATAGAGTTGGTCATATGTACAGACAAATGCTATTTTTAGTTTTTAATGCTTGGATCAAAATAAAGGTAAATATCATTTTTTTATTATAAAATAATTATTTATTAAATATGTTATATTAATTAATTAAATATATCCTTATCAAAATCCATGTAAAATGAAATTGATAAATGAATAACATTGCTTTGTGGCCGTGGTTTTCACTCACACAGGCACATGAAATTTTTGATTCTAAATAGATATAATGCTAGGAATATAAATGATATATTATAATTATAGACCCACAATTATTTAAAAAATATAATTTTTAATCTTTATTTCTGTCTTTATAACCTTCCAAATTATATCGTGATTAAAAAATTACACCTTTACATGGAGTCGATAAGTCATATGCATGCACGAGAAATGTTTTCGCTTCTCATATGATGAAAAATAAAAGAATTCTTTTTACCGTAATGATAATAAAATATAATTATACTTATGATACAATATTTATTTTTTTAATATGGTTACAATATATTGAAAGGAAGTATAAGAATAATGAAATTTAAAATTGTTGATAAATATTATTACAAATTCTTTTTAACAATTCATTTTGATCCCTTCTTAAGGCCCCCTAAAATTTTTATTTGGGAAGGAAAACACTTATTTAACTTGAATAAGGATGATAGGGTGAGACTTTGGTAGGATAATTTTGAGATAAATGTATTGAGCGGTGTGATGATGTGATCAAAGTAAGTGTATTTTTATAATTTCGGTGAGTGACACAGATGTAATTTTGCATTGCTTTAAAATATTTTTATGTTACCAAATTTTAGATATTGATACAACGTGACTCATATTAGAATTTAATAATTTTATCAAAGAAATAAAACCATCGATTGTAAGATAAATTAGTTTATATATCATTTAAAACCATTTCCTTTGATTTAACCCTTTTGTTATGCGGAATTATCATTATGCATTATAACTTTTCTTCATTATTAATGGTTATAATTTTTTATGTAAGGTAGAAATTTCAAATAAATGGGAAAGGGAGGATATTTTTAACCATTATTCATCCTACACATCCAATTTTATGAATTTTGTGATTTTTTAATAATTATATAAAATATAATTCATTCATAAAATATCATTATTACCATTTTTACACTATTCATTTAATTTTACATTATTGAAATGATGAAAAAATATTATTTCAAATATAATTACTTTAACAATAAATTATACATTACTAATTATGATAAAATTTTTGGGACACTAATTTTCATTAACAAAATATTACTTTTTAATTTTTTATTTAATTTGCATTGATTTTTTACTACTTTCAAACGAACTATTTTAATGTTTTAAAAGAATTTAAGGTAAATTTTCATCACTTAAAATTAAATATATATTTTTATGAAAAAATAATATTTATTATTAACATGTATAACTTACATAACCACATTTTTTGGGAAAACATTTTATTTATATTAAACTCGAGAGAGTTTCATTTTAGATTTTTCATTTCATTAAATAATATAAATGTCATTATCAAGGTCAAATGGGTTAAAATTACATATATTCAAATTTGGAATAGTTATGGATGAATTTATCCAAGAAATGAAATTGAGTTATGTTTCAGGTTGGTCTTGAGATGTTAACTCATAATTTTAACCGTGTTTTCCCCATTTTTATATTTCTGATGTGTCAAATATTTACCACGGTTACTATTCATAATAGCCAAAAATAAAATGGACCTATTTACCAAACATGAAACTCATGATTAAAAAAAGTTCATCCACTTTCCATGATTCAATATCTATATCTGGATAAAATCAATTCAAATATATCTTTGTATAACACAAGGAAATAATGTTCATAGAAAAATGTGTCATTAAAAAACTGAATTATATAAAAATAATAAATATTAATGACTATAATGTAATAAATTATTCTATAATTTTTTCATATGGAACATTATGACAATTCTATATTATAATAGAATAGTTATATTAATTTTTATAATGAATAAAAATTAGAGTATATGAAAAATACCATTTTTCTCTATTTGTTGAAAAATAAATCATTCCAAAAAATCCTAAAATATCATCTCATGTTAATTATTATATTTTTATTTTAAAAATTTATACTGATTTTAAAAATAATTTATTTTGAAAATTTTAAATTAATCATAATTTTCAAAGAATTAAATGCAATTAAATTAATAGTAAAAATATATTTGTAGAGAATACAAATGACATCACTAAAAACTGAGTTCTTATTTTCTATTCCTTAATATATAAATTTATATTGAGAAAAAAATATATTTTATAATTTAATAAATCATTCTCATACAATTTAATTTTATTTATAGGTTATAGTGAAAAATTTAATTAATAATTTTTATAGTATATCCCAATTCTTTTATTGCTCAGTTTTTTTATGTTATGGAAGCTGTAAGACTTATTATTATTTTTTTCAATATTTTAAGGGTGTTATAAATTATTTTCTAAAGAATAAATAAAAATAAATAGGTTAAACTTCATTGGGGAAATTATAAATTTTATGAACCTACATTGGAACCTAAGGATGTAATAATAAGAATATATCCTCATTTTTTTTATCAGAGTGTTGATGTTTAGGGGGAGAAATTAATATTAATAAGGGTACAATATAACACCACATTGTTTTATAACAATATCTAAGGAAATAAAATCTATATAGTAAATCATTTTAACTAACCCATTAAATTAGCTGGGATTAATATTAATAACCACATTATTAAAACATTGTATAAATGTTTCAATTAGTGTCCATGTATTTATGAATACATATTAAAGAAGTACCAAATTCATTGAAATTTCATTTTATTAATCAAGAAAAAATGTTCTGAAAATGGTTTTTATCCAATTTTTTTCATGCGAACATTATAAAATATTTTTTACAATGTTTGGGACAAATGATATTTTTATTATGGGATTAGAGACCTCTTTAGAGAATAATTAAAAATACCTATTTCTTTAAAAACAATAATTTCATTTTAAGTTAAATTAAAATTATATTTTTAATTTTATCTTATAGTAACATAAGAATTATTTAAAAAGATACACTATAATTAACTATATAACAATCATCCTTGTACTTAATTTTTATACATGTGTATTTTTGGGCTTAAAAGAACTTTATTTTGAAAATAGTACTTATAATGAAAATGTGTTTTTATGTTAATAACTTGAATTTATATAAATTTTAAATTTTTAATGAAATTTATAAATTATATATTAAGTAAAATAATTTTCATTAATTTGATGTTTTTTTATATGGTATTTAAGGGATGTAATTTATTTTAAACTAAAATAATACATTTTCAAAAAAATATGTTTTCATAGTGAGTTAAACGCTTATTGAAAATTAAATTCTACCATTTATATAAATTAAATATGATAAAATGTATTTAATATTTAAATTAATCATTATTAATATAACATAATATCTTTA
This sequence comes from Viscum album, assembly GCA_963277665.1. NCBI lineage: Eukaryota > Viridiplantae > Streptophyta > Magnoliopsida > Santalales > Viscaceae > Viscum > Viscum album. The sequence continues at coordinate 1,783,064,721 of OY728150.1, forward strand.
GTATTTTTGAGATATGGTAGATAAAGTGTGAAAACCATATGAAAATGGGGTTTTTGTGTGACTTGAAACTTCGAATCCCACAAAATCCATCTAGAAAAATATTATTCTAATGAAATATATCATGTGCATCAAAATATACTATATATAGTTCATGCTCAATAAGAAAATGGAATTGGGTCATCCTATCCAAATATTGAGTCACGAGAAAAATATCATGGAATTGATTTCCTACAACCTCTCTTTCTTTTATTTTGATTCCACATCCCCAGGTAACATCATCACACAAATGGGTATTGTACATATATCATCTAATCAATAAAATATCTATGAAATGGGTAATTTGTGTTGGTATTCCATCATTGTGAGGTTTCCGACCCTAAAATGGGAAAGCTATGAAAGGAAAATGATCTAACATAATGATTCATGGAGATCAAGGGATTTGGTAATTGAAGGATGATGAAAACGGGAACAACCTCTACCATTTCATCTAACACTCTAATGTATGGAAGAGAAGGATTCGAAGAATAAAATCTATAGTAGTGAAACCTATATTCACTCATATTTTGAAATGGGATAAGAATATTGACATCTCTACTGATAGAAACGTCAATACATAGGTCTAGATTCATATTTGTTTACTCTACATGCTTTATTGGAATTAAATAATTATCTAGGAAAATACATATATGCTTCAAGACCCTATCAACATGGATTTTTAAACCAAAATCCGAGGTTTAAGAATTATTCCACAGTCCTTGTTGAGGATGATTTGGATACCACTCACAATGAAGAAATTATTCTATGAACCATGTATGACATCATCGACTATGTAATTTAGTTTGAAAAGATACATAAATTCTTATCAAAATCCAATAACATTCCAAACATAGCCTCTAAAAAAATATGTAATTTTTGTAAATTATTTTAATAAGAGGTGAATAAATATTCCTGATGGAAAAAAATGAAATTTCAGGGCTCTAAAGACTAGTAAACACAAATATTATACCCTCTAACCCTTCATACAATGAATATATAAATAGAGAACCAAAAAACATTCCTAATTGGTAGCTGGCTTTAATGATAGTGTATTGTAGTGTATGCCCCCAAACGGTAGAAGAAACTTTGTATCTCAATGTTATTGAAAAAATTTGAGTAATGACAGTTGAAGAAGCTACTAAAGGATTTATCCATTATCAGGGGTTACCCCTGTCTCATATTCCCTCTTAATGGAGGGAACCACAATGGAACTTGGTAATATGGAGGGATCATTTATTGAATTAATAAAATCTATGAATGTTGATGACATTATTCTACAACAAAAGGATCCCCATAACTCAAATTTTTATCTTTATAGAGGATAATATCTTTAAGAAAACAAATATCGAAGAGGAAAATGTTGTTAAATGAAGTCATATAATCTAAAATCTATTATGGTTGAGGATGTACCAGTTTCAGTGGATGTTACTCTCAATAAGGGTTCATATGATTTCAAGGATGATACACCACTTATTTTGGGATGAAGAATCAATAGATACTTGCATTAATATATGAACACTTGTGATGAATATGAATATATTGTTTTACAAGAGTCCTCTTCCAATGCTTTCAAAATAATGTAACCTATTTACACCCATATAAAATTCCAAAACCCATCAGAAAATTCCCCCACCCATCAAATTGAAATTTTGGGATTATGATGTTGGAGACTTCTATCTTCTATAATATGGTCATTAAGTAATCAAATAACCTATGATCAAATCATGTTCAGTTGAATCAATAACCTCTAAAGAAATCAAGTAGAATGGCATGAGAAGAGGGAATAAAAATTATTTGAAGATTCCATATGAATGAGGACCTCTAACAATGGGTAGATCACTTAATTAATGAATATCATATATAAGAACTATCAAGGGATTGACAGATCTCCCATGCTTATAGAGTATAAGCATCGTATATAACACATAATCCTTTTCTATTTGGTATTTATAAACCCAATATAGTGTGGGATAATAATAACCCTTTCAATATTAATCCCTTTATTACACTACATTATCTGAGAATACAAATGACAATTAAATTGTTCACCATTGGGTCTATAAATATGAATTATTTCATAAATATGATTACAATAAAATTTTCCTCCTCATATATATTTTATTTTTAGTCTACTACAACACACTTTTCACTTTATTTAGGCATAGAACTCTTATATCATGATAATAGACATATTAAAGTTTCTATAAATGACATATAATGACATATCTTACAAATATATCCCAGTGGGGGATTTGAATACATTATCGAGTCCAGATGAAAAACTAGAGATAACACCACGATGAGTAAACCTCTCGAATTTTTCTCTTGTATTGACTAGTATAACCCTCCTAAAAGCACATCTTTTAGAGATGATTTAACAAAGATAATATAAAAAATTATTGGTATGATGGATAAAGAATTTCATAAATGATTTTTTTAAAATGAGGACATTAATTTTACTATTGTTGTTTCTTATTTTAGCCTCCCAAAGTATAAGTAATATCAATATTATATTATTATTTAGCTAAATACAATGTTTAAATGGTTACCCCTAATAAAATTCTATAATGAATAGATTCTGATTCATAAATATAGAGAAAAATTCCATAAATCATAGAAACCAGAATCTATTGGAATTTCATACTAAAGTCATTTTGGAAAAATGAAGGACACTAAAAAAGAATATGATAATAAAGTAGAAAAACTTTTTCTATATTAAAAGATTATATTAATGGTTATAAGGATAACATTTTTGGATGCCAATGCTGAAATAAGATTCAAGGAACTCCCTCAGGGGAGAAAATTAAGGCCCTAATAAGAGATTTATTCCCACCAAGCTCTAAAATTGAGGATATATTGAAATCATCTCAATATCCAAAGGAATAAAAAGGTCTATATAAAATCATAATTATCCCCCATATTCAGAGAGAAGAAAGAATATAGAGATGGGATAATGCCCATATGGTTAATAGATACCATGTTACTACTAAAAATTAAATACATAATGATGTGGTAAATCATTTTCAAAATCATTACCATGATGAATGATTTGAAAAAACATATATAATGGTAGATAAAAATGTTATTTTCTTTAATGAGTACCGAAATAGGTGCCTCACTATGGTACATTAGGATGCAAAATTTATGGAATAAATATTCATTGTCAATTTTAATAGTTCTCATGCTATTGATGGATTCATTAAAAAGTATGTTTTATTGGGACATCGAAAATGATGAGCTAGTCAATGGTATTAAGGAATTATTGTACAAATAATATTTTTTTTATTTGGAAAACTCCAATTTAAATTCTCTAATATATAAAAATTGAATGTTATTAACTTTAGATAATTCATTCTCATGGAAAATGGGAACAAATTCCCTACAATCAACAACATTAATATATTGTTTAGGATGGAATAAATCATGAGGGATTCAATTACCTCAAATTAAAATTTATTTTTCACCAGCAAGAATATTGAGAACAGATTCATTAGTACTTTTTATAGTTTCAATATCAAGAAAAAAAAAGTTTAGGATAAAAACCTTTCCCCTAAAATGTTCTACATAATGGACTTTTCAACTATTATATGGATATTTATGAATTAAATTGATACAAAATAAATATTATCTACTTCTTTTAGAAAAATTATTTGCATAATAATAAGCACTACAAGACACTCCATTCCCCTTAATGGATACCCAATGAATTTTTCCTAGTGCCGTTTTGGGAGTGAGGATTAGATACCCACTCTTAGTGTAACACCCCAAAATGATAAAGGGTTAAATAAAATAATGAGATGAGTCATGTCAACAATGAAGACATTTATTTTCAAGATCCTAATTGATAAGAACTACACTGATTAGTATGTTTTTATATGTGAAGTGATCAGGATGAGTGAACATCTGGGATGTTTTGTAGAGCATGTACGAGTGAAGTCAAATCAGACAAGAAAGAATATGTGATCACATTCTGGAATAATTATTAGTTAGGTGAACTATTCAGGAATATAGGTAGGACCTTGAGAGGAAAAAATGTGTATTCAGGGCAACTGTTGAAACTTTAAGTTCCAAGACCTGATGACAATGTTAAGGCAGGGTGTATGTGCTATTAGCTGTGCCATGTTTATATAATGGTATCAGATCATAAACCCACCCTTAAGTGTCATGCACTTACTTGGATCATATGTAGGGTCTAAAGCAAGGACATTGTACTTTATTTGGGGGGGGGGGGTAATGTAACACCCCCGAATGATAAATGGTTAAATGACTAAATGAAATGACACATGTAAAAAAGGTGAACCCTTATTTTTAGGAGCCTAGCAGATTATAACCCCATAGTTGATCATGTTTTTCTTAGATATGGATGTGGATTTGTGACAAAATGGGATGTTTCATACGGTGTGAGTGATTTAGAAAAATCACATCGGAATGAACATGTGTTGGATTATGGTGAAAATCATTAGTCAGATAACCCATTCGGGCACATGGGTGGGCCCCATGGAGGGGATTGAAAGTCAACTGGAAAATCGGTGGTGCCATGTAGGCCATGACCTGATGGCCTTGTTATGGCGGGGTGTCCATGTTTTCAACAAGCTCATCTATTACACTTAGGCCTTCTCTTTATCATTTTTGATGATTATATTACAAAAATATATCAATGATATTGTACATGATGGTACTTAAAAATGGATTAATGAGGGATGGGGTTTTTTCCTTACCTCACACCTATATTGTAGAGATGGAATAATTCATCATAGGAAATCATCCAAAAAATAATTTAATGAAATTAAATCCTTTTTTCATCACTATAAGGAAGTGGAAGGAACACCATCTAGCTATTATAAATCGTTCATTGTATATGTGGATGTAATTACTACTACAATGCAAAAAAGGACTTCTAATTTCATATGGTAAAATCATATGATTTTTTTACATACATGGGTGTCCCATTTTCATTTAAAATAAAAATTATTTACCTCAAAATTTTTTTTATAATATCACCAATCATTTGGAAAGGTACAAAGGTATATAAATATCCCATTATGGGAGAAAATATATAGTCAACCTAGAGGTGGCATCCAATTTTTTTATTACTTCCCAAAAAACATATTCCGTACATAACTTATCAACAACATGAAAAATATTACCAGGAACATCATCTTTACTTAATATATTCCGGAAAAGAAGATTATAACTTTGGTAGGGAAAGAATATTATATCACATTAACATGGGTGGATTATGCATCAAATACCTCTTATTATTTAATAATTATCCTCGAAGAAAATTCAAATAGAATTTTATGACATTTAATAATATTATTATTTTATTGGTAGCATCCCACTGTAGAATCCACTAAGTCATTCCTCAAGGTAGTGGGCCACATGCTCTCAAACCCACCTCCCCATATGATATAATCTACTAAATGAGAGAAAGGTCCTAAAATGTTTCTGTGGAGATACTATACCCTCATGAATCAGAGTGTAACTCAGAAATATAATATATACATGGGAAATATCTTTATAATAAATTATAGACATACAAGAATAAATAACATTAGTTATTTGAATCCCAAATTGATAGAGAAATGATGATAATGATCATGTCATGTAACTATACAAAATGAGGACTTTATGATACATGATAAACATAAATATACCATATGAATTAAAATAATACAAAAGGACCAAAATTACCAATATAATAATCACAATCAAAGGATATATCACCTTATCCCACAATCCAAACTAGAACTGGAAATCAAGAATTAGAATTCAGACATGTCCCTTTATAAACATCTACAATCACGAAGTCTTCCTGCATACCAATAGAGGCACAAGAAGGGTGTGGAATACAGTTAGTAGGCCACCAAAAATTGTGTCTAGATCAATCCAGTATGTGCATATAAAATGAGCTTTGATCCAATTTTATTAAATGGGCAGAAATATATAAATAAATAACATCAGTATGGGTTTTTTGGGTAGCCAATAGATACTACATAATTATTCCAAATCCTAGTGTCTATGAACCATGGTGACCTAAAAAAGAATGATATATTGAATAAATGGGTCATCATAAGTAGGAATTTCGAGGTGGACATTCCACAATAATTTTATTTGGATTTGTGAATGTGTTATTTTAATTTATGTTGTACATTTTTATTCTTTAATTTTAAAATTAATTACATAAATTAATAAGAATAACCATGATACCTTGCAAGGAGATCCAGAGAGTAATAAAAAATAACTCTATAAGGTAATTATAAATATCCAATTCTATATAATTCATTAAAAGAAGATCAAAAAATGGAATATCTATTTTTAATTATAGAATTATGTGAGATAATAACCCACAAATCTTATCCATGGTATGTAACATAGGGGACCATTTTTCTCTCATGGCCTCGTGTAATCATCTAAACACATAGACCATCTATGGTGTCTCCCCTTGGGAACCAATATTACACATAAATGGGTATACAATACACACATTATGACCGTCTAAGACATACCAAGTATCACCCCTACTATATTTAAAATTTAGTAACTAATTCTATATTCAAATAACAGTTACCCAGTCCAAATAGATTCATAAATGAATCAAAATTATATCACATAACATGACAAGTTGGAATGTTTAAATATCAGAATCTCATATAATTTAATCTAGTAATTATAATCACATTTCGTTAATCAAGTTGGTCAATTTATTTATTTATATGAGGTCACGTTGTCACATAAAGCATAGTGGAATCACTCGTGGCCAATCGTCTTTCTTAATTCATTTCACATTCTAATACATTATTAAAAGATAAAATAGAACCCAAATAGTGTTTGAAAAATATATAGTAAATGGAAAGTATTACTATAAATAAATATACACACATAGGAGTACCACCCATCAAGGAGATCAACCAAGGTTTTGATTCACCACTTACTAGGACTACATTGGGATTGAAAATAGAGTTAAATTAATTTATTAGACTCAAATTAGGTGATTTAATAGGATTCTAGAGTGTGATGTAATGAAGCATAATATAAAACCACTAGAAATTGAGGGAACTGAACAAGCCCACTTAACAAATCCTTGTATCACTCTCCTTATCCAATCTCATCACTTGAAACACCCAAGAATGGGAGTAAGTGGGATAATAGGTCAATGAACTGAAAATCCGGAAAATTATGTTTCACCAAAATAGAATAGAATGTAGTTGGATAAAATAGTAATAAAAGGAATAGGATTATAAAGATTACCAAGAGGAATCCAACACACTATATAATGAAGAATGCAATGTCTGGATGGAGGAGGAAGAGGGTTCCCTAGCATAGGTATAAAGAAGGACTCTCCCATGGCCCCTCTTCTATGTGGTAGAAAAACGTTCCTCTATTAAAATAATCTCATGTCCATTAAAAAAACATTTCGAAATATTTACAGGGAGTGTAGGATTTACATGACCTATAAATCTCTAGTTTCTTACAATTGGTAAAAACCCAATTCGTGATGGGTATGGTGCTTTCCAAACACTTACATGTCATGTATCTCATACATATCATGCATTTTAACTAAATAATGTATATTTGGTACACACCATATCTCTGTCATGCGACTATCATCTGACACCTATACTACTTCCTTTCATAAAATGATTCAGCCATACCTTAGTCATTGTTTCCATGTTTTACCAAAACAAAACATAAAGCATACAACTGGGAAAAGCTGAGCGGTTACTACCCCCCCTCATTAAAACAACTCATCCCTAATTTTACCTTATGAGAGTGGTAAATAATCTTATGAGATAATTTCAGGACACCATGAATGAAAATCAGCCTATACCTCCCATGAATCATCCCATATATGGTCATTATAGTATTTCAAACAGTATAGAGAAACTGAACTACCTTAGAAAGAGTTCATACTCTGCTCAACTATTCATTTCAGATTCTCTTAAAAGGATTCATTTGTCTCCAGTTCAATATTCATTGGATGAAATGAATGCTCTGGTATGACATCATATTGGGAAAAGATATGATATGTTTAAGACAACATGTGTTCCATGATACCTCCGAGGTAACAAACAATTATAGGCTACCAACACAACTCTTTCCACAACCTTGGAAAGAGTGACATATCAATTTGATAGATTCCTCTATATATGAATTTTTCTATGAACCAATCAAGAAGAAACCCAAAGAAGCAATCTAGGACACACCTTTAACTATATAGGTCAATGATGATAAATGATATATGATTTTTTATGGACTGATATATATCCATACATTTCAAAATTAGATGAAACTTCAGGGATGTTTGAAAATGGAGATGAGGACCTAGTAGTGCCACCTCACCATCCTCTAACTAGCATAGATGTGAAGGAACAAACTACCATAAATTTTCATACATGGATCCATTTGAATCAATTCATAATGGTTTAAATTGTAATAAAACTCGTATTGGGGGATATTATTATGTAATTAACCTCCAAATTCAAAGATCCATGCCCATGTCATGTAATCTTACAAATGTATTGTCCACTCAGAGTATCGATAGGTCTGAGGGTGATATGGTGTAATCAAGAGAACGTGTGAAATGGGTGCCTTATGAAAACCATTCTAGATCAATGATGTAAATCAAGAGTCTATGTATAATATGATGGAGCGTATAATTCCATGAAGGTTCAAGACCTCCTAGATATAAATCGTCATAATATAATCAACTGATAAGGTCTCTTGAATCAGTTGGAAGTTTGTGACCGTGGTCAAGTTTCCTATGATCAACTATACTACAACGATGCATGAAGAGGATATCAGCAAGCGCATAGAAAAATAAATGGTTTTGTAATCCAATTTCCACTCAGAAATGGATAATAGATTTAGAAGTATAGTAGGTCACTACTTCTCCACATTCACTTGCTAATATGTGTGAAACCATGTGATGAAAATTTCAATATTCCTATTCCCTCCTAGCCCCCCAATAGTAATGTTTTAGGCCATGGTACATCATAGTAATACCATGGTCAACTTCCCAAATAGGGTCATGATATTACTGCATCAACTCCTGCTATATGTTTGAAGGAACCTAGATACATCTATAGAAGTACAAGATCACATTATTTTCGATAAACAAACTTGGAGGTGGTTTCTCACGAGAGATACATTCCCTCAAGATGTGGACCTCTAGATCTAAAGGGTGTCCCATCCATTACCTATTCATATGCGAGGATGTCACTACAAAAATCTAAAAAAATAGTTTTCCCAGGACATTCAATAACTTCCAAGTGCATCTTAGAAATCAAATCCATCATCTTCCACCCACTACCCACCTACGCTACCTCAAATTCAAGTCTCACTATGGGGATATGTATTTGATACTTTTATAATTTGTTTAACAAACCACTGACCCAATAGATAGTTCCTCCAAAAATGAAAACAATTCACCACAGATTCCAACACAAGGTTGTTCATAGGGAAAATCCACTTTTTCGGTATCTAATAGTGGGACCCATATGCTACAACTCGATTTCACATCATTATAATTTCTAGTAGAATGAATAATAAAGCACCACAATAAATAATATTTCATTTACTCAATTAAGGTTGGATTAGGGTCAGTGTTGAATTTAGTTTACCATGTATCCCAGGAATGTATTTATCACAAAATTCTTACCATAAAAATTTTACTCCCTTTCAAGTCAAGACCATAATAGGTTATCCCAGGCATGATAAATCCTAAATGAATCTCCCTTAATATCTAACTGGACCCAAGAAACTACATTTAAAAAATATTTTTTCTGGGCTCCTAATCTAAACAATGGTTATCAAGTTATTTGGGTCAAAGGTCACATATGATTTTTTGATTATATAAATTATGAAGTGAACATTTCTAATCCAATAGTAACATTTCCAGATCATAGAATATAACATGTTCACCCTATTGGTTCATTCAAAATGTATCAAGATGGTTGTAATGGTTGTGTCTAGTGTGGGAATATATCAAGAAATCATCTATAAAGACCTTCACAAATGAATCTACATATGGGTGTAAGATTTGATTCATTAAAGCCATAATCACATTTATTGCATTCATAAAACCTTATTAAATAACATTATATTTGTACAAGATGAACTTTTTCTAGAATGTTTTATGTGGTATGTCTAATGGAATCACACAGACCCGATGTTAGCCCAACATAAAATTGATCGTATGGAAAACTATCACTCATCAGAGTTGGTTGAAGTTTTATTCTATAAAATGAACTGGATATATTTTCTCTACAATAATATGGTTCAACCATCAATAATAGACACAAAACCTAAGGGTACCATCTATCATTTTTGAGAATATAACAACTTAACCCCATTATGATATATTGGGTTCGATAAATCACTTTTCCTCTAATTCTTCCAAATGATTCTAATGTTCATATAGCTCACTAGGTTCCATCTTATAAGGTTGAATTGAAACTTCCAATACACCTGTAACAAGCTATATTTTAAACTCCACCTCTCCCTCATGACATAATCTAGAGAAATATTCTTTGAATATGTCCCTAAAAACATCCACCACATGATTGAATTCAATAAACTACATTCCCTAATTTCATATAAAGAAACTCACCATCTCGGTTGTTACCCTACACAAAATTGTATTCTAAGGATTACCTCATATTCTATGGATATCACATTCTGCCTTTTTTATATATGAATTTATTTATAGTGAGGTAAAAGCTACCCGCTAGTTATAGTGCTCAACATGGGAATGATATGAAACTATCCATTCCATATGAGAATGATTTCAAAACAAATTATCTTTTGGATAATAAAATTAGATAATAAATGGTACCCAACTATCTCAAGGTTTAACTACTTAGACTAGATCATATTCTCAGATTTAGCCTCTAATGGTGTGTTAAGATTCATGATTCCTCTAATGTAAACTTCCACTAGGCTTGGAATTCCCATAATTGTAGAAGATATAAATGATGTTGCAACACATTTATCATGTAGGGTAGAAACTAAATAACAGGCTACTTGAAACATACCTCTATCCATAGAAATCCACACAGTCCACTCTTTAGGTGGAAGATTCCCTACTTATATATAGATAGATCCAAATCCCTCATATGAAACCTAACTATCCTGGGGGGTTCTATTCTATAGGTGTTCATCCTCTGAGGTCAGTCTAAAATAGAAATGACTAACTTCTTTTGTTGATTGTCCAGTTTTAGACTAGATCCCAACATGGACTAGCGATGAAGATCCTATACAAGTAAATGATGTTGTCATAGATCCCTGCCCACTGGGTATTGGTGGGAAAGATTAGAATTATTGTTGTAGATAACCCATTATTACCAAATATATACACTTGATTGGGTTCCTTGTGAACAAGTGATTATTATATCCTAACCTAACATAATGGAGACACACTATATATGTATTAGTAAATTTCATCAGGCTTACACTTCCCTTTGGTGCATCCCCAAACTGATGCATCTTCTCGTTGGATCACCCATCTCCCTTTTTAGAAGCTAAAATAACCTTGCTCACATTGCCACCATCCCTCGGGTTCAGCAATATGATGAGGGACTAGATCAGTATCTACTAAATTGTGGTCAAAATTAAGACCATCACCTATGATTATATGGATTATGTAATCCCATTCTAAAATCATATCACACACATTATCTCATCACCAATCATTATTGGTGTGAAACAATGAATGTTAGTGAAATGATACACGTACTCCATCTCTAATATGGAACCAAAATTAGGTTAATAAATGCTTGATCATAGTTTTCTCATAACTTCCATAATATGATTTAATCCTAAAAGGCTGTTTAGAATCCCAACTAGACCATAACCTAATGACGTCTGACCAAGGTGATGACATCTATCCAGTATTTAGTAGAATTATGATGTATATAGGTAATTATATTGACCCTCTAATCTAGAAGAATATTCAAATTTACAAATATATATAACATTACCTTTATCCATGAATCAACAACATGAGGACTGACATACCCCCAAAAGGTGGGAGGATTGTACTACTAAAATTCTCACATTGGCTCTTTTATTGAAGGGGTATTTCATAAAGATCCCTATAAGAATTTTATGAATTGGGTGAATCTATCACATAATTGAGCATCAATTACCTATGGAATATCAAAAATAGTTGCATCAGGTTTAACTACATTTTCTAATACCAATGGATCCTTCCCCATAACCTCCTGAATATGGTCACCACCACCTTCTAATCGTACGATTCAAAGACCTCGAGATGATAAAGGTCTACCATTTCAAATCCCACACCTCATATAATATTTCATAGATAATAGAAAATAGTGACAACTGGGTAGGGAGGTACAAATTTTTACAATACCAAGTCAGACAAATTGACCTACTCTTAAATCTAGATCTTGGTGAAAAAATATTTCATAGAAATCTCAAGAGACACTTTTTACTACCCAATTATATGGCTATGTTAGGATTAAGGTCTCATAAAACATAATAGAGGATCCAATATATGGTATGTCAATTGGAATACAGAGTGAAAAATACACTTTACCTTTAAATTAGATTCCTCATTGATAGGAAAATTTTCCATTTAAAAACATTAATTTATGTAGGTTTATTATAATTTATTATTATATATACATTTAAATACACATAAAATTTTCACCATTCACAAAGTATAAAGTCCCATAATCTTTATAAATTTCATGTTGTATGTCATGTTACTATGAATTTCCCCTTATATCTGGTAATAAGATGTAATATCATCTATTAATATTTTATAGAATGAACTACCATTCCAATTTTTTTTGATGTACATGATTTATAAATTACCGTATATATTCACCAATAATTTCATCCAATATTTCATCCAATATAAGTAGTGTTTTATGGATAAAACATGTGATAAATAGTAAATTATGGTTTCATCATCATTATAAGCTGAAAATTTCCATTTATATTGATATAGGAACATTAATTTATAATATTATTCTATCCATCTAAGAAATGTTGGGATAATTTTATATATAAAAATTATCGAACTCTTAAAAATCACATGCAATATAGTAAATGGATGTAGGAAATATAAATGTGGTGTGGCATAATGCATGACATTTATACCCTACGGTTCCTAGTATGCTACGTGATTTGAAAAACCATTATCTCATCGAGATATATCAAAAAATATTATATATAAATAGATAGAGGATAAAAAATTTCGTTATTTTATTTAATGATATATAATAAGATTTTATATTTGGAAGTATATTAATAAACAATCATGATAAATAATGAGATCATATAACGTAATCCTCATAAATTATTAAATATTGAATAGTAAGAAAAATAAAATATTGAAACATATTTTAATGTTTATATACCATTATAATCATGAAATTAATAATCATTTAAATTTAGGGGTATTATATACACAACAAAAAATGACAATGTTGTGAATATCACATGTGTCCCATAGATATTAATGTGAGATGAAAATACCTTCACTAAAGTCTCAAATTTTTTTGTACGTGTTAGGAAAATAGGTAAAATAAATATCTTTTTATTATAAATATATTCTTGGTCAATAATAATATATATAATTCCATTTATGATTGAATTATTATTTTTTGTTTCATTTTATTAACAATTCCTTTTTAAAATCAAGTTATTAGTAATAACTACTTCAGTTTTCATATATATATTGGTTTGGTTTTTTGGAACATTAACTTTTATAATGGATAAATTATCTCCATAATTTTAAACATGATATAATTATCATTTATATTCATTATAATTATATATATGCTAATCCATTATGGTTAAAAATAGAAATTTAATGACGTCATTCATGGAGATTGTAGGTAGTATGTACGAATGAACATTGTATCATGTTTCTCAACAGATGGAATGAAAGAGAGGTAAATAATATAACAGAATTAAAAATAATTATTATGTAATATATATCATATATATTTTATTAATATATACTTATTACCATAAATATCAATATATAATAAAAAAATAAGCAATCGCATCAAGGAGGTGGTATTCCACAAGTATTCTCGAGTGACATTATCATTTTCAATGGATTATGAGTTAATAATGTAGATGTGATATTATAATACCACGTAAAAAATATGAAATTAATATAATATATAAACATTTAATTCATCATTATCTCAATTTATGGGAGGCTATGATAGAAAATGAATAACATTGGTTCATTTCGTGGTTGTCCACTATATACACGATCAATGATTTCGTTTACCATTTGATAAAGGATAAGATGTATATTGGTTATTTCATTAAAAAAATAAAATATCCATATATTAACTATATTTATTTAATTAAATTATTATATATGATTACTGTTTTAAAGAGGTTTATGAATAACTAATAAAACACTCCGTTAAGATTGATTCCACGTTTTATGGAATCCTCCATATGTTTGAACCAAAACAATTAATCGAGGGTTTATTAATTAAAATAAGAAATATAGGAAATGGGGAGGAATTTAAGGAATGTATTAGTGTTGGTATATAATTAACAAAATTTTTAACTTATTATGAATAGAATAGGAGAGGAGATTTCCTTTTATAAGTTAAGGTTATGCAACACGTATAATTTTTAAAAATACAAAGTTCTAATGACATTTTATACACCAAAAAGAGGAAAAATTGTTCATTAACAAATATTTAATGATATATTGTTGAAATATAGACATAAAATAGTAATTTGAAAATATATTTGGTCTTTTTAACCCTTATCATTTCAGTTTAACCCCTAATAAACCTCTTTTAACCATAACCACGATAATTAATTTTTAATTTTTTTATTATTCATTATAAATAAAATTTTTGAATCCATTATTTTATAATATTAATTATTATGAACACAATATTTAATCCATTTAAAAAAAATAATATTCACAAATGTATAAAAAATTATTTTTAAATTAAATATTTATATATAACGAAAAAGCGATTTTCCAATGATTTATTTGTCAAAAATATAAAAACTATTAATATAGAAATTAAATATAAATATGATTACCATGAATTACATTGGATTAATTATAATAAAATTGATATAAAATTATATTTAAATATTTATTAGAAATATTTTTCTTGTGTTTTCTTTACAGGTAAAGGTTGTTAAAAAATATTATATTCACCATTCATAAAAAAATTAATATTTTTAGAAAATTATCAAAAATTAAACATAAGATAATTTTGAAAAGATTATTTCAAAATCGAATTTAATTTTTTCAAATATATTTTCTAATAGTGTATAGAATTTATTATTATATTTTTTACAAAAAAATGTGAATAATTTTGTGAGAAAAATGTTTCTTCTAATCATATACATTTTATAAAAACAATGTGTACACATTTTTGAATATATTTATTTTTCTAAATGGTTAATAATTATTTTTACTAATTTAGTTTATCAATATAATAATTTTCATTTTTAAAATCTCGGACATACGATTCAAGTTCATATAATAATATTATTAGTTTATTGTGGTTCATTATAAGTTTCTGTTTCATATAACAAATGATATCAATAAAATTAAATATATTTCAAAAATAAAATTCATAAAAACTCATTTCTTTAATAAAGGGAATAATCATGGTGAAGCAATGCAAATATTTTATGAACCAAAGTATCATGTGGATAATGTATTTTAGAATGTATCATGAAAAGGTCAGAAGTCATAAATGACCACAAAGAGAATATCAGACCAAAAAGATCACATGATCACATGAAATGTTAAAAGTATTGCATTATCATGATGAAGGTGGATCATGTGATCACATGTGTCGAAGGAAATAAGATGATTCTATATTCCAAATAATATCACATGATTATGTATTGTTAATAAAATTAAATATGTTTCACTAGAACTGAAAGAGTAGTTTTTAGTAACTCTGAATCACATGATCATAGTTAATGAAGAGAGTATCATGAATGCACGAGTTGTTCTCATGATTTATGTACATCTAGATGAAAAGGATGTTTCTTAAAGTAAATTCAAATCTAGTGATGATTAGATTTATGGATATTATAAGAGACAAAAGAAATCATACAAATTGCATGTAGTCTATTCCACTAGAAATGGTTGATTCATCTTGTGATTTGAAAAACCATATTGAAACATCAGTGTAAATTGATGATTTGATGAACTCAAATGAAGCACTTGAATCTAATGAAACAATCCAAGTATAATGTGATTAAAATATGAGATGGATCTCTAACAAAAAATCATTTTGTTTTATCATGATCACTTATTCCAAACTACATTACCTGCAATGAAAATGGATGAGGTAGATTTTTATAAGGTGGTATAATGGATAACTGTCCATGATTCATGGTGTTTAGGAAAATTATTTAATTTTATAAACACCACCTAATCTATACTTAATATTTTTGGATTATGGTTTAAATTTTTTATTTTAAACTTTTTGGGAAAAGAAATTTCTTGTTATGTAGAGGATCTCACATCAATGATTGAGCCATGTGAAAAGAAAAATATAGTGAGATTCACATAATGAAAAGGAGGATATGTGATTGTAAAAATTCAAAAATAGAGTTATACTACCACCATATAACATGGAGTGAATAAATATTTGGTTCTTTAGAAAATAGTTATGCATCCGAGATTCTCATAAGGGTTACATAATAGATTCTATCACATAGTGATATTCTATAGGGTCTTATACAAGGGTTACCTGACAATATATCACACTAAGAGATACACTCCAGGGTCATTTAAAGGACTATTCTCTAATGTATCACTGTAATAGATAAAAAATAAGGGTTACATGAAATATTTCATGCAAATGGAGTTGTTCAACTAGTGTTATGTGTTCCAATTCATGCAATATGTGATATATTTCATGGTTTTATCATAACAAGTTCTCAATTATGCATTTTTGGAACATGGTAGTTATATGAAAATGACAACCATTGGGTATCTATATACAATTAACAAATCATATAAATAAATTAATGAAATACTTTGGAGTATAACTATACTAAGGGGAAAAGGATAATGTCAATTAGTAATCATCCCCAACTATAGAATCATCACTACAATGATTGTTTTGAGGGATTCAATGACATAATTCTATCATTAAAGCGTTAATATTCTACCTAATAATGGATGTGGGTAACTAGGAACATAATCAAAAATAGACTAATTAATCATGGGATATGATGCATTAAGATTAATTTGTTGAATATAAATATTCAAACATGTTATTTATCTAGTTAATAGACTTATATGTTTATAAAATATGGATGAGCTTTTAGAGAAATAGATATTTTATGTCAATAAGGGAAAATATAACCCTTAAAGAAGAGTTACCAAAACCAAAAAAATTATAAAAGAAGTGCATCTTACACTGAGTGACCATGACAGAAAATTATGCATGAAATTAATAATTACTTTTAGATATAGACACATGAACACTATTTTGGTGTGTTCTCTAATCATGTATCCATTTATGGTAAAAAAAATTAAAATATATATGATTGGTTTGATATTTACTGGTCATTATAATTTTTGTTGATTTATTAGTTATTCTATTAATTAATATTGGTTTATCATAGTCTCTTCTAACATTGGAATATGAATATAAAATAAAATAAAATATCTTAAGGAAATAGAATAATTCTACAATCATTTTGCATTACGTCCCCCTATAATGGTTTCTATGGTTGAAATAATTGTTATTAGAGAATAATGGTTTAATGTCATAATAATTGTCTTATTTGTGAACACGTGATCATTGAAAATGCCTCATTTATTTGTTAAAACATACTTTTATTGATTTAATAAAGAAATTATGATGTATTAATAATATCTTTTAAATCATGTTATAATGTATATTTATTGGGATGAAAATATAACCATGGCCTGTAAGATATTGGGTATTTCTAAACTCTATATGTGTTAAAATAGTTATTTTTTATATTTTTTATATAGAAACTACTCATTATGATATTTATAATGAAATTTGGTATACTTTTGATGATTTTTTTGGAAAGACCATAGAGGCAAATAATGTTTTTATGTTTTAAGAAATATACATTTTTAAAACATTGAAAATATTTTTTTTACTGAACATATTTGGTTATTAGAATCTTATAATAAATTTAATATGATAAATAGAAAATGATGCAAAATTTTGATAAACCATTTTTGGTAATCCAGGTTAATGATTCTAACTCCAATATATCAACTTAATCTAAATATATTGTGGATTTATATTTCAAATCATGGAAATGTGATATTTCCATTACTATCTATATACCTACTAAAGTAAGGTTTTTTACCCCCACATGTCGCCCAACCAGCCTTCCACACCTCCGACCATCCTAAATCCCTCAACCTTCTTCTCCATCCTGCCCGATATTCATTCGCGTCCCCCACTCCCACCCCCCTCCCCCCGCGCGTTCTGGCATCTACCCTAACTTCTAGGGTTTCAAGATCCGGACCATCTTCCTCCCAGCCGTCTTGACATCCTTCCTCTAAGATGTCGACCCTCCCATGATTCGAATTGATCTCATACCCGTGAGATCTTCAATCTACCATCTGATTTAGGGTATCGACATTCCGACTATCTTCGACGAAAAACATCGATACAGTCGTCCTCAGCTAAGTCGCACCCCCCGCGAGGTCATTCGGTACCCGACATGATTTCTACTCTTCCCTCCAGATAGGGGTTTCTTTCTACCAGTTGTTTTCGGCGACGGTTAAGGAAACAATCATCACCCGCTAACATGTGCAGCCGATCTTGCATCATGGAGGTTTGGTTTCTATCTAGGCAAGCTCCCAACGTCAAATATAGGTACAAACTCTTCTATTCTACCATCTGATTTCTGAAGGAGTCAGCTTACAGTAATTTTTATCACTTCTGTGTAGTCTCACTTCGCACAACAGTATGAAACTTCCATCCATAGCTGGGTACCTTTTACTGCATTATGTTACATTCAATTTGCAGATTTGTTTTCATATTTTCTATGTAGTCTATATATGTTTCTTTGATGTAGGTATAACTGCGGATCATTGAAATCACAGTACAATGATTATTCAGGTTTACAGAATTTTTAGTTGTGGTCTTCCATCCGTCTTCAGTACTAAATATTCTCCATCCATCTTCATTGAAACTATTTTTCAGATGTGTTCCTGTACTACAGTCTTTTAAAGCAAGTGACTACCTGTTAAATCAAGTGTCCACACTGTATTTCTTTCTCATTTTCAGAATACCTACATCCAGTTACCCATGTTTTATATTATCACGTATTTACCATTATTGGCTTAAATATAACACAACTTCTATTAGACTACTTCCAGTGTGAAAATGTCAACTTTTGCGTCCTGACATACAGTCCGGTGACTGTGAATATATGAACATTCTAAGGCACAATTGTTTGTGGAATTTATATTGTCAAGCTTCTCAACACATTCATGGGTTTCCTATTTTTTGGTTCTGTTAATTTCCTTTAAATTCATATAAAATTACACACGATATTAAGGATGCAATCCCCATCGAAATACAAAGATGCATGAGTTCAAAGACGATTGCTACGACAGCAACAACAATCAGGTTGTCTTATGATTTCTTAGTATACCTAACACTGTGTAGTTATTTCTCATCAATGAACTTACAATTTTATGATGACTACAATTCCACAGGCAGGTTGTATACTGAAAACAATAATTCAGCTGAACCTGTAACACCAACAGTTGGTAGGCAACATGGACTCCGCTTGCCTTTTTCACCAATACCAAGTAAATCTCACTCCAAGTATATTAAAAATATACTGTGACCATTGAGGAAAAATTAACTGGGGGACTATGATTTACAGCTGAAGTTGTCACTCCAGTTAATTACACAGAATTATGAAGACGCATTCCATTGTCACCTATATGCAGCAAAGGTAAATTCGTTGTACTATCTGCACTTTATATATATTTACTTTGTACTGCAAAAAACAAAATCTTATCTTGCTAACACTTCTCATATCCTTGTTACACAGTCTCCCAAGAATGCTCGGATATGTCAACAATATACAGTGGATCAAACAAAAAAAAGCAACGACCAATGTCTGTAGTTACTATTATGAAATCATCTGATACCTCCTCGTCACGGTAAGGATATTTCATTTCAGTGGATTAAATCCTCTGTGACAGTGCAAAATTATTTACAATACACCTACCTTCAATAATGAACAGTGCATCCTATACTGATATCGGAAACTGTGTTCCATTTCCATCCACGAGCGAGTACTGCATTCCAACTACCATTTCAGGCATGTGTTCTATATGTCTTTGTATAATGGAAATTTATAAGTTACATTAACAATATCATGAATGTTGTTTTTATAACAACGCTAGCATGCAGGTACTACTGAACTCACCGATGAACAAGAAGCCATGACACGGACGACCACAGAAAATACTACTTCGACATACTACGACATACCTCCTGTTATAAACTACAGCGGTCTGTCATAGATTACATTTTATTTTAAATAATAAACTCTTCCAAAGTATTTTTTCCATTATTGTTTTTAAATTCATCACAAAGGCATGCAGTTACTTCACATCCACCCGAGGAACTGCAAACATTGAATCAGACTACAACAGAAAGTACCACTTCAATGAACTTGGACACAACTCCTGAAGGAACATGTTATTTACATTTACGTTATACTCAATTGTATAACTTTTATGTCTAGACATTTGAATTAGTATGATATTTATATTCCCATCAATATTAAATATACTTACACTCTGATCCTACAGAATATTCAGACTATGGAGACCCTTCTAACATTTGTCAGTACGGAGGTTCAGCTTTCTGGTATGAAGAGAAGAGTAAAAAATATAGCCACAGACATATCCCACGATTTACTTTATGTTTCTCCCTAGGGAAAATTGCTTTGCAGCAACTGCCTACTTGTCCATAATACAGTAGGACTTTACTTTTCAATACATCCTGTACTCATTCCAAAACATTCCAAGATCACATGCATATTTACAATTCAATGTTTTCATTCACATCCATGGGTGGTAATGTAGACAAATCTGTGAACTGTGGACGGTCTCCGCATGTATTTAGATTAAATGGAGAAAACTACAATCGTATTGGATGTTTATGCCCCCTGATGGACAACCACCAATGTTTGCTCAGCTATATGACACTGCAAATAAAGCTCACATCAGATTACATGCCATCGGGTGACTACTTTATTAACTGGTAAATTCTAATTTTTCATGTCCTATGATTTTAACTTATAACTACCATATGTAGCTTCGATGACAGAAATCAAAGCTCTGTTATACAGTTAAGTGTTGTTCAATAAATACAAGAAATGCTCCACGAAATAAATTCTTTAGCACGACACTTCAGAATGGCTAGGGATGTTATTGATAGTATGGGCACTACAAATTTTAATCTATGACTACTTAGAAAACGAGGAGCCGATAAACAAAGATACAACTTACCAACTACATTTGAGATTGCAATGCTGATTTTTGGTGACATTGAAGATCTAAATCATTAGAGAGATGTCATCATTCAAAGAAAAAGTGGAGAATTTAAGCGCATAGATGAGCTTCCCCCTCTATACCTGCCGCTACAATATCCATTGATTTTTACAGGAGGAGAGGATGGATATGTCGATAACATATCCCATTGTGTGACAACATTCAATCAAAGTGCAAAACGGAGTAAAGTTACAATGAGAGAATATTTCTCTTTTCACCTTCAATTCTGTTACAATGATTCATCTTGTATACTTCATTCTAGGAGGCTGCTTCAACAATTTATTGTCGACGCATATACAATGATTGAATATTAAAGGCTTAGATTTATTCGCTTCAATCAGAAACGTTTGAGAGATGAACTATACAATGGTTTACAAGATGCTTTCCTTAGAGGTGACCGAGATGGATCTATGTGTGGGAAGAAAATCATTTTACCTTCCACATTTACAGGTGGCCTGAGATATATGATTCAGAATTACCAAGTTGCTATGTCAATCTACAATTGGGAGGGCTATCTAGATCTTTTTCTAACATTTACATGCAATCCCATCTGTCCTGAAGTTTTGAGATTTGTAAAATTGCACAATCTACGCCCATCGGACTGTCCTCACATTCTTTCCCGAATATTCAATATTAAGGTGGTACAACTCATGGAAGATTTATGAGAAGGATGTTTTTTCGGAAATTCTCGTGCAGGTACGAATCTTCTTGGCACATAAAATGTACTATTTTAATGACAACGTGTACCATCAGTTTACTACTTTCTTCCACATGTAATCTCATCTATCCTTTGTTTTCTTATGTAGTTTTCCGTACTGTGGAGTTTCAGAAGAGGGGACTTCTGCATGTGCACATTATACTGTTTCATAGTCAGGAAAACAAAGTAGAATCTCCAAATGACATTAATAGAATAGTTACCGCAGAAATTCCAAATAAAGATACATCCCCAAAACTTCATGAAGTAGTTGTAAAGTTTATGATCCATGGGACTTGTGGTGATGCAAACTGTTGGTCACCTTATATGCAGAATTGAAAATGATCAAAATATTATCCAAAAAAGTTTGTAGAACATACCACAAGGGATGGCAATGGTTATGTTGTATATCAAAGAAGGGATACTGGATCAACAGTCCTCAAAAACGGAATACCACTAGACAATCGGTTTGTTATACCATACAATCCTATTCTGTTTTTGAGATATAAAGCTCATCTAAATATTGAAATTTTCAATCAGTCATCCTCTATCAAATACCTATTTAAATATATAAGCAAAGGTCATGATCGTGTCACAGCGGTACTCTACGATAACAATAACCATCTCTCTGATAATAGTGTCGATGAAATTAAAATGTACTATGACCGCCGGTACATCTCAGCTTCTGAAGCTTCTTGGAGGATCTTTTCTTATGACATCCATTTTAGATATCCTCCGGTTGATAGACTGCAGTTTCATTTACCTAAACAAAACAGCGTGACTTATGCAGATTGTGACAATATTGAGGACATCTTAGGTAATAGTGACATTTCTAAAACCATGTTCATAGCTTGGTTTGAAGAAAATCTGTTTTAGGAAGAAGGCAGAAATCTAACATATGCAGAATTCCCAACACGGTTTGTCTACCTATACCGTGATAAAAAATGGTACCCGCACAAATAGGGATTCAGTATTGGGAGACTGTACTATGTGCTACCGTCTTCTAGGGAACTTTACTACTTGCTGATTCTACTAACAAAGGTCAGAGGAGAGACTTCATACGATTATATTAGAACAGCTAACAACATTACTCATAGTACATTCAGAAAAACATGTTCAGCAATGGGACTGTTGGCTGATGACAATGAGTTCATTCAAGCACTAAAAGATGTCTCCACTTGGGGAATGGAAAACTCTTTGCAATGACTGTTTGCTGGAATGTTGTTCTCAAATACCATTTCCCGACCTAACATTGTTTGGATTGAAACCTGGAGGATTCTAACCGATGATATTTTATATTCCCAGCAACAACTGCTGCAAATAAGAGGTACAAGGAACTTGTCTTCATTGTCAACACATTTTTATTATATTATATTGCTTTCTAATACTAATACCCTCTCTTGTAGACTTGAAAATAACGGATCATCAAACAAAAATGTTAGGTTTGATTGAAATAGACAACATTCTGTGCAGCAATGGTAAATCTCTACAATGTTATCTGCCAATTCCCATTACAGATTACTCATTAACCGCGCAAAGTAGTCGACTTATTTCTGAAGATCTCAATTACAATAGAGAAGAACTAAATAAAGAGTACTCTTCATTGCACAATATGCTCACTGTTAAACAGAAACACGTTATTGAGAAAATTCTGTCTGCATTAACTTCTACTATTGGGGGATTTTTTTTCTTGCATGGATTTGGAGGGACGGGTAAAAAATTCATCTGGAGAGTATTTACATGTTGACTAAGGCCACAAGGAAAAATTGTTCTTTGAGTTGCTTCCAATGGAATAGCATCATTACTCCTACCAGGTGGGAGGACAACCCATTCAAAATTTTGTATTCCGATACCTACACATGATCACTCTGTATGCAACATTCTGCAAGGGAGTGATATTGCCGATCTTCTACAATCAACAGAATTGATTATCTGGGATGAGGCACCAATGCTTTATAAAAACTGTTTTGAATCTCTAGATCGTACATTACGAGATATACTTTCAGTAAAGAATGCAAATTCCTATAACTTGACATTTGGTGGTTTACCGGTTGTCCTAGGGGGAGATTTCAGACAAATACTTCCAGTAATCCCTGAAGGTGACAGAAGTGACATTGTATCTGCAAGTATAAAGTCATCATATCTATGGCAACTCTGTCAGGTTTTAACATTAACCCAAAACATGAGGTTGCATTCTACAGATTCAGATTTCTGTTCTGTTGAGGTACAACGATTTTCACAATGGATTTTGGATATTGGGGAGGGACATGTTGGTGACCTTAGTGATGAGGATGGGTGTATTCATATCCCATCAGCATACCTTATGGTAAAAAATAAATCCACATTGGAAGCATCTGTTGAATTTGCATACCCGGATTTTAACAATAACTATGGAGATGTATCATATCTGAAAGGTCGTGCTATATTAGCACCAACCCGTGATATTATTTAGGAAGTTAATGACTACATGTTAACTCTAACTACATCAGAAGGAAAAGATTACTTCAGCTCTGATTCTGTTTTCAATGCTAGCTTTGATACAGATGAACCTGAGAACATATATACAACTGATGTGTTGAATGCTATCAATATCTCTGGACTTCCTGTACAGAAAATAACTTTGAATATCAGGGTGCCTATTATGTTGCTGCGCAATGTAGATCAATCAGTGGGATTATGCAATGGTACTCGTCTTATTGTTACCCACTTGGGTGACCATATCATCGGAGCTGAAATTTTAACAGGTTTTCATTCCAGGTTTCTGGCGTTCATCCCAAGAATAAATATGACACACAATGATGACAGATGGCCTTTCAAACTACAAAGAAGACAATATCCTTTGACTATTTCTAATTCTATGACTATTAATAATATTCAAGGTCAATCTCTATCATATGTTTGTTTATATCTTCGCAATCCTGTGTTCTGTCATGGAAAACTATATGTTGCAGTATCAAGAGTTACGTCACCAAAAGGATTGAAAATTGTTCTTGATGATAAAGATAATCCAACCTCGGATTATACAGAAAACATTATCTACAAAGGAATTTTTTATAACCTCCCTTAGGTATATTGTCATTCAATATGTTTACAGTTCACTGCTTTTATGAACTCAGATATATATAAAAATGTGACTTGTGCTACTGCATACTATTTTATATAGTTACACTAATTGAATTCATACAGAAACCAAAACATGTCGTGAAGAACGAGTCTTTTGAAAGAGATTACTATTGACGCTGATGAAACTTTAAAGATACAAGTCCGTGTATTGAATTTGTGGTGCAACTCGTCACCGAACTCAGAAATTTCTTCTGTCGATCTGATTATCTGCGATGCTGAAGTGAGTTTATCCTTAAAAAGAACTTACAATTTTTGTACAAATTTCATAAAATTAATTATATGTAATTCTATTGCAGCACATTATTTTAAGTATTTTATTTCTGTCATATTGTTTTAAGATGTTCACTTTGTAAATTAATGATGTAGGAGACCAAAATACAGTTTACAATTACAAACCGACAGCTAATTAATAAGTACAAACCCATACTTAGTGAAGACCTATGCTACATCATACAGAATTTCCAAATTGCTCTAAATCAAGGAAACTTTTTGGGTGCAAGACATGCTTGACGACTTTTTTTCACAACAACAACATATGTTCGACGAACTGACCTCCAAATTCCATGGTTCAGCTTTGAATTCACTTCTTTTGCTGACATTGTTAACAAAGTCATTCCCAAAAAACAATTAATAGGTCAGTTTCCATACTACAGCTGTGACAAAATATACTTTTTAAATTCCTAAATCACTATGTTATTCACACACTATTAATAGATACTACTATCATTAAAAATGTTACTTTGACATCAGTTATTCCTGTCATAGAAATTATTGGACATCTGTGACATTCATATTCTTTACAGTCCATCGGTACTTCCAACCAGAAGATTCAAATTGTTTTAGAGGATGAAATGTATTCATCTTTTACTAATCACAATCATTTTCATGTGATATTTCAATTACCAACAATACTACCATGATTTATTGTAGAGGCTTGTGAGTGAACTGTAGCTTGTGGGGGAAGTTTCCCAACATAATGTCTGAGTACTTGGAAAAAAAGAATGACTCCTCTAAAATAATTATCTTGCAGATGGTCAGAGAAAAGAAACTTAGCTATATGATATGTAGCTACACATTATAATATCTAAATTGCTACAAACTATAATGTAGAGTATGTCAGTGGGAGTAATGATTCTGATGTTCAACAAGTTCTATCGTATTACATTAACAACACTTTAATTTTTAAGTTCTAAACTATAAGTAAAATGTTGTCAAAATATATATATCCAGAAGTTATTACATTCAAACATTTGACATTGGTTAATTGTATATGTGAAATTGAAATGTTCGACCAGGTTTAATTCAACTATGCCTTAAAGAAAGCTGTAATGCTTATAAATTAAATATCTGCTCTACTGAAGGTTCCAGACTTTGACTGTTTTGTTTACAACTATATATGTCTACTCCTGCTTATATTGTACACTGTGTTCTAGCATCCGTTATTATTACCACTTCAATAAATGCTTCATAAAAATTTATGGACTTGGACATCCCAGTAGTCCACAACTTCATAAGAAGGTAACTGGTTTATTTATATTTCTTATCCAGCAAATCTTTCTAGACAGACCGTCAACATGGACGACTACTGCATAAATTGTTGTCTTTAATGATGCTTTTATTTCATTTAACAGATCTGGATTAATCAGTCATTTTCAATTATATAGTACTCCTTCAACAAGTTCAAACACATCTATTACAACATTGCCTTATTGGAATAACAGAAAAAAATTGTTGATGTAAAAAATATTCTGGAGGTAAGTAAAATATCCTGATTTTTTCCCTCTAATATTTCATCTGCAATAAAGTTATATGTATAACTTGCTTTCATGAGTATATTAATATGAACTACTATCTCACAGCCGAAAAAGTGTCTGATTTCTTCTATAGTAGTTAAACTACAAATCACTCATAACTGGTATTTTCATTCATGCAACTATTGCATGAAAAAAGTTCAAATTGCGGATGGGAATACATGGTGCCATAATTGCAAAAAACAACCACGATTAACTAATCCAAGGTATTCATTCAATGTCTTTATAATTTGATATATATTACTTGGTTATAGGCTTAATATACTTATTTATTTTTTTACATACAACCTCAGAAATTCTAAGCACTATAAATACAACAGGTTCAGAGTTCAACTACTGGTTACAGATGACAAAGATTCACTGTCTGGCGTTCTCTTTGACAAGCATGTCATGCAGTTCATAAACAAAACAGCCTCTCAATTGATAGAATCTCTAATTGAAGTAATATTCTTGAACTATTTGATCTTTTTCATTTATTTTCTATTCTTTTTTAAGTAAGAGTTCTATTTCATTACATAATAGGACCAGGATGAGTATGGGTTTCCCCCAGAGTTAAACGTCTCCAAAAAAATTATTCTTCTGGTGGTAGATGTCACAAATTACAACATTCAGAACTGAAAACGTTCTTCAGAACTAAACAGTTACACAGTTCTCTTCATCACTGATAATGACAATTATATCACCAACTATCATCAATGTTTAGCAGACAGTCATGTTAGTAGACTGAATCGTCACCATAATTGTACTTCCAAGCCTTACAAATTTCATATTATAGCATTGTCATTAATGTGAATTCGATGTATTATAGTATTCTTCCTTACTTATATTTCATTTTATTATTAAACCAGTCACCACATACCTATAAAATTGATTTCACCCTTCTGTTTTAGGAAAGTCACCATGTTGCGTCTTCAATATTAAGCTGCAATACTGATGCTGGATTCAATATGGAAAGTACAATTGTATGTTCAACTAAGGTACAGATTCTCTATCTTCGTTTTCTGTTACTGTTAATGTTTACAGATTTTACACAATACTGGTTGTCCCTTATTTTTGTTTTATTTTTACATTTCATTAGAAATGTACTACAACTGTTTTCCTGATATGCCAGCTATTACAGATTATATTGTTGCATTGTTTGGTAAATCTTATAAGTTCTAATTGTTACTCATTCGTTATGATGAAATATTCATGTAGAAAAAGTTACTGACAGAGTTTGATGGTGAAGATGCGGTCAAAGGGAAAGAATGTTTGTCTATATAATCCACCCCAAGTAATGCCACTGATGAACATTTGCATATTATAGAGACTAGATACAAAAAAAACTGACAAACTAGACTGACTGTTAGCCATGCATTTCCAAGGTAATGTGACAAAATAGACATGTTAACACTTATGTCGCCTCATTGTGTTAAGGTTGCGTATGGGAAGGAGGTGTGAATTAAGAAAATTGCTCAATTATTTTTACAGTCCTAGGTTTCCATTTTTTCTTCATTAAATAACATTATAGATACATGAAGATGTGTTTTATTAGCTAAAAAATGTTATAATGCGACATAACCATGCAGATTTGGGGTTGGAAATCAACATATTGTGACCTATTAGGATGTCAGCTGATGTTTTCTCATAGTAAAATGCGTCTTTTACTAAAAATACTGTATAATTACCTATTGCAGGGATCATTAAAAATGTCTACCAACTTGGTGAAGTGCTGCTGCTCTGCATTGAGGGATCCTAGCAGTACTGGGAGGCTCTTTGATGTTGCTTATTCATATTACATAACTATGAATATTACTGTAGTTTTTCTCTCTATCTTTACTGAAATATGTACCCGAATAGTTGATCCTATACTGTGATTTATTTGTTGACGTAGTTTCTATTTTGACTCATTGATTATTATAATCGTCTGTACTGAAAATTTATGTTTTCATTATGTTCAGCATAATAAATGTTTTTGTAAGGGTTTCTATTCTGGTTACAAGGTGACATGGGGAACAAACACACGATTTTGGAGAAGTATAATGTCATGGAAGACTGGAGCAAGAGTACATTTTCATTCATTTGGTCATTTTATTTTGTTTTAGTTGATATATTTCAAAAAATTGCATTAAATATGATCTCTGATCAACTTTTATACTACATATACTGTCATTTGGCTTTGGATGTTGTTAATTTGAACAGTTAATGGTTTTTTAGGCCTTTAAGACATGCATTTCATTTCAGAAACGACTCATTATTTTTTATTGAGTAGCTGGTCATTTATTATTGCATTAAAAAAATATGTTAACTTTTATTTCCCACATTCTTATTTAGGAAATCATGGGTGATTTTTTAGTACTTTTTATGGGTCAAGATGGTGTTGATGATGCAGTCCAGATTCGAACTGATGAAACTCAAAACATTGGAACAAATTCTACAGGTGTGTTTGTCATATATTTTATAGATTTCTATGAAAATTATGATAATTCAACTCATGCAATATACTATCAAACTGGATATGTTTTTGGTAATGACAGGAAAATACTTCATATTTTGAGGCATATTTTATGCCATGTAGGATATCAGTATATGGTTATATTTCATTACTACTAAACCTTTTTGAATAAATAATGTACATAATAGGTTCAATAGTTCAATAAATCTAACTTCTTACTGCATAAATTAGCTATATCATTGAATTCTTATCACATGATTTATTTCTTCATGAAAGATTATTGTAAAACATAATACCGATTTCATTATGTCAAGTTTGTTTCGAGTTTACTAGATTTCACATATTTAGATTAGTCATGTTCCCCTTCAGTGATATATATTTCCAATTTTATGAAATCTTATGATTTCTTCCTATAAAACACAAGAACCTTTTTTTAACCGTGATGTTTGTTCCTAGATTTCCCATTTTTTGACTATAAATGTCTCAGTCTAGAAAAAAATTTATCCTATTATATGATATATCATGTTAGTTTCCTGCTAAAAAAGAAGATTATAATGTAAAGCCAACATTCAGGATTCAGACTGAATATCTGAAACATGTCACATAGTTAAATATGTTATACATTTTACATTTCCCATTTCACATAGATTTCCCATTATTTCTATGGGACTAAAATAATCATATTTCATAATTCTACATCATAGTTTGTAACATGAGCAGGTTGGGTCAGGACCATAGAAATATCCTACCCCTATTCAATATGTTATATATTTTACATTTTTCATACCCATTTTTCTGTTCTCTTTGAAGCAGCAGCTTCATCACTTGGGAATAGATTTGTTCAGCATGATACTGAGATATAGGTAACTTGTGCTATCAAGGAAATGATATATTGTTTTAATTAGGTTGAACATGATGGGTTTTTTGATGATTTATGATAAGTTAACATGGTTTCATAAGTCCCTTAAATTTTAATGCATATGCAATAAAGAGCTCATAAATGCACGTTTCTGAACATAAATTAATGTAAACATATGTTTCATGTACAAATATTTCAAACATTTATGTATAAATATTAAAATATGTTTTCCATTTGAGTGGACTTTACAGATTTTTCAGCACGTTTCAGTTGAATTATTTTACAGTTTCAACATGTTATATGGCTAACAGTTGTGTACCATTCCAGGTCTACATAATTTATGGTGATGGTACACATAGTGGAGCTTATATGATTTTTGAGGTATTGCGCTTATAGATCATTAACCAGTCAGGTAATATTATTTTCATGTTTTATCTAATATTGTTATCTATGCTCATTTTCTTTCAACCATTATCATAATATAGGAAATCAGAAAGCATGGTGTGAAGTTTTCAGCTATTGGGATCCCCAAAAACATCCACAAACATATTATGGTACAATATTACATACTTTATTCCTTGTTTTCCATGTATTCAGTTTATTTTTGTGTTTTTTTTAATTTGGTTTCTATGTATTATGTTTCTTTTTTTGTTCCCATGTGTTCTGAATGCTGTTTATGTTTCTGTCCAGAAAATCCTTTTTTTTATTCTTATTATTTATAAAAAAATTGTGTTCATATACCAGTATTAGTGTTTAAATGACTTTGTCTTCCTTTTGTTTCCGGTTTTTGGTTTCCATGTCCACACAATCCGTTTTTTATTTTAGTAATTGCCTTTCCCATGTCTGCATTTTTTTCTTTTTTTTATTTGATCTGAATGGTTCAGTGTTTAATTGATTCAGTGTCCATACAATCCGTTTATCAGAAATCACTTATTTCGCTGGACATTTATAATAATGGATTCCATATAAAAAATTCTGGATTACATATTTAAACGGTCTCTAGGTATCATTCCATCAATTATCTTACTCTCTCCTCATCCCTCCACCTCTGCCCTCACCTCCACCTTTAGTTTCATCTATGTTTCTTATCTCTACCTCTTCCATTCCATCATGTCTTATCTCCATCACAATTACTCTTTCCTTCATTTCCTTTAATCATGGGTATCCATATAACTTCATTATTGTCGTTTTATTCTAAACATTACATTAAGTACAGCGAGAACAAACTTTTTTTTAATGACACATAACCAGATGATTTGAATGGAAATTGAATTGTCCCGTGCATTTGCACGGGTAGAGTACTAGTTAAATAACAAAACTGTTTTTTTGACATGGATTTAATTCTGGATGGTTTTTATGAGGAATTATATCTTCACTGAATCAAAAATAAAAATATTTTTGGTCTATTTAATGTTTATATAGAATATGTGTATTTTATTGAAGAGGTATTCTATTGAATTTAGAGAGTGTAAATTAAAAAATCTATAAGTTAGGTAAACACCAATAAAGTATTGATTTTCAAGAAAATGGTTGAGTCAAAGAATAACATGATTTAAAATATGAATATTTATAGTAATGATCTATAAAAAAGTGTGATTCTATTGAGGATAAAAAATTCAAAGAAAAAAAATTTATGGTTCAACTTGAAGATGATGATTTTGAGGAGAACGTTGTTTGAGGAACTAGTGGTGATGATATATGACTCACATATGATTAAAACTATGAAAAGTTTGACAAGGATGTGATGTTTTGATGTTAATTCATAGATATTTTATTCCATGGTCAATTAAAGATCCAATATATATAGGATATTATGGGGTTATTTGAGATAATATATTGAATGGACCTTGTAATCATCAGATATATAATAATATATAACTAAACACTAAAAATAAAATAGGTACAACTGATGTTGTCATAATATATATGGATTATAAGAACACATGATAATGTGTCTTCTTGAAGTAATATAAAATGAGATCAAACCTCATATTATGATTCAAAATAATATAGAATCAAGTTTGATCCCTCTCAAGACAATTATTGAAGGTAAGATAAAATATATTATTGAAGCATGTCTGAGATTAATAGAGATTTAATATCAATTAATGGAGAAAGACTTGTAGGCCATGTAACTGGAGTAAAAGCTCAATTTCTATATGGGAATGGAAAAGGTGGAGTTTCCCTCCAGATAAGAATCTAATAGTGGATTATTTAAGGATCTAAATATAAGATTTTCTAATCAAATAAATAATATTTCTAAATATAACAAAAAATAATATAATAATATGGTATCTATAAAATTTTATAGATATGTAAAATTTAAACACATCATGAGTATGTGTTTTGATGAACAAAGTGTCAATGATAGAATAATTACACAAAACTAATCAACATATCCACTAAGATATAAGGACAAAATATTTTTTAATGAAAAATGGTATATATGTTGTGATAATGGGTATTTGGAATGATATTTTAGATGGAAGAATATATAGAAGGAAAAAAAATCCATAATGAAGTTCTAAGCTCAATGCACATATAAAAAATTATACTACTAGAAAAATGGACCTGTTAAGATTGGTTTTTTGTTATTATAAAAGATGAAAAATGATATTAATTATAAGTGTACCATGAACATACTTAGTCACACTCATAAAAATCTTGTTGGAAATGAAAAATATATTATTTGACAAAAAAGGGATAAACAACACCAGTTTTCATTAAGAATAATTCACATGGGAAGATAGTCATTACCTAAAAAAATCCTCTTTTTGAAGCAATAATGTATAAACATAAGTAAATAAATTAAGGATACAAATCCTTGAAAATATGTGACATGTCATGGATAGAGAAAGAGTCATATAGCAGTTGAGGTTGATTGAGAAGAAGACAAATAGTTCCTCAATAATTATAACTTTTACACATAGGAATAATACCACAAGATTATATAATAATAAGACTCAGGAATCTTCATAAAAATGTATAATAGGAACGTGTCAAAATAAATTATTAATAATATGTGTAGAAAAAATATAATTGTGTAGGATGATATAATAGGTATAGAAAAATAATTGTTTCTTACTTGCAATTTAAAAGAAGTGAAATTCAGTAAAGATGTTTTTAAAATAAATCATATGAAGATAATATTTTTTATATGGGTTTATTAATAATCCCACTACATTCCTTGTTTGGAGAAGTGGTGGAAAAAAGGTGTTATCCATCATGACCAAAGAAAAATCTGATTTTTTTTATTTTAGTTGACGCCATATCCTCAAGAATTTAATTTATTTTAATATATGATTTAAGTGTTATAGTATTAATGTAGATATTTAATCAATGGGGTTGGTATGTTACAAAATAGAACTTTTGGATAAGATAAAGGTGATTTATTTGAAAATAATATTACAAATTCCTGAATTTTACATAAGTTTATATTTTTAACATGTGGTATGAAAAAAAATAATTTTAAAATTTTTATTAGGAAGTTGTGTTCTATATAAATGGTTGATCATAAAATAAAGATATTGATGTAAAATTGAAGTGTTTTAAAATCTATATTTGACAGATATAGTGGTTCTAAGCCACATTGACTATTTAAAAATTGATTTAAGCTTATTTTCATGTGTTATTTATCACTCAAGAAAAAGAATATTGGGGGATAAGCCGAAAGATTCATGGTTTCAATATTTATCAATGTCAATTTATGAAAAAGGATTATTATAAGGATATATTTACTATAACATGGAACTTATAGAAAATAAATTACATTATTAAAAATAGTTCTCCCTATTTGGAAGAGTAATTCAACAACTAGATACATCTCAAAAATTAATATCAATTATCTATTTCTATCCAATGATAAAATTTTTTAATGATATTTAGTAAACATAATGTTTGGGTGTTTAGAAACATCCATTAATGGAATCTAGTAAGTAATTAAAATAATCCATAAAACAGGTAAAGTGGAGTTATATTTAAGAACTAGTGTCATTTGGGAAAATAAGTGGTTCCTATCAGACACTTATAATTAATTACTTATTTTCAGACTATTTGGTGTTAGTGTGATTGAGATCAAATAATGTTTTTCCAAAATTAATAATGACATCCTACTAGAATCATTAGAAGAAAGCGAGTGACATAACCTAAATTCATTTTTATTATCTAGAACACATGTTTACTATAATGTGTAGTGACATATTAGTCCATGGGGATCTATAAAAAAATTCAATAGAATGAGGTTATTCCCATCAATTAAAATGATTCAATATTATATAGTAAAAAAATAAATAAATAGATATAACATATTAGTCCATGTGAATAGAATGAAAGGAGTATGGATTGAAATGATATATTAACCTTATAGTCACTAAAAATCATGTTAGAAAAAGAGTGTTAATTGATCTCACAATAGACTTATGTGATCATATTGATGGTAGTGAAATTAGACAAGGGGGAAGGGATTTTGACATGTGTTGGTGGACCAAAATATAATCTCCATGTTTTCTCACAATAACATATTTCATATATATTATGTAAAATGCACAAGGTTGAGGAAGAATTTTCTATAGTTTTAGAACTAACAAGTGAAAACTATTTTCAGAGTTTAGGTTGTGGAGTGATACCTATAAATACCCCATTACCCATGCTGATATTTTATGAATGTTTCCTTAAATATTTTATTCGATGAAAAGTCTACAAAAGGGGTTTAAATTGAATTTTAGGTGTTTATGTGAACAATTGAGTGATATAAAAAGAATCTAATCACGAGTTTTTAATATGTTGAAGGAGGCCATGTGATTGAACTTTATTTCAAGGCTGTTATGCACTCAGTGATTCATGCATAGACAGATTGGCTTGGGTTCTCACATAGAAAGATATGCACCAGTGTCCCACACAAGAGTTATGGTCTAGCATATTAGAAAAGGGGATTGTTGTTGTGGTATAGAAAATGGATTACAATCTGGGGTCTCTTATAGTAGATACATTTGAAGGTCCTATGTGGAGGTTACTTTCAAGGTTAATATACGTATTGATATGTGATAAGTTTTACACACATGGGGAAATGGTTATGGTGTTTTGAATATAGTGTTAATGTATCTAGTTCATGTGATAGAGGATATGCGTCTTGGAATAGAAACAAATATTAATCAAATTGTAAATTATCAATAAGGATGTTATGTTATGGGAAGCATTTTATATTTGAATATAGTGAATAGAAGATTATTATTTAATTTGTTAAATATTTGGATGTTAAAATAGATAGAGGTGAAAAGGATAATTTCAGTGAGCAATTATCCACATATGGAGAAGAAGTGTCGATGTGATTGTGTGGAGGAATAAACGGAACACAACTCCTCAATGTGGGGTTAGTCTCAAATGGTATAGTATAATATATTTTTATAAATAGAAGAGAAATATAGAATCATACCAAGTGTTAGGACATAGGAAGTTTCTCATGATGAACACAGAGAATACATAATGTTATTTATATATTTTAGATAACTAAAATTATATAAACACCAGAATAAAGTTGATTGATGTAATTAATGGAAGTAAATAATAGATAGTGTTCCTTGGTTTAGGAGTGATCAAACTCTAAATAATTGTAAAGGAACCTCACTTGGCATGAGGTTACCATTGTCGAAGCATTGTATCTACATGATTAGTTATGATTAGTGGATTTATGAACGTAGAAATATCATCAATATATGCTCATCAGTCATAGCCCATTTTGGTAAACCATGTAAACGTTTCCACTATTAATGATTTACTTTCTTTCTTATTTGTGATTATTATGGTGGTTTTGATATCAAATAAGAAAATTTGAACATAATGAGGTTAATGATGGGAATAAAATCCTAGAAGAATGATAAAATTTTTCAAAAAAATGCATAATTCTACCATCAACTAGATTTACCCCCTCTCCAGGTGTCTACATATGTAAAAAAATTAAAATAATAACATATTATTGTTTAGATTTGACTAATATTTTAAAATTGTTTCTTTTAAAAGAACAATTGTTTTTAGAATTTATGTTATACTAACGTAAAAATTCAAATTACCACAACTATAATTTTATAATAATAGTTATTAATTATATTTATTAATAACTATGTTATATTTAAATTATTTCTTATTATATATGAAATATTATTATCGGCACTTACTGGGTAAAAAAGATATTTTTCAATGAATTTTTTTCAATATATAATGTATTTTCAGTGAAAGGTAAATTAATTAATTATATGATTTGTATTTGGAAGAATTATCATCAATTTTTTATTAAACATG
This sequence comes from Viscum album, assembly GCA_963277665.1. NCBI lineage: Eukaryota > Viridiplantae > Streptophyta > Magnoliopsida > Santalales > Viscaceae > Viscum > Viscum album. Next base: position 1,783,101,543 of record OY728150.1, read on the forward strand.
AAAATATCATTTGAGGATGTGTTTCTTTTTAATTTTGAAAACAATTAATTTCTATGTAAATAGTGAACAATTCATATTATACTAGTAAAACGTCTTATATGAGATTAACATAAAAAAATAATGAATTTAATTTTTTCAAAACATTTTATATTAAAATATATTTTTATAATGTTAAAGAAAATCATTCAAAAACAATATAATGAATTTTTAAAAATAATTCATAACATCTTAGTATCTTAGGTAATAGTTTATTCCAAATTTTATTTTTCAATAGTAATAATATTTTGTTATCATTACTTGGATAAATTAAATATAAAAACAGAATTCATATTTGAGATCAAAATTTTAATTTTATATGAAAATTTTAATTTAATTTGTAAGCATTAAAATAAGACTACTATGATTTAACTTAATTTCCACTATAAAGATTAAAATTTTATATTCCTAGAATAGTTTTATAAACATATTTTATATATTATCTAAACAATAGATAAATTATAAATAATTATATATATATATATATATAATTTTTATCGTATATAAAAATATATTATACCAAATTTAATTTCTAATCATTTTTTTATAGAATTAAGAACACGAAATGGTGAAAAAAACATTTGTTATATATATAAATTTTCTATTTATTAAATTATTTCAAAAAAAACTGTAATATATGTTATTTAGAAATTTAATTAGATTATATGGTTTCATATTTAATTTAATCACACACTAATATGGGGAGAAGTTTTATAATATTTTTATCTGAAACATAAATTAATTACTAAATAACACGTTACCATAATAAAAACCAAAATTTTAATGTTTAAAAATCAACTGTTTAATGAATCAATATATTTTTAAAACAAATATAAAAATTATTGGATGTCGATTTATGGAACAAATATCACCCCAAAACCCATTATTTATTTCCTTTGGATCCATTTAACGTTGAATATTGATAAAACATTATTTAAAATTAAGGCGTGCTTCTAATAATGTCGATATATTTACTTACGAAATGAGATCTATCACACCCTAACCGTAGAAATTTTTTTATTCAAACCTTTTTCCTGGAAATGAATTTTTCTGGTTGAGGTTCTTATTGAGACCTAGGTAAAAATTTTGGATTGTAAAACTTTTGGATGAGTTTTTGGCTTGCGCATGGTTGGCGCAGGCCTAGAAGACCGTGCGACCTGCAATGTATCTAAAAATAATAAAAATTTAATTGAATAAATAAATGAAATGTCATTGAATTTTAAAAAATTATTAATAATTATAATAAGTATGGTAATATTAGAAATGATGATGATACCGATTCTTATTATTATCATTAAGTCGTAATTATTTTTATTTTTATTAATTTTAAATTATTATTATTATTATTATTGTTGTTGTTATAATAATAATAATAATTTATTTATTTTCCCTTTTTTTAAAAACCCTAACTATTTTCACCCTTCCCCCTCTCCCACGTTTCTCCCTCTACCCCTACCGTGATGCATACACGACCAAATCCCCAATGACCCCTTCCCTACATGACATCGTCACCAGTACACCACCCTCCTATGTCTGGACTTCCTCCCTTGTGGACTCTCACCCCAATATGCCCTCCTACTCAAGAAATCCCTCCTACAGCACAATCCCATCCCCAATTTTTCCTATAATCCTTTCTCCACCACCCTTTCTTTGTACCTCCCCTTGTGTTGTCCACTTTCACTGCCCCTTGCACCGCCTCTCTACTCCGGCCATGCCTTATCTCACAAGTGACTCCCTTTCCTGTTCCCTCCTACTCTGATGCATTATTCTACTAATTTATGGGATTTTTCATCTAGGACAAACCCTATATGGTTGGTTTGTCTTATGACTTGTATTTTTGGGTGTTTTAGGGATTGTAGATCATTCGTGGGGTGTTGTTATCTCTCCCGTCGAGGTTTCATAACAATCATACCCCAACCAAGATAGGTGTCGCAATGAAATTTTCTTCGATTAGAATATTAATATATTGGTTCCTTTATTTCCTTTGATTAATGTATAAATATATTTTATATTCATGTGTTTATTTAAACCAATTTTATTATTCCATGGTTGTGTCATAAATGGTTGGTTTCATGAGTCTTCATTTAATGATTTAAATTGTAAATTATAATTGGTTCAGTCTTCCCATGAAATGAATTTGTGTCTTTTTAATAGTTTTAAAGTGGGTCAATGGGTCTTGGTATGTTGGATTTTCTTTGGGTGAAATTTTTCGTTAATATATAATTTGGGTTTAAATTGAGGTGTGACTTCACAATATTTTAAAATGCGGTATTCAATTTTATTCAATGGGTGGATTAAAATGGGTTAGTGGTATATCTAGTATAAAAATGCAAGGTAGGCCTCATTAAAAGTTGTATGATGGAAATTGGAGTCCTTGGGCCTTGTTATTGTTATCAATGAATGAGACCCATCTTTGTCGGGTGGGTTTCTAATGTTTTTAGAGTTTATGTAGGGTTTCCTCGGATGGAATGGTACATTGCTTTGTGTAATGGGACATGGTTTTGAAATGGGGTTTTATGCATTATTTATGTTTTATTAAAATTCCAATGAATATTTTCATTGTGAAATATACCCGATCAATTGAATTTAGGCAAAATAAGTTTTAAAGTGGGATTATTTTATGTTAAAGGGGGTCTCTATATCCTAAATGGTTGTTTTGGTTTTATAATGAGAAAATGGACTTCTCTTTACATATGTGGTTATACATGAGGGTTTGTATGATTTCCCTTTGAATTTATTATAATTGTAAAATTGTTTTAAAATGAATTTTCAAATGTAATTGATATGAGTGAAGGCTCATTTGGAACTTGTGATGGGATAATGATTGGACCTTAAAGAACCCTCTTATTGTAGACAATGATTTGGATGGTTATGTGATTATTTCTTGTGTTGTGATAAATGTTTGTTTTATTGGAGTCTTCTTGTTTTGATTTTGGTTTACCATGTTTTATTAAATTATATAATTCTTTATTAATTAATTAATTAAAAACAAAGGTTATAATTTGATTCAGGTTTTGTGGTTTCTTATGGTTGAGGGTTGTGACAATGATCCCCCATGACATATTCTTGCTGATTCTGTCAACACCCCTTAAGGAAATGTGGTTTCAGATGTTTCTCTTTTCTGCCTCAATCGACGGTATGTATTTTGTGACGTTATCTGGTTTCACACCATCTTATTTAGTGTTTTATTTGTTTTAAGGTTTGTAGTATTTGTGGTGCAGTTCCTTGAAATCTACTTTTTGGTTTCCTATCACCGGGTCTATGGTGAATCACATATGTGTTCATAGGTATGTATATATATATATGGGTTTCCATGTTACATGTACATTAATCCATGGTAGGGAATATACATCTATAGGCTAAGGATTTCCCATGTATATATTTGAAAATGGATAGGTTGGTGAGTGGATACTAGTATATTCATATAAAAATATATATGTAAGGATCCCTTTTCACATGTTCATGGCCATGTGGATATGTGAATTATGTCTATGTGTCCACACAAGTATGTGAAGGTGTATATTCTTAGTGGGGGAGTAAAAAAATTTAGTTGGGAACCAAAAAGTGTTTAATGTTCAGTTTGGTTTGACAATAAGTTAGGAACTCTATGCATTAAACTTTGTGAAGGTGTTTTAGATTTAAAATGGTGTTTTGAGTTTCATAAATAGGTCTATAGATGTGTTTCTTGTTTTCAAAGTGGATTGTGTGTCATTCATTAAGAAATGGTATAGCATGTGAAAATAATGTGAGGACTGTTTGTAATTTTTTTATAAAACAGGTTATCTTAAAAGCACTCATTGGATTGTCATCTTTTATTGGTTATGTGTATTTTGTGGGAGGTCCACCATGTATGACTCCCTTATGATCATACTGTTGAAATAAAAGAGGCTTGTTCCTTGGTTTGAATGATGGGTGACTTTGTTGTGCGTACTGATTGTGTGTGATGGATGTGCCTGTGACTGGATATTGGTTTGACATTGTTAGATCACCCCCTTTTGTATTAAAAACATGGTAAACTAGTATAGCGATAAAATTCTCGATGAATGATTGGTTTACTAGTCTTGGTTATTGCACTAGATAGTGGCCCATATAAGGAGGTCATTTTTAATCATTTATATTGGATTGTATCCCTCAGATAGTCCAAGTAGGGCATCGATTGGGAGTTTGGGCATTATGACTTCATCGGGTTGGGATGCCTTCAGGATGAGTCACATATACAACATGTTCTAGATTATTTACAAGATCATAGGCATTCCTTGTACTTTGGAACATAGTTTTTTGTGATAGACGAATGTGGGGACTATTTTGGATTGTTATTCATGTGCTCATTTTATCAATTACCTTGTTGTGTTGTTGTTTTTCTTGCTTCCTTGTTCGGTATAACCTCTTTGAGAATGTGACAGGTTGGTTGGAAACTGTTTCTAGAATATAATTTAAAAATGTTTTTCACTTTCTTTATTCCTTTTAATTGAAAAAAAATATTTATATTAAAATTTTTAATCTCCATATCTTGATGAAGAACCCTGTACGAAATGGAAAAAGTGAAATGGAAAGTGATTTATTTTAAAGAGGAAAATTTTTGTAAAAACGTAGTTTCTTACAATGTATTTAAAATGTAAAATTGTTGGATATTTTATTTAATGGAATAAGAAATTAAAATATATTGTCTGGGAACACCAACTATGTTTTAATACTCATGCCTGTAATTTTATCTTTTTGTAGATTCAGGTGATGCATATTGCTTGGATTCAGTTGCCATAGTGCAATTTTGGATTGATGCCGGTGGTGAACTGCATGGTCACAGGGAGGTATGTACAGTTTTATTTTTTCTAATGATAGTTTTTATTTTTATATATCAGTTTATATTTATTTATTTGACTTTTATTTATGGGACAAATCATTCCTTAGTATTTAATTTTATGTTAGGCACTACTTTCCACCCTGTGGGGATTAAGAACGCTTATTAGGCCATATCGTGGGCCAACTCGTATGATCAATTCAGTGTCAATATTGGATGGTTCATCCAAAAATGGTATCATAGTAGGAACATGATATTTGGGGTGCTTGATATATGGATATCAGGACAGTCCGGACTCAGGTCGTAGGTGTATGAAGAGAATCACGAACCCTTTCTCATTATGAGCCTCGAGTTTCCAGGGGTACTCCTAGAATTAATTCCTTCGTCTTTATTTTGGGATTGAGTTATATCAATGGAGGAAAGCTGGAATCACATTGTGATCCCACACGGGGTACTAACTCATGTGGATTCCAAGTGCACATTTCAAGTCCCTATTAGCATTATGACCTAATTAGGGCTTGGCCCATTACCATGTCACTAATTTAGGAATAAACTCTAGTCCCTGTTTTATTATTTTGGTGTATGTACTTCTTTTTCTTGTTTTTGGTTGTTGTAAGTGTGCTTTTGAATATTTTGTTTTTTGAAATGATGATACTTTCTTCTAAATAACAAAGTGTGGTCGATGGTGTTCTTTATGAACACATTCACATGTTGGTGACACTTGTTCGTAGGCGACATGAGTAAAATAGATGATAGTGGATAAATACATGAGAAGTAGTTCATGGAATTAATTGGCTATGTTTTTTAAATTAATTTCTTGGCCTTGTTTTTAAAAATTTATTTTGTAAGTGATACTAATTTTAGAAATTGGTTTTTGGTTTTATGTTGTGGGATTCATTTAGTAAAAAGTGTTATTGGGTTTAGAAAATAGCCCTGAAATAGGGTGACTTTTAATGTTGAAAAGGGATTGAGTTTTTGGAAAAGTGGTTGTCCTTTTTTCTTTTTTTGTTTTTTTCTATTGAGCTTGTTTTTCTGGCATAAAGTTTTTCTTTTGATTGTGTTCTGGTTGGGTGTGGGTTTCAATTTGTGTTTATCATGTTTATCATAATGTTCTATCCCAAAATGTCCCAAATATTGCTAATGATTCATGCCCATTTTGTGGTTTTTATCGAGTTTTATTGTTTATCACACTAATCAGGGTTTGTTAGGGGTAGTGGACTATCTTGAAAAGGTAGACTGTGTCTCTTGATTTTTTGGAACTGCCGAAAATTCTAGAGATTATTTGTTATGGGGTTGTATGTAGTCTTGATTTGGACTAAGTAGAGTTGGTTGTACCATCATCATGGGAATTGGGGTGACATGGGAAATTTACAAGCCCACCTTCTTCGAACGGTTTATACCTTTTGAGGTGAATTTGAGGGAGGTTGGAGTGTGGTTGGATGTTCGGCAGGGCCAAAAGTTAGTAAAAGTTTATATTGACCACTTTAACGTCATGGTTCCTATATTATTTTAGGGTATTCACCTAGATATTATAGGAAAGTTGATCTCATCTTGTGAGACATGTTTCTAGAGGTTATTGAAAGGAGACTTATTATATGTTTCAGTAGTTGGGGTATAGTTTGTGGTGGTCTTCTTTCATGACGGTTCCCGAGCTAGTGAAGAGTGCTTTCCATAGGGACTTTTCTCTAAGAAATCATTTATATTGGTTATAGATTCCTATTTTACACACCATTCAGCTGTGTTCCACAAGTGTGGTGTGTTCAGGCATTTGAATCCATCTTGTTGCATCCATCTGAAGACTTCCCATAGTTGTGGTCATTGGGGTCACCTAGAGAAGTTCAGCATGAAGCGATGCTAGAAGAAATGGTTATGACAGAGGGATCCTCATACCTTAATATGAGGCATGAGATTATTTTTCCATTAGAGAACCAACATTAGGTCTTGGGGTGATGATCGCACACATCCAGGGTTCTTAGTGATATATGAGACCTTGGCCCGGTAGTTTATTTTTCATTTTGAAACATAGATATTTAATGTTTACTTATTCTTTTCCTCCTATAGTTTTACATTATTCTCTTATTTAAATAGGGTGATGAACTCGATCTATCACAAAATTAGAGGTTACATATATTTTTTATATGGTTTTTTTGATCGTTTGTTGTTCTTAATGTGTTTTTTCCCTAGTATGAGAATGTTCTAGTTTAGCGGTGCTCATTTGGAATTGTTTAGGTTATATTAGAATAAGTGAGTGTTGTTTCTGGCCTTCTATTTAGTAAGAGTTTCACTCCATGAGTTCTCCCCTTATATTGGGGGTTTGGTTGGTTTGAGAAAATATTCTATTTCAAATGTTGGTTTGTGTATATTGTTCTTTGGAAGTTTGTTTGGATTGGTTGCGAATTCCCGCGTTGGCCCCTCCTCAAGGTGGTATGTCTGGGTTTAAATTTCCATGCAAGTTGAGTCTTTATTGGGGGGAGAACCATCTTCTATTTTACTATTCTCTTGAACTATAATTTCTTCTAGATCATTTGGGTGTGACTTTAGGAGAGAAGTGTCCCCTAGAGGTTCTTAGTTTCTCTATGTTTGGACATGGTACACACTCAAGTTTTGGATATCATTGGGTTTAGTGACTTTATGGGAGAAGAAAGTGTTTGTGTTGGGGAGAATTGTCACACCTCGACCCTAGAAACTATTTTATTCTCCAAATTTCCTGGTCATGAATTTTTATGGTTAAGATTTGGGTTGAGACCCAAGAAAAATATTCAGATTTAAAAGAATTCAAATTATTTTTTGGTTTGTGCATGGGTTGGGAGAATGTGCGGCCTACTCTAGATCTAAAAAAATTAAGAAATTAAATGAAGTGTAAAATTAAATGAATATTTAAATTAAATAATGTTTTAATAATAAAAATAATAATAATAATAATAATAATATTAGAAATGATGACGATGATGATGTTTTTTTATTATTATTCCAATAAGTAATTAAAATTATTTTTATTATCATTATGTTATTATTATTAATGTTATTATTATGGTTATTATTATAAGAATAATAATAATTTTTTTAAGATAAATCTTATTCTCTTCACCCTTCCCCTTCCCCATGAGATCTCTCTCTCCCATACCTCGAATATAGTGTGACCCGACCACCGTCGACCTCCATTCCTTATGTGACATCATCTCGGTAGCACCACCCTCCTCTAGTTGGACTTCCTTCACTACCACCTCTCTTCCTGGAGCACCCTCCTACACTGGGGATCCGTCCTCTGGCCAGACCTCATCCCCAACATCGCCCATCCTCCTTTCCCTATCACCCTTATGCAGGACCTCCCCCTTGTGCCTGCCCCTTACGTCGCCCCTTACACCACCTCTCTTATCCAGTCATGCCTCTTCTCACCGGTGACTCCACTTAGGACGTGCCTCAATTGCTAGCACCCTACTCCTCCTCTACATTTTGTTTTTTAACTTTTTGATATTTCTTCACTAGTATGAAACATAGATATTAGGTTTGGCTTGTGAATCATTTTTTATTTGGTTTTAGAGCTTGTAGATTGTTCATGGCATGTTTTTTCTCTCTCCCATCAAGGTTTTATTACATCTCCATCCCACTAAGGTTGGTGTCACTATGAAATTTTCATCCCTTATAATTATAATATTCTTGTGATTTATTTACCTTTGATTCAATTATAAATATATTGAATAACCCTATGTTGATTCAAACCTAGTTTAGTATGCTAGTTCTTAAAATAAATTGTTGGTTTTATGATTCATTATTTTATAATTTAAATTGAAACATTTACTTGAGCTTGGAATTCCACGAAATTCATTTGGGAATTTCTAATGGGTTTAAAGTGGGTAAATGGGTCTTTTATGGTTTTTTTTCATTCGGTGAAAATGTTCTTTTAAAGAGAATTCACTTTTAAATTAAGGTTTGACAAAAAATGTGTTTAAAATAGGGTCTTCACATTTATTCGAATTGTGGTTTCGAATGGGAGAGTGGTATATCCATTGTAAAAATTCCTAATTGTCCTCTTTAAAAATGTTTTTCTATAAATGGCTGGAATTAAGAATTTGTTTTTTGGTTCTCAATGAAGGAGAACCACATTTGGTGGGTGGGTTTTTTCTCATATGGAATGGTGGATTTCTTTGTGTAATGGAACATGGTTCTTAAATGGGGTTTTATGCATTATTTATGTTTGATAAAAATTCAAATGAATATTTTAATTGTGGAATACACTTGAGAATTGTGAATTTGGCGAAATTGGTTTTAAAGTTGACATATATGTTGATTAAAGGGGTTTACTTGTCTTAAAGGGTTTTTTGGTTTTATAAATAGAAAATAGTGTTCCCCTGACTTATTTGGTTATCTTTGAGGGTGTGTATGCCTTCCCTTGGACATGTATCGAAATTTAAAATTATTTTAAAATTCATTTTTGAATTTACTTGATATGAGTGAAAGACCCTTCGAAATATGTGATGTGATATTAACTTTTTCCTTGTTTAACCCTCTTATTGTAGATGATGGTTATGTTGGTTATGTGATTGATAGAAAGATTAATTAAAAAAATAATTAATTGAATCCCTTGGATGGGGTTTGGTTTGGGTTTTGTTTTTTCTTATGTTTTAGGGTTGTGTGAATGTCCCCCCATGACCTATTGTTGCGGATTCTGTAAAATGCCTCTCAAATTGAGCCGATTTGAGATTTTTTAGCTCGAATCCACCATCCGAGGTATGGATTTTATGTCGTTGATTGGTTTCACACCATCATAATCGGTGTCTATATTTATTTTAAGGTTTGTAGTATTTTTGGTGTAGTGGATTGAACTATATTTTTCTATTTCAAGTAATAGGGTCTAAGGAGACACTCTTACAAGTTCATAGGTAAGTATATATATATATATATATATATATATATATATATATATTTAAATTTCGCCATTAAATTTATAATCATCCATGGAAGTGAATTTACATGTATATGGATAGGTATACCAATGTATACATATATTAAAATGAATATTTAGGTGAGTGGAGAATAGTATATGTATATAAACATATATGTAAGGATCCCATTTCACATGTTCATGTCCATATAGATGTGTTGATAGGATATAAGCATCCTTACATATATATGAATGTTCATATGTTTAATGGGATAGTAGTAACATTTAGTTATAATGTGCCAAGGGCTGAATGCTCGGTTTGGTTCCACCCTATGGTAGGATCTATATGGATTAACCATTAAATTTACGAATAATTTCTTTCATGATTATCACATCTAGTTTTTATGTTAATTATTGATATAAAATTGAATGTAAAATTTTCTGTCCTAAATTCGAGTGATTTCACTATTGTACTATTTTGCAATAAATGACTTGATTGATTTTTTCACATCACACCATTGATGAAATAACTCATTGGACATTGTAAATGTGTATTAGATTTAAAATGGTGGTAGGGAATTATTAATTGGGTTTCCATGTTTGTTTAAAGTTTTAAAAGTGTTGTGTGTTTGATTCTTTTGGAAATGGTTTGGCCTGTGAAAATCTTGTGAGGCCCGGTTGGGATTTTTCTAAAAACTATTTATCTTAAAAACTCTCCTTGGATGGTCCACATTCCGTTCTTAAGTGTATGTTTGTGAGGTATTCCATATAGGAATCACATGTGATTATATATTTTAAAGGGAAGATGATTTTTTCCTTTGGGGTAATTGGGGGTGGATTTTGTGTGTGTGTTGATTGTATTTTATGGATGTTCTTGGGACTTGAAACTTTTTTTTTTGAAATTTTTGGATCCCCATATTTTTAATTTGAACATGGGAACCTAACATAGTAAGAAAATTCTTAGTAAATGATTACTACATGGGACTCGAATACTTTTCTATATAATGGCCCATAATAGGGGGAATTTTGATATTATTACTATGGGATTGGGACCCTCGGTTAGGCCATGTAGGGTATTGAGTAGGATTTTGGGAATGAAAATGTCATTGTGTAGGGAATTACTTCTGGATGAGTCATATGTATTGTATGTTCTAGATTATTCATGATATTCTAGGTTCTCCCATGTATTTTGGAACATAGTTCAATGTGGTGGATGATTGTGTTGCCTTGATTGGATAGTTATTCATGTGATCTATTTCACATTTCTCTTATGGTGCAGTTGTTTTTCTTGCTAACCTATGTGGTGTAACCTCTTTGATAAAGTTATGTGTTATTTTGAAAATATTTATAGAAAATAATTTAAAATCATTTTTCCGATTTTTTATTCCTTTGATGTGAAAGAAAAAATTGTTTATCTCTAAAAATTTAATTTATCTTTCTTGAAGAACTCAGTTTTAAACGGAAAAAGTGTAATGGACAGTGATATATTTTAAAGCGGAAAATGTCTGTGAAAACATATTTTGATAAAATGTATTCAAATATTATACTAATGAATCTATTATTTGAACTAAATTCAAATGAGAATAGATTGTTTGGGAAAATCTACTTATTTTTAATACTCACACCCATTGTTTAATATATTATTTTTCATTCGGGTGCTATGAATTTCTTGGATTTGGTCGCCAATGTGCAATGTTGGTTTGATGTCAGTGGTGACCCGTAGGGTCACATACTGGTATATGCAGTTTTATTTTATATTTAATTCTTGTTTTTGTTGTTATAGTTCAACTTATATTTATTTATTTGTCATTTATTTATTGTCCAAATTGTTCCTACCTATTTAATTTTGATGCACGAAACTAGTTTCTATCCCATGGGTATTGGGAACATTCTTAAGGTCGTTCTGCAGGCCGACTCGATTGATCTATTTAGTTTAACTCGGGATGGTTCGTGATAAGATCACTTCCACCACTTCATGACACACATATTATATTAAATATCCACATAAAACTGTTTTATTTCTATCCCTTAGAGTCCGCTACAAAATTCATTTTAAAATTGTCTTAATTAGTTATCCTATGATCTTTATTAAAATGGAGATTATCAAGATAATCCTCAGGTTCTAAACATTAGTATTTCATACTCATTAGTCATTAATCTAAATATACCTCATTTAATTTTCTTCAAAACAACATTTTATAATTAAACTATTATTAATAATATACTCAATTTCTTTTATAAAATTTAGAAACTATTATTTGATCCTTTCCATACACTAATAAGAAAACAATATTTATTGTGTGTTTTCACGTTCTACCATATATACAAAGCGATGTGATTAATTTTTCATAACCACCTCTCATGGATAGTAAAAAAATGAAAAAGGATAATTAATATGTCTCATATATCCCAATTATGATTCTGAAATGATTATATATCATATACAATCATTCCATACCAAATCATTATGAAATAGAAATATTAATTGTGTGTATATACAGACTATCACCATCATGAAAAATAAATTTCTTATATCATAACCAATTTTATTGGATGTTTATAAGAATTAAATTGATAAAAATAATATTATTTTTATGATTTTTTAGTTACGAAAATTTTATATTATAAATACATAAAAAAATTCCATACTCATTAAATCATTATAACATGCTACTACTTTGTTTGGTTTCCAACCGTTGTAAATTGTGTTATAATGAATAAATAATGAATTATTAATCAATATTATATAATGATAAAATCATGTAATAATTACTTATTAAATATTATTAAATTATTATATATTGTTTTTAATAATATTTTAAATTTTTATTGATGTATTCCATATCAATTGTTAAACACACCAAAACTAGTTCATCATTATTTTAATTCATAAAAAATTATATCAATGTATTTTACGTAATAAAAATGGAAAATTGGGAACCATAGAATAAAAATTACTATAAAATATTATATAAGAGGAAAATAATTATATTTGAACCAATAAGTAATAATATACCTTTTCCCTATGATACTTGTATGAAACCATAAATCAAAAGTTATAAAAACCAATAATGAAAATATAATATAATTGAAAAATATATTCATAATATATGATAATAAATGTATAAAAAATGGAAATATATTTCAATATTGAAATTATATTTTTGATTGTGATTATTTTTTTCATTGTACAAGATGTTAGAGTAGTGATATATTTACTTAGAATATAATATAAGGATTATGCTGCTCTATTTTTGATTTCAAGATATATGATTTGTATTTTCACCATAAATTTTGTTATTAGGCTTATTAAATATCATACTTATATAATTTATAATGATCATATTTTTTCCATGATATTTTAATTCATATTTCTTGAAAACTCTATTTTGTTATCTTATTTTTATGTTTCAATTTTCAAGAGGGTTTTTGTTAACTTGACTCCCATAATTTACTCAAAATGACTATTTGTTGACATAATTCTTCTAATATTAATTTATTACAAAATAATAATTTATTTGATGGCACTCTACCATTATATATATGGGAAACTTATATTTTATTTCCATTATTTTAACTTGATTTTTTTTTCAAATAATATATCATTATTGAGAATAAATCATATCCCCATTAATGTAATTTCACCTCCTTGTTAATATTTTCCATTACACCATATGCCATCCTTTATATGTGGAAACTGAATTATCTGTTATATCTTATGACACTTTCATATACAAATTCATCTTTTTAAATGTAATATTTATTATCCCTTTTTACAATATGGGATTTAATTTTTTTTAAATATAAAAATTATTTTATTTCCATGGTCATATGATTTTATCTTCAAATCATCATTTCTTCTGAATAACATTTTTATTCTATGTATTTATTTATGAAGACTAGTTTTTTTTAAAAAAAATTCACATTAACTTTTTCAAATAATTTCTTTTGATAAAGACCATTAAAATATTATTTTATAAAAAAGAAAAAAAAATATTCTCAAACCTCTTTCATGGGTTTTCATCAATTTAAATATTTATCTCAAAACGGTTTTATTTATTTAGAAATTATTTTTTCATTAATTTATATCTCAATTATCTTATAATATTTTGGTGGATTAGACACATGTAAATAAATAAATTATTTTTAATTACCAAGTTATCAACTATGTATAAACATGTTTCTTCTTCCAATGTCTTTCCTTTGGGATGACCCAGTATTTAATTGATTGATTGAATGGTTTCTATGAACATCCAATACATAAGTTTATAATGGAAATTATCATGTAAACCACATAAAATAAATTTATATAATGTCAATTCATATTTCCTAAACATTATAATTGAAGTGTAATTTCCTATAATGTTTCTAATAATATTTCAATAGTCTATTATTTTCCTTGAAATTATCAAATTATTATTATTGATAGAATTATTAATGATTTCCTAATGTGAATCAATTTAAAAAAGGGTATGTAACCCTTTTCCCTTCAATGTTATCTTTATGTTATGATGAATGAAAATTTCAAAAGGAACATGTATGTGTTTCTGGATGATATGTGGGGTTGTATGTATCAAATTTATGAATATGGAAAATTATTATAACTCATGATGCACATATATGTTGGAATATTTTTGTTTATTGATGTAACACCCTGGAAATTATAAAAGAATGACTTTTATTCGATAATGTGTGTGACACACAACACCAAGTGTCAAAAAGAATATAACATCCTTAGAATTTATGATATATTTTAATTGTTAAATAAATTTAATATATTCTATATATTGAAAATTCATGCAATAATGAGTCATCTTATGTTGCATGAGATAATTATTTTCTTTGAAAGCTTATGTTACATGCATTTTTGAGTTTTACCAAATAATAATGTGATATTAAATTATTATTATTTAAGGTAATAAGATATAAAATTTCCGTTAAATTAGCCGTTGTGAATAGAATTATATAAAATATTAAAATATATGGTTTACAAAAATATAAAATGAATTCATTTGTTAACAAATATTTATTAATGAATATAAAAACGAATTGAATATAAATGAAAAGTTTTTATGCTCACAAAGGTGTTTTATAATAAAAAATTAAATTAATCACTATTAGTGAAGGATAATAATGAAATTTATATATTATATATTCCATAAAATGTTTTCAATATTCACCCAATAAATTGGATACGAATAAGATAAGAACATACACAATATTACACATAAAAGATATATTTTTATAAAGGAAGTTTTGCCACCTTTTTATGGGATTCTTATTTAAAAAAATACTGAACCTATTTAAAAAAAATTTCAAAATTTTTTTTTTGATAGAATAATTTCAAATTTATCTTAGGATGATTGTTTTTTTTAGAATTTTTAATTTTTGATAAATAATGAAATAGACATAATATTAATTTAAATATTCTTGATAAAATGTAAATATAAATATGATTTTGAATCGTTTTTAATGTTAAATAATATAAATTATAAACATAATTTTTTATGTAGGTCATTTCAAAAATTTCACATTGAAATTGGATATAAAAACATTTCAATCTTTAGAAACTTTTCACATTAAAAACCATCTTTCTCGTCTTGTGTGGGAATAATTTTAAATTAATTTTATCCATATATTTTATTTTAATTTGGAAAAATGTATTAAATATTTGTTATCAAAATAAATAATAATTTATAATAAATTAAATATAAATATTTTACAAAAACTAATATTAAATGATTTTATGATTAATTACAATAATTAAGAGAAAAACTGACTTGAAAAGGAGTAAACGTTAATTATAAGAGAATAAAACACCTAGAAACATTTATAAATACTATTATCTTAAGATATTTAGACCATATAATCCCTTTTCTCTAATTAACATATTTATTAGATCCACTTTAAATGGAAAAAACATGGGTGGAATTTCCCCTATAATAAATTTATAAGAACGCCACACCTCCACCACTATAAAAGGCATCTAAATCACCTCATTAATTCACACCTATAGATCCCTTAATGATAAAAAATTCCCAAATTATACCCTGATATCCTTCCCCTCGTCCTAGAAGTATAAATATTTGGTCATAAGTACTACAAAGGATGTATTTTGGTATAATCCAGAAAGATTTAACCGAAAGGTGGAGAAGTTCTTTAATGATCACTTTTGTGTCATGTTTTTATCGACACCCTAAATTATTATTATATCTTAATCATATAACAAATGATGAATGTTCAATGTGTTGATATATTTTCCGAATATTTTATGGTCTAAACTCACACACAATTCTATCAAATGGGATATGCAATCATCCTTCTTGTGTTTGGAAGACTACATCCCGTGAAACAATGTCATTAGTTCTTCTATTATATCCTCTAAAGGTTGGTAAAAATAATGAATTTACAGTTTTTATATGATATATAAAATATATATAATTTATTAACACTTATTTACCTTTTATATAACACATTGATTGATGATTTTCTAATTTTTTAAAATACAATGACATCATTTTTGGGTATGTGGGATACCGCCTCCTCAAAGGGAGGGGATTCATTCACAAATTACAGGGAATGTATTAATGTTGGTATTAATTAAAATATGTGATAAATATTAATATAATATTATATTTTAAATATAATATTCATATATATTATTTAACTTACATTATTTCATTAAGGTAAGAAAATAGAAATATCATTCATGCGATTATATGAACTTCCATATCCATCAATGATGTATTTCATTTCAAATATCCAAAAATTATGTATTATGATAATAAATATATACTAAAAATATATAATATTATCCCCATGTAATAAATTCTATATAGGTTTAAATAAAGTTTTAGGAAAAAGTAACAACAATAACATGTCAGAACAAACTTGAAAAACAAGACAATTAATACCCTGAAGAGTGAAAAAATGAATTATTAATAATAAAAATGTAATAATCGAAAATAAAAAATTCATATATCATATCATAAATATTAATATGGTTCATTTATAAGTAAAAAATATATTTAAAACCGCAATAAATGAGGTTAAATCATGTATTGACAAAAAATCCACAAGGTATGTGATTTCTTCATAATTTACCTCCCATTGAGTATTAATTGTAATTATGAACAAATTTTTTTATATGGTGTATATAATAAACTTTTGACATTTAATATCATGAATTATTAATTATTTAATTTATTTTGAGTTTTAATTTTAAATCTTTCAGTATACGTATTTTTTATCTTAAAGTTACAAAGTGGTAATAAGATTTCAAAAATAAATTCTTTTTCATAGGTTATATTACTTTATCATTGTCGTTAATATTATATTATTATGTGTATAATGACATTGAATATTTAATTATGTATTTAAACTTATTTTAATTGGATTTATATCATATGCACATAATTGATTCGTGGATTAATTTTCACTATGATGTTATGATCATTTTAAATGATTATAGCACAATATCTTATTAATCATGATTTTTTTATTCATGAATTTACAATAAAGAAAATTATTTTATTAATTTTTAATAAGGCAATTAGTTTTATTATCATATTGTTATTCATGATTTTTTAGATAATAGTACCATTTATCACTCTTTGGAACTTAAATTTTTTTAGATAATTGTATTATTAATACATGACGTAATTTTTTCTTTGGTCATAATTTTTATTTCTCCAAATTTTTTTATACATATAAAAAAATTCTTCAATTTTTTTTACACATTTCTAATATTACATTTTTTAAAAGAATATTCTTGTCTCTTTCTTAATAAGGAAACTTTTAAATCATTTTTCAATGAAACATGAATTATTTTACCTTGTATGACTTGTAAAAGTTTTGACCACAATTATTTCTTTGATGATTGATTTTCAAGATTGAATAGATAATTTTTAATGAAAATGTATTTAAATGATATTTTGAAATATAATAATTTTCAGTTTTTTTCTAAATTAAAAGAATATCTTCCCTCAAGAATGTTTTTAATAAATATTTTACAGTACATATATTCATCAATGACAATAACCCTATATTTTTAGTCTACTTGGGATATGTTTTATTAATATCATCCATATTCAACCTGTGAATTTTTTTTGATTGATTTGGGAAAGGATAGTATTTAAATTCCCTTACTTGATTAATTTTTGTAGTCCCATTGAAATAATACCTTTCTTATGATAATTGGACACTAAATTTACCCTGATTATGCATATCACTTATTATAGATATATTCATTGGATAAAACATGTATCATCTTTACATATAGTAATTCATTTGATAGATATTTTAATATCTATTTAAATATTGATAAAAGTCTATTATTTACAAAATATGGATATTTGATACGGCGCATTTTAACTTAATTAAATGTATTATTTGATATGTGAGTAATGTTTTGGTCATGAACTACATGCATAGAATATCATTAAAGATAGCCCTATAATACTTCGGTAGTCTCATGAGGCAATATGAGTTGGTGAAAAACACATTGATTCTGTTTCCAAGAATAACTAGATTGGTTTCTACCCCCATATATAAATTGTTTGAGTATATATTTTGATGTTATAGTGGTTCATGTTTCAGTTATATAAAGTATGATAATTAAGTATTTCTTTCATTCATATTAAGTATTTAGTATCCAAGTTATTTTCACTAAGAAAATATCTATCAAGTCACTTCATTCTTAGTTTTCTGATTAAATGAAATGTGTTTTCAATTAGTTACATTTCCATATTTACTCTTCCATATCTATTCACACAACCATGTTATTTAAAATGAATGAGTGTTCCATTTTTTACCATGCCTTATTATTTGTTCTCTTCATTCTCTTTTATTTGATTATATGTTCTGTGGGTTTAGTTATTACCATTCCATATAGATGATGCTAATTGATTCATTATATCTACTTCTATATTTTACCCTTATTAATAATTTTAGGTCGCCATTTTTTATCCTTTACCATTATTCCATTAACTTTACCAAGAATGATATATAAGGATATTCTAGATTTAGTAAATTTACCATCGAAAAAAATTATGTAGAAATTTGTATACACATTTGTAATTCGAGAATCATGTATGTATCATGATTAAAAACACTACTAAACATATTTTTCTTAGTTATTCATTTCCTTGTATCTCATTCTAAGGAAATGGTAATAGACACCATGTTGGGGGATATTGAGGTTTGGGTTTAATTGATTGTCTTAGGGGATGTTTAATACAAACCATGGGGAGTTGATTTTGGACAATTTATATTTTTCAACATAAACCTAGGATAGACTTTTAATATTATAATAGAAACAAATATTTCTTCATTAAATTAGGAATTATGGATACCGTAAACATATTATGAGATTATGGTTTACCATATATTCATAAATAACTATTCTTAGGTTTAATATAATGATAATCTATCGAGAATAAGAACAATTTGGATTAAATTTACGGAAATAAAACCAATTAGTTTAATTGACGTTTTAGTGGAAATGTTATTGGAGGAATAATTCCTTTACCTTGTAGAGAAATTAGTTTTAATATATTGATAATCTTTATGGGTGTTATATAAGTATGATTGTTAGACATTGTAAAAAAATAGGTTGAATAAGAAACCTCAGTAAAATGGTTATTTAATGAATAAATTTCAAGGATGTAGATCATATTTTTGGAAAATCATTTGAATTATGTTTATAAAGGATAGAAAAAATTAAAACCGACATGTATAGTGATAAATGTTTTCATCCATCCAGGCAGTTGCGTTTGATTCATGGTCAAAGGATTTTAAGGGTTTCATGACTATAACTGGCTTACGTGTTTTCCTAGAAAACATGTAATTGTTTTTATTAAAAAAATCTATTATCAAATATTAAAAATGAAAAGTAGTATTACATTTGGTGGTTTCATATTATTGTATTAACCATATTGTATCAGGAAATTTTATAGAGACGCACATAATATGTTTTTACTCTTTTATGAATCTTGTGACCTGTTAAAGGTGGATTTTATTGCATCAGAACAAAAAAATAATTCTTGTGTATTCATTTCAAAGAGTAAAGGGATTAATTTGAAATTTATTAAAGAAAAACCAAAGGATGATGTTTTATATATAAATATCACCTATGTATATTTTCTTATATACGTTGGAAGTAAAAAAAATACTCAACATTAGGAAAATGATCTAGAAAATTTATCCTTGTTACATAATTTTTTTTGAACAAATAGTGATCTAAATCATATTAGATTTATGGTTTTTAGGCCCTCAACATTCCATAGATCATTGATTTTTTTTGTGATTAATTACCTAAATCACACTATATAATTATTTATACTTTTCATCCTAGTTCAAATTTCACCTTCATACAATGTTATCCTAAGAAGAAAACATTCCATATGTTATTCTATATGATCATTATACTTATCTTTATATATTTTTAAGATGATATTCTATTAACCCTATTATTATGTGGGTTATTCAAAATATTAATTTTCAGATTTAGAAAATTTAATACTATGATTGATGATAAATTGGTGGGATTAAATTTATTTATGTGTTGAACAATGTTAGACCATAAAAATTCTAACAGATTAACCTTTATTAGATATCATCTAGGAAATGAAAAAAACAATATTTTAAAAGAATATATCCTATTCATAAATTGAGATTTATTTACTATTTTAAATAAATTTAATCTATTCTATAATAATAAATCTATATAATACCGACTTATCTTGTTTCACACACACAAAAATGTTTATTTGGTATCTTAAATTACACATAAGACCATGTTTTACTAAAAAATATATATATTATTGAAATATTATTATTTATCACAATAAGATATATCGTAGTCATTAAATTTATAATTATAAATATGATTAAGTAAATTATGAACATATATTTTTTATAAAAATATAAAATTAATTCATTGGTTCGGAATTAATAAAATATTAATATAAAAACTATTTGAATATAATGGAAACTTTTTTATGGTCACAAAGGTGTTTACTCCAAATAAATTTATTTGATTACTATTAGTGAACAGTCGTAATGAAATTTATATATTATATATTCCATGAATTATATTTTAAATTCATCCAACATATTTGATAGGAATATGATTAGAACAAACAGAATATTAGACATGAAAATCTATATATTTATAAAGGTTATTTTACCACCTTTTTATGGAAAAAATATTTTAAAACACAATTTTAACATATTTATAAATTTAATTTGTCAAAATAAAATTTATTTTTGATTTAAAAATTTCATAATAATCTTATACGATTTTTTTCTTATTTTTATGATATGTTTTATTTTTTGATGAATATTGTGAAATATTAGATTTTAATTGAAAATTACCTTTTCATTTAAATAATTTATAATGTTAAATCATATTTTGAATTGGGGTTATACTTAAATAAGATATTATATATATATATATATTATTTAAATATAGTTCATTTTAATCAATTTCATGTTGAAATTGAATATAAATAAAGTTCATGATTTTGAACATTTCCACTTTAAAACCCCACTTTGTCCTCCCATCTGCTGGATTAATTTAAACATAATTTCATCCGGATATATTATTTGAATTTAAATAAAAGGATAATATATTTGAAATCATAATTATTCATAATTTATAATAAGTTAAACATATTTTGGTCCAGAAAATATTAGTGAAAGCAATTAATATTAATTATAACGATTAAGAGAAAAACTAGCTTTACAAGGGAACAAACCTTAAATTTAAGGGCCAAAAAGACCTAGAAACAGGTAAAAACACTATTTATAGACATATTAAAACCATATAAATCTTTGGATCTAATAGTTTTCTTTTTTATCGTTTTTATGTGAAGAAACATGGGTTGAATACCCTCTTTAAAAATTTTCAAGAAAGCCTCCCCTCCTCAACTATAAAAGGGAACTCAACCCCTCACTTTTTCACACATCCCATGACCATTTGGCCCATCCATTAACTTCCCAAATAATCAGTTAAAGTAACTCATCTAATCATTGAAACCAAATTTTGGGCATTAATCCTAAAAATTAATCAAATATTTAAAACTCAAAAGTAATTACCCGATAAAGAGGTAACGTTCTTCAACAACCACTTTTGATTCATTTATTTATCCACCCATTAAATTTTTATTATGTCACAATCATATAATAACCTACGCATATTAAATATATTATGTGTTTTTATGTAAATGGTGCGTCCTACACACACACACTTCCATCAAATGGGATACACAATCGTTGTTTGTGTGTATAGTGGACTACCACCTTACAAACCAATATTGTTCATTATTTTATTAACCCCTTTTCGGGATGGAAGTAATGATGCATTTATGGTTTATATATGATATATTATATATTTATTGTTTCATTATTTTTCAAAAATTCTAATATAACACTTAATTTTACCCTTTCCATTTTTTGGGAATACAAAAACATCATTTCTGGACATGTTGACTACTGCCACTTCAAAGCGATGTGACTCATTCACACTTTATTAGAATTTATCAAGGATAGTTTTAGTAAAAATATTTGATAAATATGACCATAATATAAAAATTAATCATAACATAATTATATATCATTTAATTTTGAATCTTTTAATATGATAAGAAAATAGAAACAATTTTCAGGTATACGTATGATATACGATCTCAATGAATGATCAATTTCATTTATTATCTTCAAACATTATGGATTATTGTAAGTAAATATATTATAAATATATATAATATTAAAATAAATTCATACATTGGGATATGATAAAATTATGATCCATGTAATAGGAAGAAACTTAAATAGTCAAAACATACTTTAAAAACTAGATAATTAACACTTGAAACATACTAACTAATGAGTAATAATATGTTATAATATAATTATATATAATATCATATATATGAATATTTTCATTTAAAATTTAATAAAATGTTTATAACTACTATACAGAAGGTTAAATCATGTACTAACAAATGGAATGTGAAAACTAAGGGATTTCATATCATTTTACAATCCATTGATTCTTAATTGTTATTATGTGCCAAATTTCCTTTATATAGAGTATAAACATCTACCATGTAATTAAATATCATTAATATATCATTATACATGGTATTTTGAGTGTCAATTTTAATTAATTAATATAAGGTTATTTTACCTTAATGTTACCAAGAGGTAATTAAATAACATGACTAAACTCATTTTCATTGGGTTATATTACTGCATCATAGTCATTAATATTATCTGATTTTGTGTATAAATAATTTGTCTACCAATTGATTTATTTAAAAAATTTATATATGGGGTTATAGTTGAAAGAAATAATATATTAATTAATTAATTATCAATTCAATGTTATGATCTATTTGAGGGTTCATACCACAATATCATTTTAATCAAGAATGTTTTCTCTATAATTTCCATTAGAGGAAAAAATACTATATTTGTTTTGTGAAAAATATAATTTTATTATCCTATGGTTATTCATGATCTTTATTAAATAATTATACCATCATCCACTATATAATATTTAAAATATTTTAAAATTAGTCTATAAGAAAAACCAACTTTATTTCTATCTTCGGTCAAAAACATGTTTTCTCTGAAATCCATGGTTTATTAAAATGTTTCCAAAAATATTTTTAATATTTTTAGAATAAATTTTTAATGAAATTTTTAACCCTTGTAATTTTAATATTTTATTCAAAGTAATTTCCATGTCTCTTTTGAAAAAAATGAATCTTTTTAATCTTTTTATAGTGTAAAAGGACTATCATTTTTACAGTGTAAGTAATGTAAGAACTTTCCAGCTGTAATTTCATCGATGCATTCTTTTCATTTTTAAATAGATAATTTTTAATGAAAGTGTTTTAAAATTCATTTCAAGGAACATTATTTTCAAAATAAATTTAAAAATAAAGGTAATATTTTTTTGAATAATATTTTTAAAAGATCTTTTTGTATTATTTATACTCATCAATGAAAGAAACCCTTAATTTTTTCTCCACTTGGGATATGAAGTATTGATACTATACACATTCTTCTAATGGGAGGTTTTTAATTTAATTTGACAAGTTTAATATTGAAATTTGATTCCTGGATTCATTTTTGTAGTCCCATTGAAATACTTACCTCCCTATAATCAGTTGATATTGTATTTCACATAATTATCCATATAATATATCAGGGATATGTTCATTTCCTAAATCATATAACAATATATAAAATGGTAATTACTTTGACTATTATTAAATTATTTGGGGAATTATAGATAAATCATTTTTCTTTATTTAATTCTCATATTTGATAAAGAATATTTTTCATTTTTTTAATAATTTTTTGGATATATGAAGAATGATTTGGACATTAACTACCTCAGTTTAGGACCATTGAAAATAATCTCCTTGGGCCATCGATTATCTAATGAGATGAAATATGCTATAAGATAACTCTTTGAGTTTGTTAACATGAAAAATAAAATGGGGTTTTACCCATAAAGTTAATCTTACTAGTTGATATATCTTAATGGTATGTTGGTTTACATTCCAGATACATGATTTTTGATAATTAAACATTTTCTTCTGTCATATTAAATATTTTTTCCTTGATATTGACTATATAAAAAAATATATGGAAACATTTCTTTATCAGTTTATTTATGAAATGGAAAGTTTTTTTAGTTAGTTGCCATACCATAATTTTTAGCATTATATATTCATTCAATCATGTTATTTAAAAATAATTTGAATTCAGTAATTTAACTTTCTATATTTTTATTCACATTTTTCTCAGTTGATTGATTATATAGAATTTTTTTCCATTTATTACAATTCCATATTAATAATGGTCATTAATTATTAATTTTTATTTCTCTATATGTAACCCTTACTGAGAATTTAATATTACCCTTATTTAGTTTCATATCCCTTGTATTAAATTATGTTTACTATGAATGATATACAAGAATAATCTATATGGAATAATTATCTCACAAAAAAATAATTTTGTTATAATTTGTGTATTTATTTTTAATTAGAGAGACATATATTTATCATGTTTACAACGACTAAAAAAGTGACCTATCATTCAAGCTATATTTCCCTATATCTTACACCAATTTAATTGTAGTAGGTAGCTATTCTGATATTACTAGGGTTGGGGATCTACACATGAAATCATGGATTCATGTGTGTGACTCAGAGAGGTGAAGTTTCCCTTGATAATTTTTTTCCACACATATATTATATCACTATTTTAATCTCTCATAGATCATTATTATTGACTAATGTTATCACACAGTTATTATTCATGTATTATCTAATTTTTTCCATTATCAAATCATTTATGGTTTCCTTGGTATTAATATCTAATATTTTGTCCATGTGACATGATTATACCCATATTCTCAACCTATTTTTGTTTATGATAGTTAATTTATAATATCCCTGATCATGGAAAGGTATATTCTCATTTAATTTTTGTCTTGAATACCTCGTTTTTGTCAATTAAGTGCTTACCTAATTCCTAGAATAATATCATGGGTGTTCCAAGGGTTCAGTACATGAAAGGTGGAGAAAAGGGGTATTCTGTGTAGGTCACATGGTATGTGCTCATTAAGTGCTAACCGTGCAGAAAGGCCAAGAAACAATACTAAATGTGTGTTTTTGGGTAGTGGATTCTACACGATTTACACACAGTTTGGAAAACTGTGTGGGTAAACCTTGCTAGGGGACCTTTTCAGACAGACACATCCACACGGTTTGGGTATGGTTGGGAAAACCGTTCGAGTAAACAATATGGCCGAGAAACCATTTAAAAATTACTATTGATCCACTCTGGGATTTTTAACCCCCAACTCATCAATTCCTCCAATTTCCCCTATCTACACCCTAGAGATGAACCAAATATCCTAAGTGCACCAAGAGATCCATATCCCTTGTTTCTATGGTGTTTCTGATTCCATTGGTTGTAGATCGATGCTCTGGGTAAGGCTAATCCCATCCTTTCTTCTCTTTTGAATTTGGGGTTTATATCTTCATCTCGTCTATTTCTGAAGCTCTGAAACTCTACTCCTTGTGTGATTTTTTGGTTGAATCTTCAATGGTTGGTTGAAGTAGAATCTAAGGGATTGATTAAGAGTACTTTAACATGTAGAATCGAGGTAGTTGGTCTACAATTTATATCTCATTGTTTATTTGTGGAATTCTTCATGTATAGTTTTTTTCATGGGTGTATCTTGGTATGTTTTAACTACCCAGGACATTTTGTGATAAAATGGTTACTAATAAGGTAAATAGAGACCTTCATGATCCCCATGGAACCAATCTAGGGTAATGAAACTACTCTAGGGCCACCCATGGGGTGTGATGACTCCCCCAGACCTAGGGATTTGGGAAGAATAAGTGAGATTGTTATGTAATCATATAAATCCCTTAATATACATGTTGGGGTGACTATTAGTGTTGTTTTATAATCTAGTGATTCACCTAATCATGGTAATAACCTAAGGGATGTTATATTAATATGTGTAAGTGATTAAAGACCTTAAATAAATGGGTAATGAGCATGATAATGAATCCTAGTGAGTTAGGAATAATGAAAAATCCTAGTGATATAGGAACTTTGAATGAATGATTAGTGAGATAAGTATAATAAAATGGAATTGGGAAAAATGGATAAATTATGTAAAATATGGTAAATGTTTAAATGGGTTATGTCATTGTGTTAACTCTCATGTTATTGTTATAGTTTTTCTTTTCCTTGGGAAATGGTAGTGATGTTGTGTATATAGTTAATGGAAACATATATGTATTTCATGTGCACATAGATTGGTATTATAGGGTATTTATTGAAGTTTTATGCCCACAGGTCAAGTTGGAATGAGGCTCTAAACTCCACCCATAATGCAAGAGTTAGAGATATGACTGATTCTCTCTTTTCTTATTGGTTGCATCCACCTAGACTGATGCTTCTAAGTGAGGATATGGTTGACATGAGGAAGATGGTCTTAGTGAGATAGGATAACTGTGTGTTTTTCACATGTATGTGATTGTGTACTTTGAGCCTGTGTAACTTGTTGTGTTGATGAACCGATGATAAATTTGTTGGAAATGGTAAGTAAGGGGAATTGGGGTGAATAGGTAATATATGGAAATGGTAATAATTGGTGGTAATAAACCTAAACTAGCTAAGGGAACTTAATATTTCCATGTAATTTATTATTCTTTTCCCTTTTTCATGCACAATTGTTTATTACAGATATTTTTTGGACACCATTGGTGGTGACCTACTGAGTTTTATTCAGACCCTACTCGGGCTGCCATTTGGTACCTAAGAAGAATTCATGTTTTCAGGTCAGGAGAAGGGAAAAGGACCTTTTTACGCAGTTGGGTTGGCATGGGTGTATATGGACGAGGACCCATACTTGGTGTCAAGACCATTTTGGGGATTTAACTTTTTGTATTTATTTTGGATTTTGTTTACCTTTGCACTTGTAGCATGGAATAACATATTTTCTATTTGATCGGGTTGTACCCCATTTAGAAATGGATGTTTATGAATTCTCTGTTAATATTGATTATTTTTATGCTATTTTGTTTAATTTATGTTGTGGATTACTCTGATAAAAAGGTGGAATAGTCTCCCCAATTGACTATTCAGAGACCCGTAGCTAGTCGAAAACCATTGGCATACAGGGAGGCACGTTTAAGGTTATGTAACCACCTAGCTCGGAGCATTACTTTAGTGGATTCCGGGACTGGGCCATTAAAAAGTGGTATTAGAGGAGGTCTTTCTTTTCCTTCTCTAAAATATTATTATTTGGGATGGTAGATGGTAGTTAGTATGTGTAGGGCCTTGTTAATGAGCTCTTTCTTGGGACTATTTAACCCATGTATGAGGGAAAACCCATGTCACCCAGGATGGGAATTGTTTTTCTTGATTGTGTGATGTTATATATGATTAAATTTCACCATTGGGTGATACACATGTTGTGTTATGTGATTATTTTATGATATTTGGCTTGTTGCATCAATGAAATGAGGTTGTGCATTTATGAATAATTCTATGAACCTAGAGAGTTAGGTGACAAGCATCACGATAGGAACACATGAGTTGGGTGTGTGAGACATTAAAGGCAGAATTCACCTTGCACTTTTAAAATAGACAACGTGAAATGTGGTAAAAGAAACAATGCATGTGGGTGAAGATAAATGAATGATTTGTGATGAAAAATGAAATATGTGTAGTTGAGAGTTGTAATAAATTTAAAATGTTTTTGTAACATTTTTGTGTGAGCATTGAGGTGGTGTATGGTTATTTACCCATTGTGTACCATGGCCTGCGGTAGGGATAGTCTGGGCAATGTTTTTGGAATACTAAAGTTTATTGGGATGGTGCATGTACGATTGGTTTTTATGGCTGGTGAAGATACTTCTTTTTATGATGTTCTAAATGTTTTATGGTATGTGTTCTAAACTTTGTGTTTGGAAATGTAGAGAAATGCCACCACAATGTTGAGTACTAGTTGGGCAACAAGAGGATGTTGTTGAGAAAACTCCTCCTATAGAGGGGAAAGAGAATGTGGTGATCCAAGAAGGTAGGGAAGAGAAATTCCGAGATAACTGTGATTGTTTTATTTAGATGATGGATTGGGACCAAGGGAGGGTTTCAAAGAGTATGTTTGAGATGGCCAGAGAGTTTCAGCTACAT
Source organism: Viscum album (assembly GCA_963277665.1). Classification (NCBI taxonomy): domain Eukaryota; kingdom Viridiplantae; phylum Streptophyta; class Magnoliopsida; order Santalales; family Viscaceae; genus Viscum; species Viscum album. Next base: position 1,783,130,003 of record OY728150.1, read on the forward strand.
CACCCTTCGACCATTACCAGAGAGGGTGTGCAAGAGGTAGTGAAGTTATGGATAGAGTCTATCCAGATGATACTTAATCATTTGGAGACTCCCGATGTGATGTGGGTCAAGATGGAAGCTTATATATTCTGGGGCCAGGCAATGAGTTTGTGGGACTCCCTGGCTTACAATGAGTAGGCTGAGGGGATGCTATGGAAATATTTCTATGAAATTTTTTTGGAGCATTTTTACACATATACTTTGAGAAAAAAGAGGGCGGCAGAGTTCATTAGCTTGACTCAGGGATCAATATTAGTTATTGAGTATACTGGCCGCTTCACTGACCTATGACGATTTGTTCCATCATTGGTGGGGGATTAGGCATCAGTTTCAAGGAATCCCTAGGATGAGCTGAGGCACAAGATTAGGACTCCGGTGAATATATTTCACTTGAATAGGTTTATAGAGGCAGTAGATCAGGAATTGATCTCAGAAGGGAACCTGAAGAGAGTTTTAGGTAGTGGGATTGTCGTACTAGTAGGGTAGAGAAGTGGTGAAACTTCCGGGGGCCGGAAGCATCGTTTCAGAAGTTTTTAGTAGGGAATAAGTGTGCATGTTGGTCGTATGAGAGATTCCACCTCTCAGGGTGGTGATTAGGTGTTCTGATATTAGTTCAGCAGGCCAGGGTACATGTGGAGATAGTGTCCTCCACTTTTAGTTGAGAGCCTATCGTGTGGAAAATAGGGACACATGCGGACGTTATATAGGAACCCTTAGTAAGAGTATATAAATGTTGGTGATAGGTAGATTACCAACAGAGGAAAGGGACCTGTTTAACCATATCAAGAAGGAAGTTGGAGCTCCATGGGCTATACAGAAAGGGGCGGTGGATGTTGAACTCCAAGGTAGGATCGCCCACATCAGTAGGGTAGCAAAGTGCGGGGAACGCAGGTTGGAGCCTAGGGTATAGGGGTCGGTCAGCATCATTCTATTCAGTCTGCACTTGGTGATGGCGAGGTTGGTCTATCAAATGTTCGAGGTGTGGTCCCTGTATCTTCTACGCTTGCGAGTATATTTTTTAACACTTGTGCCACACACTCTTTTGTTTCTTCTTATCTTGTGGTATTGTTGGGTTTTCATGTGGTGAATGTGTGTGGGGTTAGGATGATTGACACACCGTTGGGGGAGAAGAATGAGGACATTAGGTAGTTCAAGGGATGTGATCTCGAAGTCAGTGGGTATCATTTCTAGTGGGACTTGTTAATTCTCAAGATTTCAGGGTTTGACCGGATTTTGGGTATGGACTAGTTGGTGTTGTATCAGTCACACATTGAGTGTTACCAATGCAAGGTACCATTCAATTCACTTGAGGGTGAAACTATGTTCATAAAAAATAGTGGGTTGTTAGAGCAGTTCGTACGAGACCCTTCTATTAGTAGTTGGATAGGATAATGACTCCAATAACTTTTCTTGTGCTTGATGATGCAATAGGGGAACTGTCTTTCTTCCCTCTAGTAGTGGATCTGTTTCAAGATGTGTTTCCTATGGATTTCTCAGGGTTTCCACCCAAGAGGGATGTTCAGTTCATGATCGAGTTGCTGTTGGGAGTGGAGCCATTTTCTATTCCTCCATACCAAATGAAACCAATGAACTCTATTATTTAAAGGTCAATCTTAAGGAGTTTGAATTTAAGGGGTTCATACGTCCTAGTATGTCTCTTGTGCTTTTTGCAAAGAAGGATGATGGGTCATTAAGGTTGTGTGTTGATTATTAGAAGTTAAATGAGATGGAAATAAAAATCATCACCCTCTTCCTAGAATCGATTACTTGTTTGACTAGTTGAGGGGTGATTCAGTGTTTTCTAAGATTGATCAGAGATCGGTTTATCACCAGTTGAGGGTGAGGCCTTCTGATGTACTATAGACAGCTTTCCAGAGTCGGTATATGTTTTTTTTGAGTTTGTAGTGATGCCTTTAGGCTTGACCAATGTACTGGAGATGTTCATGGATTTCAGGAACTGAATATTTCATCCTTATCTAGATCATTTTGTGGTTGTATTTTTGATGACATCATGTTTTACTCGAAAACTCCTAACGATCATACCCAACTTCTTGAAATCATCTTGAGTACACTAATAGATCTTAGGATTTATGGTATGCTATCAAAGTGTTAGTTATAGAATAGAGAAGTGCATTTTTTGGGTCACATCATCTCTGAGGGAGGTGTGTCGGTTGATCCAGAGAAAGTGTAGGTTGTTGTTTCTTTGGAACATCCCAAGAGTGTTTTATAAATTTGGTGTTTTGGGGTTTTTATGGATATTACCTGAGGTTCCATCATTATTTCTCTAGTTTTTTAGCACCAATTCCAGGCTTAACCAAGAAGGTAATCAGGATTGAGTGGTCAAAGTCTTGTGATAATTCCTTTCATGAGTTGAAAAAGTGTTTGACGATCGCAACAATCTTCATCTTACATGAGCCAGGTAGGAAGTATGTTCTATTTTGTGATGTGTCTGGTATCGGGCTTGGGGCAGTATTGATGCAAGATGAGCAGGTTGTGGCTTATGGGTCAAGGAAATTGAGACCCCATGAGAATAATTATGCCACTCATGATCTTGAGTTTTCTCTAATAGTGTATTCCTTAGAGTGATGGAGTCACTACACGTTGGGGAACGGTTCACGGTGTATACTGACCACAATAGTTTATAGTATATCTTTTCATAGAAGGATTTGAATCTTCAGTAGAAAATATGGGTGGAGTATCTCCTATAGTTCAACATTGAGAAGGTATATACTCTGGGAAAAGAGAACAATGTTGCGGATGATTTGAGCAGAAAGGCTCAGAACTAGGTGGTTCAAGAATCCAACACCGAGTGGAATGTGACGACCTTATTCGTGGAGTTACACCTGGAGGTGCAGGATGGAAATGGTCAGGTGAACCTTTCTTCTATGATGGTTGAGTCAATGCTTTTGAGTATAGTTAAGGATAGTGATCTTGACAATCCTAAATGTTTTCACATGAAGGAAGGACATAATGGTGGTGATCCACCTTCTGGTTAGGCCGTGAGTGGAGACGAGGTTGTTTGTGTTCATGGCCATGTGTTTGTTCCGACATGAATGTGGGAGAAGATGACGTGCGTGTTCCATGAATCAAAATTGGCAGCACATCTTGGATTGACCAATATTTATCGTGATCTCTGTAGATAGTTTTTGTGACTAGGAATGAAAAACCAAGTTGTGGTCTTTGTGGCACGGTGCTTTATCTATCAGCAGGTGAAGTTCGAGCATAAACACACATGTGTTTTGTTAAATCCATTTCCCATTCAGGAATGTAAGTGGGATGATGTGAATATGGATTTTGTATTGGGTCTTCCAAGGATGCCTCATAATAATGTTTCAATCTGGGTGGCTGTGGATTGTCTAACGAAAGTGGCTCATTTCTAACCAATTCAGGAGACTTATAAAATTAATTAGTTTAGTGAGCTATATGTTCTATAAATTTTATGGTTATATGGTGTACCACATACTATTGTTTCGAATCATGATCCTCATTTCACAATTCATTTTTGGAAAGGGTTGGAGAAGGCGTTGGGTACACAGGTTCTCTTGAGTACGGATTTCCACCCACAAGCAGATGAGCTGTAAAATCATACAATCTATGTGTTGGAAGAAATGTTGAGGTATTATGGCTTGTATTTATATGGTTCATGGGAAAAGAACCTGTCACTTATTGAATTTTCCTATAACAACATATTTAATGTTATGGTTCAGATAGAACCGTTTTAGGATCTCTATGGGAGGTGGTGTAGATCTCCACTGTGTTGGTTAGAGGCTAGTGAAACTGAGCTATTGGGACCAAATATCATGCAAGATACATAAACTAAAGTTAAGTTGATTAAAAACGGATTGAAATGGCTTAGAGTAGGCATAAGTCATATACAGATTGGAGGCCCAGACATCTTAAGTTTGAGGTGGGTGATAGTGTGTTCCTTTGGGTGTTTCCAAGGTTGGGTCACCGATGGATTCAGAAGTAGTTCAACAATAGTATAGCGGGATTCATGATTTCTTTCATGTGTTGTAGCTTCATCAGTATCACCCTGACCCGACTCACATAGTGGATGTTGTGCTTGAGGTTGATGTATCCCCGAGGAACATCTGATTCATATCGTGGATCGTAGTGAGATAGTCTTATGGGGAAATGTGGTTCCATTGGTGAGAGTTGCATGGCCGCAAGAGATTGTTCATGAAGAAACATGGGAGCATGAATCATATATGCGAGAACAATGGCCTGATCTTCTTTACTTGGATGTGTAATGGAGCTTGGGATCTTGGCTCAAGTACAAGACATTATAAGGTGGAAAGGTGGTAAGATCCTGGATCATAGAAAGCTATGTTCTCATTTATGTTTTGGCTGGAATCCATTTTTTTATTAATTAAGTGCTTAACCAAGTCCTAGAGGAGGCTTGGGGGTTTTCCAAAGGTCTAGGAAATGAAATGTAGAGGAAAATGGGTTTTTTGGGTAGGCCACATGATCTGCGCACAATTAGATCTAACCATGTGTACAACCCAAAAAGACGTGTAGGATTTCTGTTTTTGGATAGTGGATTCTTCATAGTTTGTGCACGGTTTGAGAAACCATGTAGGTAAACCGTGTAGCCTCAAAATATATTAAAAATTTCCATTTTTCCACTCCAGGATTTTGAAACCCTGACTAAGGAATTCCTCCCATTTCTCCTCCTGTCACTATATGGACAAACCAAATATCTCATGAGCTCTAATAGATATATCTCCCTCATTCATAATGTGTTTCTGGTGCCACAGGTTATGGATAGAAGCTCCAGGAAATGCTAATCCCGCCCTTGATTCTCTCTTGAGTTTAGGGTTTTTATTTTTTTCTCCACTCTTTCTGAAGCTCTAAAACCCAACTCATTGTGTGAGTTTTAGGTTAAAGCTTCAATTTTTTGAGGAAGTGTAATCGAAGGGCATGATTAAGAGTGTATTCACCCACAGAATCAAGGTAGGTGGTCTATCAGTTATATCACATGGTTAATTTGTGGAATTGTGCATGTGTGTTTTTGTTCTTGGGTGTCTCTTGGTTTGTTTTTACTACCCATGGAATGTTTTTGTAAAATAGTTACTAATAAGGTAAATGGATAACCTCACAATCTCTATTGGATATGTTGAGGGTAATGACACGAATCAAGGGCCACCCACAGAGTGTGCCAACTCCATTAGACCTAGAGATTTGGGAAGAATAAGTGATATTGTTGTGTAATCCTGTAGATCCCTTGATAGACATGTTGGGGTGACTATTATTTTTTGGTTAGAAGATATGTGGTGAACCAAAGCATGGAAATAACCTAAGGGATGTTGGGTTAATATTTAGAAGTTATTAAATACCATAAATGAATGGGTTATGTGAATGGAAATAAATCCCAGTTAGTTAGGCATAATGAACAAGCCTAGTCAGATAGGCACGGTGAATTAATGATTAGTGAGATAATAATAATAAAATGTAATTCGACTAAATGTATAAATGATGTAAAATGTGGTAAATGTGTTAATGGGTTATGGAATGGGGTTAAATCTCATGTTATTGTAATGGTTTATGATTTCCTTGGGAAATGGTTGTGATGTTGTATGAATGATTAATGGAAACATATATGTATAGCATGTGAACATAGCTTCGTAGTGTAGGGTATTGACTGAGTTTCTATGCCCATGGGTCGAGTTGGAATGAGGCTCTAAACTCCACCCCTAATGCATTGGTTTGGGATAGGACTGATTCTCCATTTCTTTATCAGTTTCATCCACCCAAACAGATGCTTCGAGGTGAGGATATGGTTGACATGATGATGTTGGTCCTAGTGAGATAGTACAACTGTGTGTTTTTCCTCATGTACGTGATTGTGTACTCTGAGATCGTGTAACTTTTTGTGTTGATGAGCCCATGATAAATATGTTGGAAATGGTATGTAGAGACCCGTATCTTGACGTACATGGACATTACATTACATTTGCGGAATACTTAGTACATAACAAAAACACACACTAAAGGATCGTAATAGTTTAGTGTCTTTGGAAACTCGGAACGTAATCTTCTAATCGTGGTGAAAGTTCTTCAATATCTCCCATAAAGGTCATCCCTTTTTTTCTACCTAAAACCTTTCTTTATATCCTGGGGAAAAGAAAACATAAAAGGGTGAGCTCAAATGCTCAGTAAGGGTAAACAAAGGAAATATCAATCACATAATTTTCATAAGAACATAACATTTTTGGAAATCTTAACCTGCAAAAGAGAGCATAATTTCATAACATGGGATAAATCATAGTAGTGAAATGAAATCATAACTTAAAACATTACTCATTGTGGCATACACACATAATCATAGAGAATCATTTCTTGTTAGTCAAGACTCATTGCCAAGACTATCTTAGTGGACAAAGTCCCTTTCTGAATCGAGTAATCCTCGTTTCAGTCCTGTTTCACTGAACCGGTATAACCTACCATTCCAGCCATGTCTATCTCATGAGATATAAAATCTTTACCCAATGCATTGCAGGGAGATATAGGTCCCACCCATCTCTTAATGAATCCTTTCTTATGTGTGCCACAAAATCATAAATCATACATCATTGCATAACCCATGTAATAAAAATGGGATTCTTAAACAACATGACATCATAAAACCATTCATATAAGATAAAGGAATTCATAAACATAATTCCCTCACAGCATAGTCAAATCAATGTAAAAATATGGATAGAAACAGAACCCTTTATTATCTTATATGGAAAATAATTTTGATAAATCACTTGAATTGAATTCTTGATGAAAATATCCTTTCTTCTTCAAAATCAATTTCTTTTCTCAAAACATCATGAAATTTTAAAAGAAAGAGATTTTATTGAAAATAGTCATGAAATCTTTTAGAGGAAGCTTCATGAAAATAAGGCTTTATAAAACAGTATAAATCCGTTCGTGCCGTATAAGTTAAAAAAAACATTCTTCGTACTTTTGTCGGAAAAGTCAAAAAATACCTCGTACGACAAAAGATTCCTTTCATACATATTACTAAAAACTCACCGAAGGGTAAAAATGGATTTAAACAATTGTAGGTGGATGGAAATAATATTACATTTTGATGAAACATGGATGTGGATGATAAAATACACCCCAGTAAATACTTACGAATAAACAATCTCGGATAAAAATGAGATTGTGATATTTCCCTTACCTTAGGTCCAATTTGCTTCGTATGTGTCCGAACCTCCTGTATAATGATTTAAATAATGTCATTGACTTATTACAGAATCATATTCATTGTTATGATATCATATATGGTTCACTTATGACATTATATTACCCGTTCTTTTGTAAATTCCATGTTAAAGAAGCGTTTTGGGTAAAATCGTTTCATTTATCGTAGGTGTTTTGACTTGTTGTTCTTGACATCATTATTACTTATATCATGATTTACTTACTTCCAGAATATAAAATATGATTTATATATCATATATATTCAGTATATATATATATATAATAGATAGATAAATAAAATGAAAAACACTGTTCATGGAGACGGTAGTCCGTACGTACGCATGAACGCTGTTTTTTCTTTCCTTATTGTCTTGAAATGGAAGTAAGTAGATGACATACATATGTATATATATATACATAAATCCAGTAGCTTTATAATGTCATGTATTTCATTATTATTTCTTATATATACATTATAATCATTCTTAAATGGTTAACATGGAGAATGAATCTCATCGCGTCGTGGAGACGGTATTCCGTACGTACGCACGAGCGATGATATCATTTCTATAAATATTGAATTGAATTGGAGTGGATTATAAAATATATCAGAATCATTATGATGTTGTAATAACTATGTATAGTTATTATTTACACCATTATACCCATCCATGTAAGGTGGTGGTGGAAAATAGATTACACCACGGCGTGGAGACGGTATTCCGTACGTACGCACGCGCGGTGATTTCTTTTTCCGTAGGATGGATAGATGGTGAAATAGGGTTGTTTCATACTTATAATAACATATCAGTATATGAGTGATACTGATGTTATTACTTCATAATGAAACAACCTAAGAAGAAGAAGTGGAAGAAGAAATAAAGATGAAAGAATTGGTAACGGTAATTACCTCTTCTTTGAAGTGCCTCTTTGAGACCTCCTCTTAGGGCACTAGAATTGGTCTTTGAGGAAGACCAGAACCTCTAGGATGTTGCTAGGGAAGTGGAGAAGGGATTTTGGCAGGGGTTGGCCGAGCTTGAGTGCTCAAATTGGTGTGAGGAGGAGGGGGAGGAGGTGTCCTTTTATAAGGGAGGAGAGGGGCACCTTAGGAATTCTTAAAAATATTAATTTATAATAAATATAACCCCACTTAAAAACCTCCAAAAATGACTCATATTCGAAGATTAGATGAGATAGGGTTGTAATCTCATCAACCAATCAAATTTATACATGTTTGGATCTTATTTTAAACCTTATCAATTAGATTTAACTCTAAGTTAAATAATTTAACTTTTACCGTGTCTTTTTGTTTTCTTTCACTATATGGTTAATACACTTACTATAACATGCCAAACGAACCCCAAATTGTATATTATTAATACATATATCTTTATCTAAGTCATTTGGCCGAACCTTAGATTTTTAGGAATAAAATAACAATTAATAATATAATATTTTATTTAAAAACTATTTTGTGTCAATTTTGACACTATTTGATATATGATTTTTTTGAAAGTCATAACAGAATTATATATTCGAACCAAGTTGATTAAATCAACACTAATATATCATAGTAACCTATAAAATTAGTGTAATTCATAAAAAGTCTTAAAGTACATTTATTTTGGTATTTATATTATTAATTATGTCAATATTTCATTAATAAGATAATTACTGCATCATCTTTGTGTCATAAATAAATTATATTATATGCTGTCTAAAAATTACAAATAAAATACCATCATGTAGGAAATCTTTTTATCTTTCTAATGAATATTTATAGTCGAATTTAGCTTATGTATAACCCCATATTAAAAATGATTTATTTATTAAACTTTGATTTTAACTATTTTAACCCTTCTTTAAATAAATTAATAATAAATGTCCTAATCTAATCCAAGTGGGCCTAAATGGTCATATTTTATTCCTAAGTTTGTTTTTGGTCGAATTACACTTGTCCAATAGAATTAGGACATGTGTTAGGGTAATATTAATATCATATTTACCCTTAGTTACCCTATTTACTATTAACCGTGGTAAAAAAAGTAAAAAGTTACTATTCACCAAAAAATTATTTTCATCTCATTGAACCACATTTTAGTCCTTGATATTAACCGTGTCTCTCGGATTTTCGAAATTCCATTCACAGAAGCGGTAAAATTAAGTTTTATGCAAAATTCCGTTTTTAACCTACCACTTAGTGGTTTCACTATTCATCAAAAATTGAAAGTTTTCAGAAAAATGCCAAAATTTCATCCTAAGATATATTTCATATTCCGAATTCAAAAATGAAGTCTATTTTACCAAATTCATAACATAGAAGTTTCACTAATTAATTTTATAATTAAATCCCGCTGTTAAAACAAATAGCGTGTTTTTTTAAGAAACAAAATCTATCAAAAGATTGACACTTGATTATGTCTGGTTTAAATGTGAAATTACAAACAATGACCAACATTGTATTAAATTGTAAAAATATATTCTAAATATACTTTAAAACCACTCAAATTAATAATTTATCACTATTAATTATTTTGATTAAAAAAAGTTGTTTTTAATTATAATTTAGTAATTTTCACTATTCATTAGAATATGAAAGTTATCCGAAAAGTACCAAAATTTCACCTTAGGCTAAATTCGATACTCCGAATCCAAAAATGAATTCCATTTTGAAAAATAAAATTTACAAAATTTCCAAAAAGTGGTTATTACTATTCATAACGGCTAGTTTTAATAATATTTTAATAGCATATCGTTGTTTCGTGAAACTCAGTATTGCGTACTACACACGCTATCGAGGAAGGTCGCGATTGCGTGTAACGGAAGGAAAGTCAAGGATGCGTATTGTGAAAGCTTCTTTTGTTGTAGCGTAAAACACAAGACATTAATGAAATTAAAAAGAATATTTTTCATAAAATCTTGGGGCGTTACATTCTACCCCCCTTAAAATGAATTTCGCCCTCGAAATTCGTCGGGGTTATAAATGGTTTACTATTCAAAATTTTCTTTGATAGAAACCCACATCGTAAAAAGGAATACCAAAACATGGATTTAAAAACTAAAGTATGAAATGTAACGATTACCCAAATATACTAATCACTGGGTTTCCACATAGGTGAAAATATGGATATGGAAGAAAAATCTAACCATCATGTTCTGATGGAGAGTGGTAGAGAACATGGCTATGGAAAAGCCAGTAATCACAAATCCATAGATTTGTGATGATATAAGGTACCATCTGATTCATCAGGTATAAGATCACTAGGACAACATTTTTGGTTTTCAAGATCATTTCCCTAAAGTTGAAAATTTGCTTAGAATAAATACTTACTTTATTTTGGTAAAATATCACTTTTGTTCGTGCCTTGAACAATTTCTACTTCATCTCTTAAATAAATGAAGTTGAATTTGTTATTCGTGATGTGTTAGCAGATCATGTGATAGAATGACAGGTCATTCCATCTGTCTCAAACAAAAGGTTAGCAAAACTTATATACATAAGTCGATCTATAGTGAGATTAATCATATATGGTTCCTAAAATGGACTTATACTTCATATATCATACTGCTTAATATAATAAAACTAGTTTCTACTAAACAGGGACTTCCTGTAGGTCAGTGGTAGGCGATAAAGGCCAGTCGCACTTCGGTTGTGGGTTCGATTCCCACAGCCTTGTCCGAAGCGATGGGCTGTCGCCCGTCCTGCAGGTTGTCCTTTTTCCAAAACTACTATAACATCCCATCAATAAAATCGTCCAACACAATCCATTCCAATCTTTAGGCTTATCCATAATACTGCAGTCCACTCTCATAACATAGTGAAAACAATTACCAGAGATTTAATATCATCGTTGATCCCCATATATCATAAGATATGTTTTTTTGGTCACATTCCAAACATTCAAAGTCCTGAATCATGTATACTCTTGAATACCCATTGAACCTTAGTGAAAACTTGAATGCAGTTAAAAGTTAACACTTTACACATACCAAAATCCTCAAAATTATTTATACTCAAACCATGATATCACTTAGTCCTTATATCAATCATGAGCTCATGAATACTATTAAACATTTCATTTTCTCGTCTTCATTATGCGCATATCATCTTATTTCCAAAAAAAATATCTCAATCACTTTGAATACCACATCAATAAATATTGCAATACTCAATGATACAACATTATTTTGGAATCCCATTACATAAACACTTAATCATTCCACCACATCGTTGTCATATTCAACATTGCCAATAGTGATCGCATGTGATTTCCCTTTGTCCTTTGCCTTCAGTGGTTGCTCATGTTGATCATCACTAACCCTTGGATTAGGGCAATTATTAGCATAATGCCCCATTTCCTTGCACTTGAAGCATTGAAGTGTTGGCGGTGCGTTCTCTGCAGTGTTTGCTTTATCATTAGAAACCATTTTTCCATTACATCGACACTCAGCTGCTCGATGACCTTCTTTTCCACACTTAAAACATTTTCTAGTCCCTTTTAGACAATCTCCACCATGCTTCTTTCCACACTTTGTGCATAAGGAAACATTCATCTTCTTTTCACCATTATTCTGAGATTTCTCCTTGAACTCCATCTTTCGTTTCTTGTCAAAACCATGAGATGGATATGTAACACCAACTTCCATTTCTACCTTGATAGCACAACGCACAATTTCTTCATAGCTACTGAAGTCTCTTATAGCTAATGCCCTTCGAAGACTTGGTTTTAAGCCACTGAAAAATCGATCAACTTTACTTTCAGGTTGGATGATAATTCCAGAAGCATACCTTGAAAGTCTTGTAAAATTTGCTTCATAGGTACCAACAGATTCATCGTCCCTTTGCTTCAGTTCAAGAAACTCTTTCTCCATCTTTGTTCGAAGAATACGAGGGAAGTACTTATTGAAAAATAAGTTCTTGAACTCGTCCCATTCCATAGACTCAATTTCATCCCTTTGCCTTGTATTCTTAATAAGATTCCACCATTGATCAGCATCTCCTTCCAAACGATACACTGCTAGGATGACTTTATCATGTTCGGAACATTGAAGAACTGAAAATATCTTTTCAGTAGTACTAATCCATTGTTCAGCAACTAATGGATCAGTAGACCCACTGAAAGAAGGTGGACGCTGCCTCATTAAGGATTCAACAGAATGTTTCTCCTTCCTTTGCTCGTTTGGAAGTCCTGCATGATTCATAGCTTGAGAAAGTTGTGTGAGCATGGCTACAAGATTTTGCATTCCAGCTCCTATATCGTTTGGTTGCTCAGGGGTACAATCATTGCATTGCCCATCACATTCCGCATTAACACGGTTCCTTCGGGTTCCAGCCATCGTCTAAAACCCCAAAAGAATTGTGTGAGAGGCAAAAATCATGCTAGGGAAAACAACATAATAAAGGGTTAGTACCCTCAATATCTAACATCTTAGGTTAAATTCGAAGATTGTTAGCGTAATTCTAGGACTATAACCTATACGTATACTTAACCTTAGAGACATCCCTAGACATACCTTAGAAATATCTCTAGGGATCTCACTAAAGTTCTCGCATCCTAGTTTCCAAAGGTTGACTAAACCTTTCCTCTGATACCAACTGTAGAGACCCGTATCTTGACGTACATGGACATTACATTACATTTGCGGAATACTTAGTACATAACAAAAACACACACTAAAGGATCGTAATAGTTTAGTGTCTTTGGAAACTCGGAACGTAATCTTCTAATCGTGGTGAAAGTTCTTCAATATCTCCCATAAAGGTCATCCCTTTTTTCTACCTAAAACCTTTATTTATATCCTGGGGAAAAGAAAACATAAAAGGGTGAGCTCAAATGCTCAGTAAGGGTAAACAAAGGAAATATCAATCACATAATTTTCATAAGAACATAACATTTTTGGAAATCTTAACCTGCAAAAGAGAGCATAATTTCATAACATGGGATAAATCATAGTAGTGAAATGAAATCATAACTTAAAACATTACTCATTGTGGCATACACACATAATCATAGAGAATCATTTCTTGTTAGTCAAGACTCATTGCCAAGACTATCTTAGTGGACAAAGTCCCTTTCTGAATCGAGTAATCCTCGTTTCAGTCCTGTTTCACTGAACCGGTATAACCTACCATTCCAGCCATGTCTATCTCATGAGATATAAAATCTTTACCCAATGCATTGGAGGGAGATATAGGTCCCACCCATCTCTTAATGAATCCTTTCTTATGTGTGCCACAAAATCATAAATCATACATCATTGCATAACCCATGTAATAAAAATGGGATTCTTAAACAACATGACATCCTAAAACCATTCATATAAGATAAAGGAATTCATAAACATAATTCCATCACAGCATAGTCAAATCAATGTAAAAATATGGATAGAAACAGAACCCTTTATTATCTTATATGGAAAATAATTTTGATAAATCACTTGAATTGAATTCTTGAGGAAAATATCCTTTCTTCTTCAAAATCAATTTCTTTTCTCAAAACATCATGAAATTTTAAAAGAAAGAGATTTTATTGAAAATAGTCATGAAATCTTTTAGAGGAAGCTTCATGAAAATAAGGCTTTATAAAACAGTATAAATCCGTTCATGCCGTATAAGTTAAAAAAAACATTCTTCGTACTTTTGTCGGAAAAGTCAAAAAATACCTCGTACGACAAAAGATTCCTTTAATACATATTACTAAAAACTCACCAAAGGGTAAAAATGGATTTAAACAATTGTAGGTGGATGGAAATAATATTACATTTTGATGAAACATGGATGTGGATGATAAAATACACCCCAGTAAATACTTACGAATAAACAATCTCGGATAAAAATGAGATTGTGATATTTCCCTTACCTTAGGTCCAATTTGCTTCGTATGTGTCCGAACCTTCTGTATAATGATTTAAATAATGTCATTGACTTATTACAGAATCATATTCATTGTTATGATATCATATATGGTTCACTTATGACATTATATTACCCGTTCTTTTGTAAATTCCATGTTAAAGAAGCGTTTTGGGTAAAATCGTTTCATTTATCGTAGGTGTTTTGACTTGTTGTTCTTGACATCATAATTACTTATATCATGATTTACTTACTTCCAGAATATAAAATATGATTTATATATCATATATATTCAGTATATATATATATATAATAGATAGATAAATAAAATGAAAAACACCGTTCATGGAGACGGTAGTCCGTACGTACGCATGAACGCTGTTTTTCTTTCCTTATTGTCTTGAAATGGAAGTAAGTAGATGACATACATATGTATATATATATACATAAATCCAGTAGCTTTATAATGTCATGTATTTCATTATTATTTCTTATATATACATTATAATCATTCTTAAATGGTTAACATGGAGAATGAATCTCATCGCGTCGTGGAGACGGTATTCCGTACGTACGCACGAGCGATGATATCATTTCTATAAATATTGAATTGAATTGGAGTGGATTATAAAATATATCAGAATAATTATGATGTTGTAATAACTATGTATAGTTATTATTTACACCATTATACCCATCCATGTAAGGTGGTGGTGGAAAATAGATTACACCACGGCGTGGAGACGGTATTCCGTACGTACGCACGCGCGGTGATTTCTTTTTCCGTAGGATGGATAGATGGTGAAATAGGGTTGTTTCATACTTATAATAACATATCAGTATATGAGTGATACTGATGTTATTACTTCATAATGAAACAACCTAAGAAGAAGAAGTGGAAGAAGAAATAAAGATGAAAGAATTGGTAACGGTAATTACCTCTTCTTTGAAGTGCCTCTTTGAGACCTCCTCTTAGGGAACTAGAATTGGTCTTTGAGGAAGACCAGAACCTCTAGGATGTTTCTAGGGAAGTGGAGAAGGGATTTTGGCAGGGGTTGGCCGAGCTTGAGTGCTCAAATTGGTGTGAGGAGGAGGGGGAGGAGGTGTCCTTTTATAAGGGAGGAGAGGGGCACCTTAGGAATTCTTAAAAATATTAATTTATAATAAATATAACCCCACTTAAAAACCTCCAAAAATGACTCATATTCGAAGCTTAGATGAGATAGGGTTGTAATCTCATCAACCAATCAAATTTATACATGTTTGGATCTTATTTTAAACCTTATCAATTAGATTTAACTCTAAGTTAAATAATTTAACTTTTACCGTGTCTTTTTGTTTTCTTTCACTATATGGTTAATACACTTACTATAACATGCCAAACGAACCCCAAATTGTATATTATTAATACATATATCCTTATCTAAGTCATTTGGCCGAACCTTAGATTTTTAGGAATAAAATAACAATTAATAATATAATATTTGATTTAAAAACTATTTTGTGTCAATTTTGACACTATTTGATATATGATTTTTTTGAAAGTCATAACAGAATTATATATTCGAACCAAGTTGATTAAATCAACACTAATATATCATAGTAACCTAGAAAATTAGTGGAATTCATAAAAAGTCTTAAATTACATTTATTTTGGTATTTATATTATCAATTATGTCAATATTTCATTAATAAGATAATTACTGCATCATCTTTGTGTCATAAATAAATTATATTATATGCTGTCTAAAAATTACAAATAAAATACCATCATGTAGGATATCTTTTTAGCTTTCTAATGAATATTTATAGTCGAATTTAGCTTATGTATAACCACATATTAAAAATGATTTACTTATTAAACTTTGATTTTAACTATTTTAACCCTTCTTTAAATAAATTAATAATAAATGTCCTAATCTAATCCAAGTGGGCCTAAATGGTCATATTTTATTCCTAAGTTTGTTTTTGGTCGAATTACACTTGTCCAATAGAATTAGGACATGTGTTAGGGTAATATTAATATCATATTTACCCTTAGTTACCCTATTTACTATTAACCGTGGTAAAAAAAGTAAAAAGTTACTATTCACCAAAAAATTATTTTCATCTCATTGAACCACATTTTAGTCCTTGATATTAACCGTGTCTCTCGGATTTTCGAAATTCCATTCACAGAAGCGGTAAAATTAAGTTTTATGCAAAATTCCGTTTTTAACCTACCACTTAGTGGTTTCACTATTCATCAAAAATTGAAAGTTTTCAGAAAAATGCCAAAATTTCATCCTAAGCTATATTTCATATTCCGAATTCAAAAATGAAGTCTATTTTACCAAATTCATAACATAGAAGTTTCATTAATTAATTTTATAATTAAATCCCGCTGTTAAAACAAATAGCGTGTTTTTTTAAGAAACAAAATCTATCAAAAGATTGACACTTGATTATGTTTTGTTTAAATGTGAAATTACAAACAATGACCAACATTGTATTAAATTGTAAAAATATATTCTAAATATACTTTAAAACCACTCAAATTAATAATTTATCACTATTAATTATTTTGATTAAAAAAAGTTGTTTTTAATTATAATTTAGTAATTTTCACTATTCATTAGAATATGAAAGTTATCCGAAAAGTACCAAAATTTCACCTTAGGCTAAATTCGATACTCCGAATCCAAAAATGAATTCCATTTAGAAAAATAAAATTTACAAAATTTACAAAAAGTGGTTATTACTATTCATAACGGCTAGTTTTAATAATATTTTAATAGCATATCGTTGTTTCGTGAAACTCAGTATTGCGTACTACACACGCTATCGAGGAAGGTCGCGATTGCGTGTAACGGAAGGAAAGTCAAGGATGCGTATTGTGAAAGCTTCTTTTGTTGTAGCGTACAACACAAGACATTAATGAAATTAAAAAGAATATTTTTCATAAAATCTTGGGGCGTTACATGGTATGTAATGGAGAATGGGATGAAGTGGTAATATATGGAAATGGTAATAGTTGTTTGTAATGCACCTAAACTAGCTAAGGGAACTTAATATTTCCTTGTAATTTATAATTCATTTCCCTTTTTCATGCATAATTTTTTATACCAGATATTTTATAGACACCGATGGTGGTGAGCTACTGATTTTTACTCACACTCAACTCAGGTCGTCATTGGGTACTTGAGTAGACTTTATGTTTTCAGTTCTAGAGAAGGGAAAAAGCCCTTACTAGGCAGTTGGCTTGAAATGGGTGTACGTGGAGGAGGACCCAGACTTGGTGTCGATAACATTTTGGGGATTTCACAGTTTGTCTTTATTTTGGGTTTTTTTTAACACTGTACTAGCAGTATGGCATGGAATATTTACTCTTAAACCTGGTCGTACCCCATTTGGGAATGGTTGTTTATGCATTTTATTTTAATATTTATTATTGTTCCGCTATTTTTTTATTTTATATTATGAATTAATTTAATAAAAATGATG
Source organism: Viscum album (assembly GCA_963277665.1). Taxonomy (NCBI): domain Eukaryota; kingdom Viridiplantae; phylum Streptophyta; class Magnoliopsida; order Santalales; family Viscaceae; genus Viscum; species Viscum album. Next base: position 1,783,147,575 of record OY728150.1, read on the forward strand.
GTATAGTCTCCCCAATTGACTATTTTGACCCATGCTGCTAGTCAACAACCGTTGGCATACAGGGAGGCATGATTAAGGTCATGTAACCACCCAGCTCGGAGCACCGGTTCTGTGGCTTTCGGGTCAGGGAAATTACATAATGTATATTTCATGTGTTTACCATTACTAATAATTTTATCTCAATTAAGTTATTATATTTCTAATTACCTTAAATATAATGATGAGTGTAATTTATGAGAATTATAGAAGAGAGTATAATTTAGTTTTATTACAAATATATTTTCACAAGTATCATAAAGGTTTTTGCATATTTAGTTGATTCTAGAACCACTATACCTTCTATACTATGTATTTTTTGATTATTTGTAAAATTTAAATCTTACATTATGGAAACATTATAAAATATAGATTGGTTCAAATCAAATTGCATCAAATATATTGTTTGTAGAAATTTTATTTATCACCAGAACAAGGAGAGAATGTTTGTGGAACCTCAATTAGAATCAATGTAGATTTTTGTAAATTTTGAAGATTAGATTTGCTAATTTTAGAATTATAATGAGAGTCATGTAGTGAAAACCCTATGAAAAAGGATGAGGTAAATTTATATGTGTAATATATCTTGAACTAATTTTATAGAAGTTGGAGTATGTGGTTTTCCTCTCTTTGGATACCCTATTAAGATAGGAAATAAGGATACTGGCTCTAACATAGTTTCAAATAGAGGTAAGAACCAAAGAATATACATATTGTGTATTAACTTCATCTTCACCAAGTTCATGTAAAAAATGACGCACTATATAGCTGGTTTGATACTCATATTTTATATCCTAAAATTAAATAAAATTATAAGTAATAAACTATTATAATGGATTTGAGTATAATGTGAACTAATTATGTTAGATAACTTAATAGAGAAATGACTGTGAGTAACCCTGGATTGAAAAAAGGAGATTCATATGTTGGTTTGAATGAATTATATATTAAATATGAATGTTTAATTGGGGATGAAGACATCATATTGATGTTACGATATTCATGTTTTTTTCAACAATAACCATTATTGTTTTAGTATTTTATTGAAATATTATAAATAAAATAATATTGATAAATGTATGTATCTATAAACAAAAGTGTAATATAATTGGGTTAGAGAGTATAATAAATGTTTTGAGACTTTTATTATATGAATGTTCCAATTGAAATAGTTATTTTTCTAATCATTGTTATGGTAGTGAGGTTTATTTCTTAATAGAAATTAAGTTTTCATAGTGTCTTCTATTAGTATTGAGTGATATTTATCAATGATGTTGTGTTATATTATACAATTCATATAGATTGTGTGAAATATATAATTATATTTATTCATTATTTATTCTATAAAGGATTTGAGACTTATGTTAAATTTTATCAACAACAACAAAATGTTATTTTAGGAGATGTTTATGTATTTGGGGATAACTATTTGAGAACACATGATCAAGGAAATTGTAAACACTATGATTAATACATAAATTATGTTGCGGTAATAAAGAGAGGATTTATTTTGATATAAGCTAATTAGATTTTACTAATATTTTGGGAATTTATTATGTATTCCATTTAAAAGTGATCCAAAATATTTTTTGTAATGTCGATCTTGTTTTTTGTCTTCAGATATATATTGACTTGTGTGTGACTTTTTGAAATTGTGGTTAATACATATGAGGGTCAATTATATAGTTATTTTTTTGAGTAATACATTATTTTACAATGGCTAAATATTTTATATATTCAAATTGTTTTTGGAATTGTATAACATAGATAATATATGATTACTATATATACATACTTGGCTAAACTATTACATGATGGACCAATGTTGATTATGGAACAATATGAAACATGATATATCATTTTTGAATAAATTGGTTGTATTATTTGAAGATGGATGATAAATATGTGTAGAATACCCTTACCTTAATTCATTAATGATTTATAAATAAATGTATCAAGATTTAATTTAATTATGTGTGGTAGAATGTAAACACTTGATATTTTGGCCCATTTAAATTGATAATATCTTTGTTAGATTGTTTCACACACACCACCAAACTAACTCAACAGCTCACTAAAATGACATTTAAAATATTTAAAATATAATAATAAGATAATAATTACTAAAAAATGTAATATTTGACAAAAATAATCACATATTTTAATTTTTCATTGACTAAAATTTTAAGAAGGATTCCTTTTAAAGTATCCTTAAAAAATTTATTTTAGTTCAATTTAATTATGTAAATTGATCATATTTAATCAATTATATTAATAGGAAAAATTTATATTTACGAACTAAAATTTCAATATTAAATTAATTATATATATATATGAAATAATATAAATTAAACTTGAATATTAAAAATGATATTTTTAAATCAAATAAATTTTTTGATATATATTTTATATTATTTTTAAAGATAAATAAAATACATTATTTATATTTAATAAAATTAGCTAATTTTTATAATTAATGATGTAAATATAATCTTATGATCAAATTGTATGTTTTTCAAAAAAATTATTAGTTTAATTATATTAATATATATATTTTTCTAATACTGGTAGTTTTATGACATTTTCATAATAAAAGAATGAATTAAATGTTTCTTTTAAAAATTTAGATCAAAATGTTTTTTAAAATGTTAAAATAAAATATTTAATAATTATATAGAACATATGAATCAAATTTCAAATGTTATAATAACATACGTAATATTATAGTCTAATTTGATTTCTATATTAATAATTAATTTCCATCACCTATAGAAATAAAATCTATAAAATAGATTTTATATTTTATTGTAACATTTTTATATTATTTATAAGTTATTTATTATTTTTATCCATAAAAATAAGATTACATTGATTAATGTTTGTTACCCCAATAATGGAAAAGCTACTATTTTTGATGAAATGTTTTATTAATATTGTGTAATTCTATTGTCATGAAATTAATAAATCAATTTTAAAATATAAATTCCATACTTTTTTAAATACATATTAAAATTTATTATCATCCATTTTGTTTTTAATTAATGTTTTCTACTATTAATAACACTTAATGGTGAAAAAATATTTTCTCTACAATATTGTTATTCTACATATATAATGTTTTAATAAAAAACATAATTTTCTCTAACATGTAAATTTAATTATATTATATAAATTTTACACATTAATTCAAATCATTAAAAAATTTAAGATTTTTTTATATGTTGATTAAATAATACATTAGTTTGTTAAATATGAGTTACTATGGGAAAAAATAAATATGTAAATGAAATAATGTAATGGTAAATGAAAAAATATGTTGAAAAAATATTTGAAAATTCGTTAAACATTTTTTTGACACCCACTAAAAAAATTAATTAAAAATGATGGTTTCATTAACCCATGAATAATGACATACTATTATTTAAATTTAATATATTCTCGAAAAATACCCTTCCCTCCACTTATGAATGGGGATATCAACAACCATTAAAGGATACACCCATTCAACCAAATTTCCTACTAAAAATAAGAAATTTATATAATAAAATAATCATTTCCCATATTAAAAATCCACTGGTATCAATTAGTTAACATAAGTCATATATTACTATTGAGATATTGAAGAGAAATATCATGTTCTCAATGTTTTTATTTCTCACTAAAAATTATTATATTCAGAATATTGTAGATAAAAATATTTAATGTAAACAAAAATGAAATGAAATTATTATTATTAATACGACAATATTTTATTATATTAATGGATGAAAAATTATTCATTTTTTCCATCCACTATGAAAAAAAGAGTATCAATCGTTCATACATGCATAATACCCCCTCCATGAAGTGATATAGTTAATTTTTCATCACCACCCCTCATGATTGGTAAGAAATATATATTTTATGGATTAAAATGTTTCTTATTTTAAAAATATAATTATAATAATATAATTTATCATATACCATTATTCTATACATTTCATTGAGAAAAATAAAATGTTAATCATATGGACTACCACATCCATGAAGGACAAGTTTTAATTATCATACACACACATAATGTATGATTTTTGGAAGGAATTTTAGGAATATATATTATATTTATAAAATCATTGAGCTTATAAAAAAAATTACAATTACAGAAAAAAGTTTTTTCACAATAAATCATTATAAAACATTTCAATCAGTTTTACAACATATATTAATGAAGTTATGATATTTATATCATGAAATATTGAGAAATATTATATAATTATAGTATCATAGAAAATTATTTTTTAGTTATTTTTTTAAAATATGTAATAGTTTTATTAATATATATATATATATATATTGGTTAGTATATCCCCTTTTGATTATTAAACACTGCAAAACTATTTCTTCATGATTTCATTTTGGTATAAGTGTATCAATATCTTTAACCAAATGAAACATGGACTTGAGGAACAATAGAAAAAATTATTACTTTATGTTGAATTATATTTGATTAATTGGAATTGAACCAATATTTTTGAATCAACATCTCTCGATGGTATAGGTAAATAATTAACAATCAAATGATTTCACACCTAATGATGATGATAAACTATAACTGAATAATGTAATTACCATATATAATTATAAATGTGGTACATAAAAATTAAATATATCGGAATAAGAATATTAAATAATTGATAATTATATTAATTTTAATCATAGAGTAATTCAGGGAATTAATTTAGTAAGTATGAATATTGGGTAAGGGTTAATTGGCTATAATTTCAATTAAAGAAGACATATTTGATATTTAAGAAAATAATTTTATATATATGGTATAATAAATCACCATTTTCCAACAAGTATAATGAATTTATTCTATGTCATTAAATTTTAATATATATTTCAAGGTAATTATTTTCTTATGATTTATACATTATCAATACCATAAGGGTTTTTTATTAACTCAAATACCTTCGTTTAGTGAAAATCGTTCTTAGTAAAGATATTTCATCCATGATAAGTTTTTCAAAAAAATATTTATTTCTTGGAATCTTATCTTCAAATCCAAGGGAAGACAACATTTAATTTTTTTGATTTTGTCATTATTAACTTAATTGTAAAAAGATATATCTATGTTGAGTATAAATCTCATCCTCATTAATGATGGTTTACCATCCTTTTCAATATTTTCATTTCCTAATATTATTCTCTTTTATTATTGGAAATCAAATTATGTTTCCTATCATGATATATACACATTTCTATAATCATAAATGAAAAATGAGGTTTTTTATACAATTTTATTATATTGGGGTTTTCAATATAAATTTTAAAATATTAAAATGATTCTCTGTCCTTGATTATTAGATTTTATTTTTACCCCACATATCCTACAGAAAAACTTTTTGTTTTTATGGATTTATTTTTGAATATTATTGTTATTTTTTAAAAAAAAATTCATATCACCATTTAAAATAAAATTTCTTTGGAAATTGACTCGTAACATCATATTTTGTGATGTATATTAATTTTTTATAAAAACCTTTATAGTTTAAATTATATTTTCCCTTTTCCCCAAATGGATTTATTCATTTGAATATTACTTTCATAAAATAAAAAATAAATTAGTTTATTCTCTTTCGGGTGGCTAAACATGAGGATATCCAATATAGGTTTTGTCTTTCCTAATTATTTAATATGTATGACCATGACTCCACATCATGTTACATACCTATCTGAATATTCTATATTTGATTCCTTTGATTAAATTATGTTCAAATAGATTTTTTACATTGATTTATTAGAAACATTATTAAATATATTATATACCATTTATCCATATATTGTAAATACCCTATACATCATCATCTTAATAGAATGTTATTTACTGAAAAATTTAATAAATGACATTGGATACCCATTAATATTTCATGGGTTTAATATGTTATTATTATTGATGGAATTATCAATGATTTTGTTATTTTAATCCATTTGAAAAGGATAAAAATTGTTATTCTATCCATGGGTATCATATAAAATAGTGGATGCTTAATTTTATGTTGGACAAATAAGTTTAAATAAATGAATTTTGGGGTTCTATATCAAGGTCTTATGGATTGGTTGAATTTCCCTTTCTCGTGAGTTCGGTATATTGGGGAATAATGTTGTTTCTCCCAATTCTAGGAGAAAGTTTATGACTCATAAAGGTGGTTTTTATAAATGTCATTAAATATTTTGACATTTATAAGGTATTAAAATTTCATTATATCATATATCGTGTTTATTTACTAATTACTCAATAATAATTTGATTTATGCATTATGATAAACCACAACATATTACCAAAATAATGAATTGTGATTTATGATTTTTTGTCTATTCTTCTCTCATGTAATGTCCACATACATTGATTATTCCAATTTACTCAACCTTTTCTTATATATGGTCATTAATTTTTTTCTCTTTTGTTTCTAAACATTGAGAGTTTCTTCTCAACACTATTATTATTATTATATTTCCATATTTAATGATTACAAGTGTATTTTTTGATAAGTATGGGAGAGAGTGTTGATTTTAATGATTATATTGAAATGTTCGTGTGTATATATATATATGTCATTGAATTATATTACAGTATAACTGATCCAAAAACACAAACCCTTTCATTTGTGGGACTTTTTCATTATTTGATAAATACAATGATTATCTTATATAAATATTCTAAAAAAATACAATATCATCATAAATATGACCTAATCTAATGTTCAGAGAATGTTTCATTGGAAACAAACTAGGGAGTGCTGTCCAAGTAGAACCTCATAAAGAATGAGAGAAATCTATTAAAAAATATTTGGAAAGTCCAAAATTCCAATACAATATAATCGAAAACATAAAGAAATATTTGAGAATGGAATTGGGGTAATTATAATACCCATAATAGAACATATGAATGGGTTTTTACACAAACTACATGGATTAAGGAGATCGTTTTAATAGAATTAAATAACAAAAAACCCAAAGAATAATGTATAATGGAAAAAAAATAATTATTTCAAACATAAAATTAGATAAATAATTTGAATATAACAATGAGAGTTTTTTAAAAATCCAACTATGTGGAATTATCCCTCATCAATAAGTCCATACACATTAAATATATCAACTTATCCACTCCTCTATACTAGAATTGAGAAAAGACTTATTCTATATTGATAAAATCATCAAACAATAATCTTCAATATGAATTTGAATATAATTAGAGGCAATGTGCTTTTATGCTTCACTATATTTTTATAGATAAGTGTTTTTAGACATGATATCTTATGGAGTAGTTGGGGACATGGGGTGTCTATACAGGGTAGTTTATTCTTGAGTTTCTAGGCCTGAACCACACATCATTGATCCTAGTTTGTCTCATGATTTAGTGGATCAAGCCTACTCTTTATGAGAAGAATGTATTGTAATTTAGTTGAAATTGATTGATTAGAAAGACTATATCGAAGGGATTATGATGTGTTGACCAATATAAATAATCATGATGAAAATTAAAAGGTGTTTTTAGTTATATTTTCATTTAATGTTTTGGTGATGAACTAGTATTCACAAAGGAACTCATAACTTTATTTCACTAATAATTACCCTTCAATGGAATAGGATGTGTTTTTTTACATTCAAAATCATCGAAATAATACACTTATGTGATTAAAAAATTATCTTCAACTCCAATTGTTTGAAACATCCCCTCGTGGTAATGAAATTCTGTGTCAAACAACTATGATATAAACCCACTTCCCCTGAAATTTTTGTCACGCCAAGAATCTACATTACATAGAAATATTATCAGGTGACTGATGTGAATTATTATTCAACATAAAAACCGTATAATTTGGCAGTGTAGATGATTGTTCCGAATAAATCCTATAATAAAAATATTATCTAGTTAACAAAATACTTCCACTCCCCTTGAAATCCATTGAATTCTGATCTATAACCAAATATGAGTGTATTGGGAAAAAGGAAACTTGTATAGTTTAAAATCATAATTAGATTATTTTGAAATGAAATAATAGCTGGGTTCATTAGATATCCCTTTAGTATTGATATTTTATTTATAAATGTTTGCTATAGATTATAATTCCTCATTTAATTTATTTTTGGACTTCACTACTTCAAATTCAATAAATTTTGAATTTCCTCGGATGGACTTCTTCCCTCAACCTAACTCATTTATTATATATAGTTCATATTATAACCATTGTGAAAAAAATGATCCAATAGGTATCCTATTTTTGTATCTAGTTCCACTTGACCCTTATTTAATGATATTTCACATGATATGAACTTATAATATCATTTTTGGACCATTTTAGTATTCAGGTAGAATCCTTACATTGTCATGATTACCCCAATGTTGCATTGGTGAGCAAGAAAAACTCTCATGTGGATCTCTTAGTCTATGAATATACCTTAATAGAATGGGTATTTTTGTATACTTAATGAATCAACTAAATATATAGACATTACCTTTAATAAAAAACCAAGAAGACAGTTAAGAATATGAGGTCGCCTATATCTATCAGGAAAAAAACAATTAGGAATTTTGAAAAATGATCTAGGAATTGAATTCATAAAAAATGAATTATTATTAAGAATATATAATTTATGGTTAAATTAATTTTTTTTATCAACAATATATATTAATAACTTATAAAAAATATATTATATTCACTCAAAACATCTAAAATATTAAAATGTTACTAATACCTAGTTACTGACAACAAATAACTGTACCTAAATAGAGAACTCAAATAAATATTAAAAAACAAATTCATGACTCAATCAAACTAGAATCGAGTCGGAACTACATAAATACATCCTCCAATGGATCGATGATGGGTACATGCATCAAAATGCATAACTAATATGGGATGAAATATTTTAATGTACTTGTATGGACATACTAAAAAAATATCCATATAGAAGTGCATAGGAATAAAAAAAATACTGAACATTTATAGAATAAACCATGTTTGATAAACCCTTATGGAGTATATTAGCGCGATGGTATAAGTAGAAAAATAATGGAAAAATACATGCCCTTCCAGAAATGTGTCCCAAACTAAAAATGATGGAAAAGTGAAGCGCTGATAGATCCCAGCTCTTGATTTTCAACCGATGGACACAATATGTGGTCAAATACACTAGTTATCCCTATAAACTTCTATAATATACTCCGACATATCTTTCTTCTACATAAGCCACAAAAAATTTGGGAAATGGATATTAAAGGGGATTTCATACATAACCAGTAGAAAACCCCAAAATAAAATGTCAGTAAAGTTAGAGAAACAATTAGAAAAGAATGATTGACTCATTGAAAGAGAGAGAAATAAAATCCAACAACATGTAAACATATATATATATATATATATATATATATTATCATAAAATAAACCTGAACTAGTGAAAAAGTAGATCTCCATATCATAACCGATCATAGGAATGAGTGTCAATAGTTCCAAAGGTTCATTAATGATTCTAATCATTCTACGCACATGTACAAAGAAATATCCGAATTCAGCCACACCTCACCACTATACTACATAGTCTAGGAGCACGATAACTAGCTAGATAAACCGTTACACATTAAAATAAGTGATTTGTAGTCAATAGATAGAAAAACCACACCTTGGGTCTATAGGAGTGTGACACTCATTGTATAACTAGAGGACACATGCTAGTTCTTGGTAGAAGGGTTCCACTCTGATAGTGAAGAACCCATGTCATGATGCCGTCAGAGGGTTCCAATGAATGGTTTCAAGATGACCCGTAACCTAAATCTGTATGAGGGTTCCAATATATTTGTAATTAGTATAGTACACATGCCATATTCAGAAGTTTGGATCCACTCTAATGGAATATTGAGTACTTTTTCCCTACCTAGTTGGAGGGCCGCAATCTAGTAGTAAAGGACTAATACCTTGATATCATAATATTGTTCTAATCACATAGTAAACAGAGGACCCATTCCCTACCTAGAATGAGGGTTCCACTATTTTAATCATTTTAGTACCCATGCCATACATAATAGTAGGATTCCACTCTTGTGGTAGATAGAGGACATATTCCTTTCCAAGAAAGAGGGCACCACTCAAATGTTTGTGGGCATCCATCCCAATCAATACCATCATTGAGCATCACCAAAGTAATCATAATTCATGGAAAAATTGCATTATATCTCACATTTCACTACTAAGTCCACATTTATTTTCTATATTTTATAAAACCCATGATAGGATACTTATGTACCAAAATATAATTCCAAACAAAAGAGATACATGAGATAGATGTTACCTAAAAAGGGATGATGGGATACATGGCATGCAGTCTCACCCAGATTCCTAGTTGTATCCATCTGAGTACATGGAACACTATCGATTTTTCCATACACATCATGTAAGTGGAATATATATTGTGCCTCAGCCACCTGTGTTCTAACCAGCACTCTTGGTCAGTTCTGAATATAGTAACCCATGTTTGTGTACATTGGTATAATGTTTGTCTAACTACATGAGTTCCTTCCTGTTATCTCCACCATAAGGTCTTTCTTTATGGGGAGGGTCACAAGGCATGTCATCCTCAAATTTTTTTCAAAAACTATTAATCATATCCAAAGGGGTAATACATGGTGTGTGTTCATCCTCGTAAACATTTTGGAGTCATGTTACTCAATGAATCATATATCTGCAACTACACATTCTAAACCCATCAAAACAACATTTAATCTCACCTATAAGAAACAAAAAAATAGAAAATTTTCATTTTTTCTAGCCATCTGGTGGCCGCAGATCAAAATTCTGTCAATATTCTCAATCATCGCACAAATCTATACACATTTTAGTTTCCCAAAACATCACATTAGATCTTTAAATCCATTATGGAATCTCCCATAGCACAAAATCCTTATGAATAACCCCATGATTGTTCAATATTTCCACCACACATGAACCCATCATGAATCTGGGGGTTCGATCCAGCTTGACCAGACCTAGAAATGTTGAAGCCTAGACCCAAAGACCTACAGTAATGAACAAGAATTATGGTAGGGGAAGATCATATAAAAATGTTTTAATCATTATTTTTCATATAATTCCTAGGAAGTGAATATTATTTTTGATATCTGGGTGAGAAAAATTTCATAACATGAATAAAAAAAATTTAAAATTGATTCAGAGGATCATGATATGGTTCAATATAAATACAGGTCAAAAAATCTTTATGATCATAATCAATCAACTATTTCAATTGGGAATAATAAAAAAATCATGAATCATAACTCAATTTGAATCATTAATTGATGAATAATGAACTCTCCAATGAATAAGAGAAGTCATTTCATTCATTAATCCAAAATTTTCATAGATCTAAATTTTCATGGTCTTATAATCTTCATCTGCCAACCAGATTCTATATAACAATCCTCCCAATGTTCCAAGGGTAATGAAGCAATCCCTAGAGATCTTCCATAATGTGGTTCAGGTAGAGGGACTTAAATGTTAATGGGTTCAATTGATTAATAAATTAATCCAATAAATGCACCCTCCGATATTATTTTTAACCGAACACCCTGTGCTGACCTATTTTCGGTCACAAATAAAGTAAAAAACACATTTCAGACACAACCTCGGTCTCAATTTTTTTATCTGAGGTTATTTTATTTTCATACCATTTTCATTGAGAAATCATTAGTGTGAGATATAATATGTTTTATGTATTTTTATAGAATTAATTTCATGCACACCAGGACTCAAAATAAAATTTTGTATAAGTCATTGTATCCAAAATATTTTCTAGATATATTTCAATGTATTCCATGTAAAAAATAGGGTCTGTACATTATTCCATACTTTAGGAATTACATTCATGAAAAGAAAAAATAAATAAAAGGATTGGGATATTGAGCATAAATTTTTCTCTCCCGCTCCAAGGAACTCTCTTTCATGCTCATGTGTTTCCACAACACATGAAGCAATGGAATGGTACAAAGGGTCCTCTCATACCGATCCATAATTACAATTAGTTTAAATGAAAATGTGGAAAAATCATCGATGCTAAGGTATCCTCAATCAATAATTTTTGTGGGGTCATTCATTATCTCCTCAAATGTGACACATGAAAGACATCATGAACCTTCTCTATCATTGGGGGAAGTGTTAGTTAGTAAAAAAGTTTTCCATATATCAGAAATATCAAGAATAACCGAATGATACTAGGGGATATATTGCCTTCCTATCTTAATCTCCACCATCAGTTTTATCTAAAGAATATCAAAATAATGTGATATTTATGATTAAATTCCAAGAGTATGAAACATTGATTAGTATAATATTTTTTCCTACTTTGGGATATCCTCATCCGCTCATTGATAACCAAGACTTTATCCAACATCCCCCATAACCTAACTGGACCAAAAATAAATTCCTCTCATATCTCTATCTAACAAAGGATATCTCCAACAATTTCTGAAAATGTATCAGGACGATAGTAGAGTGGTACCTATTATTTTATATAGACTCCACCAAGGGAATGTGATCCTTCCACCACCAAAAAATGTCTAACTTGTTTTACCTATGAATTTCTACCATCACCTTGATAGTGAACGCATTATTCCTATATTTGTTATGGTGAAAGGCATAAATCATCATTGTCTAGTCCTTAAATGTATCCTATAATCCCATATAAAATCGTAAAATGAAATTCACACCACTATTAGAGACAATAGATGAGGGAACCCCATAATAAAGAATGATATCCCATATGTACAACTACCCAAAAAAATCCACCAAACTATAAACCTAGATTGCAAGGAAGTGTGTTGACATCAGGATTCCATCAACTATCACATAGAAGGAGTCAATCCCTATCACGTTATGCAGAATCCATGATATGATTTCCAATGATATTTTTCCAATATCCAAATCAGGATCTCAAGATACTACAAAAAACCTATAGAAAACTAGTTCTCATACTTTAATTACTGACAATTGAGGCACTAAGAGATGAAACCGAACATGCTCTGTCTCATGCTGTATCACTAAAACTACCATTGAATTTCTCTACAAATATTCCACACACCGTTATGTGTTTCAAAATTTATTTCCAAGAAAATATCATCACCTCCTCTAACATCATGACTAGGACCACCATCTATCCTTAGAAAACTATGAAATAATTCCCTCATTCAAAATATTCATCGAGTGAATCTGTTGAAGATATCTAGTCATGTATGAAATCACAATATATTTCTCTTAACTATGAATCTATTATATAGTAGATAAATTTAGTAGTTTCCAATATATACTGAACAATATATTTATCCTACTACCGAAATAGTGTATGTTGTATGTAAGTTAAATACTCTAATTCATCCTACACAATACGAGATAAGGAATTACTTCTTTGGGAATCCACCATCACATTACCCTTAACTAAATTATTCAGTATCTCTAAGTAATAGTCCTATAGTATTTTAAATAGGGTGCATTACTGCATGTTCATGTATCTTTTCCTTAAAGAATACCCAAGGTTATGATGGTGTGAGTAAACACCACAACACTCTTCCCAATCACAATGCCACCCCGTTATTAGAGTGAAGGCAACTGCTCTATGTTCTAGGTCATGAGTGATGTTGTTAGGCTCGTGGGTTCTCAATTGTCAAGACCCATATAGGATATATACTTATATATGAGTCCACACATAGATGATCTCATCTATCATGGCATAAAAATACACTATGTACTCCATTTTCTACTCTTGTTGTCTCCAAATAGGATCCCTCATCAACTTTAACAAAACAACCATGAAGGACATCTTGAAATACTTAGTCCTAGTAAAGAGCTCCCCTTTTAACATCAAGGTAGTCAAATAGGATGCAATCATTTACATTTCTTCCAAAAAACTCATGTAATACCATTACAAGCCATGAAAAGTCTACACCTATGAAATACTCTTCAGCGGATCCTAAGAAACCATGCATAAATATTTGTTGGATCTATAGAAAAACCATTCTCCAAAATGACATGCCCCAGTATGAGAAACTTAAGGATCCAGAACATGAACTTTGAGAGATTATCATAAATCTATTACTCCCAAAAAAAATATTGGATCATACTCAAGTTCTTTGCATGATCAACTTATAATGTAATGTTTATGAGTTTTTCATTGATGAAGAAACCTACAAATTAGTACATGTTTGGTTAGAATATCATGTTGGTAAAAGAAATAAACAATACATTGGATTTGTTTACAATTAATGAAATCTCTAAGAAATCATACTGTACAAAGAGACACCATAATTCCAGCTTTAGAATATCATCCTCGAAAACACTCAACTAGTATTAGAATGACGTGAGATATAACTTCATGAACTATCTCTCAAAAATAAATTGATCAAAGGGTTCATGAATCCTTGATAAGGGGTACTTGTTCTTTATCATGGCTTGGTTCAAGAAATGATATTCTAAAAAATACATTAAATCACATACACCTTTTTCATGAAATACAAAGGAGCTTCCTAGGGGGATAGACTATATCTAATAAAACCCTTCTCTCAAATGTCATTTAACTACAAATTTAGATTTTGGGGCTTGGTAGGGGATATATGATTTACTATTGGATATATTAGATTGGTATTAGAATGAAATTAACTAATAAAATCCATATCCCTCCTCGATGGTAGTTCCATGACATCCTTATAGAGGACTTATATGAAATCTTCTTGCACTAAAGAAATAAAAATTCTTAATTATCCTACTTCTCTAGGGGATAATAATTAGAACTAATTGGTGATGGGTTGTGTCACCCTTCTCAGAAAACACAGTCATACCTCCCTGATATATCTCTTTCCCACAAAGTATAATGTCATCACATCAATGAGAAGGTATCTGACTCATTTTTAGTGATTGTCAATATGAGGACGATCCTTGGAAAACCAATCAATTCCTTGGATGATAGTGTAGGGATCGATTTTTATAAACAATAAGTCTCATAAGAACCTCTCTCCACTAAGAGATAGATAAATATAACACTAATTAAAATATATATAAGAAGTGTTCCTTGTTGAAACCAATAAATAATTATTCTAGTATAATATATCAATTGGGAGTTCCATATCTCACACCATGATTAAAGATATGTTGTATTGGGTCACCCCTATGGCTAAAAATATTGAAACAATAGTATAATAAATCTATTTTACAACTATATTCATCTCTTGTGCTTCTAGGACATATGTATCCATAGCTTAATGTTACATATGGATTTGAACTCAAATTCTCTAAGCCTAACTTGGGATGCATAGTAGTGGTGGTGGAAGGTTCACATAACATCCTCCACCACACATATATCCTCCTACAATATCCCCACCTACACCTCTTCTAGCTATGAAACCCTAGTCTCTAGCATTACCTCTCATGGGAGCTCCATGATAATAGTGTTTCCACAAACTTGGATATCCTTCCACAATTTGAAGGCTCTCCATAGAATATCAGTTTGGGAAATCACTGACCCTCTGTCCTTACCCAACACTTGAATAGAACCTTCCCTCATTAGGTGCCCCAGGTCCTCTAAGATATCATTGTTCATGTCCCCAATTCTAATCCTAGGAATTTCTCCTACACCGAAATCTACTAGAAATGATTGTGATAGTTATTTCTTATGAATAAACCCTTTAACAACCACTAGAAGCTCTAGCTACATGGTGTCCCTTTGACCAGAATCTATCTATGACCAGTGACCACTCAAAAACCCCAACATTGGTGGGAATTACCAAGGATACTTCACTAGAAGAAATATATATCCAAAGACCCTACTTAGACATCCTTGAATGAATATAGCCATGCCAAATAAAATTGTGGGAGTTCCAAAGTAGGTATTTAACCCTCCCACTATACTTTTTCACTATTTTCCATCAATGGTGTAGCTTTATAAGATCATGAATCCAAACAGAGGACAATAACGAGGGGTTGTACTCCACCCATATCAACTCTTATAAGCCTATCCATGAGATTAATGAATCGTAATGAATATACATTAATAAAATACATCATACAAAAACTTCTACATGGAAAAGGATATATTATAGTGAAACCACCAGGTCAGTCAGTGTACGAATAAGCCTCCAAACACATATCACTATCTATTATCAGTCATCCACTTTTGGTGGATCTAGATTTTAAAAAACCTTAGTTCACTATAGTGTTGAATTCATGGAGTGCACTAATAATTTATGAATCCTCGTTCTTCTCTTCTGCTACGATATACTAGTCCAAAGTTGGGGGTTATGGTACTTGTCCACCTGGAGAAAGAATTTAATGGGATGGACCTTGAAATTAGGCCTCATCACTCATTAGATCATTTTCATGATATTAAATCTCTAGCCTAGAAGGTTTTCTTCAAATAGGAATCCAAAAAGTTTAATTAAGATGAACCATGGTTTGATGAATATATATGCATGGATATAACTCAAGTAGGATAATAATAATACAAAATGTTATATGATTCATGTATCATAGATCCCAGAAACATAGGTATCAATATGATGATTCTAAAAAAGATTCTTAGAGTACTAAATTATGGATATGTTTTTCACCACACCCAAACTGGGTTCCAATTTAGAGATCTTCACTAGAGAAACATTGAAAATACTTCCCAAAATCCCCAAAAAAATTCTTATAAGTGTACAAATATGAAATCTGTCTAAAGTAATGAACTTCTATGATACCAAATTTTCATGACCCGCTAAAATGGTCCTTGAGCTACAACAACCCCAAGACCATCTCCATAGCCTTGGGGCTAGAGAAAAAAAAACAATAGGCATAAAGAATATTCGAGGACTTCTACCAAAGTACCTTTATTTACAAACCTAAACATATCCATGTTGATTTTAAGATGAATAATAATAAAAGATTAAACATCGAGAGAATAAACCATGCATTTAAAACCTTTAGGGAATGTAAGAGCATAAAAATGTAAACATAAAGGTAAATAGGGTAAATACACAACCAAAAAAAAGTTATCCCAATATTAGAAAAATATAAAATTATTGTACTATGAGATATAAGCTTGTGATCTCCAATCCCTGACCACCATATGTGGTCTACTAATCTATGTTTCCCAATCCTCCTCTGTAATCACCACTTACCTATCCCTTTTTTTCATAATACACAACATGTGCGGGAATATACCAATCAATGGTGAGTTTATACATACCTAGTAGGACACCTTGAAAGATTATGGGTGAAAGGTAAGAGACATTATAGGAAAAGAAATCCCAAATCATAGAAAGATAGAGTAAAAAACCCATCAACATAGACACATATATACATACATATATATGCCCCAATATTTGAAAAAATGATGGAGAGAGGGGGTAACCATATCATAAAACAGCAAAAGAAAAAATTCCATTAGTTTAAAGGACTATTAGTAATTCCCAGTATCTCACACATTTCTCCAAAGAAATATCAGTGTTGATCCACACCTCACAAATGTACTGCACTATGATGGGTCACTATTCATGTGTAGAATATAAATGCACTAGTACATCAGGAAGGTTCCAATAAGTATATAGAGGACCCATTTTCTAACTCCAAACGAGGGTAACAAATAGTAAATATATAGAGGACCCATTCCCTATCATAGTAGGATGGTGCCACTCTGATGTTCGAGGGCCCATGCACTAACTCCATAGGAGTATTAAACACACTAGTCGATATAGGAACCATTACATGAATCCCTATGAGGGTTACACAATATTTAGTTTCCAGTATACAATACAATAACTACCAAACAGTGTGGTTTCCACTCTGATCATTAAAAGAGGACCCATGACCATCCTAGCATGAGGGAGTCACTCTAGTGGTCTAGGACTCAAACCACAATACTTCGGGATAGTTCCACTTAGATAGTAGATTGAGGAACCATGGACAACCAAGTAAGAGGTTTAAAATCTAGTAAATGGTATAGAACCCATGATGTTTCCAATAAGAGGGTTATAGTCTAGTGGTATAAAAAAGACTCATGCCCTGTCCAATATGAGGATTCCACTCTAACGTTTTGTATGATCCTGCTCGATCACTGCCAATATCGGCCGTCACCTAAAAAAATTTCGAACATAGAGTATCTATCATTTTATATCGAAATCCACTAACAAAGTCACTATCCAATTATACATAAAAAACACCCAGGACATGATTTTCATGAGCCAAAATTTGAGTCCAAAGAATGCATATACTAGAGACATGTGTTATTTAAAAAAGAATATAGATATACACTATGTGCAAGGGGAACCACATAGACTATGGTCCTTCCCTTATACTGTTTCATTTACATTCCAGTACCCGAATCACTTCACATGAATCCATAGAAAGACTGTAAGGGGACACATGATGTGCCACCTCAAATTGAGGTCCAACCCACTCTCTTGGTTCTGTCTACGTACATTCTTAAGTATTTGTACTTAGGTACATGACTTGTCCTCCCACACTATGTCCTACCTATGTGCCTGACGCTATTCCTATGAACCTATGCAGTGTTACATGACATGTGAACCTATTTCATGGAATGTAATCCATAATTTTTTACATAACACTAGCCCAACATCCATAGTGATACTAAATGATGTGTGTTCATATGAGTACATGTCGTGTAATGTTTGTTCTTAAACATAGATTCTCTCCTATAATTTTTTGATATTTGAATGAAACATCAAATATTTCTTTCAAGACACTAAAAATCAAATGAATGACCCCCATTAATCATTTTCATACATTCGGTTGTTGGAAATCAAACATACGATGATCCACTCAAAATCCGCATGAATATATACGCAATTCTTTCACCTGTGGAGCCTACCTGGATCTACATATCCACCATGGAATCATTCATATCCTTAAATCCATCTAAATTCATCCATATTTAGTTAATAAATTCATTACATATTAATCCATCATAAATTTTAGGGTTTCATCAGGTTTGATCTCTCCCAATAATGCCGAATCACAACCCCATACACCGATGATGAATAACACAAAGAACATAGGAGGGAAATCATAAAAACTATGTATAAACAATTCTTTTTGAATAATTATTGTTCAATGAATAAAAATTGGTATTCTGGATTTGAGAAACATTTCATAAATTGGATAAAGAAAATTTAAAATTGATTCATAGGCTCATGTGAAGGCACAATATGATCACTGATTAGAGAAATAGTATGATCATGATCATTCGTTTAATAAAATGGTGACGAAACCACAAATAAATTTTTATACCTAAATTTAGATAATTCATTAATGAATAATGTTCTCTAAAATGAAAAATAAAAGTATTTTATTTCTCGACACCACAATTCACCTGGATCCATAGTCTTATTTTCATCTAACCTCGAACCACCAATGAGCGGTGGATGAAACCTCCTCTCTAGGATCCCAGGTTAATCTAGAAAACACTATAGATCATCTATAACATGGATTAAGTACATGGAATTTGGTTTTTAGGAGATCAATGAATTATTTAAATTAATAAATTATTTAATCCACTAAATCCATCCATATATATTCATTTAATCCGAACACCCCACAACAACCCATTTATGGTCACACCGATGGTAAAACTCGAAATTTAAGCTCAATTGTGGTTTCAAATTTTCAATATGAGACTCACTATAAGATTTATCACATTTACATAAAGAACCCATGTTCATGTGATATAAATTAAATTTAATATTTTTATAAAATTAATTATAAGCACACTGATCTTTAGATCGTATTCCATCTTAGTGATTGTGTTTGAAATTATTTTTATACATATTTCGTAGAATTACAGGAAAAGATAGGGTCTCTATAAAAATATTATTCTATCACTAACCCTTAGTGAAGTTCTACATTTAATTAATCTTTATAAAACCTTCTAAATAGGATCTAGAATAGTAAAATTAAAATTATTTATTCCAATATTCAAAGGAAAATTAATCATTATATCAATAATATTGATTCCTCTGCAACAATTTTTTTATATAGTAATATTTTGTCAGAAGACACTGAAAGAGGTTAGAATGTTATATAAGAGTAACAAATATTTCATTTTAAAATTATAATATACTTTGGCCCATATTCATTACTCCCATATATGTAATCCATGTTCTTATAAAATAATTTGACTTTATCCTCTTAAACAAACATAAGATTTTTATCATTAAAAACATATTTCTTTTTTCTATAATTTGAAACCTTTTATCGATTCTAAATTTTTTATTATTAGATAAAGAATATATATATCATTACCTTATAGAAAAATAACTTTTAAATCAGATTGATTCAATTATTTACAAGATTTAGAAAAAAAAATTCTTTTTCCCTTTGAATTATCCATTTCAATATCAAACTCAAATGAAAAAACATTGTTTTATATTTGAAAAAATGAATTGTTTATGTGTTCAGAAATACTAAATCTATAATTCAATGTATAATCGAATCCAATATTAAATGAAAAACATTATAAATTGATATTGTTATGAAAAGTGAATACATACACATAAAATATTTTAGTAAATTATGCACATTCATAAGAATAAAACATTCTTAATCTTATACAAATGAAAAGTAATATTAGATAATTAATATAAAGACAAAATTCATAACAACATGGAAAAAAGACACATATATTGTAATATATGTAATATTAAACATAAAGAATCCCAACTAACAAGATCTTAAAAATATTTTTGGGTATTGTTAACTTAAAATATAACTAAAAACATCAAATTACATTTTAAAAAAATATTTAAGATATAAAAAATTACCTTTATAAAAAATTAGAATACATGAAATGGAAAATATAATAGGATAAATTACCTTAAAATAAAACAAATCAAACTCATAGATAGTAAAATATAATATATATATATATATATAATTTGAGGATATGAAAATATATCTATAATTTTATGTAATTTTTCAATAAACATAATGTAGATAACCCATGTTATAAATAATATTTTAAAAACTAATGCCTTATATCACTTTAATTTGGTATAAAAAGGGTTATATGTTTTTTAGATTTTTAATAACACCGGGGAAATAAAATTTGATTGGAAAATGTTTAAAATTAAATCAAATGTCTTTTAAAACATGTTTTATCAAAAAAATTCTACATAACCACTCCCATATGTAAAATATTTATCCTCATAAACTGATAATGAAATGAATTTTATTGGATCATATAGAAACAATAGATTTTCTTATAAAATGAAAAGTTACTTATATACTTTTATATCTATCATACATGCCCAAAAATTAATATTAGATAATAAAATCATTTAAAATCTAGATGTTTTATAAATTAATAAATTATTATTTATGGTTACTTGAAGATACATTAAAATATTTTTGGTTGCATTAAAATTTGACTCTTTAAGATAAGTACTAAATCCCGTACAAAGTCAAACCATAAACAAGATATCTATGAAAATAGTAGTAGGATGTTACAAAATATAATTTATTCATATATATGAATCTTTTAATAAATTAAATAACTATTTTACCATATTTATCTATGTTAACCATAGTTATACGGCTCATAATATTAGTATAGTATTTATTTAAGAATGATCAATTTTCATTAAAAAATCCTTTTCATATTTTATTTTGTTTAAAAATATACCAAAATAATTCTAAAATATATAAATATCGTGTAATAAATTTGAATCATTAATCATGTTTATTTTTTAGAATTTCTATATAAGATTAGAAAAATCAAGTCAAATTATTTGGCTTGATTAAAAATATATCATCATGAACACATATATAAACAAATAACATTTTTTTGAAAAAAATTTCATTAAAGATATTGTATGAATTACCAATAAAGAATACATTTGAGAAGAAGTAAAATAACTACTACATTCCACCTAATATATAATTTCTATTTAATTATATATAAATGTTTTTTATTTTTATAAAAAAAATTCCAAAACCAATTTTCAGAAAACTAATAGTTTTCGGATATAAATTTCTTCCAAAAGAATATCATTTTGAAAATAAATATTAAAACTAATAACAAAATGATTAAAGCTAATATAAAACGCATAATAAGCAAGAAAAAAATTACTTATGACCTAGATATAGTTGTAAATGTTTCCTCATAATAATTTATTTAATACTTATTATTATATTTTGTATTTAATGTATCTATATTCCATGTAATTACACATTGATAAACATGATTATTTTTAAACACCCATTTGGTTCCTATAATTGGACAGTTAATTATTCTATCAACAAACTCTAAATATTTATTTCATTAAATCTCATTTAATTCATATTAAATTTATCCAACACAATACTACTTAATAATGGTTTCATCAATATATTTAAATTAAAATTTTTATATAAATTCAAAAACATTATATAATAATCCTCACACATGTTCATGTCTGAACACCATTATGTAAACCGACAATCAAAAAATATAAATTCCATTAAATTATAGTTATCAATTTTCACAGAAGTGAACTCCCTTGTTATTCATTTAAAAGTACATTAAGATTTTGTTCATTATAACATGGAACCTAACTATTATTATTTTTAGGTTGATAAGAGTATCTGGTATCTATATATTATAGTAATCATCAGTACCATTAATGGATATTATACTCTAATTAAAAGGTTTAATTTCATCAAACATCACATTAACAAATTCATCAAATATCCTTTATTTTTTAGTTAAAACTCCTAATTATTTTTAAGTGGTAATATAATAATGTAAAGGAACTTCATCAACCTCTAGATCAAAATTACCAATGTTATCCATGGTGTTTTGAAAACAATCATTATATAAAAAATAATTATCTATACTACCTTTGGTTTCCCAAATTTCATAAATCTTAAGAATTATTCTATAAAATAATTTTATTTTGACCCCCATTTACTAAAAAGAATTTTTTGTTGACAATTTTATTAAAAAAATGAGTAAAGAATAAATATTCAATTACCATTATTTTAGTAATTTATTATAAGATATTTTTTCCTCAAAACAAAACTATTATTTTGTCATGTTCTTCAATGGCTAGATTTATATTTAATACAATAATTTTTAAAAAAATATTAAAATCATTATGTAAAATTCTCCCACTTGTTAAATTATTAGTGAAATTAATACGAAAAATTCATTAAGATAATACAAGATTCACATATTCCTATAAAATAACAATTTAATTCAAAAAAAGGAAAAAATATTAACAAAATACTTAACACCATGTCTTGGATATTTACCAGGTCTAATCATATATGTTTCCTCTAGAATTTGGGGATGATCTCATTGATTTAAGATTCAAACATTCCAAGTGGTTTCTAACGGGTTTGTTCATAGAACCGAAAACATCCAATGATTCCATTTCCATTTGGACCTACTTTCCAATGGTAGGTGCTCATTAGTTGTGGACCGATGAGGTTTATGAATTTTCATTGGTCGAGAGGATGGATGGTAGGACTCATCACACATTTTTGAGGGGAATTATTGTCTTATCCGGGACTCTCATTATAGATTTAAGTTATGTTCGTGGATCCTTTATTAAATTACCAAGTATAAAATGAGATTTCCTTTAGATCTAACAATCAATGATTGATATGTAGGAAATTTAGAGAATCTTTTATATGTATTTGAGGTTCTTCATCGATAGAGAATCATCTGTATTTGTTAGATATTCTTAGTCAATGATATCCTTCAATACATAAAAGTCTCTTGGTTATTATTATGACCATACTGGTTTTAAATCCACTCAGTGGTGCACATGAAGTTTATTGTCATGCAGAAGGACATGGATTATTTCAGAGTTGGGATCATTCCCACAGATGGGCTACCTATGTATCATTTGTTTAGAAAAGGAATCAAAACCCACGTAGTTTGAGTAAGGGAGTATGATGTTTATGATTGATGGCTCAATGAAAGATTTCATAATTACTTTTACACACTAAGCTCACGTGAGTCATGCTCGATGTGAGAAAGAAGAGGCATTGGTAAAACCAGACAATTGTTCAATGAATGTTGCAAACATAAGAGATTATTTGGGGCTTATTTATGTGTGACTGCCCAAACATATGTAGATTAAGATTTACTTCAGTGAAGAAATCCCAGAACATGGTCCATAAAAGGTATATGTACTTTATGGATATTGGAATACTCTAATCTTGGGGTTTACTCCTAAGGAAGATTCGAAAGTTAGGAGGGGACTTATGATTGGGTTTTACTCCTGAGAAGAAACTCCAAATAAAAAGTAAAGTAAGAATGATTAAGAGAAATTTAATACTGGGGCTTACTCCAAAGGAGGAGGCCCAGGTTAAAGGGATTTGAAAACTGGGGCTTACTCCTGAAGAGGAGGCCCAGGTTAAGAGAATTATAAAATTAAGGGATTTGGGGCTTACTCTTAAAGAGGATGCCCACATTTGTAGATTTGAAACTGGGGTTTATTCTTGAAAAGGAATCCCAGGTTGAAGGAATTATGGTTGGGGCTTACTCATGAGGATGATGCCCAAATTAGGGGACTTGGGGCTTACTTCTGAAGAGGATTCCCACATTAAGATAACTTGGATTACGGCTTACTCCTGAAAAGGAATCCTAGGTTAAGAGAAATTATGACTGGGGCTTACTCCTGAAGAGGAGGCCCATGTATAGGGTTCTCTCATCTTAAAGGATTAGGATGATGGAATGAAATCTCTAACTTTAGTGACATAAAGATGTGTAAATCACTAGGTTTTGAGAGATGTTCCACAGAATTCCTTTCAGATAAGGAAGTCAATCGAGAAAACACGCCCTAAATGGCTTTGAAGAGTGTTTTAAAGACGGAATCTTGAATAGGAAATGTGGAATGCCATAAGAGATGTGAAATGGGCAAGAAAGGGCACCAAAAAATAGAAGGGCGAGCAAGTTCTAAGGGGTCACACAAGTATTGCATGGGCGCGCAAGTCTTGGTCGCTCAAGTATACTTGCGCGACACCTATATACATGGGTGATCCTTGACCAGTAGAGTAATACATGGGCGATCCTTGACCAAAGCCTTTAGAATTATCCCAAGGTACTTCCAGAAGAGTGGCGCGCAAGTTTCAATGAGTAGGGAAAGAGGCGCCCAAGTGTGTCCATTTCCCTTATGGGTAAAACACTTAGGTGTGCAATTGTTAGTGAATTCTAACACTTTAGACCTTATTCCTCTTGTTTAGACCTTCCCTTCAAGGTAAAGAATTACCTTAGAAGTGTTCGGAAGAATTGAAGAAGGCACTTAGGCATTTAGAGATTTGTATCTTAATTAAGGAAAAAATCCTCCTTCAAATGGGGGGCCCACCGGGGGTATATATCAGCTGGAGAAGACCCTAGGAGATTTTCAAAGAGGGCATGCAAGTCACATGCATGACCATTTGGGCGGCACACAAGTTTACTTGTGCGACCATTCTGGAACTTGCGCGACCTATGTGTAATGTTCTCCTTGTTCATCCCTTTCTCTTTCTTTGATGATTATTCAAAGGATGAATCTTCTTTGTATGAGGTATTTCCCTTTTCATTTCATTTATACTCTTTGATGAAAATGAAGCGTCAAAAAAAGTCCCCCTCAGAGTTATATTCAAAAAGGAATGAGGATTTGACTCTGAGGAAAATGAGAAATAAAAGGAAATTAGGGTGCGCAGGGTATGGTGCTCAAATGGGCGTTGGGCGTGCAGAATGAGGGTCACCAAGAAGACACATCAAATGCTCCCACTGGTGAGACTAACCAGGATTCTAAAATATCATTGGATGATATGATGAATCTTGGCATGTCTTTCGAAGAATTTTTTGATCATGCTAATTTATCATGTGATTTAGAAGATCTTGTGCGTGAGTGTTATCATTCATCCGGTAAATTTTCTTATAATTTACACTTCTATTCATGATTGGAAATAATATGCAGTTCCATCCAAAGAAACTGCTGACCTGATAATTCCTAAAGAGGGTGTGGACATTGATGTCAACCCTACCATTGAAGAAACATTAGATCAAGTGGATCTAAACCTAGTAAACCCTCATAAGACCCATCTTGAAGATCCTGTTGAAATTGGGGAAGATGGGGAGGAGTCTTCTCAAGCTGTTGATCTACTGTTAGGTAATGATTTTACTAAGTTTTCAAGATAGAAAACCAACTTTCATTGTTCTATGAAACTAACCATACTTTTAATTGATCAAACAGGGGTATCAACTTTAATGGATAGATCTGGAGGTGAAGTCTCAATTTACGCCCAAATAGTAGTAGAAGGTGAAGAAACCAGGGTCAGGGGGGAAAGAGCAGAACATGGCACTTCCATAAGTGCATTAATCCCAGATTACATGCCCCCTATGATGATGATGTCAAATCAGATCTAGAGGTGCTTAATGTGCTTTTCTTTTCATGTCGAAAGGCATGGAACAACATATGGAAAATCATATCTGAAGTGCCTCTTAACGAGCTGTCATCAAAGATTTCCCGATTTTCGTCCATGTTCATCATACTAGGACTTGGCGGTTTAGGATATCAAGAGATCCATACTGCGGTGAGACAGGTCATCTTAAGAAGGGATCATGAGAAAAATTTCCATGAAGATATGACTAGGGTGATGTTGTCAGTCAATATCAGTGAATTTGAGGCTGCGGTATCCTGAGATGAGGCTGATTATGCTTCCAAGATGAAGGAGATGAAGCATAAGATCAAAGATAAAGTCATCCAGCAGATGCACCTTCAGCAACAGTTAGATGCTGTTACAAGGGAACTTGACCAACTCAATAATTGTTTATAGGGAGCTCAAATAAACGGTATGAAAGCAATCACAGATGCCAAGAAATCACTCCATCCGGATGAAAAGAGTAATGTTGTTCTGGTGCATGAGCTTCAAGTAGCTGATGATGAAGCTCGAGATGTTGTTCATCAAGTGAAGACTTATGTTGACAGTCTCTTATAATTTCCTAGAAAAGAGAAGAGACTCCAATATGTGGATGTCCTTTTAATCTCTTGTGCATCAACGAAAAATATTTTCATCTTCAATCATTTATGCACGCATTTCCTTTGTTACATGCCTTAGATTTTTACCTAATCCAATGGGCCTAGTAAGCATGGATTGATTTTTACTAGGATTATTATAAATAAACCTACAAACTTTGAATATTTTAATTTCTCAATATTACCTAAATCATACAAAATGTATGTTTAGTGAGCTAGAACTTGACTTTTATTCAGAGTTCCCTTGTCTTTTGTGGGCAGTTTAAAGTCATGCACGTCGGACATAAAGAGGCTAATGTTTAAGGTTGAAATAACTTTGACTAAAATGGATTAAAATTGACTCAATTCCTTTAAAATTTTTCTAAAAACATATTACCACACTCAAGTATGAGGGAATATATCTAAAATATGACTGAAGAAAATTTGAATATGATGAATGATATAAAAAAGAGCTCAAAGGCATTAGAAGAAGTAGTTCCCAAGAATGAAGTTACCATTATTTAACAAACCCATTAGGGGGTTGAATTATGTAGGGCCACCTAAGGGCATTGGCTGCATAGTAAAATAAATTTACTTTTGGCTGATAGGTCCGTTATGTAGACTACTTATGCAAGGCCTCCTAGGGGCACATGCTCCATAGTCAGGCAAAAGAACTCTCATAAATTTACTTTTCTACTACTAAGAATCCAGTGAATGTTTATGGGGATTCAACTTTTCCAAAGTATAGATTTTTCTGTATGGAAAGAGGTACTTGAATATGTAGAAGATATTTCCAAACAAGATTGGTTAAGAATTGGATGAATTTCACTCCTACGAAGGTCTGACCCAAATTTAGGGAAGGGAAAATACAAACCATATACTTGAATATTTTCATATCATGAAAAATAGTATGAGACAAATTTGTAAAGAATGGATATTTTTTGCGGATCCCTACATATCGTAGTTAAGACAACTAAGGACAAAAGGAGGTTTTCATCCTAAGAATGAAGTTACGATTATTTAACAAACCTGTTAGGGTGTTGAATTATGCAGGGCCTCCGAAGGGTATTGGCTGCATAGTCAAATAATAGCATCTTTTGGCTAACAGGTCTGTTATTTAGATTGTTTATGCAAGGCCGCCTAAGGGCACGTACTGCATGGTCAGGTAAAAGAATTATCATAATTTGTTAATTTTGTGATTAGAAGTCAGGAAAAAAGGCTTTGAAGATCTGAAAATATTTAAGGTTTGGATTATGACACATAAAAATGGGTATTGTTCAATGTATGTAAAGATACATAGATCAATGCTAACCATAATCACATTGTGGATGGGTCATGAATTGAAATATTATACTTCACTTTGTATCCCATAAATATGCGAATCAAGCCATACGTAGTTCTAGAAATACAGTTTAATGTTGTGTGGGATAAAAGTATGAGAGATCTTATTTTAGGGTCATAGTGATCAGACCATTATAAGAAATACACAGTGTGTGTTTTCATGGGGACATTTCAGCCAGGGGACTGAAAGTGGAATTTTTGGTTAGGCCAAAAGACTTGGGGCTGGATTCGAGGGACACTCGAACATTCCTACGTATCCCATAAGGATTGGAATCAAGCCCACATAATTCTAGAAATACCCTTTGTACAAATTCAGGTCATACATGTGAAGTGTGAAAGGGGACTTTAGTGAAATAATGGTTTAACCCAAGATAAATGGTTCAGGTATTGCCATGTATGCACATAATTTTTGGAATATAACATGATTAAAAATCAATGTAAATAATTATTCCCTCTTAGGAGAGGGTATCAAAGAATATTGAAGTTTATTGTCATACTGGACAAAAGTGTTTTACAGTTTAACGTCGTATAGCAAGGGAGAAGGTGAACCAATGTAAATATATTGATTCTAGGGGCGGTTTCATGAATCAACATCGTATGAGATGGAGGTGAACCGATGTAAAGAGATTGGTTTTGGGCTTGAACCTTGGGAGGTTGCCTACGTACCCAGCCTGGAAGGCGAGGATCAAAGTCTACATAGTTGAATTAAAGAATGAATTAGTGATCAAGTTGTTCTTGGGGGCAATGACCTAAAAAATGGTGTTGGGACTTACGCATGGTTAGTGGCCCATAGAGGGTGTTATGGATGAAGTTTTTTCTAAGCTCACGTGAGTCATACTCGGTGTGAGAAACAAGAGGTATAAAAAACCTTAACGATGCACAGTTTAATGTAATGTAGGACATATGAAGGGACTATGTAGTTTAAAGTCTTGCAGTTAGGACTATTGGTGCTACACAGTTTAGTGTCATGTAGTAGGGAAAAAATACAGTTTAATGTCATGTAGGATGTATTAAGGGATTTCTGTACAGTTTAGCATCATATAGTTAGGACGATGAGGACAATACAGTTTAATGTCATGTTGGGAAAAAAGAGGACTGTGCAGTTTAATGTCATGTAGTAAGGACAAAATATGACACATTTTAACTTCATGTTTAATGTATTATAGACTTTTTCACATTTTTACGTTATATTGAATGAAAAAAAGATGATACAGTTTAGTGCCATGTTGGAAAAAAGTGCGAATAGTTTAAGGTCATATGCATGGACCATGGATGGTGATGTTTAATGTCGTGATGGACGCAAGGGACATGAAAATAGTTTAAGGTCATATGAATGGACCGTGGATGGTGCAGTTTAACATCGTTCTAGACATAATGGGCATGAAAATAGTTTAAGGTCATATGCATGGACTGTGGATGGTGTAGATTAACGTCGTGATGGACATAATAAACTTATGTACAGTTTAGCGTCATGTAGTTAGGATTTCACAGTTTAACATCATGTGGGATGAAAGTAATACAAATAGTTTAAGGTCATATTTATGGACCGTAACAATGTATTTTCTTTTTATACAAAATACTTCTTTAGAAAGTTGGAATTGGTTGGAGTAGTAATGACCTCTCCATCCATTGAGATTAAAGAATAAGCTCTATTGGAATAGACCTTATGTATTGAAGAAGGTCCTTGACACTTTGGTTCAAGCTTGGGAGGATTCGTTCCTGGTATCATTGGATTTCTGAGAACTAATACCAACTCTCCCGGAACCAATGAACGAAGATGAACTATTTTGTTGAAAGCTCGTGCTATAGACATCCAAGTGGTGTAGGGTGCACAATCTTTTCTCTTCTATCCATTCCAATTGAACAAATCGCTTTTGAATTTGTTCATATGTAGATGATTGATAGAAAATTGCTACTCTAGGAGAAGGTAATTGAACTTCAATGGGAAAGACTGCTTACATTCCATATACCGGTGAATATGGAGTTGACCGCGTTGCAGTGCGGGTGGTAGTTCGATATGCCCATTAAGCATGAATGATTTTATCAGGCCATGACCTCTTATCATTATCCACTATCTTTTACAATATATTTGACAGAGTCTTGTTGAAGGCTTCTATCTGGACATTGGCCGCTGCATGATACCGAGATGAATGATTGGATTTGATGTTGTATTCTTGATACAATTTATTTACCTCGGACGAACAAAAGTTGGTTCCATTGTCCATCAATATGGTATGAGGGACACTGAATCTGGTAATGATGTTAGAATTGATGAAGCTAACAATGATTTTATAACTAACTTCATTGAGAGGTATTGCCTCTACCAATTTGGAAAAGAAGTCAGTAGCAGTAAGAATATACTTAAACGGCTTGGCCATAGCTGAAGGGTAAGGTCCCACCACATCCATTCCCCATGTGGAAAATGGCCATGAGTATTTAGCTGTATGAAGAATTTCTGGGGGTTGATGAATGAAGTTGGCATGTACTTGGCATGAATTACACTTCATTGGGAAATCAACACAATCTTGAATCATTGAAGGCCAAAAGTATCCAATCCTTCAAATCTGATCAGACAGTCTATGTCCAGACTAGTGGGCACCACATAATCCTACATGCACTTCTTTCATGAAAACCATTGTCTCTTCACTATCAATGAATCTGAAGAGAACTCCCTCAAAACCATGCTTGTAGATAATTTTCACTAAGTGATCTAGGCTATCATAAAGATTAAAATTGACCACACATCACCAGATTTGTTCTTTCCCAGCTCTATCAGGTGGAAGTGTTCCATTTTGAAGGTATTCCATGATAGGTGTCATCCATCCCGTAGTATGACCATTTGGTTCAGATATGGGACTAATTTCATTGATTTCCTCTGTTTTGGCTTGAACATAAGGTGAAAGTGTACGACGGTGGGAAATACTGATGATTGTCTCGTCCCGATTTCGATCTGCCAGAGCTATGGCTATATTAGCCAGTGCATCATCTTGATCATTTTGTGATCGTGGGACATAAGAAAATGTAACTTCTGAAGGTAATTACGCCATTAACTCTCTGATGCAACCATACAAAGGGATTAGTTCTTCTTTTCTTATTTCATAATCCCCATTGACTTGATTGATTACCAGGTCTGAATAACCTTTCACATTTAAGTGATTCACTTGTACTTGAAGCGCCAACTCCATGCATGCGATGAGAGATTGGTATTCTGCTTCATTATTTATACCACCTCCCAATAATGAGAAGGAATAGGGTAACACTGTATTTTCTGGAGAAATGATAACAATTACTAGTCCAACATTGTTGAATTTAGGATTTTCCATTTTCCTTCCTGTTGGACTTCTAGAAGCACCATCAAAGTACATTTCCTATGTTTGAAGACTTTCTTGAATAGAGAAGACTTCCTCATCAAGGAGTTCAATATCGGAAGATGTTTCTTCCACTAAAGGGTGTTCAACAAGGAAATCTTCCAAAGCATGACCCTTTATTTCCTTTTGAGACACATACTGAATGTCAAATTTCTGCAAGAAAACTGCCCACCTTACCAGACGTCCTGTAAGCATTGGATGACTAAGGATGAATTTGAGCGGGTTATTGAGAGATTCCAATTGGACCTTGTGATGTTGCAGGTAGTGTCTCAACTGCTGAACTGCAAAGATCAATTCTAGGCAGCACATCTCAATATTTGAATATCGGGTTTCTGCTTCAAGCATAGTCCGACTGATATAGTATAGGTTGTTCTCATTCCCAACATCATTCTTCTTGGCAAGAAAAGAACCCAATGATCGCTCTAAAGAAGTCACATAGAGGAAAATTGGTCTTCCTTCAATAGGTGGAATTAACACTGGTGGACTCAGGAGATAATTCTTGATAATATTGAATGCTTCATGAAATTCTTTAGTCCACTGGTAAGTGACTCCCTTTTTCATCAATTTGGTCAAGGGTAAACTTTTTCCTTCCAAATTGGAAATGAAACACTGAATATAGGCTATGTTTCCTTGAAGTCTTCTTAATTCTTTCAAATTTAGAGGAGGTGACATACCAAGGATTTAATTGGTCTTCTTAGGAATGACTTCAATACCACGATGGCGTACAACAATGCTGAGAAATTTTCCTGAGGTTACCACAAAAGCACATTTTATGGGGTTTATCTTCAAATTATGTTGCCGAAGTTTATGGAATATGTCTTGCAAATTAGATAAGTGATTATAACGTTGCCTGAATTTGACCCCCAAATCATCCACATAACATTCAATGAACTTCCCTAAAAAGGGTTTGAAGATACGATGCATGGCATGTAGATATGTTTCGCCTGCATTCTTTAGACCAAAGGGAATTACCTGATAAAAAACACACCCTTAGGGGATCTTAAGGATGTATATTCTTCATCTTCTGGAGCCATTTTGATTTTATTTTACCCGGAATATCCATCCATGAAGGAAAGTGCTTCATAGCTAGCAGTTGCATCAATTAGGAGTTCTGTTATTGGAACTGGAAAATCATCCTTAGGACAATACCGATTAAGATCACTGAAATCAATGCAAACTCTGATTTTCACATTCCTCTTTTTCACTAGGACAATATTATCCAACCACTTGGGATATTTAACTTCTATGAATAAGTTAGCTTTAATGAGCTTATCCACTTCAGCATCAATTTTGGAAGCATAGGTAGGTTGTGTTCTTCTAGAATCTTTTTTGAATCCTCGATGTTCTTCTGGAAAACCCAAATGATGAGTGGTAACATCAGGATAAAGACATGGAATCTCTGTATAGTTCCAAGCAAATATATCTCTATTTTGCTTTAGAAAGGAAAATTACATCTCTTGTTCTTCAAGAGTCATGGCCGCACTGATTAAAGTGGGGAGTGGATCTACTTTTGTACCCCGATATATTTCTCTGAGTTCATCCACGGTAGTAGAGATACCCTCTTCAAATGCTAGAGGAGCATCTCTGAGATCTTCCTCTTCTTCTTCAACATGTGTTATTTATTCTCCTTCTACTTGCATAGTAGATGCTGAAGCATAATTTTCATGATCAGAAGAGACATTAAAATTTTCACAACTTGAAGAAGAAGCTTCCATTTCCGACCCAAATGATGATGAAGGGTCTTCCTTGGGTAATAAAGAAGAGATGGTGGATTGAGAATCGACATCATTGTTCACCTCTAACTTTTCTATATCTTCTTCTGGCCTGGTTGGTGAAGTACAGACTTGCTGGATTTCAGCAGATGAAATGAAGACATCTCTATTTGAGAATTCATCATTGCTTGGTGGATCACCACTTTCTCCCATGTTGCCTGGTTTGATTGTCATGATTGACATTATTGAGGTTTCCATAAGAGTATTTTGATTTGGGTCTATCCTGTCAATTTTACTGATAGGCTATACATAATCTGTACTCACATGTGTTTATGGGTTTACTGTAATCTTTTCCAAACCACATGGAGCATTAACTTTGATAATCACCTTTGTTGTGGATTCCTCCATTCCCCTCATGTGGTAGAATTCTGCCTCAATGTATTGAGATTCAGATGTCTTGAACATGGAATTATCACCATACAATGTCCCAACTTGACCATAAAAACAATATTTGAGACATTGATGGTATGATGAAGGGATAGTCTCATGTTGATGTAGGTAGGGTCTTCCAAGAAAGCTATTGAAGGCTGAGTCTTGATCAAAAACCATGAGATCTGAATTGGACACAAGATCTCCAAACTGAGTTCTGAGTGTAATCTCGCCCAGTGTTTCTTGTTCATTTTTATCATATCCGTGTAACATCACAGTTTAAGGTGATAAATCATATTCCGTGAGGCCCAATCGACGAAGTGTACGAATGGGCATGAGGTTGACTCCTGAACCCTAATCAATGAAAGCTCTTTGGATGTCTACGACATTGACCATCCTAGATAAGTACAAAGGTCTAATATATACATGCAAGACATAATATTCATCTTCATCAGTAAAAGACATTACTTCATGGCATTCTGAAGTATTATTCTCTACATGGTAGACTTTAGCTGCATCAATTTCGGTCTAATAATCCTGAAGACTTGACAAAGCCTCTATGACTGCCTCTCGAAGATCCTTTGATAAATTCAAGGCATCCAGAATAGATAACATGGTCGGTAATTGGGCCAGGTGTTTCGATATATCATACTTCTGCTCCAAATGTATGTGTTTCCCAATAAGAACATGTGGTTTAGCAGGTGCCTTGGAAGTTGATGCTTTGGAATTTGATGCATCTTGTACCGGGATAGGAATTGGTAATACTCCTGGCTTTGGAATATTAGACTGATTAGGTCTATTTACTTTCTGAGAGGAAGAAGATGGAACCTTCAACCAATCTTCCAGAATAATTGTGCCAGGACTGAGTCTACCTTGTGTGGAAGAACTTGTTTGTTCTTGTTGAGATTTTTGAAGGGCTCTAAATGAGTTTCTTCCGCATACGTAGTTCTTGCAAGGGTAGAATTGGAATAGTGGCCTCTGAAAGATCCACGTCTTCTAATGTATCATGAGCCTCTGAAAATTCCTTTGATTCCTCTATTTGATATAGTAAATTCGGGCACATAAAAATCGAATCAGAAAATGGAATATGGATCTATTAATTGAATCATATTAACAGAACCGAAAATCAACTCTTCATCTGATGATGAATCTGCCTGAATATCCTGTTTAGGATATACCGTTTGGTGGGGCAGTGCTCGTTACTTCGAATTAGATGACATGAAATCTACCAAAGTCAAAGAAAACTTAGGCTTTGACACATACTCATCTTCTTCTGATTGTTCCTCTTTCTTGGAATTGTGCCGTGTCATTATGGATTTTCCCTCTAATGAAGAGGGTTTTTTTGTGGCATTCATGGAAGAAGGAACAATTGTTTTATTCAATTGGGTTCGCAAAATAGCATGAGTTCAGTTGATCATCTTTCTGACCATCCAATCATCATATTTTTGTGCATTTGTTTCCTTAACTTCTTCCCACTCGCCTTCCTCCTCTGGAACTATAGCAGTAACACATGCTACCTGAGCTGAAGAAAATTTCAGTTTGACTTGTCCCAAATCAACCATTTTTTGCAGGAGGTCCTTAAAAACAACACACTCCTGAATGGGATGCCCCAACATTTGATGAAACAGGCAATATTTGGGATGGTCTTCATCTCTTTTTTGTTTTCCCTCTTGGGCCTTTGAAATTGAACAAAATTATTTTCCGAAGCCAAAATGAAATAACCAGGAACTCATTCATTTTGGAAAGAGTAAAAATTGCTTTTCAAATCCTCAAATTGTTTTTGTCTTTTATCTCTTTGATCATCTTTACGAAATGGCCTCTATTGCTAACACTCAGGAGGTGGAGCCCTTTGAGAAGATGAAGGTTTTGAAGTCAAAGCAGGTGTAGGTGCTTGATTAAGCATAACTGTAGCAGTTTCTACTTTACCCATTCTCCTACCTGGATTTTATGGAATTATATGAGATTTATCATTAGTATTTATAAGAGAATCTTAAATCTGTTGAGCGATTGAAGTAAGGTCTCGAAACCCTCCTGTTTATTTCATAGGGATCAACAGTCTGCGCAACTCATCACATAAATTTTCCACACATTTTGGCAACAATTCCTCTTGAGGGAGTGCTAAGCTTATAGAATATGTTAATACCTTCCAGCAAGCAATTAAATCTGAGACCCTTTCATTATCCCTTTTCTTACAGTTTTTAAGATAAAAAACTGTTGTCTTTGGAAATGCTGTACTGAATTAAAGAAGAAATCTTTGGCGGAGATCCTCCCATCTGGTAATTGTCTGAGATTGCAAGCTTGTGTACCAAACAAAAGCTGGTCCTTGCAAGGTTCACATTAAGCATCTGAGTTTCACTGATTCTTACTGTCCAGAGTTCCCATTATAGGATCTCAACAAGACACTTAATGCATCAAATGTTGTTCAGGTTCTCCTGATCCAATGAAAATATGGAATACAGGGTTCCCAAAACAAGATGGGGGAGGGATTGAATCTACCCATTCAGGGTAAGCTCTCTTTTTTGGTTTAACCTGCACACGCTGCCATTCCATAGTCTCTAACCGAGCTGTTAATGACTCAATGGTAGTTATTAACTTTTGATAAACATCTGGTTGAACATGGACTTGGGATGGTTCAATAATTGGAGTCTGGATAGGTATGGTGACTGGTACTGCAACTGATGGTAGCACCACTGATTGTTGTTGCACATGACCCATAGGATTAGACCTGGGAGGGTTTACTGATAGGGGAGGACATTCTTGATCCATCCCAGTAACCACAACAAACTCCCTTGGCTGACTGACTCCAGCACGCTTAGTAGTAAGACTACCCTGAAGTAGTTCTGCATTCATCCTCCTCAATTCCATCATTTCATCCTCTTATTGTGCAAATCGTTTCTCTAGTGTGAGCGATTGGCCTTCTCCAGAGGAAGGGTATATAACTTGATTCATTCCTTTCCCCTTGTTGGATCCCTTTCGGAGAGTGGGAAGTGGGTTGCTTGAAGGATTTCCTAGGTTCTGAGTAATCCTTTAGTTTCATGTATGCACACCTTCTTCATTTGTGTCTGTGCGTACACCTTCTTGAGCGGGAAACTCTTCATCTGATCCCTCTGAGTGAACCTTGTTTTGTGGATCAACAACAACAACATTGATGACATTGATTGATTCATAATTAATTGGATATCTTCTATCGTCATTTCTACAATATTGTATTTTTCCATGTCCTTGATGAGACATTTCCTTTTGTTGATTTGATCCATCAGGAACTTCTTGACGAACCGTAATTTAGAGGGAACCTCATGATAATTTGGCTCTTTGTTCCTCCTGAGGATTCTTCCCCAATCAAGAGAAGATTGAATTTATCTAAGGGAGAGATTGAGGATTTGAAAAAATCCCCAGTCCGGTGGACTGGGGCTGTCCCTGCTCAACTCCTCAAATCCTATCTGTTGATTCTAAGGTTTGAGTTAAAAGAGTCCCCAGTCTGGAAAAATGGGGTGGCTTTTGAGATTCTATATCTGAGACCTTCTTGAAATCTATCCTGATCTTGCGGACCTTAGTCCAGAAATTAGCTGGATGTATCAATCGAAATCCACGTTTTTCACCCGGCTCAAAAGATAGTTGGATGATTTCTGACACTTCTATCACTTGGTGATGTGATTGATCCATACGAGAGGTATGTTCAATATTATCGTTTGCTTGATACTAGACTAATTCAACAACTTTTTCTCTGTATGCTTGATTTTGAGAGGAACTAGTTGATGCCTGTTCTTGGGAACGCTCTTGATTACAAACAAAACCCACTGACTGTGGTCGGCCATGGGAAATAACATTTCATGAGACCATTTTTGGTGGGCTTTACAGACAGGAGAGTACAATGAAATGTAATGCTCCATGATTACCCCATCCCCTGATATGAATACCATATGGGGAATTGGAAATTAACTGGCGTAATCTTCTTAGTGCGCCAAGGCCTGAATGTTGAAGGGCTGTCTGCTGCCTTTCATCCTTCAGATATCGAGAAACCAAGAGAGATGCCAAGTCATTTTGG
The DNA here is from genome assembly GCA_963277665.1 of Viscum album. NCBI lineage: Eukaryota > Viridiplantae > Streptophyta > Magnoliopsida > Santalales > Viscaceae > Viscum > Viscum album. The sequence continues at coordinate 1,783,185,516 of OY728150.1, forward strand.
CATTGTAACCCTTCTATTATCTTGAAATGATATTCATATTCATCATAAGATAATAATTTATTTTTCAACTGAAAAATAGTTTTCCATATGTTGAGACGAATATCCTGAATTCCATCTTCTATCAGCATCTCTGGAATGTCATAGTGACAGTCAGCCAGAGGCCAAAACATGGCTGGCACATCACATTTCTCCAGTTGTTTTGTCATGTTCATCATTTCATATTTATCATATAATAAAGGCTCTTCAACCTATTTAGACCAGATCTAGTTCATTCTTGTTTCTTCATCAGATTCAATAAGATCGGTAGATAATTCACTGGTCAAACTAGAAGATGAACAACCCAAGGGTGGTTCGATGAATGACCTACACCCCAGGCTATCTTCCGATTGAAAATGTGTTTCACCTGATAATGGTAAAGCATCAGACATAACTGGATTCACATTTTCAAGTGCCTCAAGATAAGAGGGATTTCTCATTACTACATTTTCTGTTGGAGAATTTTCTAGGCAATGTGAATCAATACTACAGAGAGGACTTTCGCAGTGAAATTCATCATCATGGGGAGGACCACCAGGTTGGGTTACAGAAAAAGATGAAACATTTTTCTCGTTGGTCTTCTAGCCACACAGAAGATTGTTTTGGCTCTCATCTGAAGATGAATCTTCAAGATTGACTGAATTGTCATGAATCAAGCCTTTATGAGGAAGTGTCTGGTGTAGACTTTCAGAATTAATGTTCCCACTATTGGGAACATAGAGAGATGAATCTTTAGTTGCAATAGATAATTGTCTAAGTGAATCAAGAACTCCATCATCGAGTAGGCCTTGTTATAGATTGTCCCTTGATTTATTGACTTTGCTGAGGGGGTCTTCCTCTTAGATGCCTTCTTACTCAATTTGGCAGGTGTGTGTTCCTGCTCAAGAGAAATGATCAGGTTAGGCTGATTATCTCCACTCTAACCAGGTGTATGTGCCTGACTTGGTTGTCCGTATGATAAGGGGGGGTACGCCCCACAACCCTCTTGGACTAGAACATATGTGTTCGTTTGTTCCGGAGTGAACTATTGATGTGTCACTCCACTGGTAGGGATAAATTTATGTGTCTTTCCCTGAGATTCTGTTGAAGCTGTTATAATATCCTGGCAGGCATCCAGAATATGAGTAGGGACTTGCTTCTGCTCTTTCACCATTGACAGAATGTGCCTGGTGACTTCAGCAGTCAGAATGAAGATATACGTCCATTCCATTCTTGAAGTAGGTGTATGTGCCTGCTCCTGTCTTAGATTTCCTGTCAGTGAATCCTAGTGGTACTCATGTGTGGGGGCAGAGAGTTGAGTCTGCGACCAGTTTGTCACCAGAGCTTTCCGACTGACTTCTCTGAGTGCTACCAAACGAGAATGTTGGTAGGCTTGATCAATACTAGTAGGTGTATGTGCCTACGTATTTCACTTTTCCGAACGTGGTTGACGATCTCCATCATATGTAGTCAGACGAGCCTACTGACTAACTGATGATTTATAAACAGGAGTATGTTCCTATCTATAGTACTCCACCAGAACTGCCTGGCGGGATTGGCGTGATGCTGCCAGATGAGTTTGCTGGACAGTGGAATTAAAACGAATGGGTTTGTGTGCCCGCTCGTTGCTTGCCACCAATTTAGGTTGGTGGACTTCTCTGAAAACGATAGAGATAAGAACCTTATCACTATTAACCGGTTGTCCCCTCAGGGGGTTCGTCTTTCCTACTCAGGTTCGAGGAACCTGAGATGAACGACTAGAGTCGATACCCTCATCATGTTGAGGGTGCACTGTCGGACAAGTCTGGTGGAGATTGTTGATGGGAGCCCTCTGGAAGGACTCCTGTCTCCTTGAATTAAGGCCTTGAGGGACCTGTTCATTCACCTCCTCAGAATATGGGAGTGAATAGTGATTGTGTTCTGGGGATAATGACCCGAAATGGTTAGAGACGGTGGTTAGCACCGAATGCTTCTCCATCACTGGTCGTCGCTGTCCGGACAACCAGGTTGAATTATTGACTTAGAGGGCTTGTCGAGCAGCCTCTAGAGTCAGAATAGTACCATTTTGATGGTACACTTTAACCAGAGCATTTGATACCCAGTGTTAAAGATGCTGAGTAGGTGATTTCGTCCTCAGAGAAGATGAGGATCCAGCAGGAGTAGCAGCAGTGACATTCGTAGTAGACGTTTTCACAGCTGAGGTATTCATAGATGTGGACTTAAGAAAATTCATTCCCATAATGCATAAGATCTTGGAAAAGAGTGCCTATTTGATACAACAGACATAATCAAGATAAGTCCAGACACTACATCTTTTGGATGAGAAAATATGTTGTTGATTGCTTTTTCGAACCTCTCATTGAGTTTAAATAGGGGCCTAACAAATAAGCAATGCATCATTTTAACTTGGTTAAGGATTCAGGTCGGGTTCACCATTTTTTCCCTCTAGAATTGGGGATGATCTTATTGATTTAAGATTTAAACATTCCAAGTGGTTTCTAATGGGTTTGTTCATAGAACCGGAAACATCCAATGATTCCATATCCATTTGGATATAATTTCCAAAGGTAGGTGATCATTATATGTAAACCGATGAGGGTTAGGAATTTTCATTGGTCGAGAGCATGGGAGTTCGGACTCATCACACCTTTTTGAGGGGAATTATTGTCTACTCTGGGACTGTCTTTATAGATTTAAGTTATGTTCGTGAATCCTTTATTAAATTACCAAGTATAAAATGAGATTTACATTAGATCTGACAATCAATTATTGATATGTAGGAAATTTAGAGAATATTTTATATGTATTCGAGGTTCTTCATTGATAGATAATCATCTGTATTTGTTAGAGATTCTTATTCAATGATATCCTTCAATACATAAACGTCTCTTGGTCATTATGATGACCATACTAGTTTTAAAGCCAGTCAGTGGGGCACTTGAATTTTATTGTCATTCATAAGGAAATGGATTATTTTAGAGTTGGGATTGTACCGACAGATGGGCTACCTATGTATCCTTTGTTTAGAAAAGGAATCAGAACACACATAGTTCAAGTAAGGGAGTATGATGTTTATGATTGATGGCACAAAAAAAGATTTCATAAAAACTTTTACACTCTAAGCTCACGTGAGTCATGCTCGGTGTGAGAAACAAGAGGTATTGGTAATACCAGACAATTGTGCCATGAAAGATGCAATCATAAGAGATGATTTGGGGCTTATGTATGTGTCACTGCCCAAACAGATGAAGATGAAGATTTACTTCAGGGAAAAAAATCCAAGAACAGGGTCCATAAAGGTATATGTAATTTATGGAGATTTGAATAGTCTAATCTTGGGGCTTACTTCTATGAAAGATTCCCATGTTAAGAGGGGACTTATGTTTGGGTTTCACTCCTGATATGGAAGTCCAAATCAAAAGTAAATTAAGACTGGTTAAGAGAAATTTAAGACTGGGGCTTACTCTAAAGGAGGAGGCCCTAGTTAAAGGGATATGAAAATTGGGGCTTACTCTTAAAGAGGATTTCCACATTTGTAGATTTGAAACTGGGGTTTATTTCTGAAAAGGAATCCCAGGTTGAAGGAATTATGGTTGGGGCTTACTCCAGAGGAGGATTCCCAAATTTGGGGACTTGGGGCTTACTCTTAACAAGGATGCCCGCATTAAGATAACTTGGACTGGGGCTTACTCTTGAAAAGGAATCACATGTTAAGGGAAATTATGACTGGGGCTTACTCCTGAAGAGGAGGCCCATGAATAGGGTTCTATCATCGTAAATGATGAGGTTGAATGAATGAAATCTCTAACTTTAGTGACATAAAGATGTGTAAATCACTAGGTTTTGAGAGATGTTCCACATAATTCCTTTTAGATAAAGAAGTCAATCAAGAAAACATGCCATAAATGGATTTGAAGAGTGTCTTGAAGAATGAATCTTGAATAGGAAAGGTGGAATGACATAAGAGAGGTGAAATGGGCAGGAAGGGTACCCAAAAATAGAAGGGTGCTCATGTCCTAGTGGGTCGCGCAAGCACTTCATGGAAGCGCAAGTCTTGGTCGCGCAAGTATACTCGCGTGACACCTATATACTTGGGTGATCCTTGACCGGTAGATTAATACTTGGGTGATCCTTGGCAAAATCCTTTAAAATTATCCCGAGGTACTTTCAGAAGAGTGGCACGCAAGTTTCAATGAGTAGGTAAGGAGGCGCTAAAGTGTGTCCATTTCCCTTAAGGGTAAAACACTTAGGAGAACAAGTGTTAGTGAATTATAACACTTTAGACTGTATTCATCTTGTTTAGACCTTCCGTTCTAGGTAAAGAATTACCTTAGAAGTGTTCGGAAGACACAAAGAAGAGACTTGGGCGTCAAGAGATCTGTATCTGAATTCTGGAAAAAACCCCCCTTCAAATGGGGGGCCCACCGGGGGTATTTATTGGCTGGAGAAGACCCTGGGTGATTTTCAAAGAGGCACGCAAGTCACATGCGTGACCATTTGGGCGACACACAAGTATACTTGCGCGACCATGCTTGAACTTGCGCTACCTATGGGAAATGTTCTCCTTGCTCATCTCTTTCTATTTTTTTGATGTTTATTCAAAGGATGAATCTTCTTTGTATGAGGTATTTTCCTTTTAATTTCATTTAGACTTTTTGATGAAAAAGAAGCGTCAGCAATATACATATAGATAACTGAAAATTGTCAATCATTGATATCATGATCTATTTATTTTAGTTAATATTTTTGTTTTGTTCTGATTTAACATCCATCAAATATTCTATTTTCATCAAACCATAATATATAAAAATACTAAGTTTAATTCATCTAAAAAATATGCCAATTTATAAAAATAAATATGTATAACTTTTCAATACAGAATTAAAGATCAATCAAATGTTTTATTAAACATATAATTTTTTTTCTTTATGTGGTATCAGGATCAAGACTAAAATCTTTATCATTTCATAAATTCATAAATATAATGAATTTATATTTATAAACAGAACAATAATTATAAATAAATAAAAAATATAACCATAATTATAAAGATAATAAATTATTATTATGTTTTATTGTAGATATTAAATATATTTAATTTAATTTGATGAGAATATATTTGGGATTTCAATATGAGCAAACCTGAATAATATTTTAATTTTAATTGTCTCCTTATGTACATTTTCCTCTAATAAATTTTTCTAGTGTATAAAATTTTTAGATAATATCAAATCAAATTCTATGAATAACCATTTTCTATATAGTAGTTTTATCATTTTCCTCAACCTTCCTTCCCTATAAAAATTTCAAACATTTATCCTTTCAAACAAATACTTTTATGTATAGAAATGTAACTAATTAAGGATTTATGAATCCCAATTGTATTTATTTGAGAATATTTTTCAGCATTAACATTAATGTAATTTCTTAATTAAGATATTTTTACCACACATTATAATTACAGATATATTAAATTATTATTGTAATTATATATTCCTATGATTCCTCAATTTATGTAATTAAAATTAGAAAAAAATATATATTAGACGTATGAATATATAACATTATATTGAATTAGATTTTAACTGTATATTTCAATCTATTTTTTTTATAATATTTTTAACTAATAATAATTATAGTATGTTATATATTTTCCAAGGAAATATTTCTAAAAGCCAAATTTATTGAAAAATATTTAGAAAACAATTCATCAATGTTATTATCATATTATGTAATAGAATATTTATCATTAATATATTTTTATTTCAAATGAAAAATATGATTAAATATATTATGGTTTTTAGAAATAATAAATTCATAATAATTTTGAAGGTATTTATTCTCTTTCTTCAAATAATTATGATATCATAAATTTAGAACCACTAATTATAATGTTTATCAAAATGATATTCATTAATATTCATTATAAATTAGAAAATTTAATATATCACATTGGTTTGTGTTATTAAAGAAACTTTAGATTGTTTATTTGATTTATAATTATAAGAATGAAAAATAAAAATATTACATATGTTCTTAGAATAAGTCTACTATTATTTTATTAAATTTTCCATTATTTATATAATATAATACTATAAGATATTTTAATTTACATTTCATTACCTTTTTGAGAATAAGAAAGATTGGTTTTATATGTCGATTTATATTTTTTTCATAATTGCTAACCACTTTTGAAGTTCCATTACACTTATTAAATTTATTTAATGATTATTGGAATCATTTTCTTCTCTTGTAATTTTTTTGGACCTTTCTTCCTACCAATAAATTTCATCACCACATATAAAACTATTTAAATCACTTTCATTAGTTTATTTATAAAATTGTTCGTTGACTTTTTTTTCACCCATAAAATATATTATTCTAAGAGTAATACTTTAATATTTAATATTTTTGTATTTTCTATCTCAACTTAAATTTTATCCTCATATGTCATTAGAGTGACAATTTGGTTTTTCATTTATGAGATCTAATGAGTGTAACATGTGTAATTGTTGATAATATATAAGTTATTATTTTATGAAATAAAATAATATATTAAAAGAAAGAACCTATTTAGGCACTACAGTCCTATACATTGGAACGTTAATGACTATTTATAAAATTATATAATTAAATGAAGTAATTAATGCTAAATCGAAATTTAAAAAATATTGAAATATATATTGGATGTTTTGTACTATAATTTTCATGCATTTTATTTAATTCATAATGAGAAAAAATAATTTTTAATATTTCTAAAGTAGTATTACATTGCGAATCTCTACTAAATTCATTTAAACTGAAACAAAATCTAATAGCTTTTATAGCTATTGAATTAAAATTAAATTTAGCTCATTGATCTATAATGCATAATTTAGGTTCTAGAGTATATATTTTTAAGGTTTCACCTTATATATTCAATCATTCAATCATACATTTCGTATATAAAATGTCAAACATATTTTTCAACAACCTTAGTTGTCTCTCTCTAAAAATGTTTTATCAACTAGAATCTTTAATTTTTGAGATAATAAATTATAAAAAATTATTGAGACACTCTAAAATATCCATTATCCAAAGTAAATAAATCCAAATATTTTCAATGATTTGAAATTGTTTCTTTGTTTTATCTTATTCAATGACCAGAGAGGGGGTGAATTGATTTACTGAAGTTTCATTTTTAAAACATTAATCAACCCTAATAAAATTTTCTAGATTAACCATTTTTTTTATATTTTATATTAAATTAAAAAATTATACAACAAAAAGAAATATTTTTATTCTCGTTTAGGGTCTTGAAGGTAATCAAACACTCCTCTCTACCAACAACCAATACTTTTTTAATGATTTTATTAATATCCTTTTTTGGAGATCATGACAATTGAGTACAATAAATTGAAACTTAGTATCCTTACGAAATGTAATATTTCAACTAGTGCATTTAAAATTATACCTTACATGGCCTCATAATTCTCACAATTATTACTAAATGTGATCACTCCAAAAAATATTGAAATATTTTTCAGTAGATGATTAAATTTAAAATACAATTTTGATAATTTTTTCGATAAAATAATGATATTATTTGGAAAATATATATTCTCTATGTGTATATGTTTTAAATGGGATAAATATACATAATCATATTTTTAAAAAATTAATAGTTTTTTATAATATTTAATTATTTTTTTCCTTATTAATTATTGAATAATAACTTTTAAAAACAAATTTTTTTTATGAATAAACGCTTATCCAGGAAGTTAATATATCATGAAAATTCTAGTGTTCTCCTAGAGTATGAATTAATAATGACATATTATTGTTTTTATAACTTTTATCATTAAAAAAATGTAAATAATTATAATTTAATTTCATTTAGTTTTTTTAACACCACTTATAATTATCTTCTTAGAATCATTGGTATCATAGAACATGTGAGATCATTGTATGAGGGAGGGATTAGCCAGTTATATCTTTTTATATTTTATGAATAGTTACATATAACTTGATATAAAATGTGGATTAATTCCTTGACCCACTATTCCATTGTATTATTTCCCTACTCATATTATGATTCGTGTAAAAGGTATAAGACATAATAATTTTGAATCATTGATCTCAACCTGAGCATACACCTAAATGAAACATGTGATGCACCCTAGTTATGGATTCCTCTACTATTAATATATTCATTTTCAATGACGTAGTATCACTCTATGGTTACATAAAATCACATCATGTAATACAATACCCCCCAAATGAGATTTATTTTTTTCTCATAGTTTCAATCCACAAATTGGTTTATGTTACTCTCTCAAATAACTTAGTCCAAAAAAATTCAATGACCCACACACATAATACATCGAAAAATCCTTTAAAAAATCATTTAGTAGTTTTTTCGTTCCCCAAATTATTTATGTGGAACACATCAACTAATATTATTCTTCTACTAGACATTATAAAGTGAATAACTAATTTTTCTATAACTTTTCATTTGACTCTAACGCCCTTTTGGAGTTTCTTCTAGTATTATTTTTCATTACCACATGATTTTTTCTAAATTTCTTCCAGAATCAGACATAGAAACAAGTAACTCATTACAATGTGAGTTATTACTAACTCAACTCTTTAAAAGATAATAAAATAAATAGTATTCAATATTAATCGTATATTCAATCACTTTAATAGAACAGTGTGTTAAGATCCCTCCTAATACTCTCGAGCATATTTATTATCTCATAAAAACCATTCTATATTTATAAAATAATAATATTATTATTATTCTCATTAAATTATGGATATTATCTCACATTTCATTTTATAAAAATATAAATAGTTTATCCTTACTCATTTTTTTTCAAATATCATGGTTATGATAATTAGAATCACTTAAACACTCATCAATTGAAATCATTTATTTTATAAATATCCAAAATATGTATTCATTTTTTATTCCTAGAACATCACATGTTTTTTTAAAATAAGGGTTAGCTTTCTATATTTTATCATGGAATTAATTGTTTAATTTTTTTGTCCATATTTCAATAGATAAAAATATAATTTCATGCATGAATATCATCTGTACAAAGTCTCATCTTAGGGATTCAATCATGGAACACATAGGGAGAATTGTTCTATCACTATTACTGAAATATTATTTTATTACTATTTAATCACCAAGAATAACTTATCTGTCCACTATACGTAGATTTCAATTTCATCAAAGAAATTCATTCTCAAATTCCTTTATTTCTAGTGAAACTGATTGTATACCATTGATGCTTGAACAAAAAACTTGTTTCACCTTTTCGAGGGTTCTCTCCAACTTTTGTTGTGAAACTAATTTCACTAGTCATATAAAAATGATTATAAGATGTTTCAACTATATGGACCATTTATTTTCATATATTAACAATACATAACATTTACGAAATACATTAAACAATATACAATTAGAGGACTAAAGGCCGTACTAGTCTAGTGCCTTGAGAAAATGGAAACATAAAAAATAGTACATAAGTGAGCTAAATTATCTCCCACTAGGGAATTCTTGACTATAAACCTTATTATACACATAAAATAGAATACATATTTTTCATAACATGGGGAAATGAAACATAAAAAAAGTTAAATTAGATTCTCAATAAGGGTAAGTAAGGGAGATATGTAAGCACAATATTGAGCATAAGGCTATGCCAAAATGATTATTAAAATAGAATATCATATCCTGTATATCAATGTTCATAAAAAATAATTAGGGGATAAATATTTATATTTCATAAGACTTTAATCATATGTAAATGAATAATTTAATCCATGAATGAATAAAATAGTAATAAGACATGGAATTATGAAAAACAAATAAGAATATAATATGATTTCTATAGTAGCCAAGGGATTTCTTCCACGACCATATTAGTAGAATGGGATAACTCCCCATACCTTCTTGGTAGTAGTGGTTCACTCCATTGGATATCTTTGTAACATGAGTTCACTCTTCATACCATCTTGGGAGTCATTGTTCACTCCCATATCCATATTACTATCAAGGATAACTCCCAAGACAATCTTATTCTATATCGAGAGATATAAATCATTACCCAATGCATTGGTGGAAGATATTGGTCTTGTTATAGTGAAATCATACATACATTTAAAAAATTATCAATAAAAAGAATATCAAAATACATATAAAAAATGGGTAGCATAAACTTAAAATCATATCACAACCTATGGAAAATGATGCTAGTTTCATAATCCTTTAATCAAAAGAATCTATAGTGAAATGAAGGGAGGTTAAAATGTATATTCAGTGTGAAAGAGAATAAGGTTTCATAAAAATAATTCCTTAAAAAAATAAAACATTCACAGAATGAATATTAATTGAGACATTTAATCGTTTCTTAGAAAGGAATGAGTGACACGAAAGGATGCCATTTTCGATTGGAAATTATTTCGAATAATATTTTAAAAAACATTTTTATGGAAAATATGATTTCGGCATTTAAAACTCTATTTAAAACATAAAAAGATTTCAAAAACCATTTTACTTCATAACTATATTCATGGAATTTTTAAAAACAATTTAGAAATTATTTTTCAAAAACATTTTTTTAAAATAAAAATGAATTCCGACCGAAGAGATAAATACAATCAGATTATACTTAAAAACACTTTATTAATTATATTAAGTACCCGTGAGTGGTAAAATTATACTAATACATTGATATATATTGATTAAACATAGGTGAATGAGACATATAATAATTCTCGGGATAATTAGCACAATATTTCATCAATGTAATCATAATCATTAATAGTCCTGAAAAGCGATGATATCATTTTAATAAACTCTTTATACTTGGTAAATTTGGATCATACTGTCCATTTTAAAAAAGGAGATTACATGAATATTAAAGTATCATTAAAATAATGTGATTCATGATATAATATTTCAAATTGAAGTATATACACCTCAATAAATAATGTAGGTGAATAAAAACAAGTGTCTCAAAGAAGGGAAATTATGACAATAATTTCTAAACAATTTGGAAACATTTTAAACATTTAACTCATTAAATAAATATCATAGAATGGATATTTAAATACAAAAAATTTAATAATAGTAATATTTTATTTCATTCATGGGTAGTATATACACAAAAAAAATAAAAGAGTGGTGTCCAAGGCATGTATCTCACAAGAATAAAGGGTGAGATGAAATTTCCCTTACCTTGTGCATTCGATCCCTTTTTACTCATAAAATATGTATTTATAATAAATTTTTGTTTACTATAAATATTTTAAAGAATAAAATTCTTATATATAGTACCATATTTTAATTGATTATGACCTTATATTACCATCTATTTAACCATTCTATGTTATAGTTTCACTTCGGGTAATATCTTCTTTGATCTTTGCATGTGTCTTAATTTTCTATATATTTGGTCCTTATTCATATATAAAAACATAATGAATTTAATAAATTATATAAACATTATTTATATTCATTATATCATTATTATGATAACATATAGAATATAGAAGTATGAAATTGAATACACTGTTTATGGAGATGGTAGGCCATACGTACGCAAGGACAATGTTTCTATTTAATAATCTTATTGGAAGAATGATAGTAAATAAATTATAATTATATATATTTATATATATATATAATTATTCTAGTAGCTCTATTATATCATATATAACATATAATTTCAATACACAAATCCTTAATACATTCATTGTTTTGTGTGAATGAATCCCATCAATTTGAGGGGGCAGTAGTCCACACTTCTGCAAACAAATTATCATGTTTACACCAAATGGGAAATATAATAAAATTTGATGTCAAAAGATTAAATAAGATTAAATAAATAATAAATATCATATATAACACATATAAATATATTTTAAAATATAATTTCATCCATGAAAGTTTGTAAAGGTAAAATGAACAATCATTGTTTTGTGAGGTGGTAGTTCAACATACATGTAAATAGTATGTTTGCTTCCCATTATATGGATGTGTTTGTAAGTATAGGATGCAAACTAATAAATAATAAATCCAAGAATATTTATGATACTATTTTTTATACAGTAATTAAATGAAAATAGTTTAGTGGATTTATAATTGAAATAAAATAATTAAACTCGTAGAAGAATGCCACCTCTTATTTGGGTAACTCCATTTGGTTTTCACAAAAGAGATTACCTGGATTGATTTCATACTAAGGGATGGACTATAGGATTAGTAGATAGATTTTGATGATAGATTTTGGAATTTATTGGTTAAGACAACGTGGATTGAGAGGTGATAGGAAGTGGTGGGAGTTTATACCTTTTTATAAAAGATGAAGAGTTGTATACATTTAAATTTTGGGAGGAAGAATTACACCCTCATTTTTCCCAAGTATAGTGGGTCCAATAATTGAGAAAATTAGATAAAAGGCATATATGGTCTTTATATGGTATTAAAATTTTTCTTGAACATATTTATAGGTCATTTTAGTCATTAATATTAATGTTTAGTTACTTATTATACTTAATCATACCTTAATCATTATATATAATTTTAATTACATTCACTAATTTTTTTGGTGAAAATCAAAGATGAAATTGTTAAACATTATAAATAACGATGATTCCAAATATTTAATCCATTTTTCCAAATTACCATCAGAGAATTGGCATAAAATAATTTAAATTTAATACCAGTCATGTGGATAGTGATGATTTTTAAAGTAAAAACTTTTAAATGTTTTATATGTTATAATATTTTATTTCAATGTGAAATTGATTCTAATGAACCACATTGTGATTATTTGTATAATATTATCTAATTAAACTTTTTAACCAACTCTGAATATAATATATCTTTAAAAATAAATTAGAATAAAAAGTAGTTTTGAATTAAAATATCTTATTTTTCACTATTAATCAGAAAATGATTTTCTCATAGAAATCTAAAAAATCATCCTTAAGCTAAATTCAAAAATATAAATTCAGAAACTAATTTTATACTGTAAAAATAAATTTATAAATTTTTCTAAAATTAATTTTCTTGTTTTTCATAGAAGGACATGAAAAGAAGTTTATTTTTAAAAAATATAAATTTAAACAAATATGTACCTTTCCAAAAATTATATTATTCATTATTAATATTATTTATTTATATAAAAGAATTATAAACTATATTTGAAAATTATGTATTACTATTCAAATTAAAATTCTTAATGACTAGGTTATAATTATCTTGATCAAATAATTATAACAGAAAAAGTGTTTTATGGAAACTCAGAATCATGTGTAACATCTTCCATGTTGGGGTTATGTTTAACATATGCCAAAAAAATCACCAAGTAAAATGAATGTCTGACTCATTGAAATGTGATATATCAATTAAAATTTAATTCATTCGACAAAATGGTCCATAAAAATTCTAGGTGTTAAATATTACCGCAATAAAATGATTTTTTCCTTGAAATTCATCATTAAGGTAAAAAGGAATGATGATACTTCTACTTCATCATATCCTTATGTTCCCCCATATCTTCCTATAAAATGTTACTTCTCCACAGTATTTTGACCTGGATAGTTGTCTTGTTTCTTAAAAAAAAAATTATGTACGATCTGGAATTTTAATTGGTTGTTCCTCATAAAATGATCCTTCTCCAGTGGTATGCCATCTAAGTTCATTACATGAGAATACATATGCATGTACTTTCTCAAGACAGATAAATGGAACACATCATTGACTTGAAATATATTTGAAGGATGTCCCAAGTGATAAGGTATCATCCTAATATGATCAAGAATATAAAAGTGACAGATATACCTTGGGCACAGTTTCCCTTTCATCCCAAACCACATAACACTCTTACAAGGAGTGATATATAGAAACTCCCTTTCACCAACATCAAATTCTAAATCACACCATAAATTATTAGTATAAATATTCTAGATTCTAATAGATTTATTTCCCCATTGACATCCCAACATGTTAGAGGTCTATATTTTGAATATTGAGGGATTTATAAGGTTTCATCTGAATTCTTGAGTGAAATATATTTTTGTAATAATACTCAACCTGAGGAATCTATTAATCACAAATACCTTAGAAATATAGATTATGAGATCTCAATATATCTTCTTGGGATTGAATTATTGTTTTAGACTGACCGTATGTCTCATGATGATATGTATTAATGAAAATCAATTTTGTTTCATGTTCTTGATAATGTAGTTTCTAAATGTTTAGGTAAACCTCAGATCCTGATCTGATACAATATAACATAGTACTCCATGTAGATTTACCACTTATTTATTGAATATCCTAGAAAGATGATATAGATAGAATTATTCTCTAATAGCGATGAATTGTGACGACATTGTAAGGTGATAAACTACCATGAATATAGAATTTATAACTTTAGAGGTTTTGGGTAGTCCATAAAAAAAATCTATCATGATCTTCTCACAAGTAATTTCTAGAATGGGAAATGGATAAAACATCCCCTTTTCCTTTTGTCTTTCAGATTTAATTGGTAGTAATACCAAATGCCGAGATACAAACTCCATGATATGTATTTTAATTCCATTCCACTAAAATTATTCTATCAAGTACCTATAGATATTCATACATACAAGATTAATATAGAATGATAAACTATGACATTCCTCTAGTATATCATTCTTCAAGTATGGTATGGAGGAAACAAATAACCATTTCCCAAACCTTATCATTCTATCTTGACAAAGTTTAAACAAAGGAAGATTTATAACTTTCTTTCTCATCTCTACGTTTATCTTTTGTACCTCCTTAATCATCCATTTGAGAGAGGTTTGAACATTATTTTGAGAAAGATAATATTTCCCTTTTCCTTAATTATTTCTAAATCCATACTTTACAAATAAAAAAAATATCTGATCATTTGTGATCTTTATCATGGATAATCTAGCATTAACCTTTTGACTTAAAGAATATGAAACCTTGTTCACTTTCCATGAGTTTTAATGTATCATGCAGTCGTAATACTTTACAATCTCCAACCTTCTTCCCAAGTGTATGTTCAACTCCTTATGTGAGAATATATATTTCAGAATCTTATAATCAGTATATATATAACAGATTTCTATATAAGTATAATTACTCCATATTAATAATGAAAAAATTACTGCAGTAATATACATGTCATGAGTTGGGTATTTTTATCATGAATATTTAACTACTGTGAGGAATAACTGATAACCATGTTATTCTTCATTAGAACACAAGGCACATATTTCAAGTTTGCATAACTAAATGTTACAAAACCCCTTCCATATAGGGTAATGTGTATACATTTGTGCTAAATAACCTTCTATTTACTTCCTTGAAATGTTTATCCCATTCATCTATCTAGTGGAACCTGACACCTTTGCATGTAAACATGCTCATAGGATTAAATAGTCAATATAAATTATCCACAAATAATCAATAACATCATGATAAACCAAGAATGGTACAAATATCATTCACTATAGATGGTCTATTATAGAATTCAATAGCCTCTATATTTCATGGATCTACTGATAGACCATATAATGAGATTATGTGACACAAAAATGGTTTATTGTGAAGCCAATATTCAAACCATTTAAATTTTCCTTATGGATTATCCTTCAATAGAGTCTTCATTACAATTATCATGTGAACATAATTCTATTCCTTACTCTTTAAATAAATAAGAATATCATCTATTAATACAACCAAAAACAGTTCAAAGTTGTCTCTAAAGAAACTATTTAGTAAATTTATGATGATTGGAGGGGCATTTGTATTACCAAAAGGCATCACCATATATTCATAGTTTCCATGACTTGAATAGAATGTCGTCTTGGGTATATCCTCCTTCTTGGCCCTCAACTGATATTATCTCGAATGATGCTCAATCATAGAAAAGTATTTATCTCCATTTAGTTGATCAAACAAGTAATCACTACTAGGAAAATGATACTTTTTCATGATTGTGATCTTGTTGAAATCATAATAATCAATGAAGAGTCACATTGTTTTATCTTTATTTTTAAGGAAATAGAATTGTTGCGCCCCAATGTGACAAAGTTGGCTGAATGAATCCATTAGAATAGTTGTATTGGTCTTTCTTCTTCAAATTATATAACTCAATTGGGGCTATTATATATAGAGTCTTTGAATTTTGTGTGGAACTAGGTATGAGTAATATTGAAAACTCAACTTCACATTTTGGAGGAAGGCTAGGAAACTCTTGAAAAAAGCTATCCAAAAATCCTAGAACATCATTTATATCATTGATATAATTTTTATCCCCAACCAATCAAGACAAACAACACTTTTGAATTGGAATTATAACCCACACAGTAGATGTAATATCTATAGGATGATTAATTTTATCATCATGTAGATTGATGATTATAGGAGGGTTTGAAATAACAACCATAACCTCCACTCCACAAAAATTGATGTGGGATTTATTAAGAAAAAAAATCCATGTCTATGAAGATATAAAATTCAATAAAATGATGAATGGAATGATTTGAAGAAAGCACATTTCCACAAAATTCAAGTAGATAAGAATTATAAACATGGGATGCAATCATCACACCATTATGGGGTTTTCACTACTAATTCCACATATAATAATTATTGTTGAATTATAAGACCCTTATAAAGTTATTTTTATATAAATGTCTGGGTAGATACATAATCAAATATGGAATTAACAACAGTAGAGTGTATGTTAAGTCTACCATTCATCACATCATTTTCACCCCCATCATGAGAAATTGTTATTTCATGATATTACCCCTTGTTCCTCAAAATAATAGGTAGTTGACATCTTTTATCATCACCAACCCTTAGTTTTGGGAAGAGGTTAATATAATTCCAATTCTCCTTACACTTGTAACACCTAATCATGGGAGGTGCATTTTGTGACTGTTTTTATCCATTCACACCATTTTATAAATTCCTCCTATCACTTGAACAGTCAAATTACCTATGTCCTTCCCATCCAAACATATTCCATTTATTAGAGCCCTTAAGGAAATTTAGTCCATGTTTCTTCCCCCACATAGAGAATAAATTAAATCTCATCAACTTATCTTAATGTTTTTTATATTTTCATTTAAACCCTATACTGATTTTCGTATCATAAATATGATAATGATACATGAATCCATCATCCATTTCAACTAGTATTGAACAATGCACAATATCTTCATTGACACTAAAGTTTATTATGGACAACGCCCTTCTGAGACTTAGATTTAACCCACATAAAGACCTATCAACTTTACTTTCAGGATGAATGTTAATTCTAGAAGAATACCTTGAATGTGTCATGAAATTTTCTTCATAGGTTCCAGAAGATTCATCATCCATTTTTTTCAACATAAGGAACTCTTTCTTAATAGTTTTATAAGAAATCTGAGGAAGATAAATTGTTGAAAAATAAGTTCTTGAACTCCTCCCAATCTATAAATTTAATATCAAATTAAAAAATAATTTTCTTGATTTGAGACCACCACTAAAATGCTTCTCCTTTTAATCGATAAATATCCATAATCGCATTTTCATGATCTGAATAGTATAGAATGTAGAATATATTTTTAGTAGTCTTGATCTACTGTTAGCAACATGTGGATCAAAAGACCCTATGAATGAAGGTTGATGATTCCTCCTAAAAGAATCCATAAAATATTTTTCCCTCCATTTATAGTATGGAAATCCACTATGATTAATATCTTGAGAAAGATGTGTGGGAATACAAACAATATTTTACATTCTATTTCTCATTTCATTTGGTTTCTTAGGAGGAAAATCATTTCATCGTCCATCGTGATCACCATTAACATGGGTCATTTATGTAACAAGAAAAAATATTACCAATGGATTTTCCGTTCATATAAATATTTCATATAATACAAATAACGTAAAACCAATTTTATAACACAATAAAATCATTAGAAATAAATAATCAATGAGATAAGAATTGCTTCTAGAAAATAGAAAACCTATACCGAAGGAATAAAAAGATAACACTTTGGAATTACAATGTTACCCTTATGAATAGTAATATGAATAAGAGAATAGTATCATCACCTAGGAAGTTATGGATAATATTTAAGAATATTATAAGCTACAATATAATATAATAATATAATTATATATGTATATAAGTATTTTAATAATTATTATTTAATTATTTGTATTTTTGTAAGTTGTAAATATTTTACTCTAAATTTATAGTCAATATAATTATTTTAAATAAAACTTATTATCATAAAATTTATTAATAAGTTAATATTTTTAGTCTCATTATTATGAGATAATTTTATGAAACTATGGTTACATATTAAAACTATTATAAAATCAATTATAATATTAAAATTTGTTTTTTTGACTAAATGATGATTTTAAATAAAAAATTTAATTTTTCATTTTTAGATAATTATTTTCATAACATTTAATTCATTATATAATTTTACATGTTAAAAAAAATTAGGCTGATTTTTCATGATTTTTCTGAAATACATGATTTTTTAGTGAGTAATAAAAAATGATAATTTACGTTATAAATACATTACACATTAAATAACTTATTACTAGGGTTATTAATGATGTAGGGACCATAATATATAACTTAAATTAATTAATTTAATATATTTCTTTTGATAATTATCAAACTATTTAATGTATTGATCCAAAATAATAATCAAATGAAGAAAATATTCAAAAAGCACCCATCTCATCCATTATATATACCACCCTCACCATTACTTCTCCTCACACATCTAAGCCTTGAATATTGTAAAAAATCTAACCAATTACTCATAATGAAAATCACCTCCACTTCTAGGAGGTTTATTTATAATAAAAGACAAAACTATGGTTCTTTAAGGAGGTTCTCAAAGAGGAGAATTCAAGAGGTAAATTCTCTTCCTTTTTCGTTAAATTTCATTTCAATTCACATTATTTTTGTGTCCTCAAAAAAGAATATCTATCAAAATTATCATAATAAATCCAGAATCACATATATAATATAATAATATCATGTTTATTTAAAATCCATTACTGATATCCATACTCTCTCTATTTTATTTTAAAAATGAAATCATCTTTCAGGTGGTGCTGATTTACAACTTTCATTAACAACAAAATAACATTCTTAAATTTTTCCATCATGGATGGTATTGAACCATTTTTATGGATGAACGATATTATAAAATATTTATTATATATTATTTAATTTTATAAAACCATTATATATAAATTATGTTAATTAATAAAACAAAACTAGTTTTTTTTTATCGAAAAACTGCGAAAATTAAGATAAATGATTATCATTGACCTGTTGTAAAATTATTCATCCTCATATAAGGAAAATAATAATTCAAAATAAAAATTATAATTCTAGTAGTTCATTAATAAAATTAAATTCCAATTTAGGATAATTTTACCCATTTTATATGAACTCCACTCTTAATAATCATGTGAACCGATCATGAAAGTCATAGAAAATGAACACTTCAAAATGAGGAAATTCTACTTTATATATTATCAAAAAATGACATAAATGAACTTAACAAAACTATAATAAACTACATTAAAGTATAATATGTTCCAAATTAAATTATTAATTTTTTTCGTTACATATTCCACGAATTTAATGTCAAGTGATGAACACATTCAGAAATAATTAATGTTTTTCTTCCTGAACGCCAAATTTTCATTCTTGATTACACTTTATATCTCCTTACCCCAATAAAATTATTAATTAATGTTATTAAATACCCAAAAATTATATGATAATTTTATATATATGTAAACCAATCATAATACTTATTTTTTTAGGGGGAGTTACTTGGTTATAAGGATCTTTTTCAATTCTTCTCAATATGTAAGCCCAATTAAAGGGAACCATTTGAATTCATACCTATTCTCATGTTCACTCTATAATATATATTAATAAACAATTATTTTTATAAAATCAATCACTTTATTTTGGAAAAGATATCCTAGTTCACCTATGGTTTTATAAATATATTTTTCCAAAAAAATATTATTTGCTAAATAAAAGAGAATTTCTTTCAAGAATTCCTCAATTACTTTATAAGAGTATTTCCATCTATTTAAACAGCCTTGTTGATACTTATGTTTAATTGGGATTAATATTTTATGATATCATTAATCTTATTTTATTAATTTTTTTATGAATATTTTGACTATCGATGTGCTATCTTGGTACCATTCACCATATTACTCCAAAAAGTTAATGTCTATGTTTACATATTAGGGAAAGTTACTTAAATTTAATATGTCAGTTTCAATATGAATGTATATGTTGATTATGATTCACCCATTTCATATGAGGAATTAAGTGGAGTAAGTATATGTCGTGTGGGGCCCGCTATAGCCCCTCAGTGCATCGGTGGGTCTCTAGAGACAAACTAGTTCGGGTTTGTACCCATTTATGTATGATTTTGACATGAGGCATTGATAATATGGTTATGAAATCAACATTATGAATTCCCCCATAATGTAACTATTAATTGAAATTAAATGAGATTATTCAACTAGTATAATGTCCATTTTTATATATTGTTATGTCATTATTTAATCAGTTTATATTTTATCCATATTGTGCTCAATTTTTCAATAAATGGAATGTTTTGTAGTCAAAACCATGGATTATTATTTATTTATGCTTCTACTGTATTTGTTACCCATTCTGAGAATCTCATACCACCCATTTCTTATGTTTTTTCCCATGAAGAGAAGATGTGTATTATGAATGACCTTTATGGATAATCATAAAGATTATGGGTGTTTCCAATATAGTTACTATGTTTTAATACATTTCATATGGTAATGTTGAACTTATGTATGTATCATGTTTTCCATTGCTAATAAACTATTAATTACTTCAGGATACTACTTCCTTGTTTGTTATTATAATGTATTAATGTAGGACACTAGCTCTAGGAAACAGGGGTCGAGGTCTTTATAGTTGGTATCATAAGATGTTTTTTAGAATTCCTGGAAACTATATTTAGAAAACAGAGATTAGGGAGCATAACAATATGATATACATTGATTATTTCCATAGAATGACATCCAATATTTCTAGTAACGTAGTGATTATGTTGAACTTACTATAAGTACATCACAGTATAGATACTACAAATTTATTTGGTTCTGTCATAGATGTATATAGGGGTAAAAACTATAACAAGGTGTCCAGGGCCTGACTTAGGGAAACCTGGTACATGACAACGGGACATTCTGAGCACCTAGTTTGGCAGTTATGGGGGATATTCTATGGATAGTTTTCCAATCTTTTTTACAAACCATTATGAAGGTTTTAAGAGTAAATATTTCTTCTAAGATACAATGCTTATGATTACGAGAATAACAATGCATAGAATATAAATTTATGTTATGTGTTTTTATTGTTTGATATTACCTATAATGATTTATAACCTAATATTGTGCATGAAATTATTGCGAAATGGAACCTAGTTGAATGAATGGAAACCGTATCAACAGACATATCCCATGGAGGGATTTCCCTCTAATGCAAGATAATGAAGTCATTGTTGGAACACGATATATCACACATTGAAGAGCCTATCCAAATTCAAGACACTAGAGAACAAGTGTGAAAAAATCGAACAACTTGGCTGGTAAAG
Source organism: Viscum album (assembly GCA_963277665.1). Taxonomy (NCBI): domain Eukaryota; kingdom Viridiplantae; phylum Streptophyta; class Magnoliopsida; order Santalales; family Viscaceae; genus Viscum; species Viscum album. The sequence continues at coordinate 1,783,207,251 of OY728150.1, forward strand.
GTACTTTTGAGAAATCATAAAATTGAATAGCTGACATGGGAACAAGAGGAATTTATGATGAAGAACTATCCAAATATTTTCGTGAGGTGATATTCTAAAACTATTGAGGATGAAATTTTTTGTTGGAGTGGAGAATGTTACAAACCAAAAGTTTATCAATGGATTTTACCTTTATATAAATATTTTATAAGTTATATATCAAATAAACCCACTTTGAGAACACAATAAAAATATTATAAATAAATAATCAATGAAATAATAAGCCTTTCTACAAATTAGAGAACCCAAACCAATGTAATAGTATGTTAAACATTTGGAATAGTTATAAAACACTTATGAATACTAATATGACCATTAGAATAGTAACCTCACCGAAGAAATTTTTTATATAATTTATTTATCCTATAAGTGACAAAATAATATAATTATATCAATATATAAGTTAATAAATATTTTAAGAAGTATATTATAATTGGTGTTATTCTGGAAAGTCCTAAATTTTTATATAAAACATTATAATTAATAAAATGATTCAAAAGAGATTTGTTTTCATAAATTGTAATCATAAGTTATTATTATTCTATCTTATGATTATGAGATAATTTTTTGTGACCTTAGTATATTTGTGAAATATTTATAATATCATTTAAAATTTTGAAACATGTATTTAAGGAAATAATGGTTTTAATTAAAAAATTAAATTTCTCATATGTAGATAATTATTGACATAATGTTTAGATCATTCTTGAATTTTACATTTCCCGAAATTGTTAGGTTGAATTGTTTTTCTTTTTCAGATATATAAGAAATTTCAGTGAATTGTAAATTACAATAATTTACGGTATAAATACATTACAAGTAAAATAAACTATTCCATGAGTCCTAAATGATATAAGCACCATAATTTAGAACTCACCTTAATAGTTTTAATATATTTTGTGATAATTATCAAACTATTCATAGTCGTGAGCTATAAAAATAAACAAATGAATAAAATATTAAAAAATCAAACCCCCCCCCCCCCACTACAATAACCACCCTCACCACCATTCATCTTCTCAGGTATAACCATTGATACTAGTCCATATTATTCCCAAAAACGTGTCCCAAGCCTCTCCCCCACATTGATGAATATATGGTCTCAAAAAAAGACAAAACCACAATTTCTTAAGGTGGTTCTAAAAGAGGAGAACTCAGGAGGTAAATCCTCTGGTATTTTCTTTTAATTTCGTTTCAAATAATTTTATTTTAATTTCATTTCAAATCATTTAATTTTCATATCCTATAATCACATACACAATAAAAATTATCATGAAATATACATTATCCTCTATATAGTGTAATTATATAATGTTAATGTACTAACCATTATAAATCTCTTCACTCACTTTCTATTTTATTATAAAAATAAAATTATCATCATGGAGATACTGATTTATAAACATCATGTACAATGATCTCTAGTTCATCAATTTATCCTTTTAAGTCATCTCAAGAAACCATTTTTATGATTGAAAGATATTATAAAATATTTATTATATCTTATGTAATGTTTTTTAACCATTATATACACATGATATTAATTTATAAAAGTAAACTATTTCATTGTGATTGAAAACCCACAAAAATTAAGATAAATTATTATCATTAACATGTTAGCTGTTGATTCATCCTCATATATGAAAAAAAAATAAATCATAATACTAACTAAATTCATTTTTTTCATTAATAACATGAAATGTCAATTCGTTGGAATTATACCCATTTACATGAACTGGATTAAAAATAATCAAGTGAACCATTCAAGAAAATCATGGAAACTGACACTCTGGAATTATGGAATTTAATATTATAACTTATCAAAAGGTTTATAAATGAACATAATAAAATGATAATAAACTTTATATATATGTCCAATAGGTTCTGAATTAAATTTTTAATTTTTATAATTTTGTATTCTCGGACCATAAGGACATGTGAATAAGACATTCAGACATAAGATAATAGTTTCTCCCCAAACCTCTATTCTCCAATGAGGATTATGATTTCTCTATCCTTACCCAAATGACATTATAAATTATTATTATGTACTCCTAATAAATTATATTTAGTGTTCTATATATGTGTACCAATCACAATCATTCTTTCGTTGATGGAGAGTTACAAGTTTAATTGGGATATTTTTCAATTCTTCCTCATACCGCATGCCGATTTTACGAGATAAATTTAAATTCTTACCTATTATCAAGTGGAATATATAATCTTTTTTAAGACGAAATTATTTTTCTATAAGAAAACATTTTATTATGGAAAAACTGTATTTTCTAACTTCTAGTTTAATATAATGATTTTTCTAAAAGAACTCTTCTTTACAAAATAAAAGAGTATAACTCTAATAAATTTCTCAATAATTTTGTAAGCCTAGTTTCATCTATTTAAGAAAACATGTTAATTATTATGTTTAATTGGAATTAATATTTTATGATAACTTCTACAATATATTATTAAATGGTTTATGATTAGTTTGAATGTGGATGTTCTATTATTATGAACCAACCCGGGTTGACCCTGAACTGATAACCTGATCCAATACGTGGCATGTCCCTAGGGGCTTTCCTGATCCCCCCTGGGATGGGAACTGGTGCTGGGAATTAAAAAATACTACAAAAGGGAATTATTTCATCCAAAAAAGTAACAGTAGAACTAGAAAAATGAATCTTCCCAACTAAAAACACTATAAGAGAATAAGTGAATCTCAAATAAAAATATAAACATATTTAGTTATAAGATAAAACTCATCATCTGAAAAAAAAACTAGAAGAAAAAACTAATCCGCCACCTCACGATCTCCATGGTACGTTTTTGTTATCTCTAATCACAATAATACACATGATCCAGCATTGAGAACCTAATAAAGAACCAAAACAAGAGAAGAACCTGCAAAACAACATGGCTCTACTGACATCGAGTGGTATAGGTATGGTGTGAGCTAATAACTTAGTAAGCTACCACCAAAGGATCCTTGTCACTTATTCCCAAAAAAAATCCATTAATACTAATTTGAAATACATTTATAATAATATATTTCTTACTTGGTAATTTAAAACAAACTACAAGCACTATTACCTACAACATTTAAAATGAGGGAAAAATAATTGAAAAAAAGGAATTGTTATTTATTTTCACAATATAAATTATAAATTACTTCTAAACCTACAATGAAATGATAGTTTTCTAAAGGACAAAAAAACCCGGTATAAAGAATATGATTCTACACAATGACGACAATGACTCCAGTAATGCTTTCCGTGGTAAAATAGGGGAAATCATATGAACTGCTAGGATGATTAGAAAAAACTGTACATGTGACTCATTTTGAAGGCATTCCCTACTCAATGAAATCATAAGGCCCCAATAACCTACCATCAACCTACCTGGCCTAGTTAAGGTGCCCAAACCCATAAGAATAAACCCATGTATCCACATACTATAAGACACTATCCAGTGCGTAATCTAAAATAGTTTAGAAATAGTTATATATAAATATATTTTCTATGCTTGGTCACTATATATAATTCACTTGGGGGTGTGACATACCATTAAAAAAAAGTCACATACAAGATATATACACATCACCTAACCGGTATCACCCCATACACCTCAATGGATGTCCCTTACCGTCAAACATTCGTTACACAAGGGACGTCCCATACCGAGAACCCTCCCAATCTCAAGAATCAAATACTAGGAAAGGAACTCAACCCAAGAAGGGGATTTTCAAAATCCATTTTCAAATTCTAGACAAGCCCCTAGCTCTACCAATATAGGGTAAATTTACCCAAAATAATGAAACACCTTAAATTTTTTTTTCCAATAATAAGAAATCACATTTCCAGTATGCCTCTTCCAAATATACTTTACATGTATAATGCACACTCAAACACATCTCATTTGTTTAACACACCCTTATCTCAAATCCTCTTCACAAAAAAACTATTCTGAAACTAACACAACAGACTCAATGGTTCATAATGTCCTTTATTCATGTCAAGAATGAACTAAATTTTCATTAACCACCAAATATGTCATAACCTTCCACACATTATTGAATCCACTTTAAGCCATTTTGGAATCCATGGAATCATTTATCACACAATTTGGATTAGGGATACATGGGTTGTTTTAAGAAAAACCAAGGATCTATGAAAGAACCAATCCAAATGTCATAATCATTTTTAGGCCGATCTATGTACGCACTTCATCCATCTAAGGATGTTCCCATATCTAATGTAATTGAACAAGTGGTCTTATCCCAACCATTTTTTAAGAAACAACACACACACCATTCAATATCACAATAAAAATTTTACACAAAAGAACCAAGTTCTATAACCCAATATAATAAAAGCCAAAGGAATCCATAATGTGTTTCTTTAGGAAAACACAAACCAAAAAATCCAACATAACCATTTTAAAAGAAAGATTCAATTATCTAAACCCAAAATCAAGGATACACCTAGACATAAATTGAAAAAAATATATCCTATTTTAAATCAAACTTTCCAAATCTAAAATGATAATAGAAATCAACTATGAATATAATAGGGTTGAAAACATGATTTATGAATTTATCAAGAAAACCAAAGCATCAAATGGATTGAAAATGGATGAAAATACAAGGAAAAATCTACATGTCATGTGAAAAAGTGATGAAACCCATTGAAACAGAATATTAGGCCACTAGGAATAAACCACCAACCCAATAATCCAATAAACCGAAGTTAACACACCAACCCTTGCATTGGGGTTCATCCAAAATAGGGTTAACAAAAATAGATCCATGAAATAAAGGTGGGAAGAGAGAATGGATGAAAAACTACCCCAAAACCATTAAAAATAGCTTGTAATCAAAGTTGAGACATCCATGGTGGAGAAGTTCCAACAGAGCAGGGGAATTGGGACCCCTCAGTGCCCCAAAAATAGAGGTTGGGGGAGGACTGATTTAGGGTAAGAGGGGGAGAGGGTAAAAAAGAATATTAATATTTAGTTATTCTGGGTTGACCGCACAATTTTCTAAACAAATTAGTAACTATGTGGAACCCTCTTCCCATGGAGCTAAAATCAAATGCTTAACTGACATCGACCACACAGTCGTGTGAAAGACGCATGGTCTGTTTTGTACAACATACACATACTTTTTGAGCTCTGATCATGGTTTCTACTAACTGTGTGGAAACTGTGTGACACCAAGAAAATCATCTATAACATTTTAAAACATCAAAGAATTAGACTAGGTCTCAACATTCACCTTGACTAAAGGACATAATAAAAGAAATAGAACAAAAAAAATTTAGTATCTAAGGATGGGGTGTGAAAATTCTGTGCACCAAAAACAATTTTGACACAAATAAAGTGACCAAGACAACAATTCACACTACTCGATTTAATTCCTTGGTAAAACAAAGGAAAACTGAAAGCCTCGGGGTGACCATTCCCAACACACGTCACACCCAACTGATTCAAGGAAAATCATAGAAAAATATTGAGGTTAGAACATGATAGGGTTCTCTACACCAAAATAATTTCAAAAACATGATGTCCTTGAAATCCAATCTTGCCACCCCTAAGGGGGCCAATGTTTGAACTCCCTAACCTGACATTACCCAATTCCATTTGTATGGACCGATCAATGACCCAATGACTTAATCCAAAATCTCAATATAAGATGGCCAAGCCACCTTGGGCCATCAACAACTCCCAGAACAACCAATTAGAACCCTTAAAGAAACCAGGAACTATGGAATCCTCAAACCGAGCTCAACCCACATTCTCAACACTAATATAGAAACTCCACTACAAGGAATCAATGAGAATCATAATTCAGAGATACCCAGACTAATTGGAAATTGAAGTGGAGAAGTTCTCTATAAGAACTGGAACACACTATGGATGAACGTACTGAAAGGCATCTATAATTAAGAAAGGTCCCATAAAGACTTCCCATCAATATCATGATTCCAAACATCCTACTAACAAATATGGCTGAAACCAAACTCAAAACCAGAACGATTCTGTTCATTCATGGCCCCAATATCCCTCAAGGAACACAAGTGATTTGAAATCCACAATTTAAGAAGGTAAATCTGCATGGATTGTGGTAGAATGAGTTCATCACACCACCATTCATATAAAAAAGACAATAATGGAACAAGAATTATTTTAATATTTCCCTCCTAAAGTAGAAAACATTACCCTGAGACAAGGTTTCACAAACCCTCATCAACTCTTGAATGTGTGCGAGAAACACCCAAAGACCTCTGGCTAGGGATCTAATAAATGAAGCATATCATGGGTCATAGTGAGGCACCAGTATCACCAATAACAAATACATCTTCCCCTAGATGATTCAAGTGACAAAAATAGTGGAATATTTTTAGAGGGATGAAACACTATGACTTATAATTCCCAAACTGAAGATAGAAATGGAACAATAGAATGTGATCAGATGAACTAGACATTAGGGACATCTAGGATAACATGTCACAAATAGGTTCCTTTAGAATGAATTCTACAATAGATGGGGAACCATAATGAAAACTTAACACTTTCAACTACACCATGAATTATAACAATTGTGAGACATACAACCTCCACTAGTCCAAAAATTAAATCTTGAATAAACCCAAGACAACATAAACCATAACAACCGTGAGAGTTCCCAAAAATATAATGACACTTCACTTAAAAAATCAAAAAACTACTTCTAACATATCTAAATTACCTCCATAGATAGGAAACACTCAAAAGAACTAGAAACTGTGCATGAATATTTAGCAATTATGTGCACCTTTCTAGGTGGGACACCCTGAAAAACATGAGAAAAAAAACCAAACTGGAATTAAATCAAAACATAATTAAAAGAAACACCCCAAGCCCAAAAAAACTAGTTAAAATACTAAACAAACTCAAGCATAACAAAAAACATCATTTTTAAAAATCTTATTTCATATTAATTTTCAGGATCTCCACATTTCCAAGCCATATTCATATTGATAAAACCATGTTTTTAGGTAATTGTTTTTTCTAAAATCATCATCTTAGTAAAATCCGTTTTAGAAAAATCAAGAAAAGACTTAAATTCAAAAATCCTACCTAGGACATCTTATGAACCATCATATGTATGTTCAACAAATCTCTATTACATAATCTATGAATAATTTCTCCAATGCACTCTTTGTACATACCTACACACATGGGACCCTCCAAAAAGAGTACCAAGGTTCAAAAAAATATTCTCCACATCAAATTTAATCATATAACCAATTTTACAATTTGAAACACTTTATCCTTAAGAACAAAATTCATTAATTCAAAAAAAATCAAAAGAAATCCTTTTTCCGTTTCAAAATAACATTAACATTTTTAAATGAACAATCAAATCAAATGATATCTAAAAGAAACACAACCAACAAAAAACAACCAAAATGGGGAATTTGTGCCTATTCTCGACCTGACATCCTAGTGGTGAGCTATGCCCCAAGCAAGCAATAAAAATAAGAGGAACTTGAACTGGGAACTTGAAATCCACATGGGTCTCCGTCCCATGTGAGGAAACTACATAACCCGATTCACCCCCATTATTACCCATCAATCCAAAAAAACCCAAGGCAAAATAATCAAATCCCAGACTACCCACGATAATTTCAGGATTAGTGCGACCAAGAGTTCACGATTCTCTTCCCGGACCTACCTCCTGATTCTCGACATTCCAAATATCCTTCTAGTGGACACCACCAAATATCAAGGGCCTACTATGAAACCATTTTTTCCGGAAAAAACTTGGGTCGACCCGGATCATGTATCCCGAGCCAGTCCCAGGAATGTTTCAAGGGGCGTTACCAATACCTCTAGGTTGGAAACTAGCGCAAGGCAGAAAAACATACAATTAAAAGGAATGATTTAAGCATAAAAAATAAATCTATGACCAGAAAAATAAACCAGAAAAATTGAAAATTCCAGAATCCCAAAACTGAATCTCAAATAAAAATATAAACAGATTCAGTAGTAAGATACAACTCAATAGCTAAAAAAACAAAACATGAACTGAAATAATAGACTGAACCACCCCCACATGATCTCTATGTGACCTCTCGGTCACCTCTAACCACAAGACCAACCATGCTACAACATTGAGAAACTAATAAGGATCCTGATCTAAAACTGAATATGAAAAAACCATTCTGGTATACCAACACTGATTCGAATAGGTTGGGTGTCCTCTAATAGATCTGTAGGTAACCACCAAAGAATCCATGTCATGTCTTCCCCAAATAATCCATTAATATTATTTGGAAATACATTTATTAAAATAGATTTCATAATTAGTATTTTAAAACAAAATACATGAAACATTTCTCTTATAATTCCAAATGTGGCATAATAAGGGAAAAACAAAAATGTTCATTCTTTTCAAAATATCGACATCTAAATTTCTTCTAACCCAACCATGATTTGATAGTTTTTTCCAAAAAAAACCCGGTACAAAAAATAAGATTCTACACAAAAAGGGAAATGACTCTTGTAATGATCACCATGAAGAAAGAATGGAAATCCTTGGAGCTCAGAGTGACGGTTCCGAGCGCAGCGGAAGCGCATGGGTGGATGTGACCACTTGGATTATTGTCAATAGAAATGATCAATCTAAGATCCATACGACGATAAACGCTAGTCTCCACGGATCGAATCACATAAATAGAAAAAAGAAATAGAAAGTACTGGAACCAAAAAGTTGGATCATTACAAGTTGATTATAATTAATTTAATTATTTGAAAAGAAATACATTTTGCAGTGTTCTTTCTTCGTTGATGTTTCTGATCACATTCCAATGTGATTCATCGTTGCGTCGCAGAAGCCAGGTGTAGACTTCCTCTAGCAGTGATCCACACATGCACCTCGTGTCTATGGACGTCGCCAAAAGAGTCTCCGGGTGCTAGCGTGGAGAAACCTTTGCTTGCGTTCTCTTCCTTAGATCGTCTTTATCCGATGGAAGAAGATCTCTCTCGGTCTTGAGAGTGTTCCTGGAGGAAGAGGTTCTTTTGGCCTTGAAATAATTCTCTAGAGTTGTTGTGCACAACGATTCTCTTGTGTGTCGAAAAAGAGTTGGGGTTGTGAGAATATTTATAATCAGGATTGAGGTTGTAGAGTTATGATAGTAAATAAATGTGTTATGCATTTTATTTATTTCATTGACTCTTATTTAAAACCCCATGTCGAATAATTTATTCCTTGACATGTTCCCACACTGATTATAATAAATATCATTTAAAACAATACTATATTCTCAAAACCCCGACTGGAAAAACTACACGGTGTGTATTAATAAATTCACAGCATGTTCTTGTTTTTCATTGAAAACTAAACGGCGTGTACATTTAATGTACACAGCGTGTATATTTTGTTTTCATTTATTCATTTCCTTTCCATAAATAAAACTACATGGCGTGTAATTATTAATACACGACGTGTACTTGTTTTCCATGACAAACTACACAGCGTGTAATCTTGAATACACGACGTGTATATCTTGTTTTTCATTTCCTTCTTCCTCCATCATTAAAACGATTTTGGATTTCTTGAATAATTATTAAACCATTTACGGGAAAAATATTTATTCTACTTGAGATACTTGAATTCACATAGTGTTTGACCCTCTAGGCCTCTTTCTCATTCGCATTAGGCGAGCTTGACTAAAGTCCAAGATTACTATCTAAAAATGGGTCAAGGCACCCAACAGAAAGAAGTTGATGCCGCATTGACGTGTCACCTCATAAGAATGCTTACTATGTAATTTAATCCCTTTGTCTCGATATCTCATCAAGCAGGTTTCATGGTAGTGTCATAAACCTATAGGCTTGATCCGTCATTCTGTGACTACCTGAAATAAACTCGTCGTTCACACCATGGACCTGGAATTTAATGTGACAGTTTTATTTCAATGTAAGGGAAGAGATATAAAATTCTATAAATGGAAGGGAAAAATCTTTCCTCGACTTATCAATTAACAACATTTCACTCGTGATGCACCCGACGTACCCTACTTCCCGCCAACTATCTGCGTGATTGTTTTCGTCAGTAAATCTAAGTGCGTGATTCATGACATGAATTAATGATAATCTTCCAGTCTAAGGACCATTACACATGCTCGTAGATAGCAATGTACGATGACACTAAGACATGTGGAATTGCTACGGGTGGGTCTGTTCTGATAATCTCCCATCTTGGAGATTACCAAGTGTGAACTCCATGAGAGAGAGTCTCGCCTTCTTACAATTACTCGCACATGAAGGTTTGTATACTATGTGTGCTATCATAGTATTCCATCCAACCGTAGAACTTTATTTAAGAATATTGTTATAGCATTTCAAGGTTCACATCACAGCGGGGATCTGCCATGACCTTATCAATGAAAAAAATATTCCAGGACGTTATTATATTATTGTCATGCAGAAAAATGAACAATATATAATAAGTAAATATTCATGCAATCAATGTACAAAAAAGTTGGTTCTCAGGACACCAACCCTTAAAAACTCCCACTTGTACTAGATCCAACTGCTTACCACATTTAGTTCACTATACCTTACATGATGATCATGTTTCTACACTAGTCAAGGCATTAGTCAAGGGGTCTGCCACGTTGTCTTCCGTGGAAGTACTGCTCACTGCAACTTCACCTCTCTGAGAAAAATCCCTCAAGAGATGATACTTCTGAAGTATGTGCTTTGTCCACTGAGTTGACCTTGGCTATTTTTCAAGTTCCACCACTGCAGTGTTATCACAATAGAGTGTGATAGGATCTTTACTGCTTGGTACTACATACATCTTTTGGACGAAGGTTTGCATCCACACTGCTTCTTTAGTTGCCTCAGAAGCTTCGATATACTCGGACTCTTCTGTAGAATCATCCACCACACTTTGCTTTGAGCTCTTCCAGCTCACTGCACCTCTATTCAAACTGAAGATGTATCCAGTCTCTGACTTCATGTCATCTTGATCAGTATAGAAACTAGAATCTACATGACCTCTGATGACTAGTTCCTCATCTCTTCCATAAACAGAGAACATATCCTTAGTACACCTCAGATACTTAAGGACAGTCTTGACTTCCATCCAATGGCGGTCTCCTGGATCAGCTTGATATTTGCCTACCGCACATAATGTGTAAGAAACATTTAGCCTCATACATAGCATAACATATATGACTGACCCAATCGCGGATGTGTAAGGGATCCTTTCCATTCTATTTCATTCCTCATGTGTTTGAGGACACATTTTCTTGGAAAGATGAATGACATGTGAAACTAGAAACAATCCCCTATTGGACTATTCCATAATGAATCTCTTTAGTATCTTGTCATTGTATATACTTTGACTCAGGCCTAGCATTCTCTTGGATCTACCATGATGGATCTTGATCCCAAGAATATATGCTACCTCGCCCAAGTCATTCATGGAGAATCATTTATGAAACCATGCCTTAACTGACTGTAAGACACATACTTCACTTCCGATTAGTAATATTTCATCAACATATACTATCAAGAAAACGACTACACTTCCACTAAGCCTCTTGTAGACACAAGGATAACATTCATTCTTAAAAAAGCCAAATTCCATTACAGCTTCATAAAATGAATGTTCCATGACCTTGATTTTTTCTTTAATCCATAAATGGATTTTTGGAACTCGCATACCTTGTTGGCATCCTTTGGAGTCACAAACCTTTCAGGTTGTGTCATGTAGACATCTTCCTGAAGGTTCCCGTTAAGGAATGCTGTTTTGAAATCCATTTTCCAAATTTCAAAGTCATGGTATGCGGCAATGGCCAATATGATTCTGATGGATTTCAGCATCGCAACTAGTGAAAAAGTTTCATCATAGTCAATTACTTGACGCTGTTTAAAACCTTTTGTGACCAGTCGTGCCTTATAGGTGATGAATTGCCCCTCCATGTCGAGTATTATCTTGAATACCCATTTATTACCAATAGGATTTACATCAACTAGATGATCTATCAAAATCTAGACTTGGTTTTGGTACATGGAATCCATTTCAGAATTCATGGCTTCTTTCCACTTGGCAACGTCTGTTCCTTCAACTGCTTCCTTGTAGGTAATAGGATCATCATTGTCGACCAATAATGAGTCACCATCCTCAGTGACAAGAAAACCATATCGTTCTGGTTCTCTCACCTCTCTCGTGATCCTACGTAGTTCTTGTGTCTCTGGAACATATTGTTCATCCACGAGGCTTTGTGGAATCTGTTCTTATACCAACTCTTGTTTATCTTGAGCCTCGACTTCATCGAAGTCTTTCTCATTCCGACTATCTCTTTTAGAGATGTGCTCCCTCTCAAGGAATATGCCGTGTCTTTCTACTGTAACCTTTTTGTCTGAGGGGATGTATAGGTAATATCCCCTTGTTTCATTGTGATATCCTATAAAGTACACTTTGTGCCTCGGGGTGCAAGTTTGTTACCTGAAGAGGCCTTAACAAATGCTTCGCTACCCCACACATGTAAATTCAATAATATGGATTTGCGTCAACTCCATAACACATATGGAATACCATTTATCGATTTAGTTGGTACATGGTTTAGAATGTGCACTAATTTTTGTAATGCATATCCCCAAAAGGATAATGGAAGACTCGCATGACTCATCATTGATCTCACCATGTCCAATAGGGTGTGGTTCCTCCTTTCACTTACACTATTCCACTGTGGTGTGTAAGGATGAGTGAGTTGAGATAGAATCCCAAACTCCCGTAAGGAATCAATGAATTCATGATTAAGATATTCTCCTTCTCTGTCTGAGCGGACCTTCTTAATCTTCTTACCATGCTGGTTCTCAACATCATTCTTGTATTCTTTGAACAAATCAAAAGAATCTGACTTATACCTCATTAAGTAGATATATCCATATCTACTAAAATGATCAGTAAAAGATATAATGTATGAGAACCCTCCCCTTTCGTCATTTGGAAATGGTCTACACACATCTATGTGAACTAATTCGAGAAGTTCTTTAGCTCTTTCACCTTTCCAACTAAATAGGGCTTTGGTCATTTTTCCTTGTAGACACACATGTCATACACCAAGTGGTTTTAGTTCAAAAGAATCTAAATACCCATCTTGATGTAATTTTTTCAAAAATTTCTCATTGAGATGACCTATCCAGTGATGCCAAAGATGGTTGAAATATGAGTCATGTGTATTAAATTTGTTATTGACTGCCATTACTTGGTTTCTGTAGTCTAACACATAAATTCCGTTATATAAATGTGCCCTACCAAAACAAATGTTATCTTTATAAAAATAGAAACATCCACTTCCAAACGTGATGATGCATCCATTGGTATCTAATATGGATACTGTAATAATGTTTTTGGTTACAGAGGTTACATAATAACATCCTTTCAAAACTAAGACCATACCCATAGGCAATGTGAGGTGGTAGTCCCCGACAGCTACAACAACAAGTCTAGCTCTGTTGGCTACTCGTAGATCTACCTCCCCTCGATCAATCTTCCAGAATATACTTGGTTCATGTATTTGGATACATATGTGAGCACCAAAAGTAGTATTTAATACCCAATAAGTAGAAATAGACAGATTTCATTCGATAACAAACACACCTGAAACTTCCCCTTGCTTCCGTGGCTGGGTGCAGTTTTTCTTCCAATGGCCCTTCTTGCCACATGCGAAACAAATAGCATCATGTTCCTTTGCCTCCCCTTTTATCTTCCTTTTCTTGGAAGTCCTTAAAGAAGATTTGGGATTAATGCTCTTTGCCTTCCCTTTCCATTAATTCACCATGAGGATAGAAGGCTTTTCATGCTTCATGTCACTGTCCACTTGGCAAATAAGGATAAGAAGATCAGGTAGAGACTTCTCAATGTTGTTCATGTTGAAGTTCACAAAAACGTTTGAGAAGCTCTGGGGGAGTGATGTGAGACTGAGATCGGTACCCAGTTCTTCAGGGAGTTTAAACCCTAGAACCTCCAACCTCTCAATGTTGCCAATGAGATTGACTACATAAGGCCCAGCTGGGGCACCCTCTCCAAGATTTCTCTGAAATTTTTCCTTGGAGATCTCAAACCTTTCATGTCTTGCTCTCTCCTGGTATAGACCACGAAGGTGCTCGAGCATGTAGTAGGCACCCATGTCTTCATGAGACTTCATGAGCTCACTAGACATAGATGACATCATCAAATATTGAACATCGAGAGTGTCGTTAAAATGTTGATCATAGACCAGGAAATATTCATCAATCGCCCCTGGGGCAGGTGAATCAGGAAGCGAGGACTCTAGCACGTAAAACTTTCGTTCATGGTGTAGGATAGCCCGAAGGCACCGAAACCATTCCTGAAAGATACTTCTAGTGGGGATATTGTCTTTATCTAGAATTGATCACATCGAAAATGTGGTTGACTATTTTGTCATATCGATTCTATAAATTAAAAGAGAAAATTTATCAGTACTTTCTTGATTACATTTTATGAGAAATAATTAATTAATTAATTAATTCTCCCACTATTTTATGAATTCCCAATGGCCCTCACCATTGAACTCGGAATGTCAAGTTTCTTTGACATTCTAGTGGCAAGGATCCATATTCCCCTTCGCATAACCCAAACAAGGGTTCCTCAAGATATTTTAAGGTATTTAGGTAGGAAGGTCTTTTCTAACTGTGAGCTTACAGTTCATTGATCTGTTGAGTGGACTCCCCAATCATGAAATCCTAACTTGAATTTCCTCAACTCTTACCTCCAATATTACATAAATTCTAGCAAGGGATACTCCTCTTGATGTAATATGGTTATGTCAACCCGAAACCTTTCATAAGGGCTTCCTTTATAAAGTTATGTGTCCCAACTAGGGTTGGTCAAACACATAGTCCTATTGCGTCTTGCCCTTAATAAGGTAATGAAATGATAAGTCTAAATTAATATGGTATTGAGGGATTTTAATCCTTTATGTGTAGTTTTGCATTATCATATGCTTGTTAATATTAAGTGATGCTTACTTAAGTGATTAACCATGTTCTGATAATGTTTGCGCATAGTCCAGTTTTTATTCTATTCCATCTTTGCATGCTTGTTCATTTTATTAACTATGTGATCACGAAAACACATAAATAATAAATAAACCATGAAATTTAGACAGAAATAAAATAAGATGGCATGATCATGTGCTTCTATTGGTTATCTTATCTAGCAGTTTTGATAAACTAACCCTGACCTACGGAAAACACCTTGAACCTGATGGTTCGTGTTTTGCAGCTCCCACATGTCCACCTTTCTATATTCTTGCGTCGATTTCGCATCGGATTCGGGATTTGAACCGTCTCCTCTGGCTTGGGAGATTCTCCATTACATGTGTTTACATTAAAGAAACCATGGGAACGCATGCCATACATTTTATTGGAAGAAGGATCGTAGGTCAGAAAATATAAATTAAATAAATTTAAATGAAACCATACACATAAAAGGGGTCTTTGGTCTATCTCATGATCATCCATAGCATGCAACGACATTTACGCAAATTTATAATTCAAATTCTTTTAATCTTTCTTTCATTTAAGATAAGTTGTGATCGAATTCAATTAATTATGATCTTATAATTAATCAATTCTTTATATTAAATTCATTTCTGAATTTCCCTGAGATTTTCCTCATCCATATTCCTTGTACGGGTCTTTGTACATTGGAGGAAACATAGTGAAATTCAATTTCTAGAAAGTACACGGTGTGTAGTTTACAATTACACGGTGTGTATTTCATTTAACTCTTTATCCAAAGTACACACCGGGGGATTTGGTGTGTTTTTCTGTACTTCGGAACTTTTGGATTACACGGCATGTAGATAAATCATACACGGCATGTACTTCCTTATTACGCGGTAACCAGCCTAGCGATCCTGTGTACGCGGTACATGGGTTATCCTTGTACACAGTTTCACCTGGGCCGGAACGGACTAAATAGAATGTTTCTCCAACATACACGCCGTGTATTCTGATTTCCACGCATCGATCAGTTCTGTTCAACACAATGTGATTAATACTTAGGCATATTCAATTCACACGGCGTGGTTTGGTGGACTAGTGCCGGTTCATTGAACCTAAGTACACAGTGTGTAGTTTTAATTACACGCCGTGTAATCCTGTGTTGTATAGACAGAAAGAGAGACTCCTCCAGATGAGTTCTTCATTTTTATTTTAATCAAAATTAAAATTAAAAGGTTGTTTCTGTGATGTGAACCGAGAAACGAAGGAGGAAGAACAGATCTCGTTTATTCATATTTTTAGAACGATTTATTTAGAATTGAATCAATTATAAATGAATAAAATATCAACTAAAATTAAATAACTATAATCAACATTGTAACCTACCTCTGATACCATTTGAAGGTTTCGAGCGCAGCGGAAGCGCATGGGTGGATGTGCCCACTTGGATTTTTGTCATTAGAAATGATCAATCCGGGATCAATACGACGATAAACACCAGTCTCCACGGATCAAATCACAGAAATAGACAAAAGAAATAGAAAGTCCTGGAACCACAAAGTAGGATCGTTAGAGGTTGATTATAATTAATTTAAATAATTGAAAATAAATACCCTTTTCAGTGTTCTTTCTTCGTTGATGTTTTTGATCACGTTTTGATGTGATTCGTCATTGCGTCGCAGAAGCCAAGTGTAGAATTCTTCTAGTGGTGATCCACACGAAATAGAAAAAAGAAATAGAAAGCCTCGAAACCAGAAAGTAAGATCATTATTTGTTGATTATAATTAATTTAAAAGAAATACCTTTTGCAGTGTTCTTTCTTCGTTGATGTTTTTGATCATGTTCCGATGTGATTCGTCGTTGAGTCGTAGAAGCCCTGTGTAGACTTCCTCTATCAGTGATCCAAACGTGGTTCCGAGCGCAGAGGAAGTGCGTGGGTGGATGTGCACACTTGGCTTTTTGTCATTAGCAATGATCAATCCTGGATCAATACGATGATAAACGCCAGTCTCCATGGATCGAATCATAGAAATGGACAAAATAAATAGAATGTCCCGGAACTACAAAGTAGGATCGTTACAGGTTGATTATAATTAATTTAATCAAATGAGAAAAAATACTTTTTGGGTGTTATTTCATCATTGATGTTCATGATCACATTCTGATGTGATTCGTTGTTGCGTCGTAGAAACCAAGTGTAGAATTCCTCTAGCGGTGATCCACACGTGTACCTCGTATCTCGGGACGTCGCCAAAGGATTCTCCGGGTGGTAGCGTGGAGAAACCTTTGCTTGCATTGTCCACATAATATCATCTTGGTCCGATGGAAGAGGATCACTCTCAGTCTTGAGAGCATTCTTGGAGGAAGAGGTTCATTCAGCCTTGAAATAATTCCCCAGAGATGTTGTGTGTGGGAAAAGATTTGGGGTTTTGAGGATATTTATAATAATGTTAGAGGTTGTAGAGTTATGAAAATAAATAAACGTGTTATGCATTATATTTATTTCATTAAATCGTATTTAAAACCCCAATGTCGAATAATTAATTCCTTAACATGCACCCACGCTAAATATAATAAATATCATTTATAAGAATGTTATATCCACATAATCCAGACTGAAAAAACTACACGGCATGTACTTGTTTTTCATTGAAAACTACACGGCATGTACATTCAATGTACACAACATGTATATCTTGTTTTCATTTATTCATTTCCATTCCATCATTAAAATGATTTAGGATTTCATGAATAATTATTAAACCTCGTACAAGAATAATATTTATTCTACTTGAGATACTTGAATACACTTAGTGTGTGACCCTCTAGGCCTCTTTCTCATTGGCATTAGGCGGGCTTTCCTGAAGTCCAAGATTACTATCTAGCAATGGGTCAAGGAACCCAAGAGAAATAAGTTGACGCCGCATTGACATATCACCACATACGAATTCTTACTGTGTAATTTAATCCCTTTGTCTCGATATCTAATCAAGAAGGTTTCATGGCAGTGTCATAAACCTATATGCTTGATCTATTGTTGTTTGGCTACCTAAAATAAACTCGTCATTCACACCATGGCCATGGAATTTAATGTGACAGTTCTATTTCAATCAAAGGGCCGAGATATCAACTTTCATAATTAGAAGGGACAAATCCTTCCTCGACTTATCCATTAACAACATGTCACTCATGACTCACCCAACGTACCCTACTTCCTACCAACTGTCTGCATGACGGTTTTCGTCAGTTAATCTATGTGCGCAAGGCATGACATGAGTTACTCATAATATTCCAGTCTAAGGACCATTACACAGGCTCGTAGATAGCAATATCTGATGACACTAAGACATACGGAATTTCTACTGGCGGGTCTGTTCTCATAATCCCCCATCATGGAGATTACCAAGTGCGAACTCCATGAGAGAGAGTCTCGTCTTATTATGAGAACTCTCACATGACAGTCTGTATACAATGTGTCCTATCATAGTATTTCATCCAACTGTAGAACTTTATTTAAGAATATTGTTATATCATTTCAAGGTTCTCATCATAGCGGGGAGCTCCCATGACCTTATCAATGCAAAAAATATTCCAGGACATTACTATATTATAGTCATGCAGAACAATGAACAATATATAATAAGTTAATATTCTTGTATTCAAAGTACAAAACAGTTGGTTCTCAGGACACCAACCCTTAAAAACTCCATCTTGGAATAGAGCCAACTGCCTATGACTTTTAGTCCGCTAGACCTCACATGATGATCATGTTTCTGCTGAGTCAAGGCTTTAGTCAAGGGGTCTGCCACGTTGTCTTCCATGGAAATACTACTCACTGCAACTTCACCTCTGTGAGAAAAATCCTTAAAGAGATGATACTTCAAAAGTATGTGCTTTTAATCTAATGTGACCTTGGATCTTTAGCAAATGCCACCACTGCAGTATTATCACAATAGTGTGTGATAGGATCTTTACTGCTCGGTGCTACATCCAGCTCTTGGACGAAGCTCCGCATCCATACTGCTTCTTTATCTTCCTCAGAAGCTGTGATATACTCGGACTCCGCTATAGAATCTACCACCACACTTTGCTTTGAGCTCTTCAAGCTCACTGCACCTCCATTGAAACTGAAGATGTATCTAGTCTGTGAATTCATGTCATCTTGATCAGTTTGGAAACTAGCATCTACATGTCCTCTAATGACTAGTTCCTCATCTCTTCCATAAACCCAAAACATATCCTCAGTATGCCTCAGATACTTAAGGAAAGTCTTGACTTCCATCCAATGGCGATCTCCTGGATGAGTTTGTTATCTGCCCACCTCAATTAATGTGTAAGAAACATATAGCCTCGTACATAGCATATCATACATGACTGACCCAATCGCGGATGCGTAAGGGATCCTTGCCATTCTCTTTCATTCCTCATGTGTCTGAGGACACATTTTCTAGGAAAGTTGAATGCCATGTGACACTGGAAACAATCCCCTCTTGGACTGTTCCATACTGAATCTCTTCATTATCTTGTCAATGTATTTACTTTGACTCAGGCTCAGCATTCTTGTGGATTTATCACGATGGATCTTGATCACAAGAATATACGCTGCCTCACCCAAACCGTTCATGGAGAAGCATTTATGCAACAATTTCTTAACTGACTCTGAGACAAGTACTTCATTTCCAATTAGTAATATGTCATCAACATATACTATTAGAAAAACGGTTGCACTTCCACTAAACCTTTTGTAGACATAAGTCTCACATTCATTCTGAACAAAGACAAATTATGTTACAGCTTCATCAAAATGAATGATCCATGACCATCATGCTTGATTTAATCCATAAATGAATTTCTGCAACTTGCATACCTTGTTGGAATCCTTTGGAGTCACAAAACCTTCAGGTTGTGTCATGTAGACATCTTCCTGGAGGTTCCCATTACGGAATTCTATTTTGACATCCATTTTCCAAATTTCAAAGTCATGGTAAGCAGCAATGGACAATATGATTCTGATGGATTTCAGCATCGCAACTGGTGAAAAAGTTTCATCATAGTCATTTCCTTGATGCTTCCTAAAACCATTTGCAACCATTCGTGCCTTGTAGGTTCTCACTTGCCCCTCCATGTCCATTTTCTTCTTGAATACCCATTTATTACCAATAGGCTTTACATCAACTAGAGGATATGCCAAAATCTAGATTTGGTTTTGGTAAATGGAATCCATTTCAGAATTTGTGGCTTCTTGCCACTTGGAAACGTCTTTGCCTTCAACTGCTTCCTTGTAGGTAAGAGGATCATCATTTTCCACCAATAATGATTCACCATCCACGATGACAAGAAAACCATATTGTTCTGGTTCTCTTACCTCTCTCGTTCTCCAACGTAGTTCTTGTGTCTCTGGAATAGATTGTCCTTCTATGGGGCTTTGTGGAATCTATTCTTGTACCAACTCCTGTGTATCTTGAGCCTCAACTTCATCTAAGTCTATCTCGCTCTGACTATATCTTTTAGAGATTTTCTCCCTCTCAAGGAATTTGGCATGTCTTTCCACTGTAACGTTTTTTTTCCTGAGGGGTTTTTTAGGTAATATCCCCTTGTTTCCTTGGATATCCTATAAATATACACTTTGTGCCTTGGGGTGTATGTTTGTTACCTAAATAGGCCTTAACAAATGAATCACTACCCCACACATGTAAATTCGATAACATGGCTTTGCATCCACTCCATAACTCATATGGAGAACCATTTATTGATTTAGTTGGTACTTGGTTTAGTATGTGCGCTACTGTTTGTAATGCATATCTCCAAAAGGATAATGGAAGAATCGCATGAATCATCATTGATCTCACCATGTCCTATAGGGTGCGGTTCCTCCTTTCACTTATACCATTCCAAAGCGGTGTGTACGGAGGAGTGAGTTGAGATAGAATCCCAAACTCCTGTAATAAATCAACAAAGTCCTAATTAAGATATTCTTCTCCTCTGTCTGAGCGGAGTTTCTTAATCTTCTTACCAAGCTAGTTCTCACCTTTCTTCTTGTATTCTTTGAACTGATCAAAAGAATCTGACTTATTCCTCATTAATTAGTTATATCCATATCTACTAAAATCACCAGTAAATGTTATGAAGTACGAGAACCCAACCCTTTCTTCAACTAGAAATGCTCTACACACATCTGTGTGAACTAATTCTAGAATCTCTATAGATATTTTACCTTTCCCACTAAATGGGGCTTTGGTCATTTTTCCTTATAGACACACATGACATAAACCAAGTGGTTTTAGTTTGAAAGAATCTAAATAACCATCTTGATGTAATTTTGTCAAACGTTTCTCATTGACATGACCTAACTGGTGATTCTAATGTTGGGTGTGGTATGATTCATGTGAAATAATATTGTTATTGATTTCCATTACTTGTTTTTTGTAGTCTAACACATAAAGGCTGTTATATAAATGTTCCCTACCAAAACAAATTCTATCTTTATAAAAATACCAACATCCACTTCCAAACTTGAAGATGAATCCATAAGTATCTAATCTAGATACTGAAATAATTTTTTTTTGTTACAGAGGGTACATAATAACATCTTTTCAAAACCAATACCATCACCATAGACAATGTGAGGTGGTAGTCCCCAACAGCTACAACAGCAAGTTTGGCTCTGTTGGCTGCACATAGATCTACCTCCCCTCGATCAATCTTCCTGAATCTACTTGGTTAATGTATTTGGATACAGATGTGAGCACCACCTGTAGTATCTAATACCCAATTAGTAGAAACAGATATATTGCATTTGATAACAAATGCACCTAAAGCTTCCCCTTGCTTCCTTGGCTAGGTGCAGTTTTTCTTCCAGTGGCCCTTCTTGCCACATGCGAAACAAACAACATCATGTTCCTTTGCCTCCCCTTTGATCTTCCTTTTCATGGAAGGCCTTGAAGAAGATTTGGGCTTAAAGCTCTTCGCCTTCCCTTTCCTTTTACTCACCGTTAGGACTGAAGGCATTTCACGCTTCATGTCAATGTCCACTTGGCGAATCAGGGTAACTAGATCAGCCAGAGACTTCTCAATGTAGTTCATATAGAAGTTCACAACAATGTTTGAGATGCTCTAGGGTAGTGATGCAAGAATGAGATCGGTACCCAGTTCTCTGGGGAGTTTAAACCATAGAACCTCCAAGCACTCAATGTAGCCAATGAGCTTGACTACATGAGGTTCGGCTGGGGAACCCTCTCCAAGCTTGCTCTAAAAAGAGCCTTGGAGATCTCAAACCTTTCCTGTCTTTCTCTCTCTTGGTATAGACCACGGAGGTGCTCGAGCATTCTATAGGCATCCCTGTCTTCATGAGACTTCCTGAGATCACTAGACATTTATGATAACATCAAACATTGAACATCGAGAGTGTTGTTCAAATGTTTATCATAGAACAGGAAATCTTCATTACTCACCCCTGGGGCAGGAGAATCAGGAAGTGAGGACTCTAACATGTAAAACATTCATTCATGGCGTAGGATAACACGTAGGCACCTAAACCATTCTTGAAAGTTAATACTGGTGAGGTTATTGTATTTATGTAGTATTGATCGCAGATAAAATGTGGTTTATGGGGTTTTCATTTAGATTCTATAAATTTAAAGAGAATATTTATCATTACTTTCTTGATTACATTTTTATGACAAATAATTAATTTTATTAAGTCTCCCACTATTTTATCAAGTCCTAATGGCCCTCACCATTGAACTCTGAATGTCTAGTTGCTTTGACATTATAGTGGCAAGGATCCATATTCCCCTTCGCATAACCCCAACAAGGGTTGGTCAAGCAATTTGAAGGTATTGAGGTAGGCAGGACTTTGCCAACATTGAGCTTACAGTTCCTTGATCTGTTGAGTGGACTCCCCAATCCTAAAATCCAGACTTTTATTTCCTCAACTCTTTCCTCCAATATTACATCAAGTCTAGCAAGGGCTACTCCTCTTGATTTAATATGGTTAATTCAACCTGAAACCATTCATAAGGGCTTCCTTTATAAAAGTAAGTGTCCCAACAAGGGTTGGTCAAACACATAGTTTTATTGAGTCTTGACCTTAATCAGGTAATGGAAGGCTAAGTCTGATTTAATATGATATTGATTGATTTTAATCCTTTATGCATATTTTTGCATTATCACATGCTTGTTAATATTAAGTGATTCTTGCTTAAATGATTAACCATGTTCTGATAATGTTTACTCATAGACTAGTTTTTATTTTATTCCATCTTTTGCATGCTTGTTCATTTTATTAACTTTGTGATCGCGACAACACATACATAATAAATAAACCATTCAATTTAGAGAGAAGTAAAATAAGATGGCATGATCATGAGCTTCTATTGGTTAGCTTATCTAGAGGTTTTGATAAGCTAACCCCGACCTATGGGAAAACACCTTGATCCTGGTGGTTCGTGTTTTGTAGCACCCACCTGTCCACCTTTGTATATTCTTGCATCGATTTCACCTCAGCTTCGATATTTGAACCGTCTCCTCTAGCTTGGGAGATCCTCCATTACATGGGTTTACATTAATGAAACCAGGACAAAAAATTTAAATTAATAAATTTAACTGAAACCACACATACAAAGGGTCTTTGGTATAGCTCATGATCATCCATACCATGAAACGACATTTACACAAATTTATAATTCAAATTCTTTTAATCATTCATTAATTTAAGATAAGTCGCACTCAAATTCTATTAATTATGATCTTATAATTAATCAATTCATTATCTTAAATTCATTTCTGAATTTCCTTAAGATTCTTCTCATCCATATTCCTTGTACGGGTCTTTGTACATTGGAGGAAACTTGGTGAAATTCCATTTCTGGAAAGTACATGTCATGTAGTTTATAATTACACGGTGTGTATTTATTTTCACTCTTTATCCAAAGTACACACCAGGGGATTTGGCGTGTTTTCTGTAAATTGGAAATTTTGGAGTACATAGCGTGTAGATAAATCATCCACGGCGTGTACTTCCTTGTTACGCGGTAACCAGCCTGCCGATCCCGTGTATGCGGTATGCGGCTTATCCTTATACACGGTTTCACCTGGGCCAGAATGGACTACACAGCGTGTTGCTCCAACATACACACCGTGTATTTTGATTTCCACACGCTGATCAGTTCTGGTCAACATGGAATGATTAATACTTAGGCATATTCAATTCACACAGTGTGGTTTGGAGGATCAGTGCCGGTTCATTGAACCTAAGTACAGGGCGTGTAGTTTTAATTACAAGCCGTGTAATCCTATGTTGTACATCTAGAAATAGCGACTCCTCTGAACGAGTTCCTCGTTTTTATTTTA
Source organism: Viscum album (assembly GCA_963277665.1). NCBI lineage: Eukaryota > Viridiplantae > Streptophyta > Magnoliopsida > Santalales > Viscaceae > Viscum > Viscum album. The sequence goes on from OY728150.1 coordinate 1,783,231,668, forward strand.
ATAAAATTCAAAATTAAAAGGTCGTTTCGATGACGTGAATTGAGAAACGAAGGAGGAAGAATAAATCTCGATTATTCAAATTTATAGAATGATTTATTTCGAATTGATTAAAATATAAATGTGTAAATTATCAACAAAAAATAAATAACTATAATCAACGTTGTAACCTCCCTTTGATACCATTTATAGGTTTTAGGCATAGTAGAAGCATGTGGGTGGATGTTCCCACTTGGATCTTTGTCATTATCAATGATCAATTTTGGATCAATACGATGATAAACGCCATTCTCCACAGATCAAATCATAGAAATAGAAAAAAGAAATAGAAAGTCCCAAAACCACAAAGTAGGATCTTTACAGGTTGATTATAATTAATTTAATCAAATGAAAAGAAATACCTTTTGGGTATTCTTTTTTTGTTGATGTTCTTGATCACGTTCTAATGTGATTCGTCTTTGCGTCGTTGAAGACAAGTGTAGACTTCCTCTAGCGGTGATCCACAAGTGTACCTCGTATCTCGGGACATCGCCAAAGGATTCTCCAGGTACTAGCATGGAGAAACCTTTTCTTGTGTTGTCCGCCTTAGATCGTCTTCATCCGATGGAATATGATCTCTCACGGTCTTGAGAGCGTTCATGGATGAAGAGGTTCTTTCGGCCTTGAAAGTATTCTCCAGAGATGTTGTGTGTGTGTAAAGAGTTGGGGTTGTGAGGATATTTATAATCAGGTTTGAGGTTGTAGAGTTATGATAATAAATAAACGTGTAACGTGTTTTATTTATTTCATTGACTCTTATTTAAAACCCCCATGTCGAATAATTAAATCCTTGACATACTCCCACGATGATTATAATAAATATCATTTAAAACAATATTATATCCTAAAAATCCAGACTGAATAAACTACACGACATGTATTAATAAGTACATGGAGTGTACTTGTTTTTCATTGAAAACTACACGGCCTGTACATTCAATGTACACGGTGTGTATATCTTGTTTTCATTTATTCATTTCCTTTCCATCATTAAAACGATTTAGGCTTCCTTGAATAATTATTAAACCACGTACGAGAATAATCTTTATTCTACTTGGGATACTTGAATACACCTAGTGTGTGACCCTCTAGGCCTCTTTCTCATTGGCATTAGGTGGTCTTGTATAAAGTCCAAGATTACTGTCTAGCAACGGGTCAAGTCACCCAAGAGAAAGAAGTTGAAACTGCATTGACGTATCACCACATATGAACGCTTACTGTGTAATTTAATACATCTGTATTGATATCTCGTCAAGCAGGTTTCATGGCAGTTTCATAAACATATATGCTTGATCCGTCATTCGTTGATTGCATGAAATAAACTCATCGTTCACACAATGGCCATGGAATTTAATGCGACATTCCTATTTCAATCAAAGGACCGAGATATCAACATCCATAAATAGAAGGGACAAATCCTTCCTAAAATTATCCATTAAAAACATGTCACTCGTGACGCACCCAACATACCCTACATCCTGCCAACTATCTGCGTGGCGGTTTCTGTCAGTAAATCTAAGTGTGCGAGTCATGACATGAGTTAATGATAATCTTTCAGTCTAAGGACCATTACACACAGTCGTAGATATCAATTTCTGATGACACCAAGACATGCAGAATTTCTATTGGTGGGTCTGTTCTCATAATCTCCTATCATGGAGATTTCCAAATGAAAACTCCATGAGAGAGAGTCTCTTCTTCTTATGAGTGATCGCAAATGACGGTCTGTATACTATGTTTCCTATCATAGTATGTCATCCAACCGTAGAAAATTATTTAAGAATATTTTTATAGCATTTCAAGGTTCTCATCACATCGAGGATCTTCCATACCTTATCAGTGGAACAAATATTGTAAGACATTATTATATTATAGTCATAAAGAACAATGAACAGTATATAATTAGTGAACATTCATGTAATCAAAGTACAAAACATTTGGTTCATAAGACACCAACCCTTACAAACTCCCACTTGGACTAGAGCCAACTGCCTATGACTTTTAGTCCGTGAGACCTCACAGGATGATCTTGTTTCTACTGAGTTAAGGCATCAGTCAAGGGGTCTGCCACGTTGTCTTCCATGGAAATACTGCTCACTGTAACTTCACCTCTCTGAGAAAAATCCTTCAGGAGATGATACTTCAAAAGTATGTGCTTTGTCCACTGATGTGACCTTGGCTCTTTAGAAAGTGTCACCGCTGCTATATTATAACAATATTGTGTGGTAATATCTTTACTACTCGGTACTACATCCAGCTTTTGGATGAAGCTTCACATCCATACTTCTTCTTTAGCTTCCACAGAATATGCGATATACTCGGACTCTGCTATATAATCTTCCACCACACTTTTCTTTGAGCTCTTCCAGCTCACTGCACCTCCATTCAAATTGAAGATGTATCCAGTCTGCGACTTCATGTCATCTTGATCAGTCTGGAAACTAGCATTTACATTTACTCTGATGACTAGTTCCTCATCTCCTCCATAAACTAGGAACATATCCTTAGTACGCCTCATATACTTAAGGATACTCTTGACTTCCATCCAATGGCAGTCTCCTAGATCATCTTGATATCTACCTACCGCACATAATGCGTAAGCAAAATCTAGCCTCATACATAGCATAACATACATGACTGACCCAATCGCGGATGCGTAAGGGTTCCCTTTCATTCTCTTTCTTTCCTCATGTGTCTGAGGACACATTTTCTTGGAAAGATGAATGCCATGTGACATTGGAAACAATCCCCTCTTGGACTGTTCCATACCGAATCTCTTCAGTATCTTTTCAATGCATGTATATTGACTCAAGCCCAACATTCTCTTGGATCTATCACGATGGATCTTGATACCAAGAATATATGCCACCTCTCCCAAGTATTTCATGGAGAAGCATTTATGCAACCATGCCTTAACTGACTGTAAGACAGGTACTTCATTTCTAATTAGTAATATGTCATCAACATATACTATTAGGAAAACAACTGCACTTCCACTAAACCTCTTGTAGACACAAGGAACACATTCATTCTTAACAAATCAAAATTACATTAAATCTTCATTAAAATGAATGTTCCATGACCTTGATGCTTTCTTTAATCCATAAATGTATTTCTCCAACTTTCATACCTTGTTGGAATCCATTGGAGTCAAAATCCCTTTAGGTTGTGTCATGTAGACATCTTCCTGGAGGTTCCCGTTTAGGAATTCTCTTTTGACATCTATTTGAAAAATTTCAATGTCATTGTAAGCGGAAATGGCCAATAGGATTCTTATGGATTTCAGCATCGCAACTGGTGAAAAAGTTTCATCATAGTCAATTCCTTGACGCTGTCTAAAACCTTTTGCAACCAGTCGTGCCTTATAGGTGATGACTTTCTCCTCCATGTCTAGTTTCTTATTGAATACCCATTTATTACCAATAGGGTTTACATCAACTGGAGGATCTACCAAAATATAGACTTGGTTTTGGTACATGGAATCCATTTCAGAATTCATGGCTTCTTGCCACTTGGCAACGTCTGTGCCTTCAACTGATTCCTTGTATGTAAGAGGATCATCATTGTCAAAAAATAATGATTCACCATCCTCGGTGACAAGAAAACCATATCATTCTGTTTCTCTCACCTCTCTCATACTCCTATATAGTTCTTGTGTCTCTGGAACAGATTTTTATTACACAGGGCTTTGTGGAATCTGTTCTTGTACCAACTCATGTCTATCTTGAGCCTCGACTTCATCAAAGTATACCTCTCTCCCACTATCTCTTTTGGAGATGTGATCCCTCTCAAGGAATATGACGTGTCTTGCCACTGTAACCTTTTTGTCTGAGGGGTTGTATAGGTAATATCCCCTTGTTTCCTTAGGATATCCTATAATGATACACTTTGTGCCTCGAGGTGCAAGTTTGTTACCTAAATAGGCCTTAACAAATTCTTCTCTACCCCACACATGTAAATTCGATAACATGGCTTTGCGTCCACTCCATAACTCATATGGAATACCATTTATGGATTTAGTTGGTACTTGGTTTATTATGTGTGATGTTGTTTGTAATTCATATCCCCAAAGGATAATGGAAGACTCTCATGAATCATCATTGATCTCACCATGTCCAATAGGGTGTGGTTACTCCTTTCACTTACACTATTCCACTGAGGTGTATAAGGAGGAGTGAGTTGAGATATAATCCCAAACCCTTGTAAGAAATCAATGAAGTCCTGATTAAGATATTCTCCTCCTCTGTCTGAGAAGAGTTTCTTAATATTCTTACCAAGATGGTTCTCAAATTAATTCTTGTATTCTTTGAACCGATCAAAAGAACCTGACTTATACCTCATTAAGTAGATATAATCATATCTACTAAAATCATCAGTAAAAGTTATGAAGTATGAGAACCCACTCATTGCTTCAACTGGAAATGGTCCACCGACATTTGTGTGAACTAATTCTAGAATCTCATTATCTCTTTCATATTTCCCACTAAATAGGGCTTTTGTCATTTTTCCTTGTACACACACATGACATACACCAAGTGGTTTTAGTTCGAAATAATCTAAATACCCATCGTGATGTAATTTTGTCAAACATTTCTCATTGAAATGACCTAGCCGATGATTCCAAATTTGGGTGTGGTATGAGTCATGTTAACTAACATTGTTATCAATTTCCATTACTTGGTTTGTGTAGTATAACACATAAAGGCCATTATATAAATGTTCCCTACCAAAACAAATTCTATCTTTATAAAAATAGTAGCATCCACTTCCACACTTGAAGATGAATCCATCAGTATCTAATCTGGATACTGAAATAATGTTTTTGGTTATTGAGGGTACATAATAACATCCTTTCAAAAAGAAGACAATCACAGTAGGCAATGTGAGGTGGTAGTACCCAACAGCTACAACAACAAGTATGGGTCCGTTGGCTTCTTGAAGATCTACCTCCCCTCGATCAATCTTCCTGAATCTACTTGGTTCCTATATTTGGATACCGATGTGAGAACCACAAGAAGTATCTAATACCCAATTAGTAAAAAAAGATAGATTTAATTCGATAACCAACGCACCTGAATCTTCCCCTTTCTTCCTTGGCTGGGTGCAGTTTTTCTTCCAGTGGCCCTTCTTGCCACATGAGAAACAATCATCATCATGTTCCTTTGCCCCCCCTTTTATCATCCTTTTCTTGGAAGGACTTAGAGAAGCTTTGGGCTTAAATCTCTTTGCCTTCCCTTTCCTTTTATTCACCATGAGGATGGAAGGTTTTTCACCCTTCATGTCATTGTCCACATGATAAATAAGGATAAGAAGATCAGCCAAAGGCTTCTCAATGTTGTTCATATTGAAGTTCACAACAAAGTTTGATAAGCTCTGGGGTATTGATGTAATAATGAGATCGGTACCTAGTTCTTTGCGGAGTTTAAACCCTAGAACCTTTAGTCGCTCAATGTATCCAATGATCTTGACTACATGAGGCCCGACAGGGGCACCCTCTCAAACTTGCTCTGAAAAAGAGCCTTGGAGATCTCAAACCTTACCTATCTTGATCTCTCCTAGTATAGACCACGGTGGTACTCGAGCATGATATAGGCATCCAGGTCTTCATGAGACTTTATGAGATCACTAGACATTTATGATAGCATCAAACATTGAACGTCGAGAGTGTCAGTCAAATGTTGATCATAGACCAGGAAATCTTCATCACTCTCCCCTAGGGTAAAAGAATATGGAAGTGAGGACTCCAACACGTAAAATTTTTGTTCAGGGCGTAAGATAACCTGAATGCACCTAAACCATTCGTGAAAGTTACTACCGGTGAGGATATTGTCTTAATCCAATATTGATCGTAGAGAAAATGTGGTTAATGATTTTGTCATTTCAATTCTACAAATTAAAAGAGAATATTTATCAGTACTTTCTTGATTACATTTTTATGAGAAATAATAAATTTTATTAAGTCTCCCACTATTTTATCAAGTCCTAATGTCCCTCACCATTGAACTCGGAATGTCCAGTTTCTTTGACATTCTAGTGGCAAGGATCCATATTCCCCTTCTCATAACCCCAACAATGGTTGGTCAAGCTATTTGAAGGTATTTAGGTAGGCAGGTCTTTTCCAACTATGAGCTTACAGTTCCTTGATCTGTTGAGTAGAATCCCCAATCCTGAAATCCTTATTTGGATTTCCTCAACTCTTGCCTCCAATATTACATCAAATCTAGCAAGGGATACTCCTCTTGATTTAATATGGTTATGTAAACCTGAAACCTTTCATAAGGGCTTCCTTTATAAAAGTATGTGTCCCAACAAGGGTTGGTCAGACACATTGTTTTATTGAGTCTTTCCCATAATCAAGTAATGTAAGGCTTGGTGTGACTTAATATGGTATTTGAGAGATTTTATTCTTTATTCATAATTTTTCATTATCACATGCTTGTTAATATTAAGTGATGCTTTATTAAGTGATTAACCATGTTCCGATAATGTTTATGCATAGTCCGGTTTTTATTTTATTCCATCTTTGCATGCTTGTTTATTTCATTAATTATGTTATCGTGACAACACATACATAATAAATAAACCATGCAATCAGAATGAAATAAAATAAGATGGTATGATCATGAGATTCTATTGGTTAGCTTATCTAGTGGTTTGAAAAGCTATCCCTGACATAGGGAAAAACACCTTGAACCGATGGTTCGTGTTTTACAGCTCCCACATGTCCATCTTTGTATCTTCTTGGGTTGGTTTCACCTCAGCTTCAAGTTTTGAACTGTCTCCTCTGTCTTGGGAGATCCTCCATTACATGGGTTTACATTAAAAAAAACCATGGGCATGTAGGCCCTACATTTTATTGGAAGAAGGCTCGCAGGCCAAAAATTTCAAATAATTTTAAATAAAACAATATACACATACAAAGTCTCTTTGGTCTAACTCATGATCATCCAAAGCATGCAACAACATTTATGCATATTTAGAATTCAAATTCTTTTAATCATTATATTTATTAAAGATAAGTCGCGCTTGAATTAAATTAATTATGATATTATAATTAATAAATACTTTATCTTAAATTCCTTTCTGAATTGCCTCGAGATTCTTCTCATCCATATCCCTTGTACAGGTCATTGTACATTTGGAGGAAACCTGGTGAATTTCCATTTTTGGAAAGTACACGGTGTGTAGTTTATATTTACATGGCATGTATTTCTTTTCACCTTTTATCTAAAGTACACACCGAGGGATTTGGCGTGTTATCTGTACATTGGAAATTTTGGAGTACACAGAGTGTAGATAAAACATACACGACGTGTACTTCCTTGTTACGCGATAACCGGTCTGGTGATCCGATGTATGCAGAACACGACTTCTCCTTGTACACGGTTTCACCTTGGCCAGATCGGGCTACATGTCTTGTTGCTCCAACATACAGGCTGTGTATTCCAGCTCCACGTTCCGTTCAATTCTGGTCAACATGACATGATTAATACTTAGTAATATTCAATTCGCACAGTGTGGTTTGGCGGACCAGTGCCGGTTCATTGAACCTAAGTACATGACGTGTAGTTTTAATTACACGCTGTGTAATCCTGTGTTGTACCGACAGTAAGTGCATCACCTCTGGATGAGTTCCTCCTTTTTATTTTAATCAAAATTAACATCAAAAGGTCGTTTCTGTTATATGAATTGAGAAACTAAGGAGGAAGAATAGATCTCATTTATTCATATTAATAGAACGATATATTTCGAATTGAATCAAATATAAATGCGTAAATTATCAACGAAAATTAAATAACTATAATCAATGTTGTAACCTCGCTCGGATACCATTTGATGGTTCCGAGCACAGCGGAAGCACGTGAGTGGATTTTCCCTCTTGGATTTTCGTCATTAGTAATGATCAATCCAGGATCAATACGATGACAAATGCCAGTATCCACAGATCGAATCATAGAAATAGACAAAAGAAATAGAATGTCTTGTAACCACAAAGTAGGATCATTACAGGTTGATTATAATTAATTTAATAAATTGAAAAGAAATACCTTTTGGGTGTTCTTTTTTCATTGATGTTCTTGATCACGTTCTGATTGATTCGTTATTGCATCGTAGAAGCCAAGTGTAGACTTCCTCTAGCAGTGATCCACATGTGTACCTCATATCTTGAGATGTCACCAAAGGATTCTCCGGGTGCTAGCATGGAGAAACATTTGCTTGAGTTGTCCACCTTAGATCCTCTTGATCCGATGGAAGAGGATCTCTCTCAGCCTTGAGAGAGTTCTTGGAGGAAGAGGTTTTTTCGGCCTTGAAAGAATTATCCATAGATGTTGTGTGTGTGTAAAGAGTTGGGGTTGTAAGGATATTTATAATCACGTTTGAGGTTGTAGAGTTATGACAATAAATAAACATGTTACATGTTTTATTTATTTCATTCAATCTTATTTAAAACCCCCATGTAAAATAATTAATTCCTTAACATGCGCCCACGCTAATTATAATAAATATAATTTAAAAAAATATTATACCCTCAAAATCAAACTGAAAAAACTACACGGAGTGTATTAATAAATACACGGTGTGTACTTGTTTTTCATTGAAAACTATATGGAATGTACATTGAATGTACATGGCATGAATATCTTGTTTTCATTTATTCATTTCATTTCCATCATTAAAACGATTTAGGCTTCCTTGAATAATTATTAAACCACGTACGAGAATAATCATTATTCTACTTGAGATACATGAATACACTAACTGTGTGACCCTCTAGGCCTCTTTCTCATTGGAATTAGGCGGGCTTGGCTAAATTCCATGATTACTGTCTAGCAACGGGTCAAGGAACCTAAGAGAAAGAAGTTGACGCCACATTGACGTATCACCACATACAAACACTTACTATTTAATTTAATCCCTTTGTCTCGATATCTCATGATGAAAGTTTCATGGCAGTGTCATAAATTTATATGCTTGATCTGTTGTTCTTTGACTACCTGAAATAAACTCGTCATTCACACCATGGCCATGGAATTTAATGTGATAGTTCTATTTCAATCAAAGGGTTGAGATGTCAACTTCCATAAACGGAAGGGAAAAATCCTTCCTTGACTTATACATTAACAACATGTCACTTGTGACGCACCCAACATACCCTAATTCTCGCCAACTGTCTGTGTGATGGTTTTCGTCAGTAAATCTAAGAGCACGAGTCATGACATGAGTTAATGAGAATATTCCAGTCTAAGGACCATTACACACATTCGTAGATAGCAATGTCCAATGACACCAAGACATGAAGAAATGATATTGGTGGTTCTTTTCTCATAATCTCCTATCTTGGAGATTACCAAGTGCGAACTCAATGAGAGAGAGTCTAGTCTTCTTACGAGTGCTCGCACATGAAGGTCTACATAATATGTTTCTTATCAAAGTATGTCATCCAACCGTAGAAATTTATTTAAGAATATTGTTATAGAATTTCAAGGTTCTAATCACAGTGGGGATCTTCCATGACCTTATCAATGCAACAAATATTCCAGGGCACTATTATATTATTGTCATACAGAACAATGAACAATATATAATAAGTGAAAATTCATGTAATCAAAGTACAAAACAGTTGGTTCATAGGTCACAAACCCTTACATGTTTCGAGGGGTGTTACCAATCCATCTAGGTTGGAAACTAGCACTATGAAGCAAAACATACAATAAAAAGGAATGATTTCAGCATATAAAATAAATCTATGACCATAAAAATAAACCAGAAAAACTGAAAATTCCGGAATCCCAAAACTGAATCTAAAATAAAAATATAAATAGATTTAGTAGTAAGATACAACTTAATAGCTGAAAAAACAAAACATGAACTGAAATAAGAGACTAAACCACCCCCACATGATCTCTATGTGACCTCTTGGTCACCTCTAACCACAATATCAGCCATGCTACAACATCGAGCAACTAATAAGGATCCTGATCTAATGCTGAATATTAAAATACCATTCAGGTATACCAACACTGAGTCGTATAGGTTGGGTGTCAGCTAATAGCTCTGTAGGTAACCACCAAAGAATCCATGTCACGTTTTCCGCTAAAAATCCATTAATATTATTTGGAAATACATTTATTAAAATAGATTTCATAATTAGTATTTTAAAAGAAAATACACGAACCATTTCCCTTATAATTTAAAATGTGGCATAATAAGGGAAAAACAGAAAAGTTCATTCTTTTCAAAATATCAAATTCTAAATTTCTTCTATCCCAACCATGATTTGATAGTTTTTTTTAAAAAAACCCGATAAAAAAATAAGATTCTACACAAAAAGGGAAATGACTCTTGTAATGATCGCCATGAGGAAAGAAGGGAAATACTTGGAGCTCAGAGGAAGAATAAAATGTATTATTCATGTGACTAAACCTAAAGTCTTGACCTAATTAATAATGCATGACCATCTCCCTACCTATAATGTTAAAGGAACTAATCCCAATGAAATAAACTGATGTATCCACCGACAATATGCCACTAGAAAGTGCATGATCTAATCTAGTAAAAAAATTGTTCTCCCTAAAGAACTTTACTATGCTATATTACCATATATATTTCACAAATGGTCTGTGTGATAACATTCAAACAACCAGTTACATACATGATATATACACATCACCCAACCAGAGCACCCTGGGCACCTAAAGGTTGGTCCCTTTCCATCAAACATTATTTACACAAGGGAGGTCCCATACAGAGGACCATCAAAATCTCATGGATCAACCACTAGGCAAGGAAACCAACCTAAGAGTGGGTTGTCCAAATACATTTCAAAACACCCAATGTTCCTTTAGCTATAAACATCTAGGGTAAATTTACTAAAAATAATGTAACACCTTAAAAACTGTTTCCAATAATAATAAATCTAATTTTCTCTATGCATTTCCCAAATGACCTTTATGTTTCAAATACCCACTCAAACATGTCACATTTTCGAAAACATCCCTTACTTCAAATCCATATTACCACAAAACTATTTTGAACAAAGAATATGCACTCAAAGGCTCCAAATATCTTTCAATGACTTCAAGAAGGAACCATATTTTTAACAAGAACAAAATTGGTCAAAACCATCCACACAATTTTGAAACCACTTTAATCAATTCAAGAAACCACAGAATCATTTATCATAAGTGGTGGAAAGGGGTATTAGAGTTATTTTTTTGAAAAACCATGTTCCGAGAAAAGAACCACTCCAGAAATATTCATTATTTGTAGGCCCATCCATGGGTTCACTCCGTGAATCCATGGATGTACGCACATTCAATGACATATAACAAATGGTATTCTCTGAGTAATTTTTGAAGAAACCACCCACGCCATTCATTATCACAATAAACCATTTAATAGAAGACACCATGTTCCATAACCCAACCCAACACAACCCAAAAAACATCCATAAAATGATTTGTTAGGAAAACACCACCCAAAAAATCCAACATAATCATTTTAAAATAAAACGAAAATTATCTAAACCCAATGGAAAGGATATACATAGGAATAAATAGAAAAAAGATAAAACATATTTTTAGTCAAACATTACAACAATAAAAATTCACCTATAATAATCTATTAATATAATAGATGTCTAAACACGATTTAAGAATTAATAAAGAAACCCCAAGAATCAAATGGATTGAAAATAGAAGAAAAAACCTAGAAACACATTCCAATCACATGTGAAAGTGATGTATCCCTTTGAAATTGAAGATTAGGAAACTAGGAACAAACTAAGAACCCTATAATACAAGAAAAAAAATATATCAAAATAACCCTAGAATTATGGTTTTTATAAAATAGGGATAACCAAAAGGTATACAAGAAATATTGGAGGTGAATAGGGAAAGGAGAAAAGACAACCAAAAAACCCTAAAACATACCTTGGAATGAAAGGGGAGACATCCATGGGGGACGAGAGCCAAGGGATAAGTGGTTATGGGACCCCTTGGTGAACAAAAAAAGGGGATTTAAAGGCCCAATTTAGGGTAAAAATGAGGATGTGATAAATAAAGGATTAGATGTTTTAATTATTTTGTGCGACCACACAGGTTTGTAAACACGGTTTTCAATACTGTGTAGTAACCGTGCAGACCCCTCTATCTCAAATGGTAAAACCACACACATATATAGGATTGAATGCATGGCCATGCACATGCCATGTAGTTGGTTCTTTCTAACATGCACTTTCCACGTGACCTCTCCGCATGGTTACTACTAACTCTCTGAAAATCGTGCGACAAAAAAATCCTCCTGATCATTTTAAAATTTCAAAGATTTTGATTGTGTATCAACCCAAACCTTTATAAATGAACCTAGTAATAGAAATGGAATAAAATAATGGAGTATCTGCGATTTGGGTGTGAAAGCTATCTTGATACTAATCACTATATTACTCTGAATGATTAGTATTTATGTTTACTGATTTGGGACAGTTATTTAAATTTCATATATTTGTTTCAATATAAATGTATATACTGATTTTTTTTCACTCCATCCATATGAAGAATGAATTGGAGTTAGTATGTATTGAGTGGGGCCTATTGTAGCCAATTAGTGAATCTATATCTCTCATGAGATGAACTAGTATGGGTTGATACTTATTTATGTATTGTCTTGGCATGAGACCTTGACATTATGGTTATGAAATACCTTATTTTGAATTATCTCATAATGGAACTAGTAGTTTAGTTTCCATGTGATAGATTGAATTGTAAAATATCCCTAGTTGATTATTATTTCTAAATTATATAATCAGTTTATATATCTTCCATATTATGATCATGTTTACTATAAATGTAATATTTTTTTGTCATTCACCAGGCCTTATTCTTTTTTTATTCAATTTATGTATTTTTTTACCTTAATGAGTATCTGAAATCACCTATTTATTATGATTTATTTCTCCTCAGATGAAAATTTGTGTATAATGAATGTCATACAGAGATAATCTATATGTTTATGGGTGTTTCAAAAATAGTTACTATGTTGTACATTATTTCAAGTTGTAATGATAAACTTATTTATCTATCTTGTTTTCCAAACATACAAAACAATTCATTCATTTGGGATATGAAATACTTATTTATTATCCAAATTTAATGAAGTAAGGTACAAGATCCTAGAAACTAGGTTTGGGGTCCTTACAAATCAGGTTCTGTCAATTGAATAAAACCAAACGCAAGGAGCGCGAAACATTTATCATAATGAAGAACCACATAATCATACCAATTCACTTATAGGATGTCTATGTTTTGAAATATTCGTTAATATATGACACCTTATGTTTATCCTAGGTTATTAATAGTAATTTTATATTGAAATACTTAAAAATATCTCATGAAGAGTTTGTGAATTTCCAAAACATATAGTCTGGGAGTATCAAACCAGGTGAGTAGGAAGGCCCATTGTCATGTACCAAAATACACCGAGTTAGGACTGGGACATATTTTTAGAGTTTTTACCCATAGGTACATATATTATAGAGACAAATACACTAGTAGTATCAATATATATATTTATTTCAATGAAACAACTAACTCTATCCTTAACCAAAATTGTAGGACATTTTCATATACATTTCCTTATTCTTAGACTTATCCATAAACATTTCTTAAGGGTATTCAATATGGAAATATCATTCATGGTTCCAATGGTTTACTATTGATTTTCTATGATACCATATATAATGACCCTCAATTTTCAAAAATTAAAATTAAATAACATTTTTTAAATACCTAAAACATTATACAAACAGATTCTCTATGACCGTACCACTCTAGTTCCTTTGAAAACATGGAAAAATAAACGTTAGTACATAAGGTATATACACTAACTACCACTAGGTTATTATTTACTAAAATAATTATTAAACACATCGAAAATAATATAAATCTTCATAACATGTGGTGAAAATTCATAAAAATGAAGATCTCAAATGCTTAGTAAGGGTAAACATGGGAGATATATAAGCATAATCATGAGATTAATGGTATAAAACATGATCATGAAAATAGAAGGTCATATCAAAAATATCCAAGATCATAAATATGTATTATGGAATAAATATTAGAAGTTCCCAATACATGAACCATAAGGAAATGAAGAACATAATACATGAAATAATAACAAAGTAATAAAACATGGAATCGTGGAAAACACATAATCAAATATGATTTACTTAGTATCCATGAAATCACTTCCAAGACCATCATAGTAGTTTATGTTCAATCCAAATTCCATTTTGGTAGTCTTAGATCCCTCATATGAACATCTTAAGAACATAGGTTAACTCCTTTTACCATCTTGATAGTCTTAGTTAACTCCGATGGCCATCTTAGTTGTCAATGTTCACTCAAAAGACCATATTAGTATACCTCGTGAGATATGCATCATTAACCAATACATTAGAGGGAGATATAGGTCCCAACCATATTATAATGAAATAATACATACATATACCTTGAAATAATTATAAATCTTATCATAACCCATTGAATGAAATGGGTATCAGAAACATGAAATCATATCACAACATTTTGAAAAAGATACCAGTTTCATAAGGATTTTATCAATAGAATAATTTATTCAATGAAGGGGGTTTAAAAAATATATAATACATGAAAGAAAAATGTGTTTCATAAACATCATGAAATCAAAAACATAAACCACTCATTTAATTAATATGAATGGAAAAAATAATTCATTTTATTGTAAATTCATGAGTGACATCAAAGGATGTCATCATAGATGAGAAACAATTTTGAATATAATTTTAGAAAAATCTTGATGAAAATAACCTATACTAATTAAATAAAACTTTTAAATTCATATAAAAATTCTAAAATAATTTTCCTTTAAAATTAATTTCATGGATCATTGCAAAAAAATGGAAAACATTTTTGAAAAACATAATTTTTCAAATAAAATTGATTTCCGATCGAAGAGATAGATATGGTCAGATTCTTCTTAAAAACATTTTCATAGTTATCCTAATTACCAAATAGTGGAAAATGGAAGTAATATGTTTTTATATCCTGAATAAAAAGAGGATAAGTAAAATCATTACCCTTAAATAGATATGGATCACACTATTTCATCAAATAAATCATAATGATTTATAATCTCAAAACGTGATGAGATCATTTCAATAAACTCTTCTTAAATGGTACCTTAGGATTATAATTTACATGTAAAAATTTGAAATAACATGAAGTATAAAATATCATAAAAATAATGGGATGCAAGATATATAATGTTAAATGAATGTATATACACCTCCATAAATAATGCAGTTTATAATAAAACGTGTCTTAAAGAAGGAAACATAAGGCAAAGTTATGTTTCTAATCTGGTATCATTTGAAACATTAACACCATGAAAAAAAGATCATATAGTGGATATGTAAATAAACATAAATTTAATTATAGGATTAATTTAATAAATTCATTGGAATTATATACACCACATTATATGAAATATTGGTTTCTAATGCATGTATCTCATGAAAATAAAGAGTGAGATGAAATTTACCTTAACTTATGTCTTGAATATCTTCATACTTTAAAAAGAACCCTTTATTATAAATGTAAGTTTATTATGAATATTTTACTGAAGAATATTCATATATATAATAGCCAACATGGTTTTATTATTAACTTATATTACCCTTTTTTTAACAATCCTATAATATGGTTTCACTTGGGATAATATTTTATTTGTTATATTCATATGTCTTAATTTGTTATATATTTGGTCAATATACTTATATCGTGATATCAAGAATGAATACTATGATATATAAATCATTTATATTCATTAAATGTGTATTATAATAATCTATAAGATGTATAATTATGAAATGCATTACACCATACATGTAGCATATAGGTCATACGTATACTTGAGCACTGCTTCCATTTCATTATCATATTGGAATAAAGGGATTAAATTAATTATAATAATCATATAATTGTATATATATCACTATTAATTTCGCAACCAATTATTTTATAGTGTGTTACCTCTTCAAAGTAATTCAATAACTTGCGCTACACAGCACAATGAGTTCGAGTGCACCACGACTTACCAAACTAAGCATTCAAAAAAGAGGTTATGAAAAGTATTAACTGAATTATGAATTATATATATATCCTATATAATTTTAAAAATCATAATTTCTTTTTTATTGACATATTATAAGGAAAAACTCAAATTTTCTGATAAAAGAATTATTTTTCAAAAAATATAATTTTACCACCTATTTAATGGAGAATCCTTTTTAAAACTAATATTTGACAGTTTCATATATTTAAATTAATAGAATTAAATTATTCCATATAATCTGGACATTAAAATTTATTTTCGATAAATTTTTGGTACTTTTATGATAACATTCATATTTTGATGAATAGTAAAAAAATACTAAATTTTAATTGAAAACAACTTTTTAAATAAAAATAATTTATAATGATAAATTATTCAGTTGAATGGTTTTAAAGAATTACAAGATTATATTTTTATCATTCAATACAATTTAGGTCTTAATAAGTAATTTCACATTTAAATTTGACATAAACACATGTCAATCTTTTGATAGTTTTTCATTCTTAAAAACCCAATTTTTGGTTTGGACAACAGGAAGTAGTTTTAAATTAATAAACACTACATATATGTTCTAAATTTGGAAAAATATAATTCATTATTGAATTTGGAATATCAAAATTATCTTTTTGTAATTTTTTTTTATTTTTCTGAAAATATTCAATTTTTAATGAATAGTGAAAAACACTGCATTATTTTTTAAAAATGACTTTTTATTTAAATAATTATTTATTTTATTAAAATTTATTTTATGTCAAAATATATTTATAATACCTATATAAGTTCAATTTAATTCATTGGAGTTATTTTATAATAATATTAGATGAATAAATTATTATTGAACTTTTTACAGTATTTTACACACTTTCTTGGGGAATTTACAAATTTTCATAAAACATAAGTTTTCAACCTCAGTGAGTTGAATTTTAAAAATTCCGAGATACGCAGTTGACATTAGTAATTAAAATGTTACCCAATAAGATGAAAATATCTTTTCGGTGAATAGTATGTTTTTACTTTTATATACCATGGTTTAAAGTAAATAAGATAATTAAGGGTCAAAATGAAATTATAATTACCCTAACAAATTACTAATTCTATTGGATAAGTTTAATTTGACCGAAAACGACCTTGAGAATAAAATATGACCCTTTGGGTCCTCTTGGATTAGATTACTACATTTATTATTATTTTATTTAATGAAGAGTTAAAAGTGTTAAATTTAATGTTTAATAACTAAACTATTTTTAGTAAAGGGTTACACATAATACAAATTCGACTATAAATATTAATTAGAAAGATAATAATATTTAATACATAATGATATTTTATTTATAATTTTTAGACATTAAATAATTAAATTTATTTGTGACAGAATGATGATATAGTAATTGCCTTATTAATGAAAGATTACAATAATTGATATTCTAAATATCCAAATAAATGTAATTTGAAACTTTTGTTGAATTAAACTAATTGTATATGTTAATATGACATTTTAGGGTGGATGAAATAATTTTTTTCGATGTAATCATGCTGTTATGATTTTTTAAAAACCCTAATACTAAATAGTGTTAAAATTGACCTAAATGAGTTTTTAATGAATACTATGTTATTTTATGACATAGTATTTTGAAAAATCTAAGGTTCAGCCAAAGGGCTAAAATAATATAATATATATCATTAATGAAACACTTGAGGTTCTATTGGAAGTTTAGAGTAATTTTTTTAACCATACAGTGTTAGAATACAAGAAGACATGGTTAAAGTTAAACTAATTAACTAATTGTTAAATCTAATGAATAAGGTTAATATAGTGACCTAAACTTGATTAAAACCTATTGGTTGAGATTATTTCTACCCCAACCCACATTAGATTAGAAATAAATAAATTTTGATCCATTTGAAACTGGAAATGATTTATAATAAAATAATATGTCAATGTTTTCCTAAAGGGACACTCACCTCTCTTATAAAAGGGTATTTCACCTTCTCTTAATTCCACACCTCCAATGTCATTTGTCTCGGACAAACCCTACCCAAATAACCTCACAAGTACTGTCAATGCGTCTTATAGTCCTTCCTTTTATCATAATGCCAACTTATGGATCCCATTTGATCAAATCAAAAGGAAGCACCCGAAGAAGAAGTAATAATCTCACCAGCCCTTTCCAAGTTATTTTCTTCTTCCACTTCCACTTTATTTATTTATTACATAACAAAATAATTTATATAGTACCTCCTACCTACTATGTTTTTATTATAAATATGGTACAACCATATTCATTATTATATTCATCCTATAAATGACAATGTCACCATATGTGCGTACGTATGGCTTACAGTCTCCACTTCGTGGTGTAGTTTGTTATTAAAAATATTTAATATTTGGATTGGTATAATAATAAGAATAACTGATATGAATAATAAATATAACAAGTTAATTATTATTTATATATGATATAAAAACCAATTATATATGATTTCACCATCAAAAGAATGATATTGTCGCTCCTGCGTACTTACGACTTACCGTCCCCACGACGTGATGAGATGTCATTCCCCATTGTTATCATTCATGATTAATTTTCATATGATGATTAAAAATAATGTTTAATTATCTTATATCATTCTATAAATTAACCAAATACATATTATTCATACAAACATGTCATACGTAACAAAACATATAAAGGAATGAAAATCAATTAAAACCTGAAACAATGATACTACTAAAATATTATTAACAAAGAAATAATAAAAATTCAAATATGTGTATGTGGTTCTTGAATAATTTAAAAACAATTATTTAACTATTATAATGGAGGTTAACATACCCTCGAATAAGGAAAAGTACAAGGTAATGGGTTTTCATCTCACTTTTTATTCCTGTGAGATTCGCGCTATATTGCAACTATTTTCTTTTGGGTGGTGTATGTATTGCCCGTGATTGTATTAATTTTAAAATATACATTAATTTATGGGTATTTACATCATAATTTTATAATAATTATTTAATGGGGTGTATGTTTCGTATGTTACCAAATCAGTAAGGGTTAATTCCATAATATCATTATTATCCGAGATTGTTTATGTGTAAGTATTTTCTGGGAAATAATTATTAACAATTTCCATGTTTCATAAAATTGTTTTCAAAAGGATTATTTTTAAGGGACTCTTTAACCAAATAATAATTTTAAATTATTTAAATTCCTATTCTTTTAAATCATTCTCATTAATGTGAATGTTTTAAAAATGGTTTTAAGGATTTATCTATATGGACATGAATGTTTTAAAATGTTGATTCCTTTAAATTTTTTTAATGTTTTATGGGAAATTTTGATTCAAAAATGCATTTTAAATTTCTTCCTTTATAAATTCTATGAATTTTCAATGTTTCCAAGAAAAAGGGGATATAACTCTCAAATAGTTTTAATGACAATTTTCATCTATGTTAATATCCTTCAGTGTATTTTATTCTTGATTGAGGTTGGTTTATTATAATATAATCATCCATATTGTATTGAATGAGTTTTGTTTGACTTTGGATGTGTTATTTTTATTCCATTCAAGGATTGTGGTTAAAATATTGACATTTCGTATGCTATTTTTAATAAGTATATTTAGATTATGTTTCATTTTTTAATATGAGGAATGCATTGGACTTAGTAAGTGGTGGGTGGAGCTCGCTATATCTCCTCGACGCATCGGTATATCTCATGATACAGACAAGTGTCTTGGAACATGGCCTTAACAAAATTATATTTTTTTGTCATGGAACAAGGCACTGACTAAGTGGTAATGAAGTCTGGCATTATACATTCCATCATTATGAAATTGGCTTTCGATATTACATGTGATTATTCGACTAGTAGAATATCCATGTGAATAAGTAAATGGAATTATTTGATTTATCCTAGCCATTTTATGGTGATGTTTAAGTTTAAAAGGATTTTTATTTAGTCTTATAAGTTTCCATAAATGTTTATATATATTTATGAAAGTTTCCACTATATTGTTATCCTTACACTGCATCTGAGATCACCCCTTTCTGGGTTTTATTTTTCCCAGTATGTGAAGAATTATATTATCACTGACCTGCATGGATAGTCTTAGGGATATAAATATGGTCAATAGAGATAATGTTGTTGTTGTTATTCATTTTGTAATGTAATTTAATACTTATTATTGTATATAGTACTTCCAAGGATACTAAACTGATCAATATTTTGGGATTTGATCCCATATGATCATGCCAATGATATGTAATAATGCACCGACTCTGGGTTTCTGGGGTCCGGACATTAGAGTTTGTATCAGAGAATGTTTATTACAATCCTAGGAAAGTAGATTTAGAAAAACTTCGATTAGAGAACACTATCATAAGATAGACTTTGAGGATTAGTATATAAGAACTTCCTTGAATTTTGGTAACATAGAGATTTTGTGTATTATCCATGCAATGCATCCCTATCAGGATACGATTAGGTAGAGGTGGATTTGACACAGATGTAACTAGGAGTGAAAACTCTGACATGGAGTTTTGGGCTTGACCTGGGGTATCATGGTATATGATAACGGGAATTGCTGCACTCTTGGTTAAAACACTCCCGGGGGATATTTTTAGGATAATTCACATTTAAATTACAAGACATTATGAATTATTTAGGAGTAAATATTTTGTCAAAGAAAACATTTTATGATTATAGATTATATGCATAATCATGTCAATTTATTTTAGGTATTTTACATGTTTGGAATTTTTCATTGAGATTCATAAAATAACCTATTTTATGTCATTATTTAGTAATGGAGCATAGTATAAGGAATTGTAACTCCAACAATAATCCTGATCCAAAGATTAAGAAAGATCATATCTTTCATGGTATTAAGCCATCATTTAGAAGGGAAATCGACTCCCATGTTTTCACATGATATGAAGAAATAGAATCATGTGTTAATAAGTTATGTAAATAATTCCATGAGTCATATGGCTTCGAATGGATGCAAGAGAAGAAAAGGATGGAAGAAAGAAATATGGATAAAGGAAAAAGGGGAAGGAATGATTTTCCCATATGTGATAAATGTGGACTGAATCACCTTGGTAATGCTTGAAGGGAATGTGAGTTTTTTATAAGTGTGGATAAAAAAGTCACCATGTATTTGATTTCCAGGGGAAGAAAAAGGTTTCAAATGTACAATGCTTCATCTACAAGGAGTTGGGACACTACACGAATCAAGGTCCAAATCACCAGAGTATACCCCAAATGTTGCTATGGGATAATAATAAAGTTATGATACTACTGAAGATGAAGAGAAATGATTAGATTTTTATATTGTTATTAATATAGTGTTTCATTTGATTATTTTATTAATTATGTACATTTTATAATAATTATATAGTATATAAGGATTGTATAGCAGTACTATTTCATTAAAGACTTGAGATTGTGTAGAAACAATAAAAGTGACTCAATAGCAGGATAATTTTTTTGAAAATATATGGTTGATAGAAAGATAAACCTTAATATGGTTTTGATATTATGGAAGTTATTTTGGAATAATATATGATTGATTTGGATAAATTATATTGGATATTTTTGAATACCTTGAGACAAATTAATGATTTATATATTCCATCATTATTGGAGTTTTCATGTTTTTGGATAGAAGGATTATATCCAGTATTATATAAGGAATAAGGAAGAATGTATATAATAAATAAGGTTTTATGGTAATTCAGGATGTTACATTGTTTTAAGAGAATACCTGATGAAGGTATTCTCTTGTTATTACATGGAAAATAATATCTTCATTGTGTTTACCTTCCAGAAAAAATTTGGACTGTGAGTCTGGAAAAAATTATTTTGGATAAGTCCAAAGATTGGAATTTATTAAATTTGACATTAGATACTATTGTTAAGGTTAAGTCTTTTTTTGAGATTATTTTTGGATTGTCATAAAAAGGACAACCTCAAGGTCGGGTGACAACCAGTCGAATCCGACAAGGCCACAATACTTGAACCAACAACCGAAGGGCGACAATGGTGCATCATCTACCACTAATACAAGTGATGTCCTGGTTTCTATGATGTAGTTTTTTTAAAATGGGATGATAGATGAAATATAAATCCATTTTTTTGAAACCCTATACGATTAGAATAAATTGAATATTTTTGAGTTCTATTACCTTTTGGAGTGAAAGATGAGTTTGTGATATAATTTAGTTAACGAAAGGAACTCTACATGTCAAGTATTCTTTTTTTACTAATTCAATGATGAAATTATTTCTTAACCTTTAGGGAAGGGACCTGAAAACTAAAAATATGTTATCCTAATACCTTAAGTTTTGTTGAACTAGTGATATATTAAATCATCAACGATTGATGGATTTGAGGCCCTCAATTTTACACTTGTTTGTGATTGATGACCTAAATCACTCTATATAAATATTTATGTTTTTCCTCAAATTAGTTGTCTCCAATTTCCCCCCAATGTTCTCCTATTCGAGAGCATAATTTGGTAGTGACTTTTTCATTTTCCTTTCCCTCTTATTAAGAAAATTTTATTAACCCAATTTCCGATTTGGGTTTTCAAGAATTGTATTTTTCAATTTTTAACGTTATATTTTCAAAGAAAAATTTCAAAATGTGAAGAAACAATTTATTAATGGATCGTAGAATGTAACACCCCTAGATTTCATACTATGTCATCTCTTTAAAGTAATTCAATAACTTTCACTACACACAACAACGAGTTTGAGCACACCACGACTTACCAAACTAGCTATCAAAAAAGTAGTTATGAATAATATTAACTAAATTTTGAATATTATATATATCTTATCTAATTTTAACATTCATATTCGGTGTTAGTTAGACATAATATAAGGACAAACTCAATTTTTCAGATAAAAGTTTTATTTTCCAAAAAAATGAAATTTTACCACCTATTTAACGAATAATCCATTTTAAAACCAATATTTGAAAATTTAATATATTCAATTTAATAAAAATAAATTTTTCTTGAGAATAGAGAGACACATATTTATTTTGGATAATTTTTTGGTACTTTTCTAATAACATACATATTTTGATGAATAGTGAAAAATACTAAATTTTAATTGAAAACTATTTTTTTTATTGAAATAATTTATTTTATTAAATTATTCATTTTAATGGTTTGGAAGAATAAAAATATTATATTTATACTAGTCAATACAATGTATGTCATTTTAAGTAATGTCACATTAAAATTTGACCTAATCACATGTCAATCATTTGATAATTTTTATTTCATAAAACCCGCCTTTTGGTTTTGACAGCGGGAATTAGTTTTAAATTAATTAATGATACTTCTATGATATTAATTTGGTAAAATAGAAATAATTTTTGAATTTGGAATATCAAAATTATATTAGGGTGAATTTTTGGTATTTTTATGAAATATTTCAATTTTGATGAATAATGAAAAACACTTCATTATTGTTTAAAACCGTCTTTTTATTTAAATAATTACTTATTTTATTTATATTTATTTTAGTTAAAAAAATTGATAATAACTATATAAGTTCTATGTAATTGATTGGAGTCATTTTAAAAAAAAATTAGGTGTATAATGTTTTATTGAAATTTTTACCGTCTTTTACCCACCTTTAAGGAGCATTTGCAAATTTGCATAAAACATAATTTTACTACTTCTGTAAATTGAATTTAAAAACTATGAAAGGCATGGTTAACATTAAAAAGTAAATTTAAAATCCATACGAGGAAAATAATTTTTGGTAAATAGTAACTTTTTACTTTTACATACCACGATTAAAAGTAAATAGGGTAATTAAGGGTAAAAATGAAATTATAATTACCCTAAAAATATAATAATTCTATTGGATAAGTGTAATTATGCCAAAAAAACATTAGGAATAAAATATGATCCTTTTGGTCCACTTGGATTAGATTAGGAAATTTATTATTATTTTATTTAAAGAAGAGTTACAAGTGTCAAATTCAATGTTTAATAACAAAACTATTTTTATATAATGTTATACATAAGATAAATTCAACTACAAATATTAATTAGAAATATAAGAATATTTCCTACATAAATTTATTATATTTATAATTTTTAGACATTAAATAATTAAATTTATCTATGACACAATGATGATTCCAAAATTACCTTATTAATGAAGGATTAATATAATTGATTTTATAAATATCCAAATAAATGTAATTTGAAACTTTGGATGAATTAAACTAATTTTATAGGTTAATATGACATGATAGGATTGATTAAATAATTTATTTTTGAAGTAATAATGCTGTTATAATTTTCATAAAAACCAAATACTAAATAGTTTCAAAATTGACCTAAAAGCGTTTTTAAAAAAATACTATATCATAGATTGATAACATATTCCTAAAAATGTAATGTTTTTACAAAATGTTTAAATATTATTATATATTTTATTAATGAACCTCTTTAGGTTCTCATGTAAGTTTAGAGTATGTTTATTAACCATACAATGTAAGAATACAAGAAGACATGGTAAAAGGTAAACTATTTATCAAATATTTAAATATAAAAGAATAGGTTAATATGAAAACTTAAACTTTTCTAAAACCTACTGTTTGAAAGTATTTTGACCCATACATTCATTATCTACTAAATAAATTTATTTTGCTATATTAGAAACTGAAAATTATATACAAAAAAAAAATATTTCATGTTTTTTTAAAGTGACCCAAACCTCTCTTATAACAGGGTACTTCCCCTTCTCTTAATTTCACACCTCCAAATCCATTTGGATCAGACAAACCCTACACTAATATCCTCCCAAAAACTATCACTAAATCCTAGAGTCCTTACTTTGATCCGAAAGCGAACCTAAAGATCCCTTTTGATCAAATCAAATGGAAGCACCTGGAGAAGAGGTAATAGTTTTACCACCCTCTTTCATGTTCTTTTCTTCTTCCACTTTCTATTTCATTGTTGATTCCATACCAAAATAATAAATCTAGTACATCATACATACTGTGATGTTATTAAAAATATGATATAACCATATTCATTATTCTATCCATCCTATAAATGACAAAGTCACCATACGTGCGTATGTATGACTTTCTATCTCCAAGTCGTGGTGCATTTGGTTATTCAAAAACATTATTATTTGTATGGGTATATGAATGAGTAGAAATGATTTAAATAATAAATATAACATGTTAATGATTATGTATATATGATATACCATCAAATTATATATTATTTCACCATCAAAAGAATGTTATTATCCCTCGTGTGTACGTACGGCTTACTATCTCCATGATGTGATAAGATGTATTTCCCCATCATAACCATTCAAGACTAATTTTAATTTGATTATTATGAAAAATTTTAAAGACTTGATATCATTCTGGATATTAATCAAATATGTCCTATCTATAAAAAACATGACTTACATAATAAAACATATAATGGAAAACAAATCAGTTAACACCTGAAACAATCATACTACTAAAATATTATTAACAAAGAAATATTAGAATATCTTATCTATGATTTCGGTTCTTTTATATTTTAATTAAAATTATTTAACTATTATATAGGAGGTTAACATCCCCTCTACTATGTAAATCTTCAAGGGAATGAGTTTTCATCTCACATCTTATTCTAATACTATTAATAGTATATTTCCACTATTTCTTTTTTTGTGGTGTTTTTAATGCCCATGATTGTTTATTATTTTTTGTAATATACATTAAAATATGGGTTTTTACAACTTCACTATATAATACTTCTTTTACAGGGTGTATGTTTCATATTTTACCAAATCGGTAAGAGTTAATTTCACAATCTTATTATGATTTTAGATTGTTTATGTGCAAGTATTTTCTGTTAAATATTAATTATCCATGTCCATGTTTTATAAAATGGATTTAAAAAGGATTATATTTAAGATAATCTTGAACTTAGACATCATTTTAAATGGATTAAGTGGTTATTATTCTAATTAATATTCATTAATGTCCACGTTTTCAAAATAGTTTTATGGATTTTCTATATGGTCATGAATGTTTTAAAATGTTAATTTTTTTCAAAGATTCAATGTGTTATGGGACACATTGATTCAAAAATACATTTCAAATTTATTCCTTTATAAATTGTGTGACTTTTAAATGTTTTCAAGAAAAAAGGGATATTTCTCTCTAATAGTTTTGATGACTACTTTCATCTATGTCAATATCCTTCAATGTATTTTATTCTTGATAGTGGTTGATTTATCATTATACAATCATCCATATCATATTGAGTGAGTAATATTGGACTCTGGATGTGATATTTTTATGCCATTCATGGTTTTTGGTTAAAATATTGACATTTTTTATGCTAGTTTTAAGATGAATGTTTAGATTATGTTTCACCCTTTCATATGTGGAATTCCTTGGACATAGTACGTGATGGGTGGATCATGCTATAACTCCTCGATGCATCGGTAGTTCTCATGAGACAAACTAGTGTCTTCGTACAAGCCCTTGAAAATATATTATTTGTAGTCATGGAAGAAGGCCTTGAATATGATGTTATAATGTTTTGCATTATGCATTCCATCATTATTAAATTGGCTATTGATATTACATGTGATTATTAGACTAGTAGAATATCAATGTGAATAAGTAAATGGAATTATTTGATTTATAATTCCCATATTATATTTATGTTTATGTTTAAAAGGCTTGTGTTTTAGTCTTATACATTTCCTTAAATGTTTATAATTATTTATGTAAGTTTCATCTATATTGTTATCCTGAATGAGCATCTGAGATCATTGCTTTCTATGTTTTATTTTTCTCAGGATGCAAAGAAATATATTATGACTGACCTACAGGGATAGTATAAGGGATATAAATTTGGTCAATGGAGACAATTTTGTTGCTTTTTTTCATTTTATAATGTAATTTAAAACTTATTAATATATCTAGTAATTCCAAGGCTACTAAACTGATCGATCGTTCGGGATTTGATCCCTCGTGATCATGCTAATGATATGTAATAATGAACCGACTCTGGATTACTAGGGTAAGGGAATAAAAATTAATATAACATTATTATATCATATATATCAAAAAAATTTAAAAACACATCCTTAATACATTCCATGTACTGCTTAAATGAATCACATCGCTTTGAGGGGTGGCTGTCCATAGTTCCTCAAATGAAATTATCATTTTCCACCGAATAGAAAGTATGAATACATATTTTTAAAAGGATTACAATATCTTAACGACATAAAAAATATAATATATAACATATATACAAATAGTATCCATCATAATTTTTCCCGTGAAATATAGTAATGTAAAAATGAACAACCACAGTTTCGTAGGGCGGTAGTTCGCCAAACACGTAAACAATGTGTTTTTTTTCATTATATAGAAGTGAGTGTGTTTTTAAGTTAAAACCATTGAAAAAACCTAATATATATAGGATTATGTTGTTTTAATAAAATTATTGAATAATATGGGTTTAGGTGGTGGATAATTGAAAAAAAATAAAATAACTTGAGGAAGAATATTAGCACTTATTCAGGTAACTCCATTTAGTTTTACCAAAGAGATTTCTTGGATTCTTTTATACACAAGGGTATCCTTCTCGGATGAGGGTTTATTTTCAGGATCTATTTTTTCCAAGTTTTGATCGATCCAAATTGTTTTAGAGGTGTTATTGAGTGGGAGGAGAGTATTTCTTTTGTATAGTAGAGGAGGAATGGATCTCTTTTAAATTTTGGGAAAAAGAATTCCTCCTACATGATTCCCATGTCATGTGGATCCAAAAAGGGAACCATTCATTCAAAGATTTTATAGGATAAATATATGTCTATTAAATTCTTCTTAGATAGGTGTGTAGGTTTTTTGGTCCCTTAATATTAATGTTTAGTACCTTATTAAGTTTAATCTTACCATAATTGTTGTAATTAAATTAAATTATATTCCATAATATTTTTGTCGAAAAAATAAGTTGAAATTATTAGAAATTATAAATTATTATGAGTAAAAATTTGGAATCCATTTTTCAAATATACAATCACATAAGTGGAAAGAAAATTTAAATTTAATCCCGCAATCGGGTCGACAATAAGGGTTTTTAGGGTAAAAATATTTATTTATTTTTGCGATTTTTTAATATTCAATTTCGGAGTGAAAGTGATTAAAATGACCCAAATAGGTTTGATTGATAAAAATATTATATAATAAAACATTTAAACAAATTTAACAAATAAATTTCCCATATAAATAAATTAATCAAAAAAGCAGTTTAAATTTGATATCTGGTATTTTTCACTATTCATCCAAAAATGATATTTCTCAGAACAATCCCACAAATTATCCCCAAGATAATTTAATAATATTAAATTAAAAAAGATTTAAACTTTTTAAAATTAAAAATTAAAAATATTTAAAAAATAATTTTATTTTTATTTTTCAGAGAAGGACATGGAAATTAGTTCATTTGAGAAAATAACATATTTAATCATATAATGAATTTAACAAAAATAATATCTTTAATTATCAATATGTTATACTTTTATAAAAAAAATTAAAATATTTGGAAATTAATTATTACTATTCATATTACTATGTTTAGTGGTTAGGTTATAATTTTACTATTTAAATAATTGTAACAAAAAAGATGTTTCATGGAAACTCAATATTGTGTGTAACATGCACCATATCATTGTTTCATGTAATGTAAACCAAGTTTGTTCCATGCATAAGGAATTTTTTAATTATAGTAACTCAATATTCCATGGAAAATTAAATTCATTTGAGAAAATAGTTAATAAAAACTCTGTGTGTTAAATCTACTATTTTTTAATCGTATCATCAATGTTAATAATAAGCTTCCACAATCGATTATTCCCATTTATTTGTAGAGTAATCTAGTTAATAATAATATTTTTGGTCATATGTGGTAATTTACCCATCATATATTCAACAAAACATCACATAATTATCTATCCATCATAATGATATATGGTCGATCTAATTTTTTACACTTCAAGATCTATCTAGTTTTATTTTTATCATGCATTGATTCACAATAAAAATGGTCAATTTAATTTTCATCATATGGTAGTTTGTAATACCATTAAAACAATTGGGTCAAAACATTATTCCATGTAAACCACATTTTAGGTACACATTTGATCTTATGCGGTAACAAAATATTGTAGGGTACCTCTTATGGATGCAACATGAATTTTATAGAAACAGTGGATAAATTACCATGTTCTTGAGGATATGACTAAAACATGGTTCCCACTATATATTTATTTCTTTTTAAGGGAATACAATCAATTCCCTAGTAAATTCATACCACATTGTAATATCTAATTTAGTCCAAATTTATTTTTAAAAATCATATATAAACCCTGTGACCATTAACCTAGGGATTTCTTTAGGAACATTCAAACACAACAGTCGTAGTGCATGCCACCCCACAAACATCCTATGCCTCAAATGCACACTAAGTTAACTTCATACCTCATGTGTTTAGCACTTTCTACCATTTCATAAGTTATACCACTTATACACCTTTACACACCCTAAATGAGGAGGTTGGAATTATGACTTCCATCAATCTTTTCCTAGTCTTAAAATAGAAATATTGAGTTGTCGGTTCAATAGATTATTTTAATAAACTCTAATATGAAGTATTAAACAATATAATAATAATTTTCCCAACCAATTTAGGAATAAAAATATTCTAGAAACCACAAACTTTATCTTATATTTATTCATTGTCAAAATCAAAATTTTCCAAGACAACATTACTTTGGTGTTCTCTATAAATAATTAATCATCAAATGATAACTCATCATCACTTATTTATTTTATATAATATGTAATATATTTTCAAGAACCAATAAGAGATATATTGAGTGTGAATATTATTTCAACAATATTTTAGGGTTTCATTACCTAGGATATCATCCTTGTTTATATAAATATCATTCAAGAATCATCAATAAACACATTTTGAATATATAATCATATCTAAATCATTATTGACCAAAAATATATGCCAATAGCATGGTCCGTTAAATCTTTGAATTTTTAATTTTTTCAAATCACCATCTTATATTAAAAATTAATGTTTTCTATTTTATTTTAGAAATTAAATTTTCTTCTACTTATTAATTATAATTACAAAAAATTATTTTAGAGTATGGATCTCCCAAATCAATATATAAATTCTCAAACCATTTATAATTTAGATTTAAAACATATTGAATAGATCACCAATATTGAAAATAAATTAATTTTTTGTTAGTTAAGTATAGTTCTATTTTGTATAACCCAATTTATAAAAAAAGGTGATATAAATAAACATTAATGATGTCCATTAAAAATTATATTTGGTGATATTATTATCATATTTTTTAAAATATCTTCATTTTAGGGGATGTTAAAATAAAATTTTAAAAGGAATATTTCTTATTGAATGCATCATAGAAAAATTATAAAATATAGTTTATGTGTATGTAATATAAATCCCAATTTAATTCATCATTCTCATAAACTGTTACACACTTTTTAATATATGTTTCTTCTATAATGGCAATTATTGTACACATTTATGTTATATATAAAATTTAGTTTTGTTTTTATGTTTTTCAAAAACATCATATTACCGTGAAATAATATTTCATTTCGATATTTGCATCATAATTTCTCCATCTGATATGATATACACTATTCATCAAAATGGTCAATGAAATATTCTATGATTTATATCTCCTATTTCTTAAAAACTAAAATTAACTTGTTATATTAATTATATAAAAAACTATTACATCATTTTAAATTAGTATTCAACACATACCGTAATAATACAAACCTATTATAAATAATTGTTTAGTTTCATTGGATACTTGATACATAAATATAATATTTCATCAGTGATCTTAAAAAAATCCAACAATGTTCTCATCACATTATGTAATTCATAAAGAAACACAAATAAATAAAATTATTATCCCACAAAAATGGATTTATAAAATTGGGTGATATAATATTATAAATTAGTGTGAAAAATGGATAAATCCATCAATTGTTATATGTAATAATATCATTATAATAACTAAATGAGAAAAGGATATTAACAATTTTAAATCATACACAACCATTTTTATATCACAATAATGGAATTATGATTTGGTAGTTTATAAGACACGAGTCATAAAGTAATCGTGGATCATGAACTATGATATAATATCATATGTCTAAGAACATGTTAAATTTATTATCATAGAATGTCTAGAATTATCACAATCATAGAATTTATATATCAAGGCTACCCACAAATCCATTCATCACACATTAGGCTTAGGAAGACCATGTATGTATCTTCTTCAGGCATGTGCTGACCACTTATGTACCCTATATTGGGTATGGGATAACATCCAATGTAACTATTAATGTCATAAAAAGTTAATCGTTACCCAAATCACCAGAGGGGAATAATGGACCCACCAATCACATAACAACAATTAGTTTAGATCTGTACCATAATATTATGAAAATATTTATAATTTCATCATATATTATCCCATGGAAAATAGAATATGTTTCATCAAAATTTCATTATCATAATCAATATTTCCCTAATGAAAAAATGAAATATTGGACCATATCACCAATAAATCATAATAAACATTAAATGGTGTTTTTATATATGACAATAACTTTATAAGATAACCAGATTATTTCATAAGAAAGAGTTGATTTTTATTTTAAAAAAAACTGTTTAAAATAAATAAATATCCATTATAATATTAAAAACCTTATATTATAAACTCTCCATATAAACCAGTGACGTGTGATTCAATGAAATGTGTAGTCATTATTAAGGTAAACTTCATTCATGTAGTATAATTTAACACAAAGGGTGAATTTACACAATTATTAAATAATACCTTATTCCAAAAAATTATAGAAACATTATTTTTAATCCTTTTTATTGAATTTGAATTATGGTTAATACCCAAAATATAAAATCATTGATGAATACTAAATATTTTATTGTAAATGTTTTTGAAAACAAGGTTATGGAACTGAAAATATTCATGTCCAAAGGGAGAAATAGAGGCAATTGTTCATTATAAAATTATTCTGGTCTTATTTGTAATTAGGGAGAGTAGAATTAATTTCAAACCAATAATATCACTAAATTGCTATGTTACATCATAATATATCATATTAATGAGGTATATATCATATAATTTCATTAATATAAATTTAATCCTAAATAATCATTGTAAAAAGTGAGATTGTAAAATAAAATCCTAAATAATTTTTTAAAATTTCAATTAAAACCATTTTAAATAAATAATATCAAATTGTAGTTCAAATTAAAAAAATATGAATACAATAATGATAAAAAATATCAAGTAGATACTAATAACACAACACAATATAAATAATTTGTGAATGTTAAATATGTGTCAAAAAAATAAAATTGAGATGTGAAACTCTATCCTCAAGCCTAACTTGCAACATAAGTGATTTCAACCCCTAGATAATATATTTAATATTTTATAACTACAAAATATAAAAATATTCAAACATATAATACCATTAATTGTTTACTTATTGAATCATTTCACTTATTAATTATCTATCTTCCATTATCATCATTATTTTTCATGTTCACTACCTTATTTGATTGTTTGTTTTACATCGACAGTTATGGTCATTTCATCTTGATCAAGGACCCATAACCTCAATAATGGTAATTATTTCATTTATATCATATTATTATATAATATCAAAAGAATTTAATATTCCATGATCATTCATATAATAATAATTCTAACATCGATAAAATCGGTGATAAAACCAACCTAAACAATATCGTATTTAATGACTAGATGATTAAGATCATGGAATGGTTTATTATTTATATAAAATCTATAGAAGATTATTGTAGAATAATTTATATAAATATTTTCAATATATTAAATTTTTTAATCTTATATATTTTTTAGGGAGACAAAAATATATTACAAAATTCATGGAGCTAGTAGACAGTACGTACAAATGAATGATACATAAATTTAATAATGAAAAAGTGGAAAAGAATATAGATAATATTTTAATATAAAATAGTAATTAATATATCATAAATATCATTCATATTCAGTTAATCTATGATTATAACTATCTTTGATAGACAATTATGAAAAATTAACTGTATTACTAAGTAGATGTAGTAGTCCATGTGTACGCATGAGTGATACTTTCATTTATTATAAGATATAAAGAAGGTTAAAATGGTTGTAACATAATTATAATGACACATAATTATATTTATGAAATAGTAGTAATATGTTTCATCTATATATTATAGATTTCAAGGAATTATAAGAATAAATAAACTTTAAAAGGGTTTGGTATTATGATTACCTCTTCTTTGAGAGACCTCATTTTTCTTAAACGATAAGACTTCATAAGTTGGTCTAGTAGTAAGACACAATGATCAAGAAAAAAAAGTATGAAATCTATAAAGGATTTTGGATTGGTATTTTCTAATATAGAGTACTCTAATTTTTGGAACAATTAGGATAAGAGGCCCAATTTTATATGTCAATAGAGAGGAATTCAAGGCAATACATAAAATATTTAAAGAATATAACAAAACTTTATTATAAAATTTTATGAAAATGGAAAATAATATGATGGAAATATAATATATGGTCTAAATCCAATGGAATTATTTGATTTAGATATATACAGTAAGAATTTTTTATCATATATCAAAATATAATCCCCACCCTAGTAAATCAATTTTAATTCCAACCGTGGTATCATAGTTTTAATGTATCTAGTATTCATGAAAATGAATAATAGAAGTGGCATTGTTAAAAAAAAATTAGATTATTATTCCAAATATGGTAAATATTTTTTCAAATTAAATTTATTTATGTCATAGTATTTAATTTTAATGCAACCATGCTGAATGAAATAAAAAATGTTTTTTAAAAAATATAATTTTTACCCATAATACTTTGTTTAAAAATATTACTTCAATAGTAATAATTTTTTGATTATTTGTAAAATACATTATTTAACGTATATTTTATAAACTTAGTTAACATACTTAATCAATAAGGATTTATTTTTTCATCACGAAAAAATCACAGTGCGCATATGTAAACAGTTTTTCATAACATATATCATTTAAAATGAAATAATTTTAACAAATTTAATGAACAATACATAGCTAATGTTTGAATGATTATTCCTTTATTATAAAAAAAAGGCACTAATAAAATTATTAGATAATTCTGAATATATCGAATTATAGGAATATAAAAAATAAAATTATTCGAAAAATATATATTTAAATGATAAAATAATTTTATTTAAAAAATTAAGATTTTGCCCTACAAATTTATCAAAAAATTAGAATTATAATATATATATATATATAAATATATCATTTTTTGAAATTCATTTCAAACCCACCCATCCAATGACTATGTTATAATGTTCATAATATATCATGGTTTATTTAGGCATTTTGTTGCTTGTAATGCATGCTATGGAAAAGTACAAAATTATTTTAATGGAATATATATAAAACTAATGGTTGTAATTTCTAAACTAATGTAAATGTACTTTTAAAACAGCTAGAAAAATAATTTTTTATAATCTATTGACTTATTATTATTAAAATGTCGTTTTTTGTAAAATAATTATTAATTATTTTTTTATTAGACTATTAAAATAATTATTTTTTGTTGAGTTCTGTATTTTTTTATTATCATTTCCATTTTAAAGAGATTTAAAATTAATTAATCAATTTTATTTTAACATTCATTCTTTATATTCATATGTTATTTTCTAAAATTAAATTTTTATATTTATTATTTTTAATTTTTTTTAATAAAATAAAATTTTTATTTTTATTAAATTAAAAATTTTAACTTAAAAGCGATTTTTGAAAAAAAAACTGTTCCTTGTCGTTTTTTTGTAGTTAAATAATTTTATTTGGTTTCAAATTATTTAAATTTTTTTAACTCAATATATAAATTTCATTTTTCATTTTCGTTAAATTTATATTTTAAAGAAGTACTATTAAATATTTTTTATTTAAATAAATTAGATATTTCATTCATTATTTTCTATAATTATTTATATTTTTTATATCAATATTTTATCATAATTGAAAACCTAATTACATTATTCATTATATTTTCTTTATTGTTAAACTATTATGATTCTAATTTTATTTATTTCAAAAAAATTTATTTAAATTTTCATAAATTTTTTTCATTAGTTGTATTCTGCCACCTCCTAGAAATATCTACCGTCAACGCCCAAAAATAGATCTTCTATTGTTTGATCCATGATAGAACAAGAATGCATTTGTTACCGTGTAACCACCAGCCCGTATCACTATGGTAGCACTGTGTTACCATTTATCTCTGCCATCGTTGCTCTCCCTCAAGCGGTAGTAGAACTATCCAATAGAAGAAGGCCCCTAAGCCATTATCCTCTCCATAGGTAGGGGAACCCTCCATTGGTAGTACCTTGCTTCTTGTCGCACTGATAGTCACAAAACCAATTTATGGTGATCTATTTGTTCCATATTCACTAGTGGAACCCGATCACGTGGTGGCTACTGTAGTCGAACCCACCACACCATCCACATAAGGAATAAGGAACTCCCAAGAACAAGACCGGCTGGTGTACTGCCTATGAACTAAGATTCCCTGAAGAAATAACATCCACAACCCTATATTACCGAATTTATCTAGATCTAAGGAATTCCAAACCATACATAATACTATTTTCGGAAGAAAGAGGAACCCCTCTTCCACCCCATAAATATGTCGTTCCATCTACCACAGAATCCCAATCTATAATAGTGGCCCAAAACACTACTTCACCTAAACACAATTGATCACTAGCTAAAGAATATGAGTCATCATCCATGGAATACTTACCCATAATGCCTTTTGTTTAGCCGACCACCCCGATCCCAACACTCCCGAGCCACCACATTGATGGACTAAGTCGAGAAGGAGCTCACTAATACTAAAGAATA
The DNA here is from genome assembly GCA_963277665.1 of Viscum album. Taxonomy (NCBI): domain Eukaryota; kingdom Viridiplantae; phylum Streptophyta; class Magnoliopsida; order Santalales; family Viscaceae; genus Viscum; species Viscum album. The sequence continues at coordinate 1,783,267,971 of OY728150.1, forward strand.
CACAGGATATCGATCACCCCACATCACTACACCCACCTTCATATTGAGATGATATCCAAGAACACATATTTGACAAAAACAAAACAAAATCAAAATAAAAACAACAACAAAAGCAGCAATAATAAACAAAAAAATTAATAAAATATATATACATAAAATAATTGTAATATATATTTTCAAATTTATAATATTAGTAATAATTAATACATAAATATATTTTTAATAATAGATAAATATATTTATAATTTTATAAATTTATTATAATTTATTAATTTTTATTAATAATAAATATTATATTAAAATTAATATAAATGAAAATAATAACATACATATAAATATAAAAATAGGTATTTAAAAATTTATTTAGATAATAATTATATAATTAAATTGAATAATATTTATAAGTGGATTGGAACCATTTATGTCAAAAATAATAAATTTAATTCTCAATACATTATTCTTATTTTTTCTGCAGAATGGGAGGTGAAAAATTATGATGGAGATTTTGGATGAAGATCATGGGGCACTGCATTTCATAGTCGAGGAAAATCTGAATTATTGTAAGAGGTTGGTAGTTTTAGCTAGGTTTTTAATGAAGGCTAGTGATCTGTATATGAAGGCATTCCACACGGTATTCTCATCCTGCTAAAAAATTTCTCACTATTTTCTTCTTTTTTGCATTTTTCAAATAATAGTATGGTCCTCCAATTCCCTACCTTATGAAATAAGAACTATCATAGATAACTGGTTATGGGTACCCCAATACTCTTATGTTTACCATATTTATTATTCTTATTTAATTATTTTTTGTAAATAACATTTTTTGTCATTGTTTTGTTTTTTTATTTGGATGGATAGTTTTTTATCCTAAATTTGTGTTGTGATTTTAGATATCCAGAAATTAAGGACTAATTATCAGGGATATATCTATGTAATGAAATTAAACTATGCATGGTGATCCATTCTTCATAGAAATAATGACTTCTTCTTCTTCACATTTTCATATTGTGAATGTGATTTGGGGTGTGATAGAGAGAACTCTTTCAGAGGAATAGTTCATTTCACACTTTCTTTTTTTAATTTCTCTTTAAACTCACACATTATTGACTGATCATAAACGGTATGTCCTATGATCAGTGGATCTCACCAGAATCATTAGGGATTTTTATATTTGTTAATTAGAGTAAGTCTATTCAATGATTCATTTTTCATTATAGTTAAATTATCGAGCACTGAATAACTTCTAAGATTTAGTGTTCATTGTTTATATGAGTGATGTGTGTGATCTCAGTAATCATTGATGCATTGATTGAATTTTTAATTGAGGTTATTCTTCTGAATATCTATAAAGTGTAAATGAGGGTGGATCAACATGGAGGTGTCCTTATTATTTCTAACCATTTTCCATATCATTGTGTCAACATTTTATTTTTATTTTTTATTTTAATTTGATTTGGATATTATTTTTAGTTTTTTCCTCTACTACCTCTTTCAATTTATTTTCCATATATATTTTCATATGTTTATTTTATATTTTCATCATATTAAAAAATACACTAATCTTTTTAGAATGAAAATATAAGAATTCATCACATAATTTTTGGGAGTGAACACAAGGTTAGACTCTATGTAATATCTTTTATTTACAAATTTATTAAATAACATTCTTATGATATAGAAAATATTAATTATTGGTTCTATTTTATTGGATGAAACATTTTTATAAGTGATTTTTCAAAATATTCTTTATTTTTAAAAATAATATTTATAAAATAGAACTATGATGAACTGTAATGATTATTATTCATGTTAACTATTTTATATCATTCAAAAATATGAGGAGGATATTGATTCATTTCAATATTAGTTTCAAGAAAAATAACATCGAGATATTACGAATTATGAAGAAATTTATTTTCAAGAAATCATGAAAATTTTGAAAAATACTTGTATAATATCCAATATGACCAAGAAGATAAGGCAATTCTCTAAAAACCCTCTGATGTAAAACATCTTAGAATGAAACATAGAAGGTAGGCAAAAAGAAATAGAAAGAAAAAGCTATTAGAGATGCATACTTTCTATCTCGATTTCCCCTTGTATCCAAAGATATAAATTCAAGAATTGCATTCTAATGATTGTTTCAGGGGATAATAGGAGATGTAACAACCAAAAATTTATGATCCCGATAAATTATTTGACTTTCCTTTCCCCCATATTATTAATTGAACTAATGTTTTTACATTAAATTTTCTAATGGTTTTTAAATGTTAAAATTGGTTGAACTAAAAGAAGAAATAACCACTTTTTCCTTGAAAGATACAAAATATAATGTTATATTATTTAAAAAGTTTATATAGGTGGTTTTAATGTATCACTACTACCTTGTAAATTCTCTAAAGAATAATTTTTAATCGAGAAGAGGAAGAAACTCCACTAATTAAGGGAGTTGATAATTTTATAGATGAATCTGTATTTTTATTTTTACATTTATTATATTAAATATAATATTGATTATTCTTAAAATTTTTATGTATTATAATAATTTACAATTTTTAAATGTATTATAGAGTTATGATGAACATAAATATACACTTGTAGATGAATTACTCAAACTTCAGATTACGAAAGAAATATTTAATTTGCGGGAATTTATTAAAGAAGAGTTTGTAATTATGGATAAAATATCAAAATAATATAATGGTAGACATATTATTTTCCATGAAGTATTCCTAATTCAAGTTGAACTAGAAGAAAAATATAATCCTAGAATTCTTGAATTACAACATGGGTAGTTACAACCTCATGAAGAAGAAAGAGAAAAATATCCCTAAATTCAGTTTTCTCCTCTACCACTATTCCATAAATTCTTCAATGAAAAAATATATATTTGGAGATAATGAAATATTTTGTACTCACTTAATAGAAATTTCATGATGTTGGAATTGAAAAACAATGGTTGTTCTTAATCAAAAAGATAGAACCTCTTTCAGACTACGTTTGATAAAAAGACTGTCCAGTTGTGAAAAGTCAAAATACAGCACCCCTTGTGGGGTTATATCAAGATTATCCTATTTAGTTTCATTTAATAGTATCATTATTGTTGATTTTAGTTTTTTTAGTTTTTATTATCAATAGAAAAATCATGTTGTAATATCATGTTCTCGTTAATCAAGGAAAAAGGGAATAACACACTGATGATTATATGATTAACACTTTCTTACTATCACTTTGGTTGGATTTCACATTTAGCTTTAAATTTTTATTTCTATGGTCAATTAGTTTACATCTATAAGGGCACCATGATAATATAAAAATAAATCCATTCAATGATGATATGGAGGATTTTATTTTTGGATTTTGAAAATGAGAAACATCTGCATTATTAGAGTGGTGGAACATAATAATTAATTATTTTTTCAACATATATATAAGTGTGGCAGAAATACCCTTTATTTTTTTATGTAAAACATTGAATATATCTTCGTAAATTTTGTTCAAAACATTCTACAATCTTGATATACAAAATTTTGATTTGAAATTTATCTCAAAATCTGGATAGTAACCACATCATTCCATTGTATTCCAAATTATGTTTTCCACTTCTTCATTTTTACCATGATACAATTTTAAATGAATTTTAAATTCATTTCCCCATTTAACAAAATTATAATAATAAACATTTTAGATACAAAAGAAATTTTACGGGAACAATTCTGTGGTGGTGGGTGGTGTAGATCAATTGTAGACGTTTTTGGTATAACTGTTTTCTACAGAAAACATTATTTTGAGTTTCGAAATCACCCCTCAAAACTGATTTTTTTTAGTTTTGAATCTATTTCATGAATTTTAATTTCCTATCCAACTCTGAGACTCAATAATGATGACATTTCCATTTTTTATTTGTAGGGGATAAGAGAATTTTTGGTCTAAATTGTTCATTAATTTATAGAAACATCAAAATTCCCATTGATTATTTGTAAAAATATTGTTCAATTTTTTTTTTCAAATTCATTAACAACATGGGGGGTCCATTTTCATCAATTATGTCACGACCCGTCCTCGGGGCCCATGCCGTGACTACCCCAAGGCCACCTTCCATAGGCCACGGGCTGGTGACTAGCACCAAAGGCGTAAATTCTGATAACTGGGAAGGTATTTCATTTATAAAAAGTAAACAAAACACCACAGAGTACAAGCAGAAGTAATACACTAATTACAATATAAGGTGATGAAATATAAATGGTCTAGAATATAAACCCAAATGAAATTACAGCTACAACTGAATGAAAGTTAAACAGAAAAGACAAGCAGCTAGAAGAAAAGAAGCAGCTCCTAGGTCGTCCACCTCGGATCCTACCTGAAGGGTAGTTACAGATAGCCTCCACAACGCTCTCTCCCATCAACCTCCTCAGAGTGTCGTATCGTCATGAAGTCCACCTCCGGATACTGAATCGTCATGAGGTCCACCTCTAGTTACCGTCCAGTCCTCAAACACTCGTCCTCCTTCAGCGCTGGCCATCGTCTTCAACCAACACAATGAGGTGCGGGCATAGCCCGTGCAGGGGTGAGTATATGATACTCAGTAGGGACCCCGAGACCCTCAAGGTCTCACTAAATCCAACAAGGATAACCACAAAGAAGGATATCAACAAATAACCCTTACTCAGGTAGAAGCCCATACTTATACCTAAGTTATCATGTAACCCATCCCAATCATGAGGAACACAAAGGTTATCAAATCAACAGATAACCACTACCTAGGTATATGCCCATAGATATACCTAAGTTATCAAGTGACCCATCTCAATCATGAGGGAAACACAAAGGTCATAGTCTCAGCTCAAACCAGGATTTTCATTATCGAAACTGTAACTGGTCAAGATCTCTTCCTATGTCGAGTACACTAATCCTGTCATGACTTCGAGGTACTGTTAACTAACCTAAGACTGCTGAGATACTCCTCCTATCGAGTACCGCGGGTCTACCACCTCACAAATTAGTGCTCCTTTTCCATGGGTCTTCCACCTCACACAATAGTTCTCCCCCTCATAGCCTACAGAGGTACTCCTCATGTCGAGTACCGTAGTTCGGCCACCTCAAAAAGTAGTGCTCCTCTGCCATGGTTCTGCCACCTCACAATGTAGTGCTCCCCACTAGGATATACAAGTCACTCTGAATCGAATCGGACAAGCAGTCATCAGGTCTCAGCCAGCTACATGGTCTGCATACTCCGTACGCTTGTCTCCGGGAGGGTCTGCTCCATGAGCTACATGTCGATACTCCAATTATCACAAATTCCCATGAAGAAGTATCTCAAAGGACAGCCACATCATAGGGGTCTCAACGCAATAGATGGCGCATCAATCGGACGCCCGGTCTGTGAGTTATTTAGCCTTTTCATCCCAGGGGCCCTGTTGGTTTCGTGTGTGAACCAACCCGGTTGTATCCCAACTGTATCCGGAACTCTCATAGGTCATACTCATAGGGACTGTTTCTCAACGTGATTACCAACGCCGCTGATGGTTCGTCAGACGGACGTCCGGTCTCGAAGTTATCGGCCTTTCCGTTCCAGGGGCCCGGTTGGAATTTGGGGTAAAATCCAACCTGGCCTTACTCCAACTACGTCCAAACATCAGGTGATGTATCCCAAAAGTTCCATCTCATCAAGAGGAATCCAACAATGTCTGCGGCATGATAATCAGACATCCGGAACTCATGTTATAAGCATTTCCGCTCTGAGGGCCCGATTGGTTTCGGGTTTGAACCAACAAGGTCGTAAACAATGTTCTCCGAAACGTTGAGTGTAATATACCGAAACGACCGGCTCAATCAAAGGATCGCATCGCAACTAAAGGTGTGTCGATCGGATGTCCTTAGCCTATGTTATGGGCATTTAAAAAGATATATCCGAAAATAGGGGGTTCTGGCCCGGTCTGACCCAACCCGATACCCCCCTGGGTCGGCCCGAACCGGGGCGACCCGACCTGGGTTCGGGTCCGGCCTATTAGGGGTCATCCCGGCCCGGTGCGGCTGGTCCGCGCGTCCAGCGTGGAGTGGGGGGGGGGGGGTTACAACCCCCCCCGGTTGACGAAACTGGTGTGACATGAGCCACGCCTCCCAATCCGAAACGGCCGAAGCCGTTCCGGTTCTCCCTCCACCGCCGCGACTCATCCACTGTGGTTTGCTCCGGCGGCGCGCCACCGCCACCGCCACCGCCGCCTTCTGCGGACCACCGGACGCGCTTTTGTGGTCCGTTACGCCTCCCATCATCGCTACCCATCCTCTCGTGACCCGATGTTCATTGCGAAGGGATTCAAACGCCATTGTGGCCCGCTTCGTCGTCACCCGTCGATCCGCAAGTCAATAAACAAACTGCGGAGTCTTCGAATCACCTCTGCGGCCTCGACTCCAACCACGGTTTCGTTCGGCCTCAACGGTGCGACGCGATGGTGTCGTGCTTCTTCTCCATGTTCCTACTTGTTTCCACGCGGTGTCGTTGAACCGCACCACCTTCGTTCGAGCCGCAACATAATCAACAACAAGGGGGAGGAGGGTCGGCCGTGTTTGGGCAGTCCGACCTCCTCCCGTTACAACGATAATAGGCGGCCCAAAAGAAAATAAAACATAAAGAACGGAAAAGATTATTCCACGAACAAAAATAACCCCTACCTCAAAATTGACGTCGCAAATCGTCAAGTTGAGGAATTCGAACGTCACGGTAAAACGGTATCGATTGCGTTGACATAGGAAGAAGAATAAGAACATTGTTGTTGGTGTCGGTCTTCACGGTCGTCGTCTCATTCTTCATCGTGGAAGGGTGTTGTTCTTTGATAAGGAAGCATCATTCTTCAATGAGGAGGAATCCACTTCTCTTCCTTCTTCTTCTTCTTCTTCTCACAAAGGCTCTCCCACCCAACAATCCCAACCACAACTAAAATAAGACTTAATCTTATTTTATTACAACATGCCAAGCATTTCAAACTTAAAATTCGAACTCTTTAGTTAAATTAATTGAATAGGTTTAGTCAATTAATTTAGCGTGAGTTGACATGAAATAAAGATGGAGATAGGGAGAGAATAAGTTTCCCAAAAATTAAGAGGGAGTAAGGAAGGTGAGAGAAGAAGGTGAGGAGTTATACAATTAAACACAAGGGGTGTTAATGAGAATTAAGGGTAGTTGGCACATTAATTTCAAGGGATTTTATGGGGGGTTATAAGAAGTTCAAGGGGTTATGGTCTCGTGTAGGCCCCACCATACGAAACTCTCCCATGGGTGGTTGGGTGGGTGTGGGCCCCACCTCCCACATATTCATACATGAGAAGTTGGGTGATTGTAGACCACACCAACGACTTCCCATGGTAGATTTTAACTTCCTTGAATATCAAATATAAAATTGTTCACAATTTTGTTTATTTCTTCCTTAAACCCCAAAATATAACTTCTTTCCCCGAACAAACGCACCTATGGTAAAAGTATATATAAGAAAATATCGGCGCTGCGGTTTCATCGGTGCCCTCGTATTTCAATTCCGCGCACTTGTTCAAAAGTTAGAAAAACCCTCTCATTCGTTCACTGAACGTACCTAAGCTAAACTTCAAAAATCGATTCTGGGCACACCGGGCCTCAGAATCAGGTGTCGTCAGAAACTAAGTTCTTGTAAAATCCCAAAGAAATTAAGAAAATATTTTCCTTGAAATATCTGGGTCATTACATTACTCCCACCTCAGGGCTTTACGTCCCCGTAAAGCTTTAACATAAACTAGGGATACAAAAGAGGTACAGAGCACGCATTTGAGCCTTCCACTCCCATGTGCTCTCCTAGAGGTTCCTGTACTACCAACGAAAGCACATAAGAGGAATTGACCATCCTCATTGGATCCCCTCATGTCGATCCTAAACCTCTACTGAAACCCCGCAAAAAGTCACCCCATCGCCAAAGTCCAGCTCCCCATGGTCGTTGATATGCGTCGGGTCAGGCATGTAACTCCACAATTGAGATACGTGGAAGTCGTCGTGCACCTGGTGCAACTGAGGTGGATGGGTCAATCGGTAAGCCACCTCACCTACCCTGCTGAGGACCTAAAATGGTCCGCTGAACCTCAGAGATTACTTGTCGCCTTGGCCACATCACCATAGACCTTGTCGAGGTGAGACCCATAAGAAAACGTGGTCTCCATCCTCAAATTACAGTGGTCCTGTCTCCTATCAACATATGATTTCTGTCGGCTCTCAGCTATCCTCATTCGCTCCTGGATGTCCTGGAGCTTCTCTATTGTGGCCTGGAATATCTCTGGTCCTACAAGAGCGGCTAAGATTTCTTCATTGCTGATAAGAGAAATCCAGTCTCATCCCCTGGATGAACCACGTTCTTCGCCTAATCCAGTCAATCCTGACATGAACGGTACATTCATGCCATGGATGACACCGTAAGACCTCAACATTACTACCAAGAGATCCAACTGTCACTCTCGCCTCCAAGGGTCGAGTCACACTATCAGCATCAGTGTGAGGTCACTTGGTGTCCTCCAGTAGAAATCTCAAAAGTGAGGGTCAAGTCAATAGTTTTAACCAAGACCTCTCAGTATCAACCAAACAAATGGACAAGAAAGTAAACATCATGAAGATACGTTTCTTTTATTATTGAAGATCATAGTACAAAGACACAAATACAACAGCAACATGGAACTAGAAGTACCATGAACAAAAGTAATCTACTAGTTCTGCTCCCATCCACCTGCTTCCGTAGCCCTACTACCTTGTCCACTGCTCGCCTGTTTCTCAAGAACCCACCGCTGCTTCTATCTCGGTGGCTCCTCCAATGCCTGTGGATCAACTATGCGGGGAGTCGGACAGTCACATTCCATGTGACCCTTCCTTCCGCATGAATAACACTGTCCTCTTTTGGCATGCCTAGCTATGACTCCACCCCGGGTGCCCCGCACTACTAATCCTATAACCCGAGGCCACCCACCTGCTGGTCTGGTCCTCTTGGACCTCTGCATCATCTGTCTACTCCCTACAGATGACTCGACTACTGATGGAAGATCATGTGGTAAAGGTAGAAGCTCCTAAACATACTCGGGGTGTAGAGCCACTGGTACAAACTCCACCCTAAATAAGGTCTCGAAGTCCCCCCATGTGAAGGTCATCTCATCGCAAAACTGGAGCATCCGACTCCACCCTCTGCATGCTACTACCTGAAGGAGGATGGAAGCAAAGAACACCATGAAGTCCGCTGGTGTACCTACTTCCTGAAAACTCTCACCACAGCCTCCAGCTAATCCTCAGCCGCCTGCAGGTTTGTCTCTCCCCTGAACCTAGGTGGAATCTGGCACTGGAACTCATGCAGTGCACTCAAGCAACGTGCATCGCCTGCTGCTGGGGCTGGTGGCATCAGTGGCCCAACGTATGGTAGTACCGCTGGTGCCTCCGCTAGTGCCTCAACTGTAAGAGGGCCCTGTACCAAAGCCTAGTCGCTCGACAGGCTTTCTGTATGTATATCTCTCGGGGCTCTAGCTGATCGTCTGTGATAAGGCATCCTGAAAGAAACAGACATGACACAGTCAAACGATTTATACCTGGTGAGCTGACCTGGTTCGAGCTATTTTAAGAGAAAACAATTAAAAACACACATGCAATTAATGTTTTCATGCACTGATTCGGAAATTAGTTGTCAGGTTCCTGGTGTATTGATACGTCGGCCGCCCGCACCAACACTGGACTCCCTGAACTGAAAACCACACTCGGTACCCTTAACATTATTGCTTCATAGAAAAGAAATATCAGAGTTATAAGTTTTGCGGTAGAACCGACACCTCTGATACCAATTTGTCATGACCCGTCCTCGGGGCCCGTGCCGTGACTACCCCATGCCTGCCTTCCATAGGCCAAGGGCTGGAGACTAGAACCAAAGGCTTAAATCCCGATAACTAGGAAGGAATTTCCTTTATAAAAAGTAAACAAAAAACACAGAGTACAAGAGAAAGTAATACACTAAGTACAAAAGAAGTTGCTGAAAAGTAAATGGGCCAGAATACAAACCCAACAGAAAGTATAGATATAACTGAATGAGAGTACAATAGAAAAGACAAGCAGCTGGAAGAAAAAAAGAATCTCCTAGGTTGTCCACCTCGGATCCTACCTGAAGGGTAGGTACAGATAGCCTCCACAAAGCTCTTGCCCATCAACCACCTCTGAGTATCTTCTCGTCGTGAAGTCCACCTCCAGATACTGACTCGTCATGAGGTCCACCTCCGGGTACCGTCCAGTCCTCGAACACTCAGCCTCCATCAGCGTTGCCTGTCGTCAGCAACCAACACAACAAGCTGCGGGCATAGACCGTGCAGGGGTGAGTATACGATACTCAGTAGGGACCCCGAGACCCTCAAGGTCTCACTAAATCCAACAAGTATGACCAAAAAGAAGGATCTTAACAGATAACCCTTACTTAGTTATAAGCCCATACTTATACCTATGTTATCAAGTAACCCATCTCAATCATGAGGAACACAAAGGTTATGAAATCAACAGATAACCACTACCTAGGTATATTCCCATACATATACCTAAGTTATCAAGTGACCCATCTCAATAATGAGGTAAACACAAAGGTCATAGACTCAGCTCAAACCAGGATTTTCGTTATCGAAACTGTAACTGCTGAAGAGATCCTCCTTTGTCGAGTACACTGATCCTGTCATAACTCCGAGGTACTACTCTCTAACCTAATACTACTGAGGTACTCCTCCTATCGAGTACCGCGGGTCTGCCACCTCACAAAGTAGTGCTCCTCCGCCATGGGTCTGCCACCTCACAATGTAGTTCTCCTCTTCCATGGGTCTGCCACATCACAAATTAGTTCTCCCCACTGGGCTATGGAAGTCACTTCGAATCGAATCGGACAAGCATTCATCAGGTCTCAGCCAGCTACACGGTCTTGGTACTCCATACGCTCATCTCCTAAAGGGTCCACTCCACGAGCTATAGTTCGATACTCCATGTATCACAAAATCCCATGAAGATGTATCTAAAAGGACTGCCTCATCATAGGGGTCTCAACGCAACAGACGGCGCGTCAATCGGACCCCCGGTCTGTGAGTTATTTAGCCATTTTGTCCCAGGGTCCCTGTTAGTTTCCTGTGCGAACCAACCCGGATGTATCTCAACTATACCCCGAACCCTCCTAGGGTATACTCATAGGGACCGTTTCACAACGTGATTACCAACGCCGCTGATGGTTCGTTAGATGGACTTCCGATCTGGAAGTTATTGGCCTTTCCGTTCTAGGGGCCCGGTTGGAATTCGGGGTACAATCCAACCCGGCTTTTCTCCAACTGCATCCAAACATCAGGTGAAGAATTCCAAAAGTTCCGTCTCATCAAGAGAAATCTAAAAAAGTCGATGGCACATCAATCAGACGTCCGGAGCTCAAGCTATAAGCGTTTCCGCTCTGAGAACCTGGTTGGTTTTGGGTTCAAACCGACACGGTCGTACACAATGTTCTCCAAAACCTTGAGTGTTATATACCAAAAGGACCATCTCGATCCAAGGATCGCATCGCAACTGATGGTGCGTCGATCGGAGGTTCGTAGCCCATGTTATGAGCGTTTAAATGGATATGTCCGAAAATAGGGAGTTCAGGCCCGGTCCGACCCGGCCCGATACCCCCTGGGTCGGCCCGAACTGGGTCGACCCGACCCGAGTATGGGTCTAGCCCATTAGGGAACAGCCCGGCCCGATGGGCGCGGCCCAGCCTGGGCAGCCCGGCCAAGTGCGGCCAGTCCACATGGCCAGCATGAAGCGGGGGGTTACAACCCCCCGGTTGACGAAACCAGCGCGGCATGAGCCGTGCCGACCAATAAGGAATGGCTGAAGTCGTTCCAGTTCTCCCTCCACGGCCGCGGCTTAGCCGCGGCGGTTTGCTCCGGCGGCGCGCCACCGCCGCCTTCTACGGACCATCGTACGCGCTCCAGTGGTCTGTTTCACCTGCCGTATTCGCCAGCGGTCCTCCCAGGACCCGATCTACACTGCGAAGGGATTCAAACGCCATTGTGGCCCGCTTCGTCATCACCCGTCGATCCGCACGTCAATAAACAAAATACGGAGTCTTAAAATCACCTCTGTAGCCCTGACTCCGACCACGATTTCGTTCGGCCTCAACGGCTCAGTGTGATGACACCACGCTTCCTCGTCGTGTTCCTCCTTGTTTCCGCACGGTGTTGTTGCACCGCACCGCCTTCGTTCGAGCCACAACATAATCAACAACATCGGGGAGGAGGGTTGGCTATGTTTGGGCGGTCCAACCTCCTCCCGTTACAACGATAACAGGCGGCCCAAAAAAAAATAAAAGATGAAGAATGACAAAGATGATTCCATGAACAAAAATAACCCCTACCTCGAAATTGACGTCGCACGTCGTCGAGTCACGGAAGTCGAACATCGCGGTAGAACGATATCGATTCCATTGACGTTGGAAGTATAAGAAGAACGTTTTTGTTGGCGTCGGTCTCCACGGTCGGCATCTTGTTCTTCGTCAAGGAAGGGTGTCATTCTTTGATAAGGAAGCGTCATTCTTCGATGAGGAGGAATCCTCTTCTCTTCCTTATTATTCTTTTTTCTTCTCACAAAGGCTCTCCCACCCAACAATCTCAACCCCAAATAAAATAATACATAATCTTATTTTATTACAACGTGCCAAGCATTTCAAACATAAAATTCAAACTCTTTAGTTAAATTAATTGAGTAGGTTTAGTCAATTAATTTAATGTGAGTTGGCATGAAATAAATAGGGAGAGAGGGAGAGAAGGAGTTTCCGAAAAATTAAGTGGGAGTTAGGAAGGTGAGAGAAGAAGGTGAGGTGTTATACAATTAAACACAAGCGGTGTTAATGATAATTAAGGTGGGTTAGCACCTTATGTTCAAGGGAGTTTAAGCGGGGTTATAAGAAGTTCAAGGGGTTATGGTCTCGTGTAGTCCCCACCACACTATACTCTCCCACTGGTGGTTTGGGGGGTGTGGGCCCCACCTACCACATATTCACACATGGTAAGTTTCATGATTGTGGATCCCACCAACAACTTCTGATGGTATATTTTAACTTCCTTGAATATAAAAAATAAAATTGTTCAAAATTTTATTTATTTCTTCCTTAAACCCCAAAATTTAACTTCATTCCCCAAACAAACACACCTACGGTAAAATTCCACTTAAGCAAATACCGGCGCTGCGGTTTCATCGGTGCCCTCGGATTTTGATTATGAGCTTCGGTTCAAAAGTTAGAAAAACCCACCCGTTCGTTCACTGAATGTACCTCATATAAACTTTGGAAATCGATTCAGGGCACATCGGGTCCCGGAATCAGGTGCTGTCAGAAACTGAGTTCTTGTAAAATCCCAAAGAAATTAAGAATAAAATTAACTTGAGATTTCCAGGTCATTGAAAATTATAACCTAATTATTCCCATTCTATAGGTTATCAACAAGATGGGTTTTAACGGTTGGATTGACTCTGATATTTTTGTGTCTGTATGATTTTTGAGTGATGTTTCTTTCTGTTTTTATGAATATTATATTTTGATACCAATATAGGGTGTGATATAGGATTGATATTTTTATAATTATCATCATATATTGATGATTTTAAAAAATATAACTTGAACATATGGGACTCAACTTTTGAAATTTAATAACCTTAGAGAGATAACTCATATTGTAATCATATAAGTCCTTTGAAACTGTAGTAAAATAGTAAAATTGGATCCCCATGTGATTAGGGAAGACTCTAGGAACAAGGTCTGTATGTATGCCTTATATATATATATATATATCAATTTAGGTATTTTTTATTCTTTTTTCAAATACATGGCTTTGTAAAAATAAAAAAAACAATAAAGTTTCCCGTTGTCAAAAAATACTTCATTAACTAAAGGTGAATTTTGAACCAAAATAGAGCAGCATACAAATGACTTATATGAGTATCATTTGAGTTATATCAATAATTTGCTAATTTTTTTTGAAAAATTTTTAAGGATAGCTGGAGAAATTGTAAAATGATGGTATCTTTTGTTATGATTTTATTTCAATTTATATTTCACCTTTTACTAGTCCAATAATAAAAAACCTGAATTGAAATCGATGTAGTGAATTATATTTTAACTTCATATAGGAGCATGAAAATTTCAAGGGTAAATGAGTCAATATACCCTTAATTGAAAATTTGTCTTTTAATTAAGGCAATACCTTCTATGAAAATTTCATTTTAAAATCATGACCCACCATATATTTGTTCCTCAGTAAATAAATGTTTTTCCATAATGTTTTTTGAGCTTACTGTAAATAGATTTCCCTTTTTCCAAATGAAAAAATATATTCTGTTTTTAGGAAAAAAATCATGTATATGTTGCATTATTTGATGTGTCTATTTTTAACCAACTTTTCCACATAATTTTTATAATTAATTGTTTTTTATTATTAATATAATGTGTATTTTTAATAATAATTAAAAATTTATTTTTTATTAAACTATTTTAAAATTAATTTTTGTTAAAATTTTAAATTTCATTGTTTATTTTGGGGATTTTGAATGATTTTAAAATTAATTTACCAGTTCAGTTTTCACCCCCATTCTTTTTATGATTGCGTTTTGATTCAAATTGTTGTTTTTCCTTTATTCTTTTCATTCATTGATTTATTATTTTCATTTTATATGAATCATATTTAATAATATTCCTTATTAAATGATATTATTTAAATATTATTTATAAGTTGAATAAAAACATTAATTTAATTTCATATGTAGCGAAATAAATTTCTTTGGTTTTAATTTTTTATTTCTAAACTCAAACATTTAAAATCATTTTTCTATTTTTTAAAATCAAATTTCAAATAAATTATTTTCAATGAATTCACTTTAAATAAATTAACTACTTCATTATTTTTTATAATTAATAAATTTTTAATAAATTTAAATATTAATTTGAATTATAATTAACTTAATCATTATTTATTCATTTATAGATAAATTATTATTATTTTTTAATTTTATTTGTTATTAAATTATTATAAATTTTAATTTTTCAATATTATAAAATTTATTTTTGTTCAAGTGGATTATTCCACACCTAAGGTAGAGAATCCTCCCCCAAAATAGACATAAATAGACTACACCCCAAAATAGTGATTCCCTCATTGAAGTCGTTCTATCACTAGTATGCTTCAGTTTCTCTACCACCACTAGTCCATAACCCAACAGTAGTAGTCGGCTATTGTTACATTCAAAAATCGTTTCTACCCCTCCAATAGTTGTAGAACACCCTCTATGGTACCAATGATCATTTCATGTACCAATAACACCATATCATCATGCCACTATGTGCTTCTTACTATTATTTACCTCCCCTCCACCAGTAGCACCTAGCTGCTGCCACACTTGAATTCATGACAGTAGAAGATCTCGATCAACCAAGGTATTCATCACCAGCCAAACCCAAACTAGATGTCACCATAGATTCAAATCCAACCTCTCAATGAACCTGATGAAGATGAAGCTATGATGAATAATAATGCTTTCTGTCTAAGGGTGTATTGGAAACCAAACATTACTACCACTCTAAGATGATATCATTCCCTCTTTCACATAATTCCAATTTGATCTAGTGCCCAATGAACTACTTCACCTGAAAACTATTGACCACCAATTAAGGAATTCAAGATAATGTCACTAGAACCCTTTCCTCTTAGGTCAGTTCTTGAGTCGACCACTTTGATCCCAAAACTCCAGATCCATGATTATACAGCTTGAAAAAAAAACAAAAAAAAAACAAAATAATAATAATAATAATAAAATTATGTTAGTATTAATATGTATATAAATATTAATATATATATATATATATAAATGTATATAATTAAATTTAGTAATATATATAAATGGCATGTAGCTTATTACGTTTGGAATTTAATGATTTCTTTGTTACACCTATTTTATTGAAAGATTTAGTGGTGAACAATAGTGAATGTGATCATAGGTTCTAATCAAGGGGAATTTTATTTAATATTCAAGGGGAGTCAGGGATGTTACGTGATGTTTTTTTTTTCACTGGGAGTTCATCGAAGGATAGTGATGTGCTCATGAAGGTATGCCATGAATTATTCACTTATTATTAGGATTATTTTTACCAATTTCTATTTTTCATTTTCAAAATAATATAATTATCCTCCTTTGTGTTCTCACCAATAAACCCCTCAGAAACTAGAATTATCTAAATTACCTAAAGATATCTACCCTTATCCTCTTCTACTTACCATTATAATTATTTTAATTTTTTTGTTTCTATTTTTAAATATCATAAAGAAGTCTCAATTTTGTATTTTGAATTGTGATGTTTATTCATTCATCATCATTATGTTTCATGATCTTGAATCCCAAGTAGTATTATATTTTTCAGGATTCATAGAAATGGTCCTCTATATTTTTTCCTCATTTCATTTAACATACTCTGTCATTTTTAGGACTGATCTATTGATGTTGGTTGTGAGATCTTAATTTCCCAACAATATGATTAATATTGCGAGTAATAATGAACAAAATGATTCTCTAGAGTGAATAATTTTTTTATTCTAGATGAATGGTTAAGAAATAAAGAACTTATTAATTTGAGAGTTCCATGTTTAAGTGATATATGTGTGTCATAAAAGTCATTAATCATGCATTTAGTGAATTGTGAGTTAGTGGTATTCTTCAAAAGATCTATGAATGAAATTTTAGGATTTATCAACCTGAATGTGGAATTGTTCTTTCTGAATCTCTATTCTATATTTTTTATTCCTTTTATTATTCATTTTTTTTATGATGTATTGGTTCTTATTTTAATTTATTTATTCTCCTTCATCTATCATTATTCTCTTCATTATTCATTTATTTTTTTTATTTTATGTCTTAGATATATTAAAAAATTACAAAATATTTTACGAAATAACACTAGGGAATTTGAAACTGCTTCCTTGATATTGACCTCGTTGTTAGAAACAATGCTATAAATAGGGTCCTTTAATGTATCATTGAACATACATATGAAAATAAATCCATAATAAAACCTTAATATTGACTTATCCATTAAAACCCTTTCAGGATAATGAATTTGTTTGGATACTTTTACTTTATCACATCATTAGCTTTCTATTAAGCTTACTTGGATTTATGATTCCACCAAAGAACATAAACTAGGTGGGTTATCATATTCCATATTCAATTTAATATAAGTTAATATAATTCTATATTATAATTTTTATATGAAAGAAAATGCTCTTATAGGTTAACATATGATATTATAAATACAAAATATTTTTGGCATACTGAATACAAAGACAAAATTCAATGTTGTCTATCATCCTCAAGTAGATGATCAATCATAGAGGACCATTCAAACCCTATTAGATTTAATAAGATATTTTAAACAATATTTTAAATGAGATTGTGATAAATAACATAGACTTTTCAATTTTTTTATAATAATAATAGTCACTCGAGCATTCAAATCACTCTTTGTGAATCCCTCCTTGGAAATAACTGCAGAACTCCAACATATTATAATAAAGTTTGATAATGAAATCTATAGGGACCTAATCTAGATGGTTAAAAAATAATAATGTGAAACGATCTTAATAAAATAATCCATTCTTCTATTTGATTATAATAGGGGAAGATAATATGTTCTGGAACTATATCATGGAATCATAATCAATGATTGACTTAAGAATATTTCACACTGTATTTTTCTTCTCTACATCTTACTTTTGTGATTAATTATACATTACTTGTATAGATGTATAAACACTCATTTGATAATGATAAAATTAATCCCCAGTAATATTTTATGGTGAATGAATTTAAAAATAAGAAAATATTAGGCCATTTGAAATACTCATCATTGATAAGTTAATATGATCATTTTGACTCAAAGAATCAACCAACTTTTTCTCCTTCCTAAGGTGGTAACATATTGAGAGGAAAAAATGGTTAAAAAAATACAACAATATTGCATGGTTCATATAAATTTATTTATCAGTGATATATAATACAAATTATTCTAATATGTAGATATAACAATGATTTCAAAATAATGATAATTTTTTAAAATATTTAATTTAATAAATAAAGCAGATCTCTCAAAATCATGACTTTGGTAATTTTTTTCATGATCCGTTAATTAGAATGAGGCCTTAGATATCACCATATCATTATAAATATAAATACATTCCCTTTCATTCAATTATGTATCATTATAATCACAAACCCTTTTCTACTATGTTGTACTATTTGTATTTGTTTGTTGACAAACTTTCTCTTATGCTCGTTGATATTTTCTTAACATTCATTAGTAAAATTTTACTTAATTAAATTCTAAGTTATCATGGTAATTGAAACCTTGTAAAATTATTGAAAATTCCTCGATAATATCAATGATTTATATTTATAGAATTTATATATTCCACATAGGATAATATTGGCCAATGTTCAATGACATATTTTATGGAAGTATCTGCTGATATACCCTTAATTGTGATGGAATATCTAATGAAAGATACATTCTAAAGTGATCATGAAGATCTTCTATTATCATAGAGTATATATCATTTTTTTCTACAATGACTAATAAATTAGTCACTGAAATATCTAAACACCCAATTCATTAACTCCAAGTGTATAGTAGAGTAATTTTTATGTTTAATTGAAATAATAATAGATTCATTGAATCCATGCCTTATATGGATGTTTTCTTAAAGTAATATAATTGTTGTGACCTTCAATAAATTTTAAAAAACGTTATGCTCATTAAATTGAGAGTTATTGAGATCCTCTTAATTAATTAACATAATATTTAATAACGGATTAAAGACACATAATATTAATCATGGTCCGTTTATCTTCCTCATAATCAATGTACAGTCATTTAAATAGAACATTATTTTTTATAAAAGTATGTTCACCTCATAGTAAAGAATTTTTATGAATAAACCCTTTATAAATAATCATATGGAGTGGTTTCATCAATTACTGAAACTGAATAAGTTATTTTCAATAAGAATTCTTTAAAATAGGCAAAGTACTAGATAAGATTTCTAAGGTAAATAGATCTTCCCAATTTTTGTTAAGACTAAGAATTTATTTATGAAATAGATAATAATTATAATAAATTATAGGTTTATATTCCATGTTGATTTTTAAGAAAACAATTTTAAAGAAATAATACAAATGAATTGGAATCAAGATCCATACAATTTTCATTAAATGTTAATATTAATCCTCAAACTAGTAAATAACTATATGTTGATCCGTAATATCAAATCATATTTGTATATTTGAAAAATATACTCAAAATAATTTTAGTGTGAAATAATCAATTAGTAGAATCCCATTAAATTCAACTAAAATTTGAACACTATTATTTGAGAATTCCACTTTCTTAAAAACATCTTCTTGACATCCCCAACTCAATAGTTGAGGATAACTATGTTTCAATTATAATGATCCTCATTACTGATTGTAATTTTGTAGAAAATTATTATATATATGATTAATACATTGTATTAGATATTTCATATAGATAATTCCCAACTTCCCCATAAATAATAAATTAATCTATAAATGGTATCTGAAGATGTGATTTATTACCATCCACCAAGATCATCATTTTTCCTCACAAATTACTTTTTCTATTAAATTTATTCTTACATATGAATCACCATATAATTATTTTGAGACAATTAGACGAGTGATTCATCCCAGATTTACATTATATAATAATAATAACAATCTTTTATTTATGGTCATCATTAACTAAACTCCAATGAAATTCCATTTTTTGTTATTTAGTTTCTCAAGTAGACTAACCAAGATATTGTCATTACTATTATATCATGAAATGTTTCTATTTAAAATGATTGGAATTCATATTCCATTTATTCTTTCATTTTGTTGGTATGGAAGATAATAAATTAATTTTCCTTCAAATTCAGTAATAACATGATTCATCATAGTTCTATCTATTAACAAAAATGAAAAACAATAGTTTAATAGATAATAATTAAAATGATAAATCACAAAATAATTAAAAAATTTCATAGTATATCTAAATATTATCACCTTAATTTCTATCTGTGATACATTTGGTTTAACAGAGGTCAACAATGTTAAATATATTTTAAAATACAAAATAATGGATCCTAAATGAAATTTGAATTGACCAAAGAATATTAACCAAGAGGGGATATCCATTTGTGTTGTGATAGCTTCAGCCATCATGCCCCATGATGTTTGATATAATAATGAATCCACCCCATTTAAACATTTCCCCCTCTGTGAATCTACTCTGTAGCCGCATCCATATTCAAGTATCTATACAATTATGTATTATCCAGGGAAACCACTCCATTCATTATCATAATATATGATGATCTTTTATATGTAAAATTATCCTAAGGATTCTCCTGATTGTTTTCAAAAATTGGACACTAAAATTAATAAATGATTATATGATATTAAATGAGTTTGACTAATCTTATAATGAGGTGTGGAAAGATGGATGTATTTGTCTATTTCAGTATGAGCCTACTAATAATGTAGTTAGTAGTAGTTGCGGTCCATCTCATGGGAAATTGAAGAAGCACTAATCAGTGATTGTTGGAACTTCAGAGTTGGTTATATAGAAATTTTTTTGAAGCGAACACATATGAAAAATGAAAATATTTGTGAAATTGAAATAAAACAAAATAGATTATAGTAAAATCGAAAACCAAATTTTTAGGGATACAATTTAATTTGGGTTCATTATAATGGTATTTACTTAGTATTAAAACTAATAAAGAATTTCTATTACCACATATATTCAATTTAAGTACCATTTCATGGTCAAAAAATAATAAATTACATATTTAATGGTTAACAATTTAGTCTAGTAGTCAATTACTAAAAATTTATTCATGTTCTTTACACATAAAGCAAGAAGAAGTGGGATCATCCAATGGTCATGGGCCTTCCCACGGTATGTCCTTTAGTTTTCATTGTTGTTATTGTTCTTGATAAAATAAAACATTAATAGTCGATATAGAATTGAATTAATAAAGGTATTATAAAATATAATTATATATAAAATCAAAACATAATAACTTCTATTACAATGTACATAAAACCTTATTACAAACCCAATATAATAAAATTACCTTCTTATAATGATTTTCATGGTGTGTGGATTGATAAAAAATCAATAACTACCATGTATAATAGATGATAGAAGAGGGAAGGGAGAGAATTAAACTAAAATAGAATACATGGTTGTAAAATAAAAATTGAAATGTATTTGGGGAAGATTAGTAAATATAGTGAAATAACCTCACCCTAGATTATCCAACATGAACATAAATAGATTCCCTCAAATTTAAAGAAAAATGTATTAAACATGTTCCCATAAATAAATGTGGTGAACCTAAGTCAACTAGATTGTTCTTAGTTTTATACACTAGTTAGTGAAATACTATATGGCACATTTTATATTCAACACGTCATCAGTTGGTTGGGGGGCTACACAATGTGTAGTATTGCCTCACATGTTGTGTAAAATCTGTTTCACCCATAAACTACTTAGGGAAGGTAATTACATACTATGTTAGCATGGAATACATTACATGTTCTCTCTTGTTGGATATATGGGAATGTACTCGGTTTGGCCAATATTGGTCTACAAAATTGTACAAAGATTGTGTTTATTAAGTACACATCGTGATTATCATTAATTTCATTTTAATTACTCCCGGTTTGTTAATTTGGATGGAATCCTATAATAAGGAATCAGGAACACTAAAATAAATCAATTTATTCATAAAATAAGAAGTATCTTGTCAAACTATGTTTTTAAACTCAATAATTTATCTGGAAATGTATTCAAAAATCAGGCACATCAAACTCCGCCACACATTGTCTCTTGCTTCCCCTCAGCAAAAATATCAATGTCTAATTAATATAATTCAGACTCTAAAAACGGAATCATTCAACAAATTATAATTAAAATTAATATATACATAGTAGATGAATTTTAAAAGGCATAAAAAATATTTTAAATTAATGATATTATAATATTACCTTCTTTATAAGTGAATTCAATATTGTAATCATAAGTTATTTACATTTTTCAAATCTTCATAATTACAGATTCATCATAATGGTTTTCCTCAACCGAATAGAACACACTCATTACTCAAAATCATTTAATCATATTTATTCTCATTCTTATGTATATAAATTCTTTCTAAAGGCTTTCATGTATTCTTATTCTCTATTTGGAAATCAAATCACAGAAAACATAAAAAGGGTGAGATCAGATTCTCAGTAAGGGTATAAATGCGTGAAATTAATCAATGATCATATGTAACAATATCATAAGAATAAGGATATTAGAACTAGAGATTACAATTTGGACACCATAAAAAAAAATTTATATACCATATTAATTGAATTAGGATTTAGTGGATCATATGGCATCAAACATAGAATATTTAAAGGTCATGATCCATGATATCATATCTAAATAATAGAAACATGCCATAGATGTCAACATTAAGAGTTTCATATAAAAATAATCCTTGAATTAATATGTCGAGGACACCCATCTAGAGATTCATAAAATTGCTATATTATGACAACCAATAGTGTACTGGATTTAAGCATTGTTTTACCACCAGTTTACCCTATTTTGGGATAGTTCTAGCTTCCATTATTCCATTTGAGCATAAAAATACTTAATCATTTCCCATTTCTATGGAATTCTATAATTTACTCTCCCATAACTAAATCTAACTATTTTAATATATTTTCTATAATATTAGGAAATCATTTACTATTTTTCCATAGTTTAACCTATCGAAATCAATTTTTTTAAATGGATTCCATTATCATAGTCAATTACCGTTTTGAGAAATAATAATTATTGAAATGTTTAATCATATCCCCATTTTATCCTATAAATCGTTAAAGGATATTACTAGAAATAAAAATATATATTAAATATCACTAGAACATGTACCAAGTAAAATACCAATTTCATTTTAAAATCACATATTTATAATATAAATTTTTTTAGAATATAATGAAATTAATATTATTTGAATATAAAAATTTAATATGGTAAATAAATATTAAAATAATTTTATTTTAATGACGGAATGAAAATATATTATTCATTATAGGTTTGAAAAATTATTATTTTCACAAATTTGGTTAAAATAGATTTTTTTGAAAAATTATAAGAATATGTCTTCAAATCATTTTTAAGGAGTTTAAATATGGTTAAATTTTTCATAATCATTAATTTTATAAAAATAACTAACCACAAAACTTATTTTAGAAAACATGGTTATTGAAGACAAATGATTGCCAACCAAATAGAGAAATGAATTCTGTTTTCCTTAAAATATGTTATTTTGATCTTTTAAGTACATAGTGAAGTAAAAATTAATAGATAACACGTAATATCTATAAATAACTAATAGAGGATTGAATAAATCAGATTTATAATAAATTTATCATATTATTGTTTTCAAAAAAATTTAAATCATAAATAATCATGGAATAAAGTGGGATTTTATCATAAAACCCTTACCCCATACGTAACTTTTAAATTATAAACCCTTTATTGAAATTATATTAAATTATAACTTAATTCTAAAAAAGATAAATAGATTCCTAGTATAAAATATAAAATGGTTGGTATATGCGAACCCAAATGAAACATGTGTTGATTATGTCATACGCCTCAAAAAAACAATTTTAACATGAGAAACCCTTACCATATGACCATTTTTTCATATGTTATTAAAATATACAGTATGATTAACATAAATGTATTTTAATTTCATAATAGAACCATATTCAAAATTATTATACAATACATTTTTTACTAAAATAATTTTATCAATCATTCATTATCATTTCAGGTGTTAACTACTTCATTTTTCATATATGTTTTTGTTTTAAAATTATAGCCCCATAATCCTGATCATAGTTCCATTACATAAAAAATTTCAATGATTTAATGTATGTAATCTTATTTTATAATATCAAAATTGTTTTAATAATCCTTAATCATGAAATTAATATCCATTATACCAATAAACATATATGTTTAAAATATACCTAAAGATAATATTTTTATAAATGTCGAATGAGCAAGAACATGATAAGGTATAATTATAGTTTTTCATATAAAAAAATTATTAAATTTATATGTTTCATATAGACTTAATATATATAATATTTTTAATATTAACTAAAATAAAGCTATTTAGAAATGAATTATATTTATTTATAGAGACTACTATCCGCACATATGATTGAATGATACTTCCATTTTATAATGATAAGAAGGAAACGAATGTAGTTGAAATTGTTTCATCAAATTATTATTATTATATTATAAATTTGATAAATCATATGAAATAATTCCTTAAAACCATTCATGCGAGGTAGTGATAGAAAATTAATCACATCTCTTTATGTAGAAGGTAGTTAATGTATAAACATGATCATTATATTCATTTCCCATGTCATATAATGGAGGTAGAAATTGGGATCTCACATAATAATAATAATAAAATAATTATATTTATGATAAAAAATATATAGTATATTATGATTGATAATATATATTTAGATAAAGTAGAAAAATAATTTATTTGTTATATTTAGGTAAGACAATTAACTTTTTTTTGGGAGACCTAATTTTGGTTACATCTTTATTCATTATATTATAGAATTAATGTTAAAACAGGTGATCAATCAAACTATTTTGGATGATAGGATGTTTTTTGGGTAGGTCATGGGAAAAGTAGTGTTCTCAATGCTTTTGAATAATAGATTAGAAGAGGAACCTATTTATTGTATTATTTTGGGACACACCTAGAATTACATAATAGATTTAAATTATATCTAGTCACATTTTTGTGAAATTGGTAGAAAATGGCCAATATATCGAACATGTGTTAATATATGGTCTAAATATCGTAATATAGTTTTATTTAGAAGAAATAATGTATCATTTTACCCTCATTTATTAGTTTTACCATTGATGATCCCATTTTAATCACATCTGTGGTATCAAATACATATAGTTTTTACTATTCATTATTACAAAAAATGAATGTTGTATCATTAGAAAATTTGAACATGAATATTCGAAATATTGAATATACTTTACCCAATTAAATTTCTCTATTTGGGTAGATTATTTTTAATATTAACACGCATTATGTATTAAATATCATTATTTAGGAAAAAATATTTTTTGGATTACGCAACTATGATAAAATTCATTTCGTGAAAATAAAATATATTATAATACTTTTAATTTTTTTTTAAATATATATTTTATAAATTTCATTATCATCCATAATAAATGGTTATTTATTTAATTTATTAAGGTAATGATTCATTTGGAACATAATAATGTTTTACTGTAAAATAACACCTTTAACATCAAATGATGTTATATTAAATTGTAAATATTAGATAACTAATTTTTGTGATATTATTCACACATTACTAATAAATATCATTAACATAATTTTTAAATTATGATTAATATATAATAATTCATGATATGGGGGAAAATTAAAATAATTAAAAAAAATATTCTCTTCATGAAATTATATTATTAAAATATTTAATGATTACTATGTAAGAATTAATCTATATATTTAAAATAATTTAAAAAATTATTTATATATTGCATAATATTTTTAACCTTATATATACCTTCAAATCCAACATATCTATTATAAATTTTATATTAACTAATGGAAAATTTTGATTCAAGGTTGCATTTAAAGAATTCTTTTTATTACATCAAATGTATTTCAATGAAATACAAAAAGATAACTGGGTGTTAAAAATAAAACACTCATCAAGATCCTCTATTTCTAATACACATATTCCTTTTATTTTAGATCATAAAAAATAATAATGGAAAATGGTGGGGTTTCCTTTCATTATTGTATAAATAGAAATACTAAGAGTGTTTACTCAACCGTAATTCTATTTTATTCCCCATCATGATTTTGGATAAAATATTCACTATTTAACTTTGTTAATAATTTCAGTGTATATAATGTTCTGATGCATTTTTATATCATTTAACCTTATTTACTGCATTTACTTTCATATTTTTTCAGGGAATAGTTTTATGAATCTGTTTTCATAATGACCATACTATTCATATATTCCAATAATATCTCGATGAAAACTTTTTTTAGCAGGTATCCTCCTTGAAGTATCATTTAAATACTTATTTCTTTTAAGACTTTTAATTATTTTTTTTTCAAAATTTATCCTCTCTGATTTATGTTATCATTTTTTTGGGAGGCACTATATGTATAAATATGGAATTTATGTCTAATTTTTAAAAAACATCCACTATAAAATCTGAACCAATATATTTATTCAATTATTATTTGTTTTATTGGTGGAATAATTTATTGATATTATTCTAATTTCATCCTTTATCGTTATTTTATATTGAGTATCTATATATATTTAACTCTGCTTTAAGCATCCTTGAAATATAAGTTTTTTTCATTATTTTTGTGAATCCATGTACATAGTGTTTTTTTCATTAGAAAAAGAACCACATGATGAAACTGATGTAGTATCATTGGAATAATCAATAACAACATGTATTGTCTTATTGGGAATGGTTTTTATAGTATATTTGGATAATTTATCTCAAATAACAATTTCTTCTCTAAAAATCGTTTCTAATCGTCTTTAATAAATTTTCCACATTTAGGAATCTTGTTTTTTCTCATTTAGCTGATTCCATTTATTTCAAAAAAAATTATATTGATCTTCCCTATTTATTCCCATGTTTTATAATAATTACCATTAAAGTGTTTATTATTTTTGATAAGATCCATCACCTCATTATTAATTTTTCATAGATATTTATCTAGTAATATGATTTTATTCTTGAATTGAGTATTACATTCAACTCAAAAAACATGTTAATTCCTTATAATATATTTGGAATTGGTCTCATATCCATTCATATTATGAATTTATGTATATTCATGTTTTATAGAATGAGAATTAGAGGATATTTTACATTAAGTAGTACCTTCATCTTTTTAATATGTCTAATCCATATATTCTCCATCCTTAACATTATTCATCATATTTTTCTTATAATTTTTGAGGTAATATTCTTTCAACATGAATAATATTTTAAATATTTTTATATCCTCTATTAAAGAATTATTCACTAAATAATGAATCATTTACGGGCCTATCCAACACAAATCAATATTCCATTACATTGGGTAGTTTAATATGAAATGGGATAAATTTAAATTTATAACATCTTAAAGTATTATTTACTTTATAACTATATTTTTCCTCTTTCATCATCATTTTTTTATGTTATATCTCATACTTATTTCCTCTATCTTTTTATACATTCTAATATTGATACCTATCAAAAGTCTAAAATTACTCAATCCATAAGTTCAGTTTTTCTATTTATATGGAATCTATCTCTTCATTATCATTCCACATAAGAAGTTTTGGCCTTTTATCGATAATAAAGAAGAATATTATCCAATTCATTGAGATATATTACTCTTATATATTAAATGGTTGATATATTTTCATAAAATATATTAGGATAATTATTCATTAATTTCTTCACAATAGATGAATCATATAATGTATCCCATAAATCGTTTATATTATTTAAAATCTCAATAACTCGAATGCAATATTTATCTATTTTATTCTCATCTTCCATCTAAATGTGTTATAATTTGGATATCTAGTTTGGAAGTTATTATATCTTCATTTCTTAGACATAAATATTCCCTTACATATCGTGTATCTCATTAGTATTCATGAGTCAAATTACCTTGGTAGAGACACTATCATATACATTTTATAATAGTGAATTTATCACCTCCTCATCCACTTTTGATATAATTTTTTTATCATATCTATAAAAATAATATCTTCTAAAGAGAGTAATTACTACTAGTATAACATCATAGACCATGTCTTCTTTTGAAATTATGTATTTACAAATTTTTTTCCATCCATTAAAGATATTTACATTGATGAAGTAAACTAATCTACTATTGAAAGAATTCAATTTTTCTAAATTCAATCTTTTTTAAAGGTGGCATAATTTATAGAAAACCTTTTTATCATACCACATCAATATACCATATCTTTTGACTAATGTAGGGAGGGTGGTAATTAGCGATCCAAATTTATTTTTAAGAATTATTTATTTTAATTAAACATTGGGTCTAGTTATAACCCAGATCCATACTGAATGAATCTCACAACCTTACTTGACTATTAAAGCACATATAAGGAAAAAATCCATGGATTTATAATCTTATGTTACAGTATGATCTAACTTTGTAATAAAAAAGGATATACTTGTTAGAAAAAATTTCATCCTCTTTGATAATAAGTGTTTACAATGAAATATTCTCAAAACACACATATATAAAATCATATCATGTGATCTATTATCACATGAAGGAATTTTTATACAACCTCATATAATTACCAACCTCTATAAGGTTATTGTCACAATCTCACATATCTATATCGTGGAAATTAGAATATGTATCATAAATAGTTCTTGAAAGGAATCATTCTATGAATTAATAACAATTCCATTAAGTAGTATTCTATTATGGTGTAAAATAAAATATATTTTCTCCTTATCATTGTTAACTCAATAAAATATACTTATGAATTTTTGGATTTTATCAGTTGTAATCATTGTTTCTATTTCAGTGTATCTTGTTGAATTCTATCTCAATTTATCTTCTAAGTGTCTCAACATTATAATGAATAATTCTCAACATCAATCACCCAGGTCAATAATGAATTATTTCTATCATAACTATCTCAAAAATATTATATGTAGTTTTATCCAATCTTCTTCAATAACTATCCATATTTAATATATTACTATTTTTGAAGCTCCATAAAAATTATTTAAAATATTATTTATAAATTTAACAAATTTTTATATTTTTTATAATATTATTATCATTAATTGATTGATATTATTTAATGTTATATATTACAATAATATATTTGTATTTTCTTCATTCATCATACTTTAAATAAACATTTTTCTTATAATTCAAATAACCTGAAACATCATTTATAAACCAAATATGGAATATAAATGCTCATAATATCATATCATTTTTTATTCCTTAAAGCCCAGGAATATTATTCTCATTTCGATCTTCTTCATAACAAGGATCAAGTCATAGAGATACCATGATATTTATATCATTTCAATTATTTAAAATAGAAATGTTTCATGTATTAATATCAAATCTTTTTAGAATATTCTTTTCTTCATTGTTCAAAGGGAAACCGAAGAGAATGTTACCATGTCCATTTATGTAATAATATTTCCTAATTATTGAAGCACAATGTTGTTAATATCTCTCCTACCCATTCGTCTTTCATTTTTATCTGTGAAGCTCGTTATCATATTTCATGAATGTTACTGAGACATCATATAAAACATATGATTGTTAAAAAATTTCATTCACACCCACATTTTATATTTTTTATTGTACTCTTCACATATCATGGTTTGAATAATTTTATTGGCATCACAAAATGACCACATGAGATTATAATTGATCATTTTATTAATTTTTGATTTCATCATCTGGATCCAACGATCCATTGAACCTTGTTCTTAGTCAGAGTCAGGTGGTTGAATAAAGACACTCTCATATTCAAGTGGTTACATTACCACCATTCCATATACCACACATCAAATCTATGTCAATCCATCTCGAAGAAGTTGGTTTATCTGATTGTTTATAAATCATGGTTGATCTGGTTTTCATTATATTCGAAAAGGCATTCACAATTCTCATTGTTGAAATAACTTACATCGTATTGTATTTTGACCTAACATTTAATCATTTTAGTCAATTGTGTTACCAAGTAAACCTCATTATAAGAATACAATTTTTATTTTGGTAACATTGGATATCTCAATGTATCTCTTATTAAAATGTGGTTCAATTAAAATACATAGTGATGAAAATTTCACGTGGTTTGAGAATAAGATGGACAAAAAATGTGCAATCAAAATTTTCATATTTTATGGGATGGAGATCACTGTCACAATTATCATTTCCGAAATTTGGTCAGCTGATGTAGTCAACATAAAAATATAACAAAAGAAACCTCATTAATCCCATTAACTATGAACCCCATCCCAATTATAGTAAAAATCACACACACCAATAACATTTGTGCTTTACTATATTCATCATCAAATTACCGTACACAATATTTATTCTCCATTAATTATGTGAGAACAATTAACTACCCATTAATTGGTCATCATTTCTATAAATATATAGACAACAAAATGGGTCTACTCAAACAATTGAAACAATAAATCATGGGTTGATATATATTTGAATTCTTAAGTGGGTAATTCATGGTATCCTTACCCATGTATTTAATAAAATCCCATTAATGGTTTAACCAATATAATGTGTGTTCCCCCAACAAATATATGTTCTCAAAATCTTATAGAGACTTCATAACTATTTATCATTTGACATGATTTCATAATATCAATTTTTAAATCATCATCCAATTGTTGATCTTCATAAAAATTTAATCATCAAATGATTTTTTATCTTCAATTGTTCATTTAATATTGAAAATATTTTATTTCCAAACTCCATTACCATGTTTATTGATCATTATGATCAATTTTAGAATCATCACATATAATTTGAGGATTACCTTATCTTGTATGACATCAATTTTTAATAGAACAAACTTTAAAGAAACATTAATCAACAAAAAATTATTCATAATCTTATTCACATCCATAGTGACCAAAAATAACACCCATTCACTTAGGAAAAACAAATCTGATATGTATTAATCTAGTTAAATTTTCTATGGACCTTTTAAAAAATAAATTAAAAAATAACCTAGTTGATATTATATAAAAATTCACATCTTCCATAATAAATCATTTCAATATTGAGGAAATATTTTTCTTAAATCATGAATTAAATAAAATATATGAAATTATTTCCAAAAATCCAAACAATATGTACAGAAATATATATAATGAAAACATGTGATATAAATAAAAAAAATAACATGCATAATACTTATATCAACTTTTATATGTTTATCTATAAATTAACATATCTCTGACAAAAAATAATAATAAATAATTCTTTATGAAATATTAACATATAAATTAAAAAACATACATTAAATTGTTTAAATAGTATAATTTTTCATCATTAGAGTAACTGCATGATTTAACTTCTCAGGTAATAAATTTTACATTAAGATAATACAGTCAAGAATAAATAGTATCATGATCCTTTGTGATATTATTAAATTAAAAAAAGTTATTATTTTACACTTTATTTTTCTAAATAATGATTAATCCCTTAGTTTAATATCATTGTGTGAATAATTTCTTTTGAGAGTTGTTTTTTAATTCTAAACATTTCATTCAGATTTTGAGTAATAATATTATCATGATTAATTATTAAAAGACTCATAAAAACTAGGTTAAATAATAATTCACACATATGATGTAATGTTATTTGTAAAACAAACATTATAATTTTTGATTATTAGAATAAAAATATGATACATAAAAAATTTAGAATAAAAAAACTTCCACATTGTATGTAGAAACCAATTAGTAAGGTGAATGTATTTCCTAATTTCATATCTCAAGGAATGAGGAATGATTTTACATTTTATGATACTAAAATATTTTATAATAATATTCAAATTATATATTAATGGTCTCCACCCTCTTTAATATTAAATTCATTTTTTATAATTCATTATTCGATTTCCACTCCATTTAAATTTGATATAATATTAAATTAGTGAGTTACATACTTGATTAAAATACCTATTTCTATTTTTCTATAACATTGAGATTCTATTCAGTCAAAATACTCATCGATTTACTTAAATTTTGATTATAATTCACTAGACAAACTAGAATCATTTTAAGAAGTGCATCTAAAAGAAAATATTTTTTTACTTGGGTTGAATGCTTGATAAGTCATCAGAATTAAATAAGTATTTCACCCATCATCTTTTCTTATAGATGTTTTACTTATGGGAAATTAAGTATTTTAAAATTTTATTATATGTATAAATATTAAACTTCTCCTTGAATAGATAGTTTTCTAATATTTTAGATTTTGCATCAAAAAATAATAATAATGGCAATGTGTAGGGTAATATTTATCATTTGACTACCATTAATCGTTGTATTGTGCCTCTATAGGTTCATTATACATGAAGAAAATCCCACCCACAAACTCTGGTTATCAGGACCTATAGTAACATTACCTAACTCTTGAAAAATCAATATAGGATTGGTAGTTAAAAAATCTTTGACATTTTTTACAGTCCATAATCTACTTAAATTTCAAATTGTACCCATAAATATTTTGTTATATAAATTTTTTTGTAAATAATAATAAATGGTAATAAAAACCTTAAAAAAAATTTAACCTACTTATTTTAATTACATTATTAGGGTTTACTAAAGAGATAACAACTTCCATTGTCTCAATAACAACTGATATTCTATTTTTTGGAACCACTTATCTATAAAACAGGACTTTATAAGTCCAATATTATAATTTAGATGACATCGTATATAAAAATTAATGCTTAATAGTTTTCAATCAAATTAAATGATAATTTGGATGACAATATTTTAAATTATACTAAATAAGGATTTCATACTCCAATTCTATGACACAATATGAAGTGTATCTATAGAAGACAACATTCATCAAATTTATAATGAGTATATGAGAATTATTATAGAAAAATACATGAAAATTAATTTATAATTTATATTCATACACTAGATAATTATATTAGTATTATATTAGCTATTAAAAACGTATAGTGGTATCATGGTTATATAAAAATATTTTAAATCCATCTCACTCCTTCAATATAATCAACACGATCATCAATTTTTGGAAAAAGGTTTGTTATTATATGTTTTCACCTATTTTTTATTCATAAAAAAATATATAGGGTAATGAATCAGTTTATATTTTTTAATATAGAACTGTATTATTCTTTGGTGAAACATCCAAAATATTAATTCAGTTTCATTCATGTTTTTAACAATTATTTTTTAGTTATTTCAATAATAATAGATACCATGAATTCAAGGGTAGGTAAATTATAGTATGAAATAAAAATTGATCAGTCAATAATTTTTATTCCCTATCATATTAAAATAAGAGAAAATAATTAAGAAAAATAGTTAGATATTTTCCAACCATAACAGGGAGTTGGTTTTTATGATATCTATTTATAACATCAATAATCTAAGTTGATAGTTGATAAGTGAAGGTTTCAATACCCTATGTAATATATGCATTCCTTCCAAATCATGGATATTAATCACCTTGAATTTTTTTTATCCCCATCAGGTATGATAAACACATATTTCTAATGATATAACTAAATATGAGTATTTTGAATTAATAATCTAATATATCCTTTAGATAACATGTGAAATAATTATATCAAGGAAAATAATTCCCTATATGAAAACATAATGGGAAAATATTACAAAATATAAGGTCATGTTTTTAAATGAGAAATCATCAAGGCTTCATATAATGAGAAAATAGTGTTATAAGAGTCGAAATAAATGAAAATTTAAATTTATCTCTCTGATGAATAGAATGAATATCACATGTTATTCTTGAATGATGAGTGATAGTATTTGTAGAGGCCACAATTTTTTAAAAATAATCAGAATATTGGTCTACTTTATGATTCAAATGTCTTATAATATAATACATTGAAGAAAGTGTGTCAAGAAAATTTATCCATTTTTATGTGCGTTTCCATGAGATATAAATATGACCCATTCTTACTGCTTGAACAATAGTGGATGAGTCATTTTCAAAAAACATATTATTCTAATTTATTGGGTGATAAATTTCCCTACCTTGATGAAAACCATGATTTCCACTAAAAGAGAAGTGGCATGTCCGCTGGAGCCAAGAACTCTATCAAAGAAGCCACCATTGTGATCTATGAAGGCAATTCCATAGCAAACATGACATGGATTTCCTCTCAAAGCACCATCTGAATTAAATTTAATCCCATGTACAAATGGGGGTAACATGAATACTTCCATGGTTCCTATAGGTTTATAATAATTACCATGATTGTGGAGTTTCCATAGAACTGAAAAGTCTCTAATCAAGTTATCCATGTGTTTAGCATGTAAATTGTTTTTCATTTAGTTTGCTAATAGAATATCTTAGAGAGCAGCATTGTAATTTAATAGAGAATTTTCATGTTGAATCTTATTTCTTCTCCTCTTTATTATATTGATAACATCATCACATGAAACTATGAAGAGAATGTAGACATGTTTTGAGAACATAACCACTGAAATGTGTAGAAGAATTTCAACAAAATTGGACACTTATGGATGATAGAGTAAAAATATTGAAGATCTATTTCCATAGAGAGAAATAGATTTCTCCAAACAAAAATAAATTATTAATATCATCACGATGCTAATAGAACAAGGGACGCCTTGGGCATAAGAGGATTCTAACTCATTGTTGGTTACTTTAAACTAGAAGTTATTTTAGATGGAGTCTGCAAAGCAGTGTGTATATAGATGGTTGAATCCACTCTTTATTGAAGTTTACAATTACAATATGATTGTATTACAATAGGTGAATTTAAAAATTCCCAGAGTCCATAATTCCATATTTACTCGGTTACTATATAAGAATATATTATGTGTTCATAAATCCATAATAAGAGACTTTGAGGGTAATATAAGGTAGAAATATGTTAATATCCTCATGTTGTGCTTTTATGGTGGTATTATAATCAATTTACAGGTCTTGAGTGCTAACATTGTCAATCGAGGGATAGAATGTGTTGTTTTCCATAAATAATTTAAGAGATGAATGATCGCATAACATCCAATAAGAGTGCGTGTTGATCTTTAAGAAAATCTTTTTGAGCTCTGGCCGCATCGAGGATTGTATATAAGTTATCTTCCCTCAACTTTTATTGTTGAGGAATCTGGCACTGAGGAATTCATGAGAAAGTGATTTTTCATGAATAGTCCTCCATGTAAATTTCTCTTGAATAGATTGATTTAAGAGCTCAATTTTTTTAATGCCAAGTCCCCCCATGATATGTTGAACATATCATTTTATCCATAAAGCTGTAATAATTTTCTGTTACAAGATACTACCACTCCACTAAAACATTCTCATGATGGAGTTTATGGTTTTAATGGTATAGGGAGGACAAGAGTACACCATAATGGAGTAAACATGCTTTTATAAAATCTCATGTTTTACTAAGAATAGCCTTCCCGCCATTAAGTGAAACGACCCTTCCTAGTAGAGAAGGTGCTTGTAAATGACTAAAAGTTCAATTATATAAAACATGAGTTCAATTGAAAATCATGGTTAGTAAAACACATTAGAATATATATAATCAAATTTAAAAAACCTATATCAAATAAATCTAAAAAAAAAGAAAAAGAATTATTTTTATTAAATGATATTTTTTCCATCATTAAATTTTCTAGTCCAACATATGATAGTGAATAATTTCCTCAAATTGGGTTGACGTTATGATCAACAATCTAAATGATAGTTTCTATACAGATGAAATTGTTCTTGTGTAGTTTTATTTATACATATCCATTTTAATAATATAATACTTGTAGATATAGATATATCATTATATAACTAAAATTAACATGAAATGGTAAATCCATCCTTACCACTCTATGGGGGATGATTCTATAAAACCATAACAATGTGTCTAAATAATATATAATGATGAAAATCATTTAGGGTTTCAAAATGAGTAGGCTGGTATTATATATATTACATAATATCTTTATTTTTCCACTATATGGTGATGATTTTTATATTTTTTCAATATGTTCTATATGGTGGAATTTTAAGAGTCCACTAGTTTTATAATATATTTGGAGGAGAATAAAAAAATATGGTTAGTCCTTCGATGGAGAATGAAAATACCACACAATAATAAAATATATCAGGACATAAATATTTTTGAGAAAAGATATATATGATTATGTGATGAATTATATCATGTGATAAAAGTTGAGCTACTACTAAAAAGATTTTATTTAAGAATTATTTTTCAT
The DNA here is from genome assembly GCA_963277665.1 of Viscum album. Classification (NCBI taxonomy): domain Eukaryota; kingdom Viridiplantae; phylum Streptophyta; class Magnoliopsida; order Santalales; family Viscaceae; genus Viscum; species Viscum album. The sequence continues at coordinate 1,783,304,267 of OY728150.1, forward strand.
AAATATATAATGTTTCACATTATAATAAATTGGTCTATGTTATAAGGGGAGAAGAAATTGTTTAATCATATTTTTTTAAATAAACCACACCATAAAGAATAAATTATTTAAATGATATAAGAAATTTTTTAATATGGATGATTTGATCAGACAAAAATTCATCTTCTTCAACATAATAGTTCTGGTAGAGTCTAATGTGAGAGATTTTCATTCCATGATGTTGACCCCATGAATTTTTTCTGTCACTATGCCTTTCGATAAGGATTCAATGTGATGTGAATGTTTGAATCATGCCACAATTTAAATGATAATTTTTTTCTATGGAATTAGTTATTGGATGGTACGACTCTATAATCAAGTTGTATATTATAAAATTAAAGTGAACCCATGTTTAAGGATTTTTTTATTCGAACATGTCACATTGTATCTATGTACATCACTTTTAAAGGAATCTCTTTTATGTATGATTACAAATTAAATGGAACTTTATGTGGGATATTTTTTATCTGATGAATAAGTTTTTTATGAAGGCCCTTTAAAAAATAAAAGTGGTTATATGTCTGAAATTATATAGTTAGATTTTTGGATAAGATAAATAACACATGTTTATTTTTGTGTTTGATAAAATAATTCATCATGTATGATGTAAAACAACATATATCACTACAAAATAAATAATAATTATATATCTATGAATTCATCTATGGACTCAAGAATTTATTGGGGAATATTATTCATGAATATTTTTATTTCAACCTAAATGTAACAAGTATTTTATTATTAGAACAGCTTGTGGTTAGTATTGAATTATGTCAAAAAATATACCCATTCCCTTGGTTTCTTTTCAAATTAAGAGAATAAAAATCTAAATGTTATAAAAAACAACAATACATTGAAAGTATAATCACTATAATTAGTGATTAATCATTTTAAATGTATTGTGAACCACATTTTATATCTATATTGAGTTGGCTTGAGAGATTATTATATTATTAATGTAATATAAATTCTGTTCGTAGACCAATTTTTTTTAATTTGTATTCATCCCCCACCATTTATAGCCCATCCCTTCTTATAATCCTAAAATATCATATTAGAGTATGGGTTTGAACTTAAATATATGTCATTGACTATTTCTATAAACCACCTCACCTCTATAAAAAATAATGAGATTCAAACATTTATTGGAAATGTAATTCATCTAAAGAATAAATTAATTCTACCATACCTTATCTATCATAAAATTAATATTCTCCATAGACTTATTAAAGTATTTATACTTTAATAGGTCACTATTACAAAGTCTCGTCCTGATATGAATACTGGACATACTAAATAGAAATAAATCAATATAAATATATTTTCATATATATGAGAAGTATCAAACTAAATTCGTGTGGTACAAAACCACTGATGAATTCTATAAAAGCTAATATAATTTATGAATGATTAATAAAGTAATGGATAAAATATTCTAATTATTTAAAGAAAAATTTAACAATAAGAGAATAAAAATATGAATTCATTAATCTATTCTTTAAAAAGAATTAATGTGACAATCAATCCATTAAAGTATTTATAGAATCATATGAAAATATATATACTCATGAGGAAAATAATGAGAATTATTATAGATATATTCTAATACAAGATACCTACTCTTTATTATTGATACCTTGATGAATTCATAATTGATAAAATTCGAAGCACACTTACATCACATTATATATGAAAAACATTTCTCTAAAGGAAAACGATAAGATTGATAATGACATTAAAATTAAATAATTTAAAATTATGAATATTTTAGATATGAATTTTAGTCTAGATAACAAAAATAAAAATAAAGGCTTTTCCATGATTCACTATTTACTCCAAGAAAAATCAATGGATGAAAATTTATGTATCAATAAAAACTACATATTAACTATTTTAACGAAAAAAAGTAACCATTGTTCCTCTAATTGTAATTTATAAATATGAAGGTATGATAAAGGTGGTGGAGAATTCATATGATCCTCCAATAAAGTATTATAATTCATAAAAAAACCTACGATATTGGAAAATTAATATGGAATCAAATTCCAAAAAAATATATTTTAAATTTGTTGAAGAAGTGTCTCTAATGGAGAGGAGACTAGTGTTTTATAAATATTTGCAAATTTTATATGAGTTTGAATAAATCACATCTTCATAGGATGATAAAAAAATTTATAATGAGGTTTCTAATGAATAATGTGAATCCACTAAAAAATATACTATTATAATAGATCATAAATTTATGAGAGGGATGTTTGAAGTCTAAAACATGAGAATTCATTTCTCAAGGTGAAACATGATTGAGGAATAGAAATAATGATTTTCATTGTTGATCTAATCAAGGATATGTAAAGGATTAAGCCTAATAAATTGTTCAAAAGGAATATTATTGATGTTAAAAATTTAAATATCATCCTCAGAGATAGTGAGATTGATATGAGGAAGAGGAAAGTTATCGAAGCTAATAAGAACATACAATATTTCCGGATAAAAAATAACAAAAAATCCTTATAAAATAGAGAATTTTATATGATATTTATGAATAAAATTAAAGCAATGAAATAGTTTAATATGTTATCAAATTATAAAATACCATACACTCTTAGTTTATAGCAGATTTTATATTCATAAAAATAGACATTTCATAAGATATATTAAAATAAGACCATGTTCATGGGTAATTAGTGTAAAGATAACTATTATTCAAAGTAATAAAAATGAATAAAATTAAAAATGATATCTCATGTGGATGTATATTGTTTTGAAAAAAAATACTATTGAGTCAAACAACATCATATTAACATTACTTTTGGAAGTAAAAATTCACATATTAATTTCAATAGGCCTCTATAATTTTATCCCAGTCTCTATATATTTTTCGTATAAATGATTACTTATTTACAAGATGAATAATATTGTTTCTGTAAAAAGAATATTCATACCCATTATATCACACATACATATAATATGTTCTGTGAATGGATGTATACCATTTCATTAGATGTATTTTTTATAATGTCTACAATAATGATTAAAATAAATTCCATTGGATGGAGTTTTAACATGTCTACCGATAATTATTTTTTGGATAGACACTGATGTCTCTATCAGATGAAAACATATGAATTCTACTAGAATAACTCAAATAGTGTAATCAGTTGAATAATTTTCTCTTACCAGTCAAAAAAGTAGTGATTTTTAATGGTAATAATTCATGATTACTATTAAATAAAGGTAGTTATGATCATCTAATAAATTTAAGGAGTTCATGTACTATCATTTAAAAAACTACATAGAAATATGAAATATAACCACTAGAGTTCATTATTAAATAAATCTACATCGTTGGAGAGTGGTAGATTTTTCAAATTTATGTTATAATGTAACATATATTGTATTTGTAATGTATTATATCTTTATTAAATATATTACATCCTTTATGATTTTTTTGATAATTTATCACTTTTAAAGTGATATTTTAAAATTCCCAATTTTTTCATCGTAAATGTTGTTTTTTTTCTGATTTGGTGGATTGAGGAATCTTGAGGTCAGAGATATAGAATTTAATCTGGTCATCTAAATCATTATTTCCACGGATAGAGAAATAGTCTTTTTATTGTCATAATTGAAGTATTACTAGGTTCTAAAAATATAAATAATGATGATTTTATTTCATGGATACACAAATTTAGGATTAGATATATCTTCGACACTTTAGGTTAATGTTTATACATTTTCCTAAAACTTATCTACATATTTTCAAAAAAATTTATATAAAATTAATTTTATTGATATCATTTTAATTAGTGGATTGGTGAATTTTAGTTGAGAATAAATTATTAGAAAATTTTCTACTATTTATTATAAACTATTTTTAAGTATTTTTAGAAATATCCGCAATAAATATCCTTGGAATATAAATTTTTTTCAATAGAGTTCTAAAAGGTGATAGAGGAAATTATGATTTAATTTCAAAACTAAAACTCCCCCTCCTTCAGTACATTTTTTTATATTATACAAATAAAATTATATCTGGGTGGTTTTTTAAATATGTATTTGTAACAATAATTTTGTTTGTAGAAAAAAAACTTATTTACTATGGAAGGTTTTGGGACACTAGAGAACCATAATCCATGTATTCCACTCATATTAGATGATCTTAATTACGAATATAGGTTTGATTGGATTAAAATAATTTTTATCAATATTAATGTAAACATGTATTTTATGATGATTTAATGTCATAAGATTACAAATAAATAGCTAAAACATTTTATAGATAAGAGAATGTAGAATATCATTTGAATTATCACGATCTATTAAAATTATATATTCTCCATAATAAGAAACATTTATAGTCAATTTTCATCCTTTTAAATTTCTAATAATATATGGAAAATGTAAAATTTTAACCATTTTTAATGGTCAATTGGTTATGAAATAAGGATAGTAATGTTTCTTGTTATCAATAAATTGTTGGTTTTTTACCTGTTTAGATTGTAACTCTATTTCAACAATGATTAATGAATATATTGAAAAAATTATAATGTGTGGGTGAAAAAATAGTAGAAAGGTGAAAATTTTATATATTAGAGTAAGGATATAATGTCCATGGTGTGGAAATCAATGTGAAAAACTATTGATCAGACTAAACATATCGACTAATTATGTTTGTATGATTATATTGGAATTATTGTTTAATATGACAGTAAATTAAAAATTAATGTTGAGATAGAAAAGAAGAAAATGGGGTAGTCATTTCATACAATGTATCTAAAATGATTAAATAAGTGAAAAGTAACTCAACCATCAATTCTTATAAATAAAACTACATTGGAATCAAAAATAATTTCCTTAAAAAAATGTTATTGTAATATACCCCAATCTGGTACTCCCTTACATAGAAAAAAATGGTAGGTTATGTGACCTCATTCCATCCTTCTAAAATGTCAAGGGATGCTAAAATTTAGTATGGGTGGGAAATATATAGTGTAAAAAATATAACCATGTTCAGAATTGTCATCAGAGAAGAAATAATAAATTAAGACAAAAGAAATCATAGTATAAACAAAGTGAAAACCCAAAAAAATCTAACCCATTAATAAATTAATATTAATAGTAATAACATAATAATGTGTTACTATGTAACTAAATTTCATTTTAAAAACAATATAAGTAAAGAAATAACAAACTCTACAATCTATGGTCTCAAAACCCATATCGGGACAACATCAAAACTCCATATCATTCAATAAGAAAATGATCAACTACTATCCCTTTTTCCCCAATGAAAACCTATATCCATGTAATCTGATCATTTCTAAATAGAAGCCTAAATATGGCATCATTATAACATAGCGGGTTGACACCACTATGCCTAAAACCATTATGATAAGAAGTGTATTCAACAAGGTGATGAGAATGTGTATTAATAATTTTTATAATTAATTTAATAAAACAACAACCTACTTCGTCCACAGGATGAAATATCTCTAATAATTTCATAAAACAATTCCAAACACAACCATATAACCATGATAAAATAACATTCTTTGGTTTTATGTGATAATATATTGGATAATTTCTTATAACCACGAACACCACCATCAAATAACTATGGTATTGTCATAAAAATCTGATTCAATTCCCCCGAAGAATTCCATAATCTCGATTAAATCACTATAAGAATTATAGTATCTATGTCAAATCTGTATAAGTATTATAACATTCGGTTCAGATCCCTATAAGCATTATAAAAAGGAATTAGTTGAGCCCAATCAATATCAACATTACAACATATAAGTGTACATGTTCTAAGGCTCAGACAAATAAATATGTATTTTTTTTTGGAACAAAAGGCCTATCATATTATAGGTATATCGTAATATCACATCTTAAATATCAATTTTTAATTATGAGAACGTCCATTTTTTGTACCACTTTAATTTTTATCACAATTTATAGAAAGTAAAAACAATAACAAATAAACCAAAAATAGGTATTCTATATCAAGAAATCACATAAGGTCACAGGACATGCAAGAAGCACCTAAATCCATTATCCAATTAAATTTTATTCCAGGCTCACTCACCCTATAGGTATCTGTATAAAATTCAAAATCCATTTGAATCAAAATAAATCCAAGGTTTAATGAAATAAATTATTTATTAAATAAAAGAATATATTATGTTAGTAAATTTTTAATATTTCATATAATTTTCAATTATCAAACCATAGGGTTATGATTTTTACCCCTACCTTTAACTGATAATCTAGTAGTGCTTCAAATGGAAAACTCCCTTGAAGGAGAAGGTGAATATCTTCACAATTAGGATACTAGAAAAAATTGATCAATATCAAAACCAATGATTCACACACTCAATTTATTTCAAAACAATAGTAGGAGAAAAAGGGGAGATAATGAATAAACTATACCAAAACTGCATACAATATATCGATGGTATTTATAGAGACATCAGAATGGAAGCTTAGCACTCCAAAATCACCTTGAAGGTTCCCTAAGGTTATTAGGAGAAGGTTATACTGAGTTAGAAATAAAACACAACCACACATGATACTTCAAATAGAATATTGTGGAATTATATTTTTTGTAGTTTATTTACACAATTTATAAATATTTCTAATAAAATACACCAAAAAAACTATCTCCTCAGATTATTTTTATTAAAAACACCCCAACTATATATGATATTTAATCCATTTAAACGTCCATAAAATATTAAATAGATGGGTTTTCATACCATTTTCATTATAAAAAACTAATTTCCATTCAATACATATTAACATATCAAGAACTCATTAAATAATTAACCCATTTACCTGGCTCCCATTAATTCAGATAAACATACATATATGGGATTTGGGTCATTTTCCAAAAAAAAAAACTATCCACGTAGATCCTCTCTGGTTTTATTAAGTTTTCATTCAATATAATAACTCATTTATTCAAATTATAGGTATCCAATACCTAAAACATTCACCATGTATAAAATATGATGAATAACATACTATATTAGAACAAAAAATAAAAAACAAAGAGAGGGACATACCTAGAAAATGACGGGATCCTACAACCTCGAAACACTATAATAGCTTATCCTTGAGATACTCAAAGAATAACTATGAGGTATTAGTGAACAAGTCTGGGAACTATGTTTTTATATCAAACTCCCTATCCAATTTCTCCTCCTACACTCATACATGCTTCCACTACATTCATACCAATGATATGGTACTAACTAGATGATATTTAATACTAGGATAACAAAACTATATTAGATGATTCACAAAGAATTTATCATCACAATGAACTATGTCTATAAATCCTATCACATGGGAAGTTTATCGAGTATATATCCATATTTGATACATGTGTTACACATCATGCATGGAAGTGTAGCATTGTTAAAGGTATAAATGTTATGCTACTAGACCGACCATTTACACTACCTCAAATAGACTAAGAAACATAGTCTCTTGCTTACCATGTTTCCTGGTACATTGTTTCCACAATCAAGTCAACACCCAAATTAAATCATGATGGTCAACCATTAATTCAATATGTTATCTCCAATTATCATAATAGGATTTCTAAATGCTCTGTATGGTCACCAACTACTGTATTATCAATTAAACCTTCTCTGATGTCTCCAGCCCAAGAATAGGCCCAAAAAGTAATAACTCACCGGCCTCTATCCATCAAAGTGGTGATAGTAATTAACATACATTCAAATCCTTGAAAGGTTACATTCATATATATTAATTGTATATATTATAATATAAAATTTATATAAGTTTCATTTGTTTCTCCCATGAACAACCAAAATCCAAAACACAGGTTCATAACATATCCTCAAGAAGCTGAATAATCAACTTAGATAAACCACCTTTCTGAGGATGATAGACTTTTATAAAAATAAACCATAAAACTGCATCCTTCTGAAGACCCATAGAAAAACATAATTTGAAATGAGGATCACTATCTGAAGTGATACTCTATGAAAATTGGTATTATAAAACAACCACATGAATGCAAAACTGTATATATAATCAACTGTGAAGGTTTACATGATAGGTAAGAAGTTGGATAACATCATCAGTCTATCGAGAATCTCCTATAAAACATCATTCTTATGAATTTACATAGATAATAGTGGAAAAAATACATAACTAAATCATCCCATTTCAACTCTATGATGGGATGAGGTAAGGAAATCCCAACTGGCCTTCGATGCTAGGATATCCCCTATTGAAAAGTGAAGTATATAACCACAAAACATGCTACCTAGTTATTTATTCTCAGCCACCAGTACTATATATGGATATCATGATACAGATTTGTCAAACCAGGATGAAATTCCTACATAGAATCATGAAACCCCCTAATCATCTAATCACATAAGTCCATAGAAACCCATAATCTGCGAAAAAATTGAATTGAATTGCCTCTATTGAGATACCATCTTAATGGTGTCTACAAACCACATATGTTTTACTTCATAAATAGGATATCTAGATTAGATAACCACATAGTCTCAATACTGTACAAAGCATGACTATTGGTTATGTCTAAGACTGAGGTACTCGTCCATTATACTTCTGAACATCTAGATGCATGCCTATAAAGAGTTCCATCATCCATCACTCCTCATATGACTCCCACAAAACCTTTATTTTAGTATTTATTCTTAACTAATCTAAAGATATGTTACCCTTTCCCATTATATAAAAATCATTGATGTCTAAATACTGTAGATAATCCACCCACCTTCTCTTCCAAATGTTTAGGTCTCACTAAGAAAATATGTTCCATTGGCTATTGTGATCAATGTATACCAAAAACCCATCAACCATGAAATATTGTCTCCACAATATCATCGAATCATCCACTATTTATTATTCCGGATTGTGAGTAGGTTATTTTCAACCATGCGGTCTTAGCTGTCTAGAGCCAAAAGTAACTACTCAATGCTTCTACATTAAAACTGTTGTGAGTCTAACTCTAGCTGCATCAAAGTAAATGGAATATTAATTACCTAGTATAGGTAAATTAAGGATTGGTGATAAGTATAAACTTCCATTCATCTTCTAAAAATATATATCTCAATCTCAAGAGTAAATAAGCTTCACCCTATTTCAAGTCATCCCTAAATTTGGTACATCCAAATGGGATAAATCATGGATAACGAACTTATAATTACCCACTAAACCTAGAAAGATTCGATTCAAAAAGAAAATCATGGGTTGTTCCTCAAATAACAATGTTACAAATTTATATTGTTCTACATAAATATCTTCTTATAAGAGGATATGGCAAGGAAGTTCACTTTATTAATCCATGAACATCATTTGGTTTACATGATAAAATTTTGATGCTCTCTCAATGTACTCAAGATGATGTCACAATGTTTGGAATGATATTCTACTTAATAGGATTACAATAACATATTATCCAAAAAACCACCTAATACAGATCTAAAAAAAGGATTAAATATATAATTCATTAATTCCATGATTATCCTAGGTGCATTGGTTATGGCAAAGGAAATCACTGAAAATTTATACAAGACATACCTTCTCTTAAAATATTTCTAAGGTATGCATGTTGTTTTCACCATTAACTAGTGGTAACATGATCATTAATTCATATTGTATAATATTTAATCTCCTATCAACTGATGTAAAATATCATCAATGTTTCGAAGAAGATATCAGTCCACGACTGTCATCTGGTTCAAGCCCTTGTAATCCAAATTAAATTTCAAAACCATTCTACCTTATTTTAGAAGAGTAATAGAGAACCCTAAAGAGATTTACTATGATATATGAATCCATTATATTATATATCATCCAATTATAGTTTTTATCATCAATACATCCTAGTTAAATTCTATAATGTGGGATCAAAACTAGCTCTCCTATTAGCTCTAAATCGGTCGTGAACATGATATCTATCTCGAGCGGTAGTCTATAGATATCATCAAAAAAACATAATAGAAATGGTTTACCAATGGAGGAATATAATTACTATATATTCCACCACATTAAAGATCATGAAAAGCTATATGATCCATGATAATGTCTAATAGGCAATAATTTGGTCATGCACAACCAACCTGAAGAGCCCCCTCAACCGGATGGGAATAGCTAGATCATTATAGAGATCGAGTGGAAAATATCCTCATGCAAAAATCAATATAATACTGATATAGAACAGGATTATCCTTGTGATAAATCTAATTGAATCCATACATTTCCATCATGAACACATTCCAAATTAAATGTATAAATCAAATATATAGAAAACATGCCTTGAAATTTTGAATATTCTTTGACCGGTATCCCAAAAATGTATTGAAGGTCAAAGAACCACAAATAATTTCCACATTCATGAAATAAATTATTATAGAAAGGAAGGATATAAAATAATATTATTATCCTCTAAAAAAATATTCATGCTAAGATAGATTATACAAGAATATTACCTCTGATGGTATACTATTTTATATCCATGTTGGCCAGAGTAGTCTATATAATGTGAAGAAAACTTGTTCCTCTATATTGTGCTCAAATATCATTACCCTTAACTATTTACAATAAATGGTTCTCTAATCCGATAAAAATATCATTTCCCCTACCTCAGTGTGAATGGACTATAAATCTTTAACTGCCATCCTGCTAAGGGGTAGCTAGGCCCCTTCTAAACTAAAGTTCTTGTTCGGATCCCATGCCACTGGTTTGCTATGGAACATTCATATAGAACCTATGTAGATGACCTAATATACCATAAATACGACATTAAACTATGGGTTGATGATAATAAAGATTCTTGTGGCTAAACATTACTTACTGATAACATTGGAACGAAACACATCCTGAGATGGTTGTTCACTACCCTAACAACTCTTCCCAATAATACATTGAAGGAAGGTGTTATAGTATCAATTCTTCATACCCAATAAATAGATTCTATTTTTCAATATTTAAATAGTTTGTACACATCTCATGTTCTTTTTCATATTACCTTCCATGATGAGTCCCTAGTTCATCACATATAAAAACTACTAAAAAAGGTCTATCTATGTTCTGATCTGGTAATGAAGCCATCCTAAAAAATTTTGGCATTGGATATCTCATAAATAGCCAATGATGGTGAAAAGTGTTGTTAGTTAGTGAATCATTAGTCATATTCCATAACAAACATTCACTATTATTTCAGATGAATGAACTCACGATATTTTTCATCATTTAATTTCTCGAGATAGAAATGTATCAGTAAAATCAACTTGATGTACTTTCAATATAGCTCATTGTGATACCTAGATTCCTCTATATTATCCAACCAATTTTTGGCAGGTCTATGAAGCATATATATTGAAATCTTCAACATCATATATAATGGTGTTTCAAGATTCTTGAAGAATATTTGGACATGCACAATCTGGAACATAGCCTCCTTGGGTCCTCCTTACCTAGTGAAATTGGAGTGTGATGACGTTGAAACAATATAGTCTGCTCAGACATCAAAGGAAGTATATGAATTGTATCCCTTTACATGGATTTCTAGACCCTTAATAATCTATCAGGAATCTGAACATCCATATGATACTCAGGAACTACTGGGAGATCTGGTTTAGCTGTGTTAGGAATGTGGTAATTACCACTCTCTAGATGCTCATGTCAATGTTAAAGAGGAGACATTTCCTCAAAAATTCAAACACAAAGCCTAGTGAACTGGATAGAAATAAAGTCAACCTCAGTAAGTGAATAAAAAAGATAAACATCAACTCCTTGTTTCTATAAACATGAATTGCATGTTTTTTTCAAGACACGACAATTCTTTTCCTTTACCCTTTGAAACAAATATCCAATATTATAGTGCAATAAGAATATATATATAACATAAAAAAATATCTCCAATCATGAAAAAGGTTTTGAAATATATACCTATGTGCATATTATGATGCTTGTATCGTACTCTCATGCCATACCTAGCCTCAATTAAAAATCCATGAAATATTAAAATCTTAAAAATGAATAACTGAAACAACATGTGAATCATCTAACATAATGTAACATTAAAATATATAAATAAAAGAGTACAAAAAACAATCAAATCTATGGGAACTAATATTTTACTTCGTACATGGGTTATCTACTATAATGAACAAGATCATTTCCATGTCCCAAAACATCCTCGTCCTCATTTTTCCATTCCCAAATATTAACTTAGATGAAAATAAAATGTGCTTCCCTGATATATATTTTTTTCATCTCCCAATATGGAAGTCTCTCATTTCTTAAAAGGGTTGGTTACAAAACCTCATGTTTGCATCCATGAATACCATAGGCCGCTGACTATTATTGGGTGTGTGAAATGAATAGTTGGCATACTATACCCTGTGATATGAAATGTCCTCATAGTATAAATAACACATATAAATGAAAAAAATTAATTTTAAGACAATTAAGAATCCAATAATAAAAGATAAATAAAAAATCAATAAAAAATAATAGAAATAATGTAATTATGTGATTAAATGTAACTAAATTTCATCATAGAAATAATATTTTAAAAAGAATATAAGACACGATAAAGAATAAGTATCCCCCGGTCTCAAACAAAATGTCATACCCACCTCCAAATTCCAACCCATACTCCCAGAAAAAATATCAACAACAATATCCTTTTTCATTTTCCAAGCCTATATCCATGTAATATTATTAGGTACGAATTAACGACTTAAATATAGTGTGTGTATAACTAAGTAATTTTACTCTAAAATTTATAAAAAACCATCTGGATAATAAGTGTATTAAAGAATGTGATAAATAGGTGTGTTAATTAATTCAACAATTAATAAAATACAACAACATTCTTTGGACCCATGGCAGAATATCTCAGAGCATGTCATAGAATGATTCCCACGATAACCATATAATGATATTAAAATAACCTACATTATCACCATTCCATAATATGTCACAGAATGTATTATGATAATTCCATAAAACACTATATAACCATGGTATAGTCATAAACATTTCGGTGAAGGCCCTATAATAATTAAAATAGTTTGGTTCAATCCCTATAAGAATTATAGCATCCATGTCAAATACTTATTGGCATTACAAAATACAAGTAAAATACATATAGTAATTAAAGCATAGACTAGGATAATCCCACTCAATATCAACATTATTGAATATAGATTTTAATTATCTAGGGCTGAGCCAGATATAAAATAATTTTTTTCATTGATCTCAATTCCTTTCATACAACATGGATATCCCTATATGAAATCATGAATATAAATTTTTAACTATGAAATTTAACATTTTTCATTATATACAAATTTCATTTATATCATAATGGACAAGAATTAAGAATAATATGAAATAATCTAGAACATAGGAATTATATATCAATAAACCTCATAAGGTATCATGTCATGCTAAAAATAGTTTATTTCATTAGCCAATTCAATTATATCCAAGGTTTTTTCTTCCAAAGGTTTACAATATGCAATGTTGAATGCTAATTGAAACCAATAGACTCCATTAAATAATAAAATTCAATAATGTGTTATTTTGGAACAATCAAAACATATCATATACAAGGAAATTGTCAATTCATAGTGTTATTATATAGACCCCTTATCATTATCTATAAATACGACAATGCTTCTAATAAATAATTCCCATGTAGAAAAAGGTGGGGTTGATCCCACTGAGGTTCGAAAATAAAAACTAATAATTCACACATTTATGGGATTTCACCACAATGGTTGGGGAACTAATGGTTGGATGGAGGAAAATAGGCCAAAACCACTTTCTCAATATTGAAGGAATTATTAAGATAAATGAAATGATGATTCTTAATAACATTCACATGGATGGTACCTTATGATTGAGAGGATAATATTCCATTAAATTATAATGAAAAATAAACCACAAATCAAACATTAAAATATAAGGTACATGAATTACATGACATTTTATTTAGTTACATGTCCTATAAATATTTTTAATTGAATATGTGGAAAAACCAATCACCTAAGATCATTTTATTAAAAAAAACCAAAACATTACATGATGTGTAACACATTTACAATTTGTGTAAATGTTTTAGTTATTTTTTTTAAATTTATTTTCATTTTAAACATCCCAAACACCATTTAAAGCCTCTCAACTTACTATGAAACCAAAAAACACATTCCCCATTTACTTGGACTCCATTAATTCAGATAAAATTATATATTAGAACTATAGGTTATTTTCTCCAAAAAAATATCTCCATGGTAATCGTCTTAAGCATTCTCTAGTTTTCCTCACAGTACCAAACTATGTTCATTTAGTAAACATGAATTAATGGTGGAACACTTACACCATGGTTTAAATACATGTGAGAAATAATCTAAATGAAAAGATAAAAAATAAGTTAGAGAGAGGAAAACCTTAAAAAATAATATATCTTTTAGAGGAAATGATCATGATCTAATTTATAAGAGGATGAATAGAATAATTGGAATGAAATAATTGAAAAACAAATTAAAGATAAATCATATTGAAATACGTGATTTTAATTAAACATATATAATTATTTTATACAAATGAATGAAATATAAACATATTAGATAATATTTTAAAAGGATTACAAGGAAGAATAAAAACTCAAGGATGTTTTATACGAACAAAGGTAAAAAAAAATTAAATGATTCAGAGCCTTCTAGTGATTATGGACGAGATATTAATTTTGTATGTTATTTTGATGAATGTATTGATAATTAAAAAATTATTGGTTTATATGATGGAATTTTAAATACAAACTAGTTCTACATGGTATAATTATTTGTGGAACCAAACACTAGCATATCATTAAATTATAATAATCCCAAATATTATAAAAAATATTTTACTACTTATTAAAAATATGAAAAACATAAAACATATTTGGATGAGGTTATATTTATTTATTAGAATAAGTAACTATATATGAATCACAATCAGAAAATATAATAATATTATAATAAAACATAAAAATTTATAGAGGAAAAACCATCAAAGAAAAATTATATAATTTCAAAACATTATTTATAAATTTTTAATCTTAATTTAGAGTAAGGTAAAAAAATATAATTCAAATAATACTCCATATGATTTGAATTTTATAGTAAAAACTTGTTCTGAAATACATATCATAAATAATAATTTATCAAATTATTCCACATGGAAGAAAATATTCAATAACCTATTAATATAGTTTTAAACACCTAAAAAATAAATATGGAATTTGTTTTACATTAGTGAAACTACAATTCCAATATAATTTTCTTGTTTCAAATATTGATCCCTTCTATAAAAAATATTATATATGTGGTTGTTAGAAAAATTAATTTTATATGAATGAGGTTCAATAGTTTGGATAAAAAATTATTTATTTCTAATAAATTTATTTTTTTCAACATAATAAGGTTCTTTAGATGTGGAATATGACTATTCTATTTGATAATAATGGACAGAATAATGTGTGTTTTCGAAAATCATAATGTTTCTATTTTTGGGAGAAAGGACATGTTCCAAACTTCAAAATATTTTTTATATGGATAGTTTTTTCTCATTAAATATGAACTGAAACAAGAAATTTTTTAATAAGATCATTAATATGAAATGTGGAAATGCATCTTTTGGAGATAATGATTAATAACTGATATTTTTTATTATGAAAATGATATTCTTGGAAATAACTAAATTTTAATTTTTTATTGTAACACTTAAGAATAATAACAACATGACATGTCAATTATGTGATGACAATTAAATTCGGATCATAAAGGATGTTAGACATTCTATTCATTGTTCATAAAGTAAATTAATTATTAAAACTAATAGTAATAAGATTACTTACAAATTAAACTACTAATTTTTTAATAAGAAAGATATACCATGACTATGTGAAATTTATGATCAATATTAGTCATTTATAAGATTGATTAGACACTATTGTAAATAATATTTATAATATTTCTAGGATATGACTTTTTAGAGACCGACATGAGAATATTTTTAATTCTCCAATTTTTTTATCCTTATAAAAATAATTAGAAACATAAATCATGATTTAAATAAATTATTTAAATGTCAACTTATGAAGATTTATAGTTAGTGAACATGGATTTATTTAGTGAAACAATAACTCAATGTGTTTGAGAAAAATATTATTTATATGTATTGGTTGATGAATCTTGTAGAAATAAATGGATATATTTATTTTGAAAATTATTATAAGAACATTTATATTTTTAAATTGTTTTATTCCATCTTATAAATGTAAAAATATACCTTTGGGGACTAGTTTTAGTGATGGGAATGGATAATTTAAAAATTTAGATAGTGAATTTTTTTAATGAGATTGAAATTATAAATTTCATTTATTTCCATGATTTTTTTTTAAAAAAATTTGTTTAATAAAAATATGAAATAAAATTCATCAAAATATTACTAGAACCATTTATAGTGAATAATAAATTGAAATTCATTTTTAGGTAAAATATGTTTTCACTAAAAGTAATTTTATAATTCGATTTTTACATGGATATATTATTCATTAAACTACTTATGATTTAAGGATAATATTGAAGCCAAATATTTTATAATTTAAATGTTTTTGGATGTTAGGTATTCATTTTGAATATTTAATATAGATTACATACTGTTTATTCAAACTTGATGAATGGTTTTTTTCCCTATTCCACAAAAATTAATGATTATAAATTTATTAAAAATATATAAAACACTAATTCTAAAATATTTCATATTTAATTCAATAATATATAACCTTATATTTTTAAATTACCTAATAAAATAATTTTCTTATATCATAATAACTTATTTTAAACCATTTATTGAAAATACATCACATTAAATAATAATTGATGAAACGTATTCTGAAATCATAAATCTAAAATAAACATAAACATTTTCTTAAGAAATTTTTTTAACAAACTTAAAAAACCATATTATCTTAAGGAATCATAATGATAATAATTTAATTATTGATAATTATCAACCATTCAAAATAGTATGTTCTTTAATAAATGAATGTGATCATATGACATTGTTCTCTTTGTTTTAACATAAAAATCTTGATAAATATTTAGGTAATGAAAATTCAATAATTGATGTTTATGATAAGCATAATGAATTTTGTAGGAACTTTTTTGGACATTATTATAACATCATAACAATCTGGTGTTGATTGGGATAAAATCGGTTATCTATAATAAACATGGATAAATGGAATTATAGTAAGAAATAATGAATGTATTTTTTTATTGTTATAATCTATAAGAAGGCATATATTATGATGAAATTCACACTATTTTATACATAAGTGGATCTATTAGTATACATATAAACATATAAACATTCTATTTTTTGTCATTATCAAATAAATGTGAATTGTGATCTCCTTAATGGATGTATAAATATAGAAATTTATTTAAAACTACCACCTTTTTGAAAATAAAATAAATCTCTTTATCATTTTTCTAAACATATTAATGTACTATATGAACATAAATATGATCCCATATCTATGTCTGATAAGCCTACCATAATTGAAAATCAATATTTTAGTAAATGGATATGCTGAGCTAATTTGTTTATTACGAATATATTTAAGTAAAATATAACTATTCATATTAATTTTGATGAAATTATCTTACGACCAAGAAATAATTACCTTCTTTATTCATTTATAAAACTCATAGAATTTTAGTTTCAAATTAGCATGATAGATGAATAGAAATTTTTTCGTTTGTTTTTAAATTTATAAAAAAATACATATGTAATTTCTTAATTAAATTACTATTTATAATATATATACAGAAAATGTTTTTTTCAAATATTGAGAAAAATAGAATTAATCTAATCATAACTTAAAAAAAACATAACATCTTGATGAATTTTTGAAACCTGAATATTAAAACCTTTTATAGATATGATTGGATATTTATAATATCTAATATCAAGTTGTTTAGAATTAATTTTTTTTTGTATTCTTATGTGAGAGATTTCATGAATATCCAAAATAATATCATCATAATGATGTGAAAATTTATTATTATCTTAATAGAAGATTGTTTAATTGAATGATTTAATATTCATGAAATGATATTGAAGTAAAATTTTCAAAATGCTCAATTTGATGAATAAAAAATTTATAGGAATATAAAACCAGGAAAACCTCATTTATTATGTGAATAATTATTTTCTTGGTCTTTTATAAATAAAACTATTAGAACATTTGAGTACTAAAGGTGAAATTTTTTCATGTTAAAATATGTCATGGTGAAGGGTTGTGGATGCAGTACACACTCAATGACTTTGAAATAAGTTTTCGTAAAATTCAAATTGTGGTTAATAATATAAGTTATATTTATTTATGTAAAATTTTTCCACATCCCTCATGAACTATAAAAATATTTATAAGATACCAGATCCATTGGGGTAAAAAAAGAAATATTATAATGTAATTTATCCCAGATAATGATCAATATAAGGATATCTTTACCAAACTAATAAATTGAATGGACTTGAATATGTGAAATAGATTCATTGAATGATTTTTATGAAGTTAACATTTATCTACTAATTATTTTTCAATATCTATAATGTGAAAAGATCCTTAAAATGGGGATAAAATTTTTCAAATTTTTTTACCTAATCTTGTTATTTTCTATATTATGTTTATGGTATTTTTATATTGTTTTCCAAAAAAATTATAATTTATATTTTCTATGAAACCAATTAGGTTACATAAAAATGTGTTTTTTTAATATCTCATCAGTGGTAGCCCATAATAATACATGTTATTATATATCTAATTACTTTATATGATTAATCAAGAATTCCTATTAAATAACATTGATTTTATAAAATTAGGTTCTTTCATAATGTACGATATCGTTTTTCTAAATATTTATAATATTTTAATGAAATCATACTTTCTTAACCACTTTCAAAATTTTTGTGTTTTATCATGATTATTATTCTCCATTATTATTAAAAAAAATTATATATAAATTAAAATCATTTGAGTGTTCAAAACCTACACCTTTCTTAAAATTTAGTCATCATCATATTTCAAATATTTATTTTCAATAGTTGTATTGGTTAATATTGTTTATGATATATTGAATATAAATATCTTGAAACACATATATCCACATGATATCATACAAAAGTATGTGTTCAGTACTTCTACTCTACTAGATGAATTTTTTAGAATCTCTTATTAGTTTTATTTTCATCTACACATTGGTTTTAGTGATTCATTTGAAATTTTTCATGTTTGGCCATTTCATATTTTTGAAAAATGTAGATGATTTCTTGAAGATAAATTTTTAAATATAGGTTGGTAAAAAGTATTTAGTTTGAATGGAATCACTCTCTTCTACGGTTGACCATACTATTAAATGATTTCTATTCTCTTTTGGTTTCTAAATAATTTTTTTATTTAGAAAATCTATACATAGTAAGATTATTTTATATATCTTATATGTTCATAATGGTAAATGGTATAAAGAAAATATACATAAAAATATTTTATAATCTTATAATCATATCATCATAAATATATCTATGATGCTTGAAATACCACTGGAAGGAGGGACTTTGTAACTCGTAACCTACCCGAGAACGTTATTTTTTTTAAAATCTTATGTTAAGGAAATTTTATTCTACTGATACGAAAATGTTAACAATCTGTCATGCCTTTAACAATAAGAAATGATTTTATCACTTTGAATTTATAACTTTATTATTCCTAGAAAATTGTTGTAGTAACACCTTGAAGGATCAAGATATATATGAATGATACATTCGTTGATATATAAGAATGTAAAATATTATAAATTTGATATTTTAATTTATGATGTGAATAATACCTGAATAGTTAAGTTAGAGACTCATTTGTGTAGAAGTATTCTGAATAAATTTGTGGTTATCTTATGAAATAGGAAAAAGTAAAAAGTTAGGTAATACAATTGATATATAATATTTCTTACATTGTTGATGAGAAAATATCAGAGATAATGACTTTTATTTTTTATTCATTTAAACATGAATATATTTATAGAAATAAACGTTGAAAGATTTGGAAAAATAAAATTTGTCATTAAAATTTTTAAGGATAAATGTAATCTTATGAGACTTATTTAAAATAAAAATACATTTCTATAAATAAAACCAAGTAAATGTTAATTGAAGTATTCTCCTAATTCATGAATAATAAACTAGAGATAAAAGATTGAAATCAATGATTTAGTCATCATAAATATGATAAGAAATATTTAATGAAACATGTGTTTGATAATAAAAAATAATAATAACAGGAAAAATATCAAATGAAATGAAATTTTTGGTAGATATATATTTTCATATGGAAATTGATTTAGTTCATGATGATTTTTAATAAAACGAAGAAATAGTTCCTCTAACTGATGATATATATAATGGCTAAGAGTCTCCTATTTCCATTTATAATATATCAATAATTACACTAAACAATTATTATGATGAATCATTGGTTCGTAGTCCAAATTATTTTCATCTTACTATGGATGTTAATATTATGTAGATAGAAGGAATATATGCTTCTAAATTTTTTCCAAGAAGGGCATGAAAATTTTGCTGTAAATATTGAAAAATAAAAAGAGGTCAAAATGTATTATTCTCATCCCAGGGGTATTCCATATCACATGTGAACATAAAATTAATTAATAGAGAATTATTTTTAAAAAAATAAATGAAATTCATGGATATTGTGGATGTATATTCATATATATCTATATCTCTATTTTCTAAATCAGGAAAAATTCATCTTCATTCTCCTAAATAGGAATCTATAATTAATGAAGAGAAATATTCGAGAGAAATTTTATAAATATAGGATCATTTTGATTAGAATATATTTTTTATTGTAATTTATCATTCAATGATCAATTAAAGAGTAGAATTCTCAAAATCATGAGTTATATGGACTTCACTGAAATTTTTTTCCAGTGTGTCTAAAAATTATACACTATATAATAACATCAATTAGTTGCAAATGAAAGAGAATTAATTTAATAAAGTAATAAAATATTTGTATGGATTTTTTGTAAACATTCATCAAATATATACTTAGTATATATACATTCGGGTTAGAGTTGATTCCTTGGAAAATATGATCACTCTGAAACAACATTTTTAAAATTTCATCCAAAATAATTCCACGTTCAGTGAGTGTTTCCTTTTACACATCCTTCATTAGTGACATTATAACCACTATCCCACATAACATTTCTTATATATTGAAATAATAATTATTCTTGTATCATGTGACACTCAATGTATAATGTCATCGAATGAATGCATTTCATGGATTGAGCCTATAAATATCATCACCTGAACATGATATTATCTTCCTATACATGGTAATTTGATTGCATAACTAACGTTTACATTCCATAATCACACAACCACATTTATATCTCACAATGACTCTTAAGTTCTTCCTTTTTGATCATGTGACCCCCATTTTGTCATGTGAACAATCTTATGTTCTTATTTATATGCATCATATGTTATCCCATAACTACCAACACTTTGTTAAATATTCTTCATTAACTCTACTCACATGACATCAATATTTTTACCTCCTTCACTTCATGTGAAACTCTTCTGAATTTTTTATTGGATCAAACAAATTAATAAAACATATTATATATTATGACGAGTTAAGTGGTTTTTAATATCATAAATTCACAACCTTATCTAAGAAAAATGTGGTTAGATATCCATTACTATACCATAAATAATTACACACCTCAGACCTAGTCACATAATATAACCCTTAATGACCTAATAGATCTCATGAAATCCCAAAAAACAAATCAGAATAATCAAACCTATTTCATTCAATCAAAAGATAACATTGAAAATTTGTGCTCAAACAACATCTCTTATCACAAGTATCTCAAACATGGATAGTATCAGTTCATTTTTTTTATTTCACACTACTTCATCTTGTGATGTATTTTTACATATTAAATAAAATGATTATGAGTGACCACAAACCAAGAGTATCTCAGACAGGATTTCATCAATCAAAGGACCCACTTATGGAGTCATGAGATGTCCTTGAGGTTTTTTGTCGTATAAATAATCAACCATCTCTTCATTTCATGTACCCAAAAGGTATTTCCTCCTTGAAATTCATTTGATATTATGATCTTTTTCTTAATATGGAATCATTTGTTCCAGTTTATAGAACTTAATCATGTGACTTTTGATTGTTTGTGTGATCATATGATCCACAATACGTCATGTGATTTCACAACTTTTTGACTTATACACCTAACCTCTACATAGGTAATTTCTCTAAAAATTAAATGACCAGCACACATCTTATAGAATTAATCATTTAAAAAAATACACCAATAAATAAAAACAATCAATAAAAAATATTTCAATAATAACCCCCATTAGTTTTGTTGACAACATTTGAAAAAATAAAAAAAACCATTCAATTTTAACTCAAAATAGTATCTAATGAATTCCATTACATGTACATTAAGACCACATGAGTCTTCCTTACAGAAAAAATATTTGAATGAAATTTTCATTAATGAATTGCTCCATTATTAATCCTTTTATTATAAACCCTCTAGACACCAAATGGTTAATCACACTTTTCCCTCAAGATCATTTATCTACCCAAACATGTAATCTACTAGATTCATGAGAAAAATAGTCACTCATTTTAAAGATTATTCTTCATTGGATGACCATATTTGAAAAATAAAAATTTCAAACTATCCCTATTCTACTACTCCCCCTATTACCTTATCCTTCATTCATGATAATGACCACTACCACTATTTAGATGATCCCAATGTCCAATCCATTAACCCATGAAATATTACAAAGAACACATATCATGAAATGGTGAAAACAAATCATAAATAAGTGGGATAAGGTCCAACATCCACGTTCTTCAATTTTGGGGACTTGAATAAAATCAAATAGATATTATATTTTGTTCAAATAATTATTTAGATAATCTCTATTCCATGATTTCTACAACCTATAGTTTAGTATGCACATGTTCTAGTTTAAAAATTCCATGACCTACATTATCTATAATAAAATAATACATGATTTAAATTTTATTCATCCATCAGTGATCTATATGATTTTCCCATTTATTTAGAGAAAAATATTTCTTAATGTTTATATCATATCAGAGACATCACTTCAACTCACATATCATTTGTCTACAACTTCATTTAAAGAAACCAATTATCTCTAATTTACCTTTCAACTTTGATACTAAAATAAATGATTTATTATTGTTTATGTATATATTAGATACATAATCCACCATGATATAATTATCCACAATTTATTTACCTTTTATCATCTTTTAAATAGACACAATATTCATCTATATAACCTAATAGCTACTGTTGATAATTTTGATTATACAATAACCAAAAATCAACTGTTCCAATTCATATATAGAAGTATTCATTTTACTACAAGTAATTAGATCACCATGGTATTACATTGATACTATTATTCTTTTAATGTAAAAAAACAATATCATGTCATGCTATTATTATGTAAATAAGTTCCCCAATGATCTTTCTATATTCTATGATATTTTATGTATTTACATCAACATCCATTGATAACTTCATATAGGAAGTAACCATAGCATTAATTTCAATGGAATTATCCATTATAAATATTCTTAAAAAATACAATAAATAT
Organism: Viscum album; assembly: GCA_963277665.1. Taxonomy (NCBI): domain Eukaryota; kingdom Viridiplantae; phylum Streptophyta; class Magnoliopsida; order Santalales; family Viscaceae; genus Viscum; species Viscum album. Next base: position 1,783,328,147 of record OY728150.1, read on the forward strand.
TATTGGTGGAAAATTTCATTTCATTATCTATGTTACTATTAAAGCAAAGAAATATTTAGATTTCAAATTAGTGTCTTTTGAACACACATTTCATAAATATTTCAGGTCATCAACACTGAAAATCAGTCTATCCACTAATTATTATTTAACTAACATACACTAGAACCATCATTAATTGATTAATAATTTTATTAAGAGATAAATTATAATCATCTTCACTACACATAAAATAAAACTCATTCAAATACTGATAATGTCAATAAAACTATGCTCTTGTTCATTAAATCAATATATAAAATTACTTTTCATGTATTCAATTTTTTTGTTATATTAATCAATTCAGATAACAGGTGGATGTTCAATATAGAATTCACCATCTAGAACTGTATTTATAAATGTTGACTTGACATCCATCGGGAAAGCAACGAGTTTCTATTTCACTATTATAGAAAATAAAAATTGAAATGTATCCATCATTGAAATATATAATATTTTTTCATCAAAATTGATACTCTATATCTAATATTATCCCTTACACACATGTAATTTAAATATTTGAATAACCATGTCATGTTAATCAAAAACATTCATGATACCCTATGTGTTCATGAAGAGATTCTTTGGAATCATCCTAAAAAAAGACACACACATATGGATATTTTCAAATTATCATTATATTCATTTATCGCTGGAAAGAAATTTTTATCTATTGTATCTTATTCAAAACATTTTACCTCTACTTGTTATAAAATTTTCCATTGGGTAAATCTTCTACCTCCATTTATAAACAAATGTTATCTGATCACATATTATGTTCTTCAATCGTTTTCAAGTCAAATATTTTTCATTTTTTGTTGATACATGTCTACCATTACCCTACCCATCCATTTAAAATTCTCTTGAATATTCCAAGGTACATACAATCCCCTGGATAATAGAACGTGTTCAACACTATCACACCATAACTACACATTTACTTGTTAAATATTCTGATCTTTTTGACCAAAACCACATCATTCCCCCCATAACCCTCCCTAACCACCTATTTGATCATTTATATGCATCAATTTTTCTTTAAAATTCTCCATTAGATTGAAAATTCATATTTTTATCCTTAATAACTAAAAATCACTTACTTCAAATACGAAAAATGACATCCATGAGAGCTATATTCCTTACCCCATCTCTTATGGTGTGTTATCTTGGTTTGAACAAAAGAAAGACCTGTAAAACATATTGATTGATTTTAGAACTACTTTTTTCTAAAACATATATGAAACAAATTTCTGACAAATCATCAATATTTCCATGTACATGGTATGATGGTTTCTTCCATCATCTACCCCATTTTTATGAGGATTTATCAATATTGAGACTTTCTACCTTATCCCTTGATTCTCGAGATAATCCATTGAATGGATATTTATGATCTCTATTACATTGTTTGTTTGGAACATTAATTATTTTTTAACAATAATATTTTGAAACTACTTTTGATTTAGCTTAATAGTATTTAACACCTCAGACTTATGCCTAATAATATCAATACAAGTAAAAAAGTCTCAAAAAATTTTATATTGTTAAATTTTAAGATAAAAATTCATATTCTTCCATTATTGAAGCCTTATATGGAATTATATTTTTTTGGGAATTTTTTCATAACTCTAAAATAATAAAAAACTTCATTAAAAATTGTAATCTTCAACTTAGTATCCATTTTTCCCAAAATATAAACAAAATAAAATAATAAAAATCTTGTCTTGAAAAATCTTCATGACTAACCACTACCTTCTTCGTTTTTCACACATATACCTAAAAAATATGTAAAGAAATTGATAAATAAAAGATAACTAATAATATTTCAATTAGGGGAATTCTAGAGTGAAATCAATCACTATAGTGAAAAAAGATATCCCATAAAATGTTTAACTTTAATCACATTATTATTTATGGTTATATAATAAATTATATATATATAGGGAGAACATTTTTCTCACTTAGACCATTTGATACCCATATCAATAAGATTGATACCATAATAGTAATTTTGGGGAAATATATTCATTACTTAAAATCACTACAATCATAAATAATAGAAAACATATTTAATACATAGGAATAAATCATCATTTAAGTGATTAATTATTTAAATTTGAGTCCACGAACATTTAACAATGCATTGGAGTTTTATAATAGGATGACCCTTTGTATAATTCTTATTGTGCTCACCCAACATATATATTTAATCAAGGTCGCATGTCATCATATATAATACTCAAGTATAATATCATAAATAATAAAAAAATTATCACGAACATTCTCATAATAAAGTCATTAAAATACTATTTTTAACCAATATGTAAAACAGATTTAGTTATCCCATAAATATGATAAATATATTTAGTTGTTGTACTTTTATTTTTTAATACTATAAAATCCAAAAATGTTGATAAATTCTTTTTATTCGAAAATAAAAATGTATAATTGTAAATTTTCCAGGATAAAAATTCATATCTATGAAAATGATAATTAAATTTATATCAAAATATGTTAAATTACAATCCATTTTCACTTTGGTAAAAAAACTATAATTAACCTTTATTAAAAATGTTGAAATAAATCCTTTTTAAAACACTATAATTTATGTAAAATATAGTTAACAATAAAATTTCACAACCATTTAGGACTAAATAATAATATTTATGAAACATTTAAATTATCAATTATATATAAGAGAGATAGTTTAAAATACTATCAACATCATCATATAAAAGAATCCCTTAAATGAAGTCTTGCCTAGATTTATAAATAATCGAATTTATAAATAAAACATTGTATTACATATATAAAATTTCAATATCCATTATCATATTAATTTCATTTTTATTATTCTTTTTCATTCATTTATTAAAATTTCTATTCAGTTACTAAAATTATTAATTTCACGTTGAATGTTTTGTGGTCATTTTGTATATACCCTCAAAATCACATTAGTGTATTGATAAGGATTAAAGTTTCGTTCATTTTATCTTGAATATTAAAAACTATATATTAATAAAATGTTTTTACATACTTTTATATCCATATATGTATGGGGGTAATTAAAAAATAACCACATCATTTTTTGAAGGAAATAATTCATAAATATGCAGGAAGAACATTTTAATAACATTAATATGTTGAAAAAAATAAATGTAGACACAACTATAATATTCCATAATCATAATTCTTTATAATATAAAATCTTTATTTTCATTTTTTTATCCATATGACCATTATTATATGGATTAAATAAAAAAGTAATGACAACAATTCACCGAGGTGGTATTCCACACTATGTATAAAAAATATAAACAAATTTTCAATTAAATGCCTGACAATATTTATTTTATTAAGAAAAAACTTTTGTGGAAAAAGTGAGAAACCAAAAGTCCAAAAAAATAGCCAAACAAACCCAAAAAACACCAGAAAGAGCAGGAACTACCACATACACGCAACAACAACACCACCATCCCTAAGCTAGGCACTCGGCGATCCCATGTAAGAATGGTGCCTCTCGATGTTGCCATCTCTCCGAATCAGCCATGTCCCAAATGACCTGCCAAAGAAATGGTAGAGTGCTCTAGCACAATGAGGAATCCCCGACTGCACTTCCCAAGTCAAACTGGGGTCGAAGCCTCATAAGAAAATGAAATGTTACCAAAACACAACCTTAGCCTATTATTTCTTTCTTCCCTGTAGATATTCCAATCTATCATCCATACCTTAGCCCCAGGATCTTCTCCAATAACATCTTCCAAATAGTTCTCCATTTTGTCCCAAGTGCGGATATATTCCTCTTTTCTGATTTTCTTTTCAATGAAGACTCTCATTAAGATCAAGTCTTGCTTGTCAATCCACTTTGCCTGTTTGGGATCGACTTCCACTCTTACCGCCCTTCCCATCATGTCAGCCTCTTCCTATGGAATCTCAACATACAGGAACTCCTCGACCATGTCCTCCTCGGAATTAAGGATGGGTTCCTTTCTAGTCCCTATCTTCCTAGTAGAAATTTCCATTTCATCTATGTTCTCCTTGCTTAAAGACTGGTTCACCACATTGGACATTGTCACCGGTAGTTTCTTCGCAGAGCAGGTCACCAATGGAGGGGGGAGCAAGGAGTAATCTTTTTTCCCCTTCCTCTTTTTACAACTCATACTATGCTTCTGAGTTGGAACCCCCTCAATCACCTGATCTGATACAGCCATGTTGACTCCCTCCGAATCAACCACACCACCAACAGACTGTCTAACCATCATTCCATGGGAAATACCACAATTAGTTATATCACCTTCATTCTGTTGATGGCAAGGCATTGGTTCATCTTCCCCAGCATGGTCCACTACATCATCTGGATTTTCCAGTAAAGCAAAATGGTTTGGGGAACAAGGAATAGCCTCATCCACCCCAACCTTAATCAGACTTGTTGAGGTGTTCTGTTCTGGCCTCTTAGGCTCACCCAAGCCCTACTGAAGCTCAAGTCCCCTGCCCATATACTGAAGATTACATACCCCATCCATGTCCCGGCCCTGTATATTAATTGCAGCAATAAGGCTCAGTTCATTATGATTACCATTCTCTCGGTTGGCCGATCTAGAAACCTCTGGAGGGGTAGACACCACATCCCCTGATATGGTCTCCTTTCTCCTATATTAATTCACCTCCACCTGTACTCCTACCAATGGAACATCTACCTCCCCTAACAGCACCCCTTGAACCATTAGCTCAATGTCCCCAACTGATGTGGGGGGAGCGTGAAAAACATGAGGCCTGCCTGCAGGTGAAGACTGATCGCTTCCTTTCTCATCACCAATGGTGAACACTTCTCCTTCCGAGGGAACACCCGCTGGTACAGCTGGAACATTAGAACTTCCACCACCCCTGAACCTCCTTCGACAACCATGTTCATCATGGCCCTGCTTGTGACAAAAGGAGCAGAATGGTATCCAGGATTCATAGACTATTGATTGAGCGTACCTGTACTCTTCTTCAACTACAATCCATACAAGCTCTGGAGCCACTCTTGCAAGGTCCATTTCCACACAAATTCTAGCCGAAAAGGGATGAGACATGGAAGCTGTTCTTTGATCACTACATACAAAACGCCCTATCGAGTTGCCTATTGATCTCAATAACCCAATATTCTGAAATGGCAGAGGAAGTCCAGGCAATTGAATCCAAATTTCCGTGTAAGATGAGTCACGGTTCATGTGCGCCTTAAATAATTTCATTTATATCATATATATTCATTTTTCCATAATTTTATCTTTCTTTAAGATCTAGTGGTGTAAAATGAATCATAACACTTCATTCAAGTGGTAGACTGCACGTATGCACGAATAATGGTTTTGTTTCTCATTTACTGGAGGGTGAGGTGAATAAATAGTTTTAAAAAATCCTAACCATAGTTTAATATTGTTAATACTCTAATGATGTTATATATAAAAAATTTATTGTTTTTGATGCAGGTAAATGTGGAAATAAAAATAAAATACTCTATTAAGAACTATGTATCCTCTTTAGACAATGGCATTAGTTTTAAACATAAAGGGTGATCAACATGTTATTATGAACAAACTATTACCTCTAGTTCACGAGGATTTATTTTAGGAAAGTATATGGGTAGTTTTCTAGATAAAGGTTCTTTAATAATGGATAATATATTAGAGGGGGTGTCCTTTTAAATCTAAGGTAGAGGACACAAAATGATTTTTTTATTAATTAAAATATATTATTGTCTTACCCAATACAAATTTCAAAAAATTGATTTATATTTTAATAATAAATAATAATAAATTAAAATATTACTATATTATATGATTTTTATATATTTTTTGGATATTTTATCTATTATATTTTTTTCAGACCCTTTTATTCCATTTTAGCTCTTACCGTTGGGAAATAACAATTTTTTACTGAAGAGACTATTCATAATAAAAAAATGAAAAAAAGAATATTTTCAAAATTTGAACATTCTAATTCAAAATATAGAATATATTTTATCAAATTAAAATCATATAATAAAAACAAATTACATGTAAAATAAACACAACATTCATGATGAAATCCAATTTTTCTAAAAAAATCATTTCAATTATAAATTTATTTTAATATCAATGTCAAGTATAACATATTATCCCAAAAAATGGATTTTATTATTGTCAATTATAGAAACACATTAAATTTTCAAATTAATACCCAATTTTATATTAAATTTTAGATACAAGAAAGGGAATGATAATTTTATTAAAAATCAATATTTTCAACTTTTAACCCAAAAAAGACTTTTTCCAAACTCATTAAAAAATTAAATATAATTTAATTTTGATATTATGATATAAAAATCATATTAATTTTCCAAATTTAAATTTTAAAATGTAAAAATTATGAGTTTATATTTAACTATATATTATATATAATCAAATTTAGAAAAAATAAATATAAAACTTTTTATCAAACAATGAATTAATATTTTTAAAATGAATATTAATATTTAAGACCCATTCATGATTATTAATATTGAATTAAATTAATTTTATATAAAAATTAAACATATTGTTAGATTACTCATCTATTTTATAAATTTTATCCTCATAATTTTATTCATTACTATAGTTGGTTTTGATATTTATAAATCAATTCATTTAATGATTCCCATGTTATTTCATCAACTATATGGTTCATCTACAAAAATATTACATAAAAAAATTCCTTATTCCTCAAAAACAACATTATGTGATCATGTAATTTGAACCATTTGTTCATAATATAATTGTATCTCTTACATGGGTACAAATTTGTGGCTAAAAACCTACATTTTATTAGATTAAAATTTCCTTAATAATGAAATATGAAACAGATACTTTTCATAGGGTAAACTATGAGGAAAGGAAAATTAGAAAGATATTGTTATAAAATTCCGTATAATTCTACATGTTCCCAAAAAAATGAACTAAAATTACTATTTCTAATAAAAGTAATACCTCTCTTCCATGGAGAAATTTTAGGAACATCATGGTCACATTCCACAAATGAATGATATTTCCTCTTATTATCTGTGTACTATATATTATTTCACCTATACATCCTAATATTATTTGTCATCTTCTTTACCTAATAAAAATTATCTTATATCGTATTGGGTCCCTAAAAAATATTGAAACATAATTTACCCAATAAATAGAATGTCTGGACCATCATTCATTATAATATCTTATAAGGTTCCATTTATACACCATAATAAATTATATTATTATAATAAAATTAATCTACTAAACCATGTGGATTTAAAAATTCATGATATTACCATAAACAATTATAAATCATATCATGAAAATTATGATTATTTCACCCAGATATTGAGGATGGAAAATAAAACTAAAATTGAATTCAGTACATATGGAATTTTGAAGTCCTGTCCAGAAATTAGAAGTAATCCTTTTTTCACAGGCATATATACTAGTAAGTCAAGCTCTTTTATCTTATATAAACCATGTGATATCATCATGATTGTTTGTCTAAATACATTATATCTATAATATGAGGGAAATATATAGATTTTTTCAATCTATCAATAATAACATAAATATTATTAGTATGTCAATATGTATATAGAAATCCCATCCTGAAATCCATTGATATATTTTCTAATTTCCACACCATCACTAGAAATATATGAAGTACCTCATACGGTAATTTTCCATTGATATTAACCTATTAAAAATTCAATCATTTCATAGTAAACTTTGTAATATATTTTTGAATTCCTTATCCCCAATAATACACCTAATAATTTATATAAATCATAATACTACATAGATAAATAGAAAAGAAGGAGTTCTATGATCCCCTAAAAATTCCCTTTTACACTATGATATTGTTGGAATACACATCCAATTTAAAATCTCAGAAAATCAAAACTGATAATTATAAAATTAATGAATCATACCTTTTATTGTCACTCAAACCTTTTATTTTAAATCTTATTCTTCCTTCTGATCATTCATAATTATATTTAAAAATTAAAACATCAGTTAATCCTAAACAATAATAGTGCAATCTCTTCCAATAATAATGTAAAATCTTGCCACTTATCATTGGCTTGATAAGGTTTTGGAATGATACTAAGACAAAGGTGAAGTTTCTAAGGATCCAGAAGATAGCAATAATGGTCAAGGACTTCAAGAAAAATTGGGGAATGATTTTGCCTCATAATAAAACCAACAAACCAATGAACTAAAATGAAAAAAACTATATTTTTTATGTATATAGTTTGAAAAACTACAACACATCACCAAGAGACAACTATACAACCATAACATTCCATAAAAACACCCAAAAAAGCAATAAAAATAAGCCACTATAACACAGAACTAGAGTACCAAGAGGAAGAATGAAAAATCCAAAGAATCTATGAAATAATACAACATCTCCACACTAATATCCATGCTCTAGGGACCACAATACTGCCCGAGCATCCTGATGCTCAACTAAATGAATGAGATTCCTTACCTTTCCCCATGTCTTAGAATACATCAGCTGAAAAATATACAATGTTACCATGAAGGGGATGAGTATATTACTCAGTAGGTATTCCCCCAATGAATTCCCTACAAACACCACTAGGATAAAACACTAAAAGATTTATATAAACGAACATAATATAAAACCAATTAAGAATGAAACTATTTTTAGCTATCCATCCAACCCATAATAAAACAAATTTATAACCCACAGACACAATTCCTATGAAACAACATATTAAGACATTAGTCATTCTCCCCATCCCATATTATTATAACTTAATTCATCTTACACAGTCACGTGCACATTTTAACCATAAAAACTATTTTCCACGCACCCAAGCTTGGTGTTACCATTGCTGAAGGAACATCACGTCCATCATATTCCCAATTATATAGTGGCCCTCCATGCCCACATTTTAACAATTGATGGTGGTACTTCATGACCACTCTTTATCCCATCCAACACATACATGAAACAAATATTCAAATAATCATAAAAATCAATATTTATACAAACCATATCAACACACGATTTTCGAAAACAATTATCCAATTATTCCAAACAACATTAAAATATAACATTCAAAACCACATTAATAAATCACAAATTTATTGAAAAAACCCATTATACATTATTAATTCCAAACCATAATTTAACAAAACAAAAAAAAAATTGAAACCAAATTTTCAAAAACTATTTTCCCAAGATCACCCATGGCATAGATTTTAAAATACAACATCAAACTACATTTTACAACAACAATAAATTTCTCAAAAAATCTATAGATCATTAAAAAATTGCTTTTAACCAAGATTCACACATCACAACATCATCAATGTCAAGAAACAACCAGTAATTTGAAATCAAAGCCTTTTAATTCTATCAAAATGGTACTGAGAGTGAAGTTATCTACCATGGGGGTTGGGAAAATCAATCCACCACACAACCACACAATGAATCTATGTGAAACCTCCAGAAAATCGCTAATTATCACTTTCAATACAGTAAATAAGCTCAATTCACACTATTTTAGGAAAAAACCCTAAATATTTATGAAACATTTGTTGATATTCGCAACAAATAGTGATATTACTATATCTAAGGAAAACCAAGAAACAACCAAGATAAGAGACTTAATGGAAGAGAATTTCCATTACCACACCAAGAAATACCTTCAAAACACCTCGAAGATGACTGAAATAGGTGACATAACCCATGGGAAGAGTGAAACCCAAGTGGGGTTCATATGGGAGAAGAAATGGGTTTTTATGGTAAATATTGAGTGACCACATGCTTTAAATATGAAGTTTTACTGGCGTTCATGTTTAGATAAACCATACCCTAACCGTGTGACAACTATGATCCAAAATTGTTCCCACCAATTTTGACAAACCATAGAACAACCAAGTTGAATCCCCTAGTATAAGGATAAATAGCTTACCTGGGCTAGAAACATGATTTAGAGAATGTGGACCTTAACTATGAAACATTTACCAGGCCTCCACCTTCCCATAAACAATATCATATGTTTGTTCTATAGTTTTCTCTAACCCTGATCAAACTGTGAAACCCTAAATCAGATTCCAACCCTTTTAAAGTCCCTTCAAAATCTACCTAACATTACCAAAACACCTTATACCCAAAGATGTCACAAATAAAGGTTACATACATAATTTTGGGTACTAAATTCTCCCCACCATTAGACTTCCCATTCTCATAATGTAGAGATCCATTTCTTTTCTGAAAGTGCTCAGGCCATTTCTCGACCATCTCTTTCTCCCAATAATATATTTCCTACTTAATTTGACCATGTTTCAGAGAAACCCAAACTAGACTGATTTTGTTACCAATCATTAGTTTCTCTTTCTTATCCAAAATCCACAATGTTATGTTCACTAAGGATGCATCCCGCTGTAGCTCAACATGCTCCTAAAAATCACATGGTCATAATCTGGATAACACATTTTAAACTTAGACACATGAAACATATTATGCACCACACTGAACCATGGTGGAAAGGCCAACTGATAAGCCAACTATCCATCCCACTCATGTATCTCAAAAGTCCCAATATACCTCGAAGATACCATTTTATACATCCCAATCCAACAATGACCCTACCATAGAAAGATTCTCAATAATACATGATTACCCACCCCGATTGAGATAGACCATCAATGATGGTGCCCATAAAATTTTAGATGACTCTGAACCATATCCTTTTTTTCCTAACTAGTTTAATATTCTACAGTATTGCTTGGATAGGCCTAGGCCCAGCCATCGAATTCTCACCTTTTTTTCACCCAACACAGTGTAGAAGGAGATGAATGCACATAAAATGATTCAAATGGATCCATATATATAGAGTCATAATAACTATTATTGCTGGATAAATTCACAAAGGGAATTCTATCCTCTCATAAGCCTCCAAAACCCATCACAAAACCCAGAAAAATAGCTTCCTACTTTTTTATCTTCTTCTTAGTTTGGCCATTCATATGAGGATGATATGTCATTCTCACCATTAAATTTGTCCCATGGGATTTATGCATGTATTTCCAATAATGATATATAAACTTAGGATATCTATCTGATATAATTAAAACTAGTATACCATGCCTCTTTACCATTTCATAGATAAAGATTCTGTACAGATACTCCACCATATGAGATTAATGAATAGAGATAAAATTTTTTGACTTTTTGAGCCAATCAAAAATAACCTAATAGAATTATTATTCATGCCCATTCATGGGAGACCTATTACATAGTCAATCGATATCTACTCTCTCTTCATCATAGGGATAGTTATAGATTCCAACATACCTCCCATCCACTAATTCTTCGCCTTGAATTTCTTGACAACTCAAGAATCACAATACAAACATTGCGACATTCCTTTTCTTAACCATCCACAAATTTTTTTGTTTCAATGACTTCTAACTTTTCTAAATTCTTGGATGGATAACACATATAGAATGATGTTAATCACTAAAGAGTTATTCCTTACGAGGCACAGATACAACCATCTGATTTTGAAATTTTAAAAATAAATTCTGATCATGTTTTCATCCCTTGATGGTCTCCCCACAATAGTGGTTTGACCTGATATCACTACACTCTGAATATGATATTTTCTCTTCTTTCACCACACCAACCAATCCAATACCAACAATTCCAAAAATAAAACGTCTATAACACCTCATTCTTCACATTAAAGCATCATGTCAACTATAAATGACATCAAATTCCCTTGATCTGATGCATGTTGCACAACTATGGAATATGAATTTCATCATAATTCAAATTCTATCAAAATTCCCTTACCCGGTGTGTACATCAAGTCCAAGTCAAACATATGGCGATACTCCATCCATCTCTTCTATCTCAAATTCAATTATTTGATAGAAAATATTCTTTTGGATTTTTTGATTTGTATAAACTATCAATTTCTCATGAAAGGTATAATGATGCCACATTTTCAATCATAAACCACTACTAACAACTCTAAATAATGTGTTCGGTAGTTCTTATAATGAATCCTCAACCGTAGTTATAACAACCCTATCCTTTTACATATAACATTACCTGTTTTTAATCATAATTATACATCATAGTATAATCCAATGATTGTTATGTCAAGTGTCTTGAAATAATATGTACATAGAACATAAAATATGGGAAAACGCTTATTTATTTAATCTTCATAAGGAGCTCCTAACTACCTTTCAGCCCTTACATCTAGATAGGGTACCCTAAGCAACACATGAAAAAAGGAATGAGCTGAAAAGCACTGTAAGGGAATGAACATAAGGATACATATTAAGAACATGAGTTATGAGGTAGGAAATAATGATATCTAAAGCATAAGACATAAAAAATCATATCATATAAGCATGTGATCTTATAAATACGGAATCATATATATCAATAAGAATCGTAGAACCTTTCTTTGGTATGATTCAAGGATAACCACCAATCCCGTTTCAAATTTTAGTACGGGTCATGGCTAAATGCCAATACCATTTCACATCGCAACCCATGAGACTTAACATTACCAAATTTATTGGAGCACTATCTAGGTGCACCAATCACAAAAAATTTCATGAATATTCCTTCAACATAAATAATCATACATAATAAACCATACATAAAAAAAGGGTACCCATGGAATGAATTGTGTACCACAATCATGACATTTAGCATAACCAAAAGGGGTATCATTAAAGTGTCCTTGAAAGAAATGGATTAGAACATACATGGACGTTCATAAGGTAAAATAGGAATATAATATGATAAGTGGTTTAATACATAATTCAAAACATATAATAAAGGTATCTGTGAAAAATAACTATTGAAACAATTTTTGTGCGGTTTTAAGGAAAATACTATAGTGTTTAAAAAAAATTCTTTTATATAATAACAGAATTTAACCCATAAGGGTTTCATAATAAAAATAATTATTTCATAAAGACAATTTTTTCTTAAAAAAGAGGATAGAGTTCACTTGAAATTGGGTATAAATTTTGGATGTTTTTCTTAAAACATGTTTTCTTACCAGGAGGTTCTAGGGATGAAATATTTTAAAAACATGTATATCACGGAAAGAGAGTGATGAAAGTGTCTTAATAAATGAATTTTTTAAAACTAAACATAATTTAGAAAATGTACATAAACAGATAATTAACTCTATTTTGATATAATGAATGATAAGGCAACCCGAAAGAACAATGAAGGTACACATAGAATTCGTTATTGTTTTTTGGCATGGTGTTAGGTGTACCTAAGAGGGATTGATGAGTGATAAATGGTGTTTATAATCACATATAAATCATTAGATAATAATGGGGTATGTGAGAAATCATACCCTATCATTTTGGATTACACATAAAAGGGCATAACATTGAGTACAATCTTGAAAAAAGTAGAAATGTAGAGCACCCCTTACCTTAAATCTAGAGGTGTTCTCCACTTGTTAATAATGAAATGAATAAAAAATTAGGTTTATTAATTATTCAGTAAAAATCATATTCTATATTTCGATGATTTATTATAACCCTTTTTAGTTCATTCATGACCTTTTCGATTGGTTATTAGGTTCAATTTCATAATTTGAGCATGTTTCCTTAGTTGATTTTAATTACTAGTTTTCTTATATTCAGGTTTGGATAAAAATTTAAGATGAAAGTGAATGTCCAGAATTGAGGTTTTATGTTATTAGTTAAAATTTAGGAGATTAAATGGTTATAAAAATTCATTCAGTTATTTGGATTGAAGATGATTTATTATATAAAACTATAGTGATAACTGTTTTGGTTAATCGGTGGTTTTGACTACAATGAACATGTTTTGACTTAAAACAAAGTTTAATTTGTAAAAAGGATTACAGAACCACAACAAAAATGGTTTCATGACTATAATTAAATATGAAAAAAGAAATTGATAAACTGTTGTCCTAGAATGGGTTAAATTTACACATCTCAAACAGTGTTCCCATTTCATTCAAATAAAATATGGTGAAAGGACAGATGATAATGAAATATCCCATTATAATAAAAACATTATAGTATAGGTATGTAACTGGAGATATCATACTATTTCGGTGAAGGTAAGTGAGGAATGAAATAAGAAAACAAAATAACCTAAAATAAATAAAAGAATTTGAATGATTAATTTACCTCTTGTGTTTATCACCATTTAAACCTATAAAAGTGACTTGTTTTGGTATTTTGAGAGGCTAGGGGATATTTATTGTGAGGGAGGATCTTAGGGAGATATTTGTGAAGAATATTGGCAAGGCATTAGGCTTGATAGTAATGTATAGAAGATGGAGTGAGGGGGGGGGGAGGTATGGTGGAGGAGATGAGGGTTTTCAAAAATTTGTAATAATTAGTTTCTTAATTTCCCTCAAAACCAGAAATAGTTATGATTCTATTACACAGAACAGTAATAAATTCATGTCAATTTAATCCAATAGCCATTTACATCACCCATGACTCAAGCATGATGTAGAAATTCTGGTTTTAGCATTTATTGTGAATTATCAGATTTTACTATTCATAAAAATTTCAATTATTTTAGGAAAATAAAAAACTTTCACCATAAACATTTTTGACCAATAGAATACAAAAATGATTTCCACTTTTCAAAAATAATTTTCTAAATTTGACTATTTTAATATTTAATTGAACTCTTAATTTATTAAAAAACACAGTTTATTAACATTCATTAACTTATTCTAAAAAATTGGTACATCACACTTTCACTTAAATATTATTTTTATACCATCATAATTACAGTTACTATTCATTAGGTATATCACTATTCATAAGGGTATGTTACTATTTATAAGGGTAAGTTACTATTCACAAAAATTTAATTTTTTTATTATCAGACTCCAAATAACTTAATGATTGCAATCGTGTATATTAGATTTCCAAAATTCAAATCACAAAAGTAAAAAACATGTGTTTAATGGTCACATATAACTTAATAGTTAATTATGTTGTTCTTTCATGTGATTATATGGAATATTTATAAGAGTGTAATTTCAATTTATAAAATATTGTTTTGTTATAGTCATAACTGATATGCAACAACATAACCCCCTATCATGAGAGCTCACACAAACCATGATACTGATGCATGAAAATACACCACATAAAATTTACATAGTTTTGGGAATACAAGGATTGGAGCTGATATAATATGATCCTAAAGATATTCAGAAGATTCTTAGCACTACTCATTCCAATAAAATGGAACTTTAATTCTTTTAAAATATATTATAATTAAATATAATCATGTGAAGTCATGAACAAAGAATTGATAATGCACAACTAGACCAATGGTTATCTATATCTCAAAAACATTCTTCGGTTGTTTCTAAGAGATAAAAACCACTATCTTCCTAGGATCCACTGAAACACCACTCATAGAATTTACATGGACCAAAAAGAACACCTCTTATATCCAAAAGTCACACTTTGTATAGTCAGCACACAATCGATGGTTTCTTAGGATTTCAAACAATGTTGCCAAGTGTTTCTCCAATTCCAATCATGTCGTTGAATATAATAGTTTATCATCCAGAAATACCACTATGAAAGAATCTCAGTATCTACGAAACATTGGATTCATCAATTAATTAAATATTGCTGGGGTATTCATAAGACCACAAGGAATAACCTTGTACTCATAATGGCCTTATCAACTTATGAATAGTTATTTGTGTATATCCTCCTTCTACACTCTCTACTGATGATATCCTGATCAAAATAAAATCTTGGAGAACCACTAATCTTCCATCAAATAGTCTAATAGGTCATCAATGAATAGAAGTTGATATTGATTCATTATCATGACTTTGTTAAGCTTATGATAATCAATACTCATCTGAAGAGTTCTATTTGAATTTTTAACAAACAAAATAGGTGATGACCATGGATACATGCTAGGATAGAAGAAACCATTTTTGTAGCTCCTCCAGCTACACATTCAATTCCACCGACTCTAGTGGTTTTATCTAGTTAGAAGAAACTGAGATAGGATTGGACCTTTTAAGAATATCAATTGAACAATCGAATTCTCTCATAGGTGGAATCCATATGAATTCATCAAGAATAACATCCACAAAATGATCAACCAGTGATAGAAAATTGAATATCCTAACAACTTACACTGATACCAAATACATACTACTAATTGATATGATATCATCACAACTATTGGTTCCAACAAGCCCAATTAACACACCTTCACATTTTTCTCTCCTCTAAATAGAGTCTTGATGCAATCACCCATCGTAAAACTAATCATCCACACATAATATGAAATTTCATCCTTAAACATCATTGAAAAATCAATACACAAGATTATATAATTTGAATCAACCACAAGAACTATGAAGTCGGACATCAACTCAACCTCATTTACAAAAATTCCACATTCCCTACACAGGAAGGATTAAAACTCTCATTTACCGAGAGGAGTTCAGTGTTTAAAAAAAATAAATCATTTCAACAAAAAAACCTAAAAATAAACAAAATGAAAGAAAATAAAATAATTAAAATCTACCTTATCAAACAACACTTTCAAAAAATAGGAATTCAAAAGAATTATACCTCTCACTATGGATAGTCCCATATGACCATCCAACACAACATTCTCAGCTCTAAACAACTACCGACTTGTCACACTCTTGTTTTTATTACCATGTCGAAATGTCCCCTTATGAGGAGTCATAATAATCCTATAATCACCACGACTAAATCAGATCTTCTAAAAAGAATTATACCACTTCCCTCGTCCTAGGGAGGCATAATATTCATGTGAACCATGAAGAGTGTAATTTACACCCAACCTTGGATCATTACAGAAATAACACTAATGATTTCCCATATTGTTAATGTTATGACATTCTTGTGGTTGTTCTATAAAAACCCCCTGATGTGGATTGTATAACCTCACTAAAAACATCATGTCTTACTTTTTGGCTTTATAGGAATATTCAGAGATCCTAATGATGTATTCTGAGCCATATTCCTTCCAAGGAAAGAAGTGTACCTCTTCTGTTTGATCCCCAAATTATATTTCCAATTTTACCCCATGGGTTCCAACATGTTTCTCCTAATTCCCCCTAGGATATCCTATTAAACCACTAATTCAATTTTCACCATTTACATATATTCAATTATTCATAGAAAAATATTTTTGGAATGAATTTCTTTCCTAAAACCTGATTTACAGACCCACTCATTAAAGAATTCATTATCCCCCTCATCAAGAGAAAACCACACTATGTTTGTAATCATATATTCATATTCCATCACTGATCGGTTATTCAATATCATGCTGACTGAGTCCATTGTGCACTGAATTTTGAATGTTTCAACATAGAATTGTTTGTTAAACAATTCTTCGAAACCCTCTCATGTCATTTCTTGGTTTGTTTCATCTTGGACCACCAAATCCCACCTTTTCCATGAAATATCTTATGAAATGTACATTTCTAACATCACATTCAATTGTTCCAGTGTGTATAAGAAATAAATATTCAATTAATCATATTAAACTATGCATATGCCCATTCAAATTCCAAATCACCCGTAAATATGGGTGGTTTCTACTTCTGAAACTGAATAGACTAATCCACATTCATCAGGTAATCACTTCAACACCAAATTCCACATCATGGTATACCTTGACTATTAATTGATCTATATTTGGGTTCACCAAGGGATTAGGTGCAACCACATTCTTTACAGCGTCCTCGAGTTGGTCTCTATGATGCCTACTCAGTTTTATTTCAATCAATATAAGAATCCCCATATGTATCACTCTATTGAATATAAAGGCTTAAAATTTGAAGATCAACTACATTGCAGCTACCATAACCATGATTTAGAAAAACCAACATTTCCCATATTCAATTATTTTTTAAAAACTCACCATGTTTGGAAAATTGACCATTTTCAAATTATCACAACCTTTCAATTTTCAAAATCTCCCAATTGATTTTTTTCCATATTTTTCAAATGTAAAAATCTTCACATCCAAAAAATAAATCATTATGAGAAATGAAATATGAAATCCTAGTATCATGTCATTTCTACATGCATTTCATACTCATCTCATTGCCTAGACCCAAGATAATGAGATCACACTCAATTAAGTGTAATATATTCACTTACGTACCCAACTCCTAGGTAAGTTGATGTTCATCATAAAATTGATAGCTATGTACATTTATACTATACATTTCATGTTTTGAAAATCCTACCCCATGATATAATCCCGAATCAGGTAATACAATATAGAAGAATGTCAACTCCCAGACCGACAACCAATGCCATGACGGAAAAAGACCAAATTTACTTGTACAAGAAGGACCGAAAAAGATGATACCACATGTAATGTACAATCCCTTCTCAAGGGCTAAGAAGGAATTGGAATATTATTCGGCCTTAGGAGACATTCCAAATGAGACAAAGAATGAAAATAATGTCGATAGAATAAAAGAAAATTGGGTAATTATTGGCCCTCAGAATAAAAGAATCCAACCGATGAACCACAACCAACTACAACAACTACATAAATCATGTCAAAAATTTGAACCAATAAAATTCACCAAGAGACAACTGTACAACTAGACATTCCATTATAATTTCCAATGACCAATATGACTAACCACCGTAATCAGATGTCATAGTACAAATAGAAAGCATAAAAAACCCAAAGAAGCTATGACACAACACCACAACTCCACATTAGGCTACATGACCCTAGAAAAACAATACTAACCAAGCATCACGATGCACCCCTAAATGAATGATATTCCTTAATATTTCCTATGTCATTCAATACAACATCAAAAAAGCACTAGAGTTCCAATGTAGGGGTTAATACAATACTCAGTAGGTATTATTAAACTAAATCCCTTCACATACCACTAGAATATAAAATTTTTCACATTTATATAAACCAAATTTATATTAAACCAATAATGATTTCATCCATTTCTTATAATCTATCAAACCCCTATAAGAAAATTTATACAACCAAACCAATTCAAATGAATCAATGAAATAAGTTATTATCCATTCCCCCCATTTCGTATTTGTATAACACAATTCAAATTATATGGTTATACACAAATGTAAACTATAAACACAATTTTCCATACACCCGAGATCAACATTACTATTGATAGTGGAACTAACCATCCAATCCTACCCCATTTTTATAGTGATACTTCACTGTTACATTCCAACGTTTGATGGTGGTCCTTCATGACCACTATCCATCCTATCCAACCAATTATTAAATCACATGATCCAACAATAATAAAAATCAATATTCACCATAACCATATCAACAAATCATTTCCAAATCCAACTTAACAAATTATACCCAACAACATTCCAACATAACATGCCAAACTACTTCAATAAATCAACCATTTATTAAAATCACTTTTAATCCATTATACATGAAAAATAGTACTTCAATATAACAAATTTTTTATTGAAAATAAATTTTCACAATCGATTTTCCGTAAATAACCCAATCCATTGATTTAAAAAGCACCATTTTAAAACCCAACAAGGGATCACATTTAAGAAAAATAACTTATTTTCCCCAAAATAAAAAAAAAATCAAAAAATATGTTTCATCCAAGATTATTTCTTCACAACATCATGAATTTATAGAAAAATAAATTAATTTGTAATTAAAACACTCTTTTTCAATAATAATGTGTATGATAGTAAAGGATCCTACCTTAGAGTTTGGTGAGATCGACTCACCGCACAACCCCACACCAAATTAGGGTGGTACATCCACAAAATTAACTTATATCTGTTTACCTACCATCAAAAAGACTAAATCTCCATAGTATATGAAACAACTGGAATAGAAATACATACTAACAATTTCGATCTATAAAAATGAGAGTGACGAAGAAAGATACATCTAAGAAAAACTGAGAAGAAACTTTGAAATAAGACTTACTAGAGGAGAATCTCATTTACCACAACAAGAAAACCATTCAAAATGCATCCAAGATGAGTGGATATGGTTCTTTAACACATTATAATAGAAAATATAAAGAGGTGTTCAAGTTGGAGGGGGAAATGGATGATTTAGGGTAAATAAAAAGTGAACCCATTTTTAAAAACCCCATTTTTAATGTTGTGCATGGTTAGCTCATTCGGTCAGTAAAATATTATTCTATTCATGTGACTACAACTATCCCAAAGGCTTCCTCGATTGGTAGCCTCGCACAATTAAACCAACTAAGCACCAACCATATAGAATAACACATTCTAAAGATGCAAGGATTTCCAAGGTTATCCGCACATCTAGGAAATCGTACCTCATAACTGTGGACCATTTCTGATGCCTCTTCCTTCCCTTTCATAGTTACCTGGATTTTTTGCAGGGTTTCCACAAACTGTACTCAAAGTTTTCGCCCCATGAAAGCCTCTAAACAATTTCAAAACCCTTTCTAACACTCCCAAACATTACCCAACCACTTTACAAACATAAAAAGGCAGAAATATGGTTATAAACCTCAAAGCAAGGGTACTAGATATAATTTTTACCAAATTTAGCATCAAATCATTTACCAAATGGTAATGTATAAAATGTAGTATGGTTAATGATGAATTATAATTTTGAACCAGTACACCTTTAACATTATTTTATTTTCTTGTAAAGTAGAGTATCATGCAATAAAAATCAATTATTATTAATACAAATCATTAAATTATTTTTTATTTTATAAATAAAAAATATTTCTTTTATACTTTTAAAATTATGTCTGGAAGGCTTGGTGAATCATTGAATGGTATACATTGTATGTATCACTCTAATGGTCTTTTTTAATGGATTTTATAGAAATATATATAGTGTTATATTTAATCCTTCCATCTGATAGGAATTGTATATGATCATTGATTTAATACTCACATTTATATCTGATGTACTTAGTAAATATTCACCTGGTCTAATTATTAAAATGTTATTTACATACATAATTATTTCCACTATAAAAAAATTGGATTTAACTATTTGGTAAAAAATAATTTCATCATTCAAAAAAATCATATATTAGATGAATAAATTTTCATTCATTGAAAAATTTAAGAGCCTATTATGATTTTAAAAATCATGTTAAAATGTTTAATTTTTACTCAATAATATCTCAATATTTTAAAATAAAAAAATAAGAGAATATTTTATAGACATTTATTCTAAATTATACTCCCCATTATTAAAATATTATTATTGTTATCTATATTTTTTGTTTATTATTTTAAAAAATAATATAAAATGAATGAGACTTTGTAATAGAGTTATTAAATTAATAGAAAAGAAAATTATACATTCTGTTTTAATAATAAAATATTCTTTAATAGAACATAATATTAATTTATAGATATGAATGTAATAGAAAAAATATTAGAGGTTTATCTACAAAAAAGTCACGAGTTTTATAAAAATATCATTCATTCTTATAATATGTCTTCATAACATTCTCCATAGTCTTTAGATATTTCTCCATCATAAAAGGCATATCTTAGTTTGAGTCAATCATTGAAATCAGTTCTATCAGAAATTAATACAACTTATTTTTTTTGAGAGAGATCTAAATCATGTTGAATGGGAAAAATACATCAAATCATCTAATTATTTCGAACATTCTCCACAAACCATATTTATTCTCTAGGAAAACTATGATTCATGCATCATTTCTCTTTTTATCCTAAATATATACTCACAAAATAGAATTACATCTTATTTAGTCTAGTTTGATAACTTGATGTTGTTATTTTACTTTATAAACCCCACATAATGATTCCCTTTATGATTCATAATCTTGAAGTCATTTTGAATAACTATGAACGTCATTTTATTAAGTTTTATTGATCCTTTTACAATAATCTCTTTCACTTGAATATAAATGCTTATAGTTATTATATCTGTGAATATTTAAATGATTCCATGAAGATGATTGATTATAAAGTCATATTAATTCATCATTATCTCTTTTTTCATGGACCGAGTATACTTTGGATAATTTATATAACCCTTATAGATTATTTGTTTGAGAGATTATCTAAATCTTTGTTGTGATGTTACCAATTAAATAAAATTTTATTGAGAAAATTCTTTAAAAATCAATATATTTTTCAGAATGATAGTGTTATGATTATATAGAGTATGGACGTTCCTATTAAAAATTTGAAGAATCATATTATCATGAACTAAGGTGATTTTATTCCAAATAAACATGAGAGGATAAAATGATTAATTTTAGAATGTATTATTCTTCAACATCTAATGACTCTTTGAAATATTAAATAAATATTTCTGAAATAAATTATTTTCCTCTATTTATCAAGATGGGTCTATGAGAGTATGATATTTTTTAGTCGCATGTAAATATATTTTCAATTATCAACACATCACATGAAATACTGAGAAATTTATTTTTATACTTTTACCACTTACTTCCATATATCAATAGAAACTATATATGGAACTTCATTCTGATATACATCTTGAAATTTTTGAGATAACTTGAAGGGAATAAATATATAACATTTTTACCCCTTATGAATAGAAACAGACATAGTAAATTATTTATCATTTACTACATGGATGGACTATGAAGCGTTATCTTACTTATTAAATTTTTCATGGGGCTTATGAAATTTCATATGGAAATTTGGATAAACTTTTTTCATGTTTACATTTATATATTATTTCTTCATATGTTCATCCTAATTTATTTCTCTAAAATATTATTATTTCAATGTGATTTGTTCAGAATTAGTTAACCTAAAACTAATATGACTATATATCTATATTTCTTATTGTTTATAATCTCTATAAAATTTTAATCATTCACTTCCTTTGTCTTCTCCTATGGAAGATTATGAAATTTTTTATTTTATTTAAAATTATTCTACTCATAAAATACTTACATGATAACATCATCTTATTCATCTTATGATATTATTGTAACATTTTTAATGAATTTTCACTCATTATAGAAATATTAAAATCTCATTTTTTTCAATAGTTCCATCTACAAAAAATATTATTAATCTATAACATGGAAAAAATAATTCGATATATTTTAAAAAAACATCAAATTTACTAAAACAACGTTAATTTATATATAGATTAAATAAAATCATGTTATTTAATTTTGTAGTCATGATGGATTTGATGTAGGACCATATAAACAATACCAATTTGAACTTACTACTGTTAAATAAAAAATAAATATCATAAATATCATGAATATTTTGAGTGTCATGAGCACTATTCCATGATATGAAATACATTTCAATCTTTATGCATATTATCCTGACCTCATAAGAGATATAAAAAAGTTTTTTATCCACCACATGTCTTTCAAATCAACAAACCATATTGATTACTATTATATTTATGATTTTTTATTTTTCCTTGTGATAAGT
Source organism: Viscum album (assembly GCA_963277665.1). NCBI lineage: Eukaryota > Viridiplantae > Streptophyta > Magnoliopsida > Santalales > Viscaceae > Viscum > Viscum album. The sequence goes on from OY728150.1 coordinate 1,783,351,705, forward strand.
TATTTTATATTTTTCCATCCTTTTAATATTAATAATATAATATTTTTTTGAAATATTAATGTTAAAATTTTGTATTTCATCATATTCATTTTAATCTAAACTAGAAATTATTATTGAAAGATACCTGGATAATGATGTTTAATTTCATATTTTGTAACAAAAATAATTTCATGAATGAGAAAATCATTTTCTAATTTTAGAATGGAATAAATTCATTCAAACTAATAATCATCAATAAAAGGTTCCTAAACTACTTCTATTGATTAAATGACTCTAAATGATGTAATATAATCTAAATAAATGAACCTAATTTTTTTGAAATTGATAAAAAATGTATAATTTGGCATAGGGGAAACAATATATTGGGATCCCTTATCATAAATAGTCAAAATATATTGATAATCGAGATAGATCGACTATAAATTGGTATGTTTAGAATCAGATGGAATTTAAAAAGTTTGAATTTCTAAGATATGATCTTAACATATGATTAATGAAAATTTTTTAAGAACATATAAATGTTAAAGTCTTTATTTTTTAATGGTTTTTTAGATATATTTTATTTTTAATGAAATAATTATTTATTTAGATTTCAAATTTTTTTACTAAACTATTAAGAAAATGTAATCAATAAATTATATTTCAAAAATTTGAAATTGTATGTCCTAGAGAATTAATAAATTAATAATTTTGATAAATTTTATTTAATGATTTAAAAATCATGGTTGTATAATAAATTTAGGGGAAAAATAAATTTGATAAAACATCATATGAATTATATGTTAATTAAAATAAAGTTTTTCTTAAAAATCTTGAACTAGAGGTATCACTAAAAAGGATAAACATGAGGAAAAAAAGAAAAAGAAGGGAAAACATCCCTCTACCTTTATTAAAGAGTCTATATATTTCATTAAAATTATTGACAATGATTGATAATCCATTTTTGGTTATATTATTATATTTTTATTTATAAGGTCTTACATGTTTTAAGTGTAAATATTCTCATACATATCAAAAAAAATAATAAACAACCCTTATGAACATTGAAATTTTCATTTGAATGTCTATAAGTTCACTAAATATCTTTCATCACATTATTGAAATATACAAATTATTTTTTTTCATTATTCCAACAATATATAATACACTTCAAAATTATTCCTTAACATAAAAATAAATATCATTGATTCAATAGATTTCCCATTGATTATTGCTTCCCAAATCCACATTTCTACCATTAAAATTTAAAATTAACATGGTTAGGTTATTGTTTTATATAATATACCATTAGAAAAAACAATCTATTTACTATAGATTTTGGTTTTTGGTACATATACTTTAATGGTAAAAATTTAAAAAGAACAAAATTTTCAGTACCCAAACATTTACTGGTCCATGATTATTATAAAAAAAAATCTTAATCCATATCTTTCCATTATTCTTTTACAGAAAAGATATCAATTATTTAGTAATATATTTTTTTGATTGGTAAAATGGTAAACATTTTTTTAATGAAAATTTATATTTTCAATCACCACATATTTTATATTTTGTTAAAATTTATTTTTTTGAACAACATAGTTTGACTGATAATGGCGTTTTCCATATATATATCATATAAATTTTAATATAATCACTAACTCCCCTATTCGAGAAATATTTTAAATGGTATCCAAGGCGTTTATGTAGTTGATTATTTTTTCTAATACCCAGCCATCTTTGATCCAATTAATCCCAATGATTAGAAAACACCATCATGGTTCGAATGGTATTGATCTGTGGGGTCAATTACACTGGGACACAACCACTCAAAAAAAATTGTTCACCTATTTTTTTTGTTTGCACCATATCATCCCCATAAACAATTCTAAATTAATTAATTAATTTTTGTTGTTATGAATATGTCAAGGCTACTCATACTCATAATTTGAGATTCTTAACAACCAATTTTTGAATGGTGGGTGAGAATTTGTAAACATTTCATTATTGTAGGATGTTTGATAATTAATCTCAATATAAATAACATTTATACGATTCAAGGGTCTTGCGTCACATTCCTCGTAGATAATTAATACCACTGGATTACCTATAAGGTGGCTCTAATAATCATCCATTGAACTACTATGTCTTCTAATAATGATTGTTCATTTAATGCCATATATTACAAACTTCAACATAAAATTATGTCAGTTCTATATTGGATCATTGAATTATCATTTCCAATTTATATTTTCAATGATATTTTTGTTTTCTTCATTATTCAGATACATTAGTATTAATCCATTGTTATTTTAGTCATTAGATATTATAAACCCCACCATTATTAGGTTTGAAATAATATTTTAAAAACTCTTATTAATATTTTAAAATATGTATTTCTAAAATTAACCAAGAAATTTATGGTTCACTAATCAATGAATATAGTGAATTATATGGTGACATTAACATTATTCTATAAGAATTCATATTCTTCTATAGTAGAATATAAATTTTTACGTAATGAAAAATCATACTTTTTTGTGGTATAATCATATTGTACTTTGATTATCCAATTTATACAAGGAAATATATCAATCCACAAGTTTATATATTATATCATCTAAAAATGGAAAATATTCTTATTTATAGTTTAGATGTCTAATATTCTTTTATAATGTTAAAAAATTAAAAGACAATTTGGTTTCTAATGAAAACGAATCACACATGCTCAATATTTTTTCAAGTTTAATATAATTTACCACTTATTGCAATATATTATTAATGAAAACACAGGCTTCCTCTATTATTTTATAGCTATTTTTATATATTCTTTTTTTATATCCCTTCTTAATATTTTTATAAATTTTTTAATTTTAATCATTAAATAAGAAAAATATATTTAGGTTTTTTACTTATAATTTTCATATATACTTATTTTTTGAAATTATGTCTCACACTAAATGATCATGGGTTCATTATCTTCAAAATATTCATACACATTTTGTATAAGTTTTTTACGTACATTGTTTGTCCTATTGTACTTCTATATAACATATTGTGACAATTTTCATGGAACACCTAAACATAAAAAATTCTATGATTGCCAAATTTATAAATCATTTTGTTTAAATAGAGAAAATAAATTATCATATTTCCATTGATGAAGTATTAAAAATATATTAATTAATCATTATTTAATGAAAAATATTTATGATTTATTTCTCATTAATTGTTATAGAATAATTAATTTAGGTGAAAAAATACACCCAATCAAGAACTTTTCATAATAATTTAATGAGCATGACCACATTATTATATAGTAATAATATCACACAAATAAATATTAATGGTTTTAAAAAATATTTTAATAAATTTAGAAGTCATTTTTATGAAATGATTCTGGATTAAAGTAGTTTATAATGGTTAAATAGACGATAACACTGACATTTAACACTTTAATCCCATTTTACAATGACTCTTGGAAATTATGTATTTGTAATTTTTTCTTTTGAAAATATATTACCATATGTGGGAGAGGGTTTTAAGGATATTATTTTTATTTCGACTTTAGAAGAAAGAAATGAATCATTTATCATTATGGAGGGATATGATGGGTCTAATTGTAGCTGATCATGGCTGATATTTCCACAAATAATCTATTATTAATGTACATATTGGATAAAATGATATCAAATGACCATATATCCAATAATTAGTTATCTTATAACTATATATAACCTATAACACTATATATAATAGTCACATTAAATTATGATATATTTACATAAATAACTATCCTCTAATTATTCATCTAATCCTTGAATTTAACTATCTTGTTTATCAAATTTCTAATATGTGGCATTATGTATATAGTTATTAGAAGATTTAAATTCATTAGGTAAAATATATGTGATGAAAATTTCAACCGTATATTTTTTTCAATGTGGATTCATACCTCTATTTATTTTAATAAATATATTTCATTTATAAATTTCTAAATTTATTACATTTCTATTTTAATATTCTATGATAAGGGAGTAACTCCCATTCAATTTTTTATTAAGCATATATCTAAATAATTAAAATTTAGAATATTTATTTTGAAAGAAAAACTTTACCAAATCTTGTGTTCTTACACTCCACCTTACTATAAAATAATTTCCCCCATATAAATTTTATTATTTTGCTGAAAATAAAGATAGTACATATACATCATTAAATTATCAGGCTCCCCGGTTTCTTCCACAAACATATTACTCCTCTAAATAACTTTTACCAATTAGGTGGAATAGATTCATAACATATTATCACTATGATTAAAGATTTTTTCTATTTATTTCTTATAAGAGAAATAATTTTCTAGTTTTTATAACCTTTGAGTACATTTTATGAAATTTACCATGTTTTTACATCATCAAATCTTATAAATTGAAATGATATTTCCCTTATAAGAGGTTCAGTAGAAGTAAATGATGATAATATACCACACCCACATGATCAATGATTTTGAACTAAACTATTTTTAAAGTACATAACATTAACCTCTTCAAAAATATATCAACCCTCTTCCATAATGATATATTAAGTAATAACATATCTTCATCATCAATCTCAAGAATCATACTAATGATTATCATAACATCCCTTCTATCAAAATTTAACAATATTAATATTATGATGAATGATTTGACACTAATATAATATTTCATTGAGAAAGACGATGTCACATTATCTAATGACTTCTAACAAAATCGCAACATGTTGTATATATAAAAACATGCCAAGAATATTCTCATAGTGTTCCATTTCATTGAATGAATGTAAACTATTTATGTATTATATATATACTGGGGAAATGTTTTTATTCTGTCTTCCTTTTAAATATAGGGATCAAGATTCATCATATCATTTAGAGTTTTAATTGTTTAACCATATTGAAGATAAATTTTTGTATGATAAATCCTGATAAACCTCAAAACTATATTCATTTACTTTTTTAAACATCTCTAAAACATAAAGTTAAGCCATAGAACTCAATTCCATGCAATGGAATGTGGTATTTTATATATCCTTAACAGTTGATTTATATTTTACTTGTATATATGATCAATTGATAAATTATATCATATTAACATTATATATGTTGACATAATAATGGAAAAAATATAACAGAATTGGGATTATATCATTAATTTTTTTTAAAATACCTACAATAAAATACAAGGTGGTCTTCTAATATTTCTCCTAGGTATGGGTAACGGTTGAAACAACCCCTTAGAAATCATGCATTTTCCCTTAACATAACTGAATAAGAATCATTATGATATAAATTATTTAATATATATCTCCCAAATAAATTACATATTGATGGAAAACATTTTATATGTATAATAATGTATAGGTATTGGAAGAACAAGGTAATAACCAATAATAATTGATTTATAACAAGTGGGGGGAATATTATAGTTCATAAAACGAGGGTAGTATTTTTAAGACTACCTTTCGATGATTTGGAGTCCACATCATTATATTTCTATCTAAATTTATGTTATATTATCATTATTTATCCCACAAAAAATTATCTTCAATAATTATCTTTTTATATATGCTTCTTGGGCTGATTTGGAATGATGAAATTTATGAATCATCCCAAATCTCTTCCTATAATACTATTATTGAAGGGACAAGTATTCATTTTCTGAATCTTATTATTCAATTCCTGTCAACAATGAACTAGATTGTATTACATACCTTTATCTATATCTTCATATCAACCCTTCATACTTCCATGATATTATTACAGATAAATTTTTTAGAAGTCATTATGGAATGATAAGATTTTTACCTTCAATAATTTCTTTATTGTCTGGCCTTTTGATAATCCAATAGATTGGGTTATATTTTAATACTAATCATGTATATTGTAGGTTGAACCTTCCTTAAAAGTGCATCAAACATCTTTTTCACCTTCCCATAGTATTAATATGTCTGGTAGTGATAGTTATTGATCAACTTATATCGTTCCTATTGGCATGTATTCCACTCATTTTATGAGAAAATATAAATTAATATCTTACTTCAATATATATATACATTTCACATTATAGAAACAATTCCATCATAAATTCAATAAAAATGACACCACTAATAGATATAAATAATTTATTATAAATTTATTACATGTACCATTAATAAAAATTGGGAATATACTACCACAATGTCATTGTCCTGGAAGAAACAACCAAATCCATTATTTGGTTTTTAATTAAATATCATAAGCCCTTATCCACTACTAGGTTATTTGATTATAAGTTCAGTATCTAACATTACATTATACAGGATTAATTGTTTTTTCACATTCACTTATCAAACAGAACATGAATCCCTTCTAAGTTTACATGGTTAGTGGATTTGATAATTTTATAAAATTTACAAAAATAAATTGTAGTATCCTTCCAATGAATGAACACTAATGATCACTGTTATTATGATATTAATGGGACATTCTCCAGCTACATACACCATTAAAGGACCCAAACATATACCCTATATCGTTAATGTGTGAACATGGAATACTAAATTCTATTTTTATTTTAAAAAATTATTATAATTATCATTCAGTTTCTCCATTATCACGGTCTTAAAAAATACCTTAAAATAATATTTATGAACATATTTCCTCTTGAAATATATGAAAATTTTATATATAAACACAAAAATAAATATATTATGGTACTCTTTAATAAAATAGTTTAATAGATCAGGGATAAAATTGAGGCTATTTGTATGTCTGAATGGAATCACTATGAATTAATAGTGTTTATATCTTCTACAAATGTTTCTATTTTTTTATCCTTCTTATTTATTTTAAAATTATGTATCGATAACAAAGATAAATTTTTGAAAAATATTTTTATCCTTTAATTTGAATGGACATGTCCTCAAAATGGCCCAAGGGATATTTGTTCTTAATAGTGATATTGTTATGTTAATGATAATAAATTATGATATTTATTGATATGTTATTATTATCTAAAAAGTGATTTTTCCAAATGGTGAAGTAGATGAGTTTAGGGTAAAATTTTCCACATCCTCTTGATGTTGATTATTGAGTTATTGTAATTCCAAAATATCTTTTCCATACATAGTCTTTGATATAGGAAAAACACTATATGTAAACTATTTCAAATAAAATTAAATAAAAAAAATAGACATATCATTAATATTAGGTTTTCCACAAACCATTTGAGATATAAATCTTTTATTACTAAGTTGTAAGACCAATAAATGGGTAGTATTTCCAATTAGAAGTTCATAATTTCCTTGCACAAATAAGATATCTTGTGTTGATTAGATATATAAAATATTACATCCCTATCATTTAAATTAATATGGTTTATTATTTTTTATACGTAATACATTCTTGTAAACACCTCAAATTTGAATAATTCTAGAATATTAATATTTGAAATAAACATATTCCTAGAAACATCTATAGAATATGAGTTACGTACATGATATGTAATAAAAAAATATGACAATTTTAACATATAATAAATTTTATAATCATTGGGGTGGTGATTTTGTACTCTTATAAAACATTATTATAATTAATGAGAAGCTTCCAAAATTAAAAAATATGAAATTTATATTTTTTAGTTTATTTTGAGTGAACCACTCCATTTTCATAACCCACTTCTACAGTTGTGATTACATAACTTTTCATTTTCTCCATTGTGTTTGGTGGTTTCTTGCATTGGTATTAATCAATTACAATTGGAATGGTTCACTGGTTTATGTACATGCCATCCTAAATAAACTTGAAGCATTGAAGTGTGGGTGGTTTACTAGGATGAGTTTTATATATAACCATTTCATTAGTAATAGTATTCATATCTCATTGGAATTTAGGTGTGAGATAGCTATCTCAATCAAACCGGACCAATTTACCTATTCCATTAAGAAAATTACCTCATGTTGTTTCCACGTATTTTGAATAAGAGGAATATTATTTCATCCATATATTTTAAATTTAAGGTATCCATGAAACCTTATTTATTTCTCCTTTCCCCCCCAAACATGAGAGTTACATGAGTCTATAATTTCATCTTTCCACATTAACATCACATAGAAAATTATCATCATTACTATAAAATTAACTAATTTAAAATAATATTTGTACAATTGGTTTTAATCCACTAATGAAAAGTTATTTTTCTTTAAGATTATTAAAATAACCAAAATTAATATATACAAGCCCAGTGATGTGTTCCCTATTTTCTATTGGATTCATCCTTATTTTTTAAAACTCAAGGTTTTCCCTTTTAAATTTAGTGCAATGGATTATGTGAAAATAATTATTGAAAATTTTCCTCTTAAACCACTATCGTTCTAAGGATATGATTTTTTTCCTCTTACCTTAGGTTGTTGATTGGTACACACAATGGATTGGCCTCTTTATCCAAAATAAATATGGAAAAATATCATTTTTTAGTTCGATATCTAGATTAAAAAAATTATATTCTCAATTTTATTTATCTAGTACATAGTAATTAAAGGACAATAAGACCCACCGAAGGAGGGAAAATGTTATTTCATGAAGTACTAAATATAGAGATATTATTTCCATATTATTTTTCTTATATTATAATGGATTCTATTAATGTTCAATGTTTGAGTTTTTTAGATGAGAATCCAACTAATATATCATACTCTTAACTGCATAATTGTTAATTTCATTGAGATCAATACACTATCAATTAAATTAATTATTTATATGGTTTCTCCTCAATTCATACCACTGACTATATATAATATGTTTAGTGTGAGTATCAATAAATATTAATTAGTTTAAAAAGTAATATAATAAGGAATATAAATCATAATATGTACTAAATTATGATAACATTATTTCATTATATTTCATTTTAGGTTCATCCAAAACCATGTTTAGTTTAACATAGGATTTTTATGATCCAACCCTTTATTCTCTATAAAATAATCCCAAAAAATTACTAAGAAGCTATTTTATACCAATTTATGAAACCCAATAATAATATACATAAATAATACCTTATTTTTAATTAGTATTCATTACAAATAATAATAAAATAGAATGTAGAAATTATATGATTAGTGATTTTGGAGACTATATAAATAACGATATTATTTTAATGAACATTATTCAATATTTCCAAAATAAAATATTCATATTTGATAACATTCTAGTAATTTTAATCATATCATTCTATTCTATATCTGGGGGAGACCAAAACATAATAAAGGATTATGTCATATTATTTATAAATCGTATAGAAAAATGATTACAATTAAATATCAAAAGTGAGAATGAGATGATCATGTGGTTATGAGAACATAATCTATATGCTTTCTAAAAACATGGGAATATCAAACCTCATAAAACAATTATCATATACCAAGATTTATTATATAAATATTTTTACATGACATAAGAAGTTAGTCACATGAATGTGGATACATGAGACAATAATAATTAACTATGAAACCATAATATAAGTATATTGAAAAACATGACATGATATAATAATGATCAAAATATATAAGAATTTAAAATCATTTCTTATATTAATTATCATAAAAATATCATTATCACAAAGTGCAATGATCCCATAAGTAGATTGGGTTCACTACCCATTCTGACAAACAACGTTGAATGATTCCCATAGATGGTTATGTTTACTCCCTAATCTATTTTATGTCATATCTAGAGATATAAATCATCATAAAATTATTTAAAGGGATTAATAATTCATATAATACTATTAAAAATGGAAAAGATGTATTTTTTTCTTCATGAACATGAAAAAATCCTAATTCCAATATATAATCATTAGAACTTCGTGAATAAATATGTTTCATGAGGATTTTCACAAAATAAAAAAAATACATATGGATAAATAATTTTGATTATGTTATTAAATTATATCATTAGATAATCCTTATTAATTTAATAGGATATTAAAAAAGTTGAAACCCAATTAATATGAAATATATATTAAAGCATAAGAAGAAATACCACTTAAAGTTTTCATAAATTATATATTACAGGAAATAGATTATGAAATAAATATAAAATACTGTAAAAATTATTAGTTATTTTATATGAACCTTAATAAATAAAAGTGAGGGAAATGGATAGAGAAAACATCTTTGAAAATAATAAAAAATATATTTCACACCTTGATAAAGAAAGTAAATTTCAATCAATAATAACCTTTAAAAATCATAATAATATAAATAAGGACACCAAAAATAATAATATAACAATATGGAAATTGGAGTGAAGAAAATAGGTGGGGTTTATAGAAACACAACAAAAAATTTATCTCAATGTAAATTTAGTAATAAAAAATCATGATTACATAGTTAGATTAAAAAATAATCGTCACCCCAAACATCTACTTAGTCAGACAAACTCTATATCCTGATATTAAAAAATTAATCGTTATTAATAATATTTATAATTACATTATTCATAACTATTTTACAAAACCCCATTTATATATAATTACATATTACCCACATATAAGTTTATTATTATTAAATTTAATGTTCTTGTGTTAACGGTTTTGTTTTTTAAACATGCTTCAATTTTGTTGTTATATTCATTTTTCTTAAATCATAGGTTCAACTTATTTAATTATTCACAATTATTTATAATATTATTTTTATACATTTGGGGAGTTCCATGATTATTTCGTGGATCTTATGGTGAAATTTAACATAGAAATCATAAAAGACATCTTTTATCTAATTTGTTATTTTACAGAATAATTAAATTAAATTTTTATTATACATTTTCATAGTACCATTAAATAATTAATAAAATATCATATATTTATCACTATTGAGTCATATTATAATTATTTATGTTTCATTTTATAATTTTTAGTTACAAAATTGTTCATGAATTTGGAAAAAATATCACAAATAAAATCATGCTAGAATAATATAATGATTTATAAAATGTAATTATAGAGTAACAATATCACACTAATATAATATTTAGGAAGTAAAAACCATTTTTTTAAGATTAAAAAAAATATTTCATAAAAATTTGTTGATGAACATAATGAAGAATCATTTTGGAGAGGAAAACACATGAAATAAGGACCTAAATCTCTTTTTAGAGAGCCTCTTGGAATTGGTAGATTTGGGACCACTTAATTGGAAAACATAACCCAAAACATTAAAGGCCAATTAGGTAGAATTGTTAAGTACAAATTCAAGATAAATAATTTGGAAAAGTTTATGTTGAATTTGGGATATTATGGTTTAATTTAGAGGTGAGAGTTGGTGGAAGTTTTTGAAAATACACATTCCATAATGTTTAAATAATTTATTTTTTAAAATTAATATGTATTAAAAGTGGAAAAATAAATGAGATAGGATAAGGATATGTTTATTAGGACATAATAAACAATGGTATATATGTTTTTATGATATTTTATACCATTATGCTTCAGTTAAACCGTTTTAATTCATTTTCACCCTTACCATGGTGACTATATTTTACATAGGTAAATTATATTTTTGTAAAAAAATTAATATTTAAATCCTTAAAAAATACTGAAATGTTGACAAGAAATTTAGGAATAATTTAAACTATATTAATTTTTAAATAAATTTAATTTCATGTTTAAACAGAAACATAAATTATATATTATAAAATTTATAGAAAATTGACTTTTGTTTAATTAAATATTCTTAATAGATTGTCAAATTAATTAATAATTAAAATGAGGTAAAATTAATTGATTTTTAAATTTATGTAGTCAATTTTAATACAATTATCCATTAAAATTATTCAATTGAATTTATTAAAATAAAAGTCTAAAAAAATTTAAAACAAATTACTATTCTTTGAAAGCTGTCTCATTTAAATATGAAATGTATTTTTCCACATCCTATTAAAATTATTTATATTTCTTCTAACAGATGAATAATATGGATACTCTATTTTTAGAATTTTTTTTTGAAAAACAAATTATATCGTATTATAATAATAATAATATATATAGAAAAATACATATTTTTATAATAATGTATTATCTCTTTATTTTAATCCATTTTTTATTATATTTTTGTTATATCATTTATATTTTTATAACAATTAGAAATCTTCAATTTAAACATTAGATATTAATATATCCAAAGACCATATCTCGAATGACCATATATAAAACAACTATATATAACATACATCTATATATAAGTCATTCATCTTACATTCCTACATATAACTTGTCTCGACTAGACCTAATTAGACTCGAGCCATGAGTCCCCAGTCCCACCTCTAATAGGATATGGGTTGTCGACTAGCATCGAGTAGGCTATCAGTCACATGGGGGACCTTATCCTATCATACCTGTACACAAAAACCCACATACACCTATATGAAATATTGAAGATATATATAAAAGATGAAACATAAAATGCTTGCATACATCTATCCCAACAAGAGTATAGGAGAACTACAAAAGGGAAATTATAGGGGCCACCAAAAGAAAACTATAAAGGAGTAAAACCTACTCAGATGGTGGGATCACTATCAAAATCTTGATGGTAATCTATGGGGTATGGTTCTAGAAAAAGCCCTGATCAATATCTCTACTGTGATCTACCTTCTCATAGCCCTTCTAAGACTCTGTTGAAGGACCTGTAGCTTTCACAAGACTCAACCTGGGTAGGAAAATCCTATGCATGGGTGAGTATAAGATACTATGTAGGAGACCCAAAACTCCAAACCCAAAATGGAATAACTGATAGGAATCAATAAAATCAAATCAACTAGAGGGAACCCAAATGGGGGAGAAACAGCATCTCAAGACAATCCTCTGATATACCTGAACAGTCAGCTCAACACCCTTGCCATGACAATGAAACGACACACACCATGAGGACTCCCATAACATAACCAGATAAAATCTCAATATACTATTAAAAATAATGTTCCTGGCCATAGACTTCTCTCAATAACTGACTTGAGATTCCAACATAACAATTAAAGCAGTCTCAAGGGGTTCCGACCACATAGACGTCAACAGTCTCCTACTCATAGATAATGTAGAAACCAACCATAGAAAAAACATACTAATATCCTATATATTCTTGATAGAATGAAAAACTGTTGGGAACAAGCATCAAAATATTGTCTTTAATGATACAACATTTCCATGCCCAAAGGAACTCAATTGAGAGATGTCACTCGATCATGAAATAAAAATAATGGAATAGTCAGGATAACCATCATGATACATATCCACGAGGTCAAGCTCGATGGAAAAATCCATAGATGAAGCCACCTAATGACTCATCTATCTCCAACTCTTCAAGTAGGGATCCCACCCAGGGTCTATTATCGGACACTATAACTCTAGATGGAATCAACAAACGTAGAAAGGGTTATCATCCAACAACATGAATTTGGGATAACTCCCCTAGCATAGGATCAATGCGCATGTAGAGTAGGTCATGCTGACTCTGAGAACATTGTTTAGGAAAAAATCATAGTATATTGTTCAAGGTATAATATCATATCGATACATAGATAGAGGTTCTGCTCCCAAGGCACATTGGGGGATCTCTCCATTACTAGAACTATCATCCTAGGTAGAGGATCAATGAGTAGGTAAATATTGGTCAAACCGATTCAAAGAACCACATCAAGGAAACAGTAATGAACATGATGATTGCGTGGATCCTATTGGGGTGACACATTCTACAAATCCACTATGTCATATGTCGAGGTAGATTGAGACAAATCACACAATATATTAGAAATTCATACATGCTGCACATATACAAGTCACTCGAATAGGGTTCACAGCCCAATGAAGGTGACGTCACACCAAAAACCTTCATATAGAAAGTACCAGGGGGACATATTCAAAATTTTTGATCAAAATGTCAAAAATGGAGACCAGGGGACCTACTCAACCCTATCAGTCAAAACGTCATGAACAACGATCTTGGGGACACAATCAACCTTGCCTGTCAAGGCATCATTATACCAAATGGCCGAAACAACATCTCTAAAAAACCATGCCTGCAGTGACCTAGCCTACTAATAAATTACTATTATATAATTTTAAATATAAATAACATAATAATATAATGCATATAGGATTCAAAGGATTAGTTTCTTGGAAAATCTAGGACTATACATAATAATAAATCATAAACATTCGTTTAATTCCTTCTTCTCTATCTTCTTATTAGAACACGATATCTCTTTAATACATGTAGTCACCTGAGGATATACATTAAAAGGGGTGAGCTCAAAGACTAGTAAGAGGATAGATATGAACATTAAATCATGGAGAGTGCATAATCAGAACATTTGAAAATGAACATGAACATGAGAGGAATCCTTAATAAAAGACTTGAAATGTGGCAATGCATAAAAATGAAACATTATATCTTAGTTGTTAACTACCACACATACTTGTGACCAAATATATCATCTAGTTCACACATAATTCCTCATTAACTCATGAGATTAAACACTTTACCCAATGAATTGGAGTGATGTATAATTCCAGGCACACCCGTCACATTGAAACATTTATATTGCGCTATATTATTCTGGGTGCACCCGTCACCTCATAACGTTATCATTTATCATTCATGTCACAATGAACATATATAAAAATTGAACATACTTAACCCATGAAAATGAATCGGTTTCATCTCATAAGAACACATTCATAAACATTGTGTTCCAAAAAGGATGGGAGAATAACAAACATGTTACAAGAACCGTCAACCTTGAAGGAGAAGTAAAAGGTGTGTTCATAAATTAAATGTTATTTTGGAAAACATTTTGTTTGTCATAAACTCCATTGAAATAGATTTATATCTTAGTGAATGAAATTAAATGATGTAAAAATAATTTTTAAGGAGTAACCATATCAAAAAATGAGTAAAAGTGGTAGAATTTGAAGAATGAATGTTAGGTTCGAGAATTTCCCCTTAACTTGTATCTGAACACTTTCTTCTCTATAATGATTTATATAACCATATTAGATTAATTAATATACAATTATAGAACCATTTTTACATTAATATAGTTCATTATGGTTTTATTAAGTTATTTTATGTACATTGTGACAATTTATAGAGTTTAAAAACATTGTTCGTGAATGTTTGTTATTATGGTTTTTCTTGAGCAGTTAACTTGCATTCATAAATTGATGTTTTGGTAGAACATGTGTAGACATCCAAAAATTATATTACATATTATTAATTATATTCCATGAGTTTAAATGATCTTATAATTTATTATTTTATATACTATGTGGATGAGTCATTAGATATTAATTAAATGATGATTGTTTGGGTTAATTTGGTCGGTTTTTCAACCACAACAAACTTGTTTTGATTAATAATTTAGAAATATGTACATAAGTTAGTTATAGAACATTAAATATGACAAAATACATATAACATAATCTTTTTTAACCATAAAAATGGTTTCATGACCAGATCTGCCTATAGAAGTGGAAAAAGAAAACATGTCGTTCTTGAAGGTGATGGATTTCCACATTATAAACAATGTTTTCTTTTATAAAATAAAAATAGAAGGGAAAGGGGTTTTGATGGTATAATATCCCATTAGAGGCCTAAAATTTCATTATATGTAGGATACTAGAGTTACCTTACCATTTCGTTAAAGATAGATGGGTAGAGAATAATAAAATAACTAGAATTTGAAAGGAAATTAAAGGAAAGAGGAAGAGAAATTACCTCTTGAATCCTCCTCTTGAGATCCTCCTTAAGAAACCTATGATTTTCCATTTGATGATCCCAGAAGCTCTTGGATGTGGGGTAGGGGCTAGGGAAGATTCCTGAGCATAGTTTAGACATGTCTTGAAGCTTGAGAGGTGTAAAGAAATGAGGGTGTGATGGGTGATATTTATAGTGGATGGGAGAGGAGTTTTCTCAATATAAAATTCATTTGTTTATTATTTACACACAAGAAAGGGAATAGTGAGTCTTCCATTACCAAGAATAGTAATTTTATCATGTGTTCTTGAACTATGTGGTCTTACATCAGCAATAACATCATACATGACTATATAATTAGCTTATTTTCTAAATTAAAGTATTTCAATATTCATAAAAAATTCAAGTATTTCAGAAAAATATCAAAAATTCACCCCAACCATTTTTCGACATGTATAATCCCAAAAAAAAGTGCATTTTTGAAAAATAAATTTCAAAATTTGATTAATTTAATATTTAATTAAAATAATAATTTACATGAAAAAAACTGTTTTTAAATTTAAAATTGATTATATAATTATTTAAAAAACTAATTAAGTTCTTATAAAATTTTCCTAATTCTAGAAGTCATATATTTTTAAATTTATGAACACATTTTAAGAATATAAATTTTCTATTAAATTAATTATTTTATTATTATTAACTATTTATGACTTATAAAAATACTAATACATTGGCTGAAAATTCATTTTTTTGATAAGGGTATGTTACTTTTCACCAAAATTTATTTTTGTTTTATTAGACTCCAAATATCATCTTAAATACAACTATGTATATCGGATATTTGAAATTCAAAACATAGTAGTGGAATAATTATGTTTAATGGTCACATTATATTTAGTATAATTATATGTCATTTTGATTTCTAATGTGATTATACTATAAGAATAACTATGAGATGGGAATTCCATTGATAAAACATTGGGTCGTTACATTCTTCCCCCCTTATGAAATTTCACCCCTGAGATTTCGTTTTACATAAACAGGTGAGGGTACTTCTCCTTCATCACCTCTTCTGGTTCCCAAGTGCTTTCTTCAAACATATGGTTCCTCCACAAAACTTTGACAAGGCAGGTTGTCTTGTAGCATAAAACCATATCTCTCCAGTCCATAATCTCTACTGGATGCTCCTCATAGGAGAGATCATCTTCCAACTATAACACCTCTGAGTTTATTACATGTGAGGGGTCCGGTATATACTTCCTCAGGAGTGATATGTGAAACACATCATTAAATTGAGCCATATTCGGTGAAACTGTAGGACGATAGGCCACGGATCCTATGCAGTCAAGGATCTCAAAGGGGCTAATGTACCTTGGTCTTAACATCCCTTTCCTTTAAAATCACATGACTCTCTTCCATGGTGATATTTGAAGGAATAATTTTTGCCCAAATTCAAACTCCATGTCTCTTCGACGGTGGTCAATATAGCTCTTTTTCCTAAACTGAGCATTTTTTATGTGTTTATTGATATCTTGAACCTTTTCTCTCATTTTTTAACATGATTGGGTCCATGTAGCTTTCAGTTTCCAACATCATCTCAATAGGTTGGAGTTTTATAATGTTTTCTATAAAGATATTTATGTAAAGCCATCTGAATACTCAAGTGGAAGCTATTGTTCAATGGGAACTCAACAAATGAGAGATATTGATCCAATACACCATTTAATTCTAGAGATCTATATATTAGCATATCTTAAAGCATCTGAATAGTCCTTTCAGATTGGTCATCGGTTTGGGGGTGATAGGACATGCTGATATTTAATTGAGTACTCAAAGCATGTTGAAGTCTCTTACAAAATTTATATTAGAACCTTGGATCATGATCAAATAAAATTGAGAGTGGAACACTATGAAGTATCACCACATCCTTCACATATATCCTTACAATTTTTTCAATGAGAGATATTCCTGAATAGAAATAAAATGGAAGTCTTAGTGAGTCGGTCAACCACAACCCATATCGAATTATTTTCCTTCGACGTCTTCAGGAGACCCATGAAAAAGTCCATATTAACATTATCCCTTTTCCACATGGGTATCGGAAATGGTTGCATCAACCCTTTGGACCTTTGTCGCTTTGATTTATCTTGTCAGCATACTATGCACCTTGAGATATATTCTGCAATCTCCTTCTTCATTTAATCCCATCATAATTGTTCTTGGAGATCACAGTACATCTTGGTACTCCCAGGATGGATAAAGAATGTGGAGATTTGTGCATTTTCCAATAGCTCCTTCTTTATCCTTGGTGAAGAAGGTATAAAAAGCCATGTTCCAAGACAAATCCCACCAACATTGTCGATATGGAACTTTTGAAGCTTCCATCCATTACTACAGTCACCCTCTTTTGTATCTCCACATCATCCCTTTTTTCTTCTTTAATCTTTTCTTGGATGGATGGTTGCACAATAATTGGGGAATGGTAGGATGTATCTCATTCCCTTATGATTTTTAAATCCATTATATGCATATCCAAGAATATAGGGTCTTTCTCAATCCGAAACATGGATAGAGTAGCAGGTTATTTTCATCTTAGAGCACCAGCTACCCGGTTTTCATTTCCAGGATGATAGTGAACAACGAAATCGTAATCCTTGATTTGCTCAAACCATCTACATTGATTCATGTTGAGCTAGAATTGAGTGAATATATACTTTAGGTTCTTCTAGTCAGTGTATATGTTGTAGTTCTAACCATAAAGGTAGTGCGTCTAGGTTTTCAAGGCAAAAATCATTCTTCTAGCTCTAGATCATTTTTTGGGTAGTTTTTCTCATGTATCATCCACTGCCTTGAGGCATTGGTTATAAAATTTTCATTTTGAATTATTACAAAACCCAAGCCTTTATTTTAGACATCACTATATATCACAAAAATTTCTCCACTTTTTAGTAGTGTGAGTATGGGTTTTATGATCAACCTTCCCTTTTTCTACTTGAATCTTCCCCCACATTATTTCATCCAGAAAAACATTACCCCTTTCCTTGTTGACTTAGTTAGCGGGCTTGACATTATTGATAAATTTCTCAAAAAAACATCATTAGTTCCCTACTATTTCAACAAAACTATGGATTTTTTTGACACTAGTGGGCCTCGGACATTCCTAAATTTCTATTTTTTGAAGGGTCTATTAAAATTCCCTCACTTGTGATCACATGACCAAAGAATGTGGCTTCCATGATCCAAAAGTCACACTTGCTGAACTTGGAATAAAACTTCTCTTTCTCAATGTTTCCAAAACAAGTCTTAGATATTATTCATGTTCCTATTTGATCTTGGAGTAGATGAGAATATCATAAATAAATACTACCAAATAATTTTCAAGGTAATGTCTAAAAACACTATTAAAAAAATCCATGAAGATTGATGTGGAATTAGTAAGTCAGATGGGAATTACCAAAAACTCATAGTGCCCGTACATTGTATGGAATGCAGTCTTCTAAATATCCACCTTCTTCACGTTTAGCTGATGATATCCAAAAAAAAGATCCACCTTTGAAAATTATTGAGATCCACTTAACTGATTGAACAAGTCACCAATCCTTAAAAGATGATACTAGTTATTTATAATGATCTTGTTGAGTTTTAGATAATCGATAAACAACCACATTATTCCATCCTTCTTATTCATAATGTGTACTAGCACACCCCAAGGTGTTGAACTAGGGCGTATGAACCCTTTGTCCATATGCTCTTCCAGCTATGTCTTTAACTCTTCTAGTTCGATAGGATCTATCCAATAAAGACACTTTGAGAAATGAGTAGCTCTGGGTATGAGTTCTATTGATAACTCTACCTCATGATCAAGGGGAATTCTGGGTAACTCTTTAAGAAATACATCAACGTATTCTATCACGATGGGAATTTGTTCAAGGTTGGCACTTTACCCTGACTCAACCATTTGGGAAAGGTACGCTTCTTCATAGGGAATCAAAACCCACACCAAGGAAGGATTTCTCAAAAGAGATTCATGATCATCCTTGAATTTTTAAAGGATCATGGTATGGTTCAGAATATGAAAACATATTTTCTTTTCTCGACAGTTGATATGTGATCTATATAACTAGAGCCAATCCATTCCCATTATAGCGTCGAATTCCACAGAGGGAAGTATTACAATATTCACTAGAAGAATATTCCCACATATACCAACAAGAGTGGAGTAAAACACTTGGGTTGAAATGATTGAACCACATTGTGTTTTTACAGATATCTCTACTTCAATGTTTCAGGGATTTGAATCTATAGTTCTAGAAAACATGAAATATATAATGGAATTCTTAGAACAAGAATCATATAACACTTTTTCCATTATTGAGTGAATAAGTAGTGTACCTTGTATGACATCATTATCTCTCTCCACCTCCACAGTAGTTTTGGAATATTCCTTACCATATTCCTTTGGATTTGGTGGCTGCTGACGTTGAATACCCTCGAGAACTTAAGGTTTAGTGCACTAACTTACATAGTTTTTTAGATCCCTCCAATTGTAGCATTGAACCATGGGTGGTTCTATTATTTCTTTGGAAACATTATCCTTTCTTTTTTATGTCCTTTTGACACTCTTGAGCATGGGGTCTTTCTTTCCCACACTAGAAGCACTTCCCTGTCCATTTGAGGCAGTTCACATTGTGTGGGTCATTGAGTTTTCTTCCTACCATTGTCATTATATCCTCTAGCATGGTACTCCATTTTTAGGTTCTTATCACCATATCCAATGGGCCATTCTTCAAACTCCATCTCCACTATGAGAGAACATCGAATTTTTTTTTCATAACTCCCAAGGTGTCTAATTGCAATATCCATTCGAAGTTGTTATTTTATTCCAATAACGAATCTATCAATTTTTCTACAATTGTTGATAAAAAATCTTGAAGCATTCCTTGAATTCCTTGGGAAATTTACTTCATAGGCTGTGACATATTCTCATTACTTTTTCATGAGCTCTATGAATTCTATCTCCATATTTGTGCGAAGATTTCCTGAGGAATACTTCTTAAGAAACATTGTATTAAAGCCTTCCCATTCTATCTCTTCAATTTCCTCCCTTAGCATGGTGTTCTTAATCAAATACCACCATTAATCGGCCCCTCCATCTTGATGATAAACAGCTAGGGTCATCTTCTCTGTCTTCGAATAGTAAACCACAAAAAAGATCTTCTCCATGGAGTTGACCAACTGTTCCTCAAATATTGGATTAGAAGATCCACTAAACGTCAGTGGTTGTTTCCGCATAAAACATTCGGTAGCCAGTTCCTCCATCTTTAGTTAAGGAGGATGTTTCCCATTATTATTTTTATTGTTCATCACCTAAGATAGATGGGTAAGTATCTCCATGAAGATCTAAACTCTACCTACCAAATCATTGGGGATGTCTTTCAGGAAATTGTTGTGTTGGACATCGTATGAGTTGTTGTCTTGGTTTCTATTGGTTCCCACCATTTTCTAATATAGAAATGTTTAGAAAAAAACCTATGTTAAAATTTCATGAATAAATAACATATTAATTTTCACAGTTTATATTAAACCATAACCTATGGGATCCCTATAGAAATCTTCATGAATGCATATTTGTAATTATTCTCATACTATAGGTTTTCTCCAGGGTTCACTAATCCAAATTCCTAAATTAACTACACCATATCTTTGATACCAACTATAGGGACCCAGTCATTTCATATATTACTATTACAACATTTTAAAGATAAATAACATAATAGTATTACACATGGTGGATCCAATAGTTTAGTGCCTTGGGAAAAATAGGACCATACATTACAATCAAACATAAACATTAAATTAATTTCTTCTTCCCTAGCTTCTTATTTGAACATGACCTCTCCTTAGTACATGTAGTCACCTGAGGATATACACAAAAAGGGATGAGAAAAATTCCAAATAAGAGGATAGATAAGAACAATATAGCATGGGGTGATTTTAATCATAACATAGGAAAATGAGAATGGACATGAGAGTAATCATTAACAAAAGACATGAAATGTGGCGATGCATAAAAATGAAACATCATGTATTAGTGGTTAACTACCACACATACTTATGAAAAAATATAACATCTATTTCACACATCATTCCACATTAACTCATGAGATTCATCACTTTACCCAATGCATTAGAGCACTTTACAATTCTGGGCACACCCGTCACATTGAAACATTCATATTTTTCTATATAATTCCGGGTGCACCTGTCACATCATAAAATTATGATTTTTCAAGAAATCCAAAAAGAACATTGATAAGAAATAACGTAACTAACCCATGAAATTGAATGGGTTTCATCTCATTAGAAAACATTCAAAAACATTAGGTTCCTCAATGGAATAGGGAATATCATATATGTTACAAGAACTGTAAACCTTGAATGAGAAGAAAAAGGAGTGTTCTTAAAAGAAGTGTTATATTGGTAAACATTTTGATTGACATAAACACTAGTGAAAAACATTTATATCATAGATAATAAAATTAAATGACTAAAATATAATTTTTAAGGAGCAACTATATCAAAAAAGGAGTGAATGAGGGGGAACACGAAGGATGAAAGTTATGTTTGATAATTTCCCCTAACCTTGTATCCGAACACTTTATTATCTATAATGTCTTTTATAACCACATTAGATTCATTAATTAATAATTATAGATCCTTTTTTACAGGAAAATAGTTCAATATGGTTTTATTAAGTTATTATATGTTCCTTTGGATGAGTTATAGAGTTTAAAAGCATTGTTTGGGAATGTTTGTTTTTATGGTTTTCCTTGAGCAGTTAACTTGTATTCATAAATTGATGTTCCGGTTGAACATGGGTAAGCATAAAAAACTGATATTAAATATTATTAATTATCTTATAGGATTTTAAATGACCTTTTAATTGATTATATTATATACCTTCTGGATGAATCATTAGATAAGAATTAAATGATGATTGTTTGGGTTAATTTGTGTGGTTTTTCGACCACAACGAACTTGTTTTAATTAATTATTTAGTAATATGTAAATAAGTTAGATACAGAAAATTAAATAGGAAATAATACTTATAAAATATTCTTGTTTAACCATAAAAATGGTTTGATGACCTGATCTGAATGTAGAAATGTAAAAAAGAAAACATGTTGTTCTAGAAGGTGATACATTAACACCTCAAGAACAATGTTTTCTTTTATAAAATAAATGGAAGAGGGAAGGGGGTTGGATGGTATAACATCCCATTAGTATCATAAAATTCCAGTATATATTGGATACTAGAGTTAAATTAAAATGTGTAAGAATATAGGTGGGAAGAGAATAAGAAAAAAAATGAAATTGAAAGGAAATTAAAGGAAAGAGGAAGATAAATTACCTCTGGAATCCTCCTATTCAGATCCTATTTAAGAGACCTAGAATTGGATTTTTGGTGAGAACAAAAGCTCTAGGGCGTGGGGGAGGGGATATAGAAGATTCCTGGGAAGAGTTTAGACAATTCTTGAATATTGGGAGGTGTGGAGAAATGAGGTTGTGAAGGGTAGTATTTATAGTATAGGGGATATGGGTTATCATAATTTGAAATTCATTAGTTTATTATTTCCACACAAGACAAGAAATAGTGATTCATACATGACTTAAAATAGTAATTTTATCATGTGATCCGGAAAAAAGTGGTCTAACATCATAATAACATCATACAAGAGTCTATAATTAGCTTATTTAGCTTATTTGGTAAATTATGTTATTTCACTATTCATCAAAATTTCGTGTATTTTAGAAAAATCATAAAAATTAACCTCAACCATTTATCAACAAGTAGAATAAAAAAATGATGTCCATTTTTCAAAAATAAATCTCTAAATATCACTATTTTAATATTTAATAAAAATCATATTTTACTTGAAAAAAATAGTTTTTAAAATTAAAACTGATTTTATAATGTTGTCAAAAATTACATAAGTTATTATAAAATTATATGAAATCTAGAAGATATTGATTTTTTAATTTATGAACATATTTTAGGAAAATAAATTTTCTTTCAAAATAATTAATTATTTTTAATTAATTATTTATGACTTATAAATATACCAATACATTTACAATGTTAAAATTGTCACTAATATGATAAATTAATTTTATTTAATTATTCAAGGGTAAGGTTACTATTATTTTGGAATATTTACTATTCAGAAGGGTCATATTACTATTCATAAGGGTAGTTTACTATTCATAAGGGTATGTTACTATTCACCAAAAATAATATTTGTTTTATTATACTCCAAAAATCTTCTTGAACATAACATTGTATGTCGGATTTTTGAAATTCAAAGCATCAAAGTGGAAAAAATTGTGGTTAATGTTAAGATAATATTTTGTTTAATTATATGTTATTGTGATTCCCAATGTGATTATACTTTATGTAATAATTATTAGAAGGAAATTCCATTGATAAAACATTTGGCCGTTACATTAGTCCCCCTTATGAAATTTCGCTCTCGAAATTTCATTTTACATAAATAGGTGAGGGTACTTCTCCTTTATCACTTTATCTGGTTCGCAAGAAGCTTCATTAAACTTATGGTTCCTCCACAACACTTTGACAAGGTGAGTTTTCTTGTTTCGTAGAAACTTATCTCTCCATTCCAGAATATCTAGTGGCAGTTTCTAATATGAGATATCATCTATCAATTGTACCACCTATGAGTTTAACACATGTGAGGGGTCTGATATGTACTTCTTTAGGAGTAATATGTGAAACACATCATGAACATGATCCATAATTAGTGGAAGTGCAAGCTAATAGGCCACGACTTTTATGTGGTCAGGGATCTCAAAGGGGCCAACATACCATGGGCTTAACTTCCTTTTCTTTCCAAATATCATGACTCTCTTCCATGGTGATATTCGAAGGAAGACATTATCCCCAAAGTCAAACTCCAATTCTATTTGATGATTGTCAGCATAGCTCTTTTTCCATCTCTGAGCAGCTGTGATGTGTTTCTGGATGACTAAAATATTATCTTTTATCTCTAGCACATGATCGGGTCCTAGTAGATTTCATTCTCCAAAATCATACCAAAAAGTTTGAGTTCAACATATATTTCCATATAGAGCTTCATATGGAACCATCTAAATGTTCATGTGAAAGCTATTGTTGTATGATAACTCAATGAATAGGGGAGGTTGATCCCATCCACCTTTGAATTCTAGAGAGCATGGTCTTATTATATATTCAAGAATCTGAGTAGTCCTTTTAGATTGGTCATCTTTTTGTGGATGATAGGAGGAGCTAAAATTTAATTGAGTACTCAAAGCATGTTCAAGTCTCCTCCAAAATTTAGATGTGAACCATTGATCACGATTAGAGACAATTAATATTGGAACACCATGCAGTCACACCACTTATTTTACATATATCCTTGGAAGTTTTTCAATTGAGAGATCTTCTCGAAAAGCATTAAAATGGGAAGTCTGGGTGAGTTGGTCAACCACAACCCAAATTTCATTATTTCCCTTCGTCATCTTTGAGAGACTCATGAAAAAGTCCATAGTAACATTATCCCATTTCAAGATGGGTATATGAAATGACTAACTCAACCCTCTTGACCTTTTTCGCTCTGCGTTAACATGCTAGCATTCCAAGAACCTTGAGATATATTCAAAAATCTTCTTCTTCATTTTATCCAACCAGAAGTGTTCTTGGAAGTCACGGTACATCTTGGTTCTCCCAAGATAGATAGATAATGTTGAGCTATAAGCATTTTCCAATAGCTCTTTCTTTATCCTAGGTAATTAAGTCACAAAAAGACGCATTCCAAACCAAATCACACTATCATTGTCGATATTGAGCTCTTGCACCTTCCATTCCTTTACTACATTCAACCTCTTTTGTATCTCCACATGATCCAATTTTGATTCTTTAATCGTCTCTTAGAAGGACGGTTTCAAAATATTTCATGTAATGTAGGATGTATCCCCTACCCTTATGATTTTTAATTCCATTATTTTCATATCCAAGAAGATATGGTCTTTCTCAATATGTAACATGGATATAGTAGCATGTTATTTTTTTCCTTGATCATCAGCTACCTTGTTCGCCTTTCCAAGATGATAGTGAATAGAGAAATCATAATTGTTGATTAGTTCTAACTATGTCCTTTGACACAAGTTGAGAACCTTTTGTGTGAAAATATACTTCAGGATCTTTTGGTCAGTGTATATGTCACACTTCTCACCATAAATGTAGTGACTACATATTTTCAAGGAAAAAATCATGGTCGTCAGCTCTAGATCATGTGTTGAGTAGTTTTTCTCATGTATCTTTAACCTCTGTGAGGAATGTGCTATCAAATTGTAATTTTTCATGAGTACACAACCCATGACTTTCTTTGAAGCATCACTGTATAACAAAAAAAATTCTCCACTATTCGGTAGTGTGAGTACAGGTAGAGTGATCAGATTTCTCTTTAGATCCTTGAAGTTTCCCTCACATTCTTCTATCCATATATACTTTACCCCATTCCTTGTTATCTTGGTTCATGGGCTTCACAATCATGAGAATTTTCACACAAAACATTGGTAGCACACATATAATCCAACAAAACTATAGATTTCTGTTACACTAGAGGGCTTGGTCCATTCCTCAATTGCCTTTGTTTTTTGAAGGGTCCATAGAAATTCCCTCACTTGTGATCACATGTCCCATTAATGTGACATGCTTCATCTAAAATTAACACTTCTAGAACTTGGCGTACAAATTCCCCTTTCTCAATGCCCCCACCACAAGTCTTAGATATTCTTCATGTTCCTCATTTCTCTTAGAGTAGATGAAAATATCATAAATAAACACTATTTTCATGGTAATGTCTAAAGACTCTATTCATCAAATCCATGAAAATTGTAGGGGCATTAGTAATTCTGAAGGGAATCACCCAAAACTCGTAGTGCCCATATGTTTTATAGATGGAAGTCTTCTGAATATCTTTCTTCTTCTTCACCTTTATCAATTTATATCTAGAACGATGATCCGCCTTTGAGAAGTATTGAGATCCTCTTAACTAATTGAACAAGTCTTCAATCCTTGGAAGAGGATACTTGTTCTATATAGTGATCTTTTTTAGTTCCTGATAATCTATACATAGCCAAATTTTTCCATCCTTCCTCTTTCAAAGAGCACAGGCGCACCCCAAGGTGATGTACTAGGGCATATGAACCCTTTGTCCAGATGATCTTGCAGCAGCTTCTTTAACTTTTCTAGTTCTATAAGATCCATCATTTAGGGACACTTTGAAATAGGAGTATCTCCAATTATGAGTTCTATTGTGAACTATACCCCACGATCCGAGGGAATTCCGGGTAACTATTCAGGAAATACATCACTGTATTCCCTCACGATGGGAACTTCCTCAATGTTGGCACTTTCCTTTGACGCAACCGTTTGGGTGATGTATTCTTCTTCATAGGGAATCAATACCCTCACTGTGGAAGTATTTTTCAAAAGAGATTCATGATCTTCCATGCATTCTTAGAGGAGTATGGGATGGTTCAGAATATGAAAAGATATTTCCTTTTCCCAACTGTTGATATGTTCTCTATATAACAAGAGCCAATCTATTCCCATTATTGCATCAAATTCCAAAAAGAGAATTATTACGAGATTCGCTGGAATAATCTTCCAACATATTCCAATAAGAGAAGAGTCAAACACATTGTTGCTATGATTGCACCACTTGGTGTTTTTACAGATATCACTACTTGATGGTTTTGAGGATTTGATTCTACTGTTCTGGAAAACTTGCAACATATAAAGGAATGTGTAGAAACAAATCAAATAAGACATTTTCCATTATTGAGTGAATAATAAGTGTACCTTGTAAGACATCATTATCTTTCTCCACTTTCACAGTAGTGATGGAATAAGCCTTAAATTATTCCTTAGGATATTGTGGCTGTCGATGCTAATTACCCTCAAGAGATCGAGGTTTAGTGAACTGGATTGCATAATGACATAGCTCCCTATAGTTGTAGCATTGAACCATGGGTTGTTCTCTCCTTTATTCGGCTAAATTATCCTTCCTTTTTTATATCCTTTCAACACTCTTGATCATGGTGTCCTTCTTTCCCACACATAAAGCACTTCCCCATCCATTTGAGGAAGTTCCCATGGTTCAACTTCCCGCATTTTTGGCATCTGGTTCATTGAGTTTTCTTCCCACCTTTGTCATTAGGTCCTACAACATGAATCTCTATCTTTCATTTCTTATCACCTTATCCATGGGACCATTCTCAAAACTACGTATCCAATTTGAGATAACATTGAACAACTTCTTCATAACTCCGAAAATCTCGAATTTCAAGAGCCTTTCGAAGTTGTGGTTTTTATCCACTAATGAATCTATCAATTTATCTATCATTATTGATAACAAAATCCGAAGCATAAAATGAAATCCTTGTGAAATTTGTTTCATGGGTTGTGACATATTCTCCTTATTTTTGCATGAGCTCTATGAATTATCTCTCTATCTTTGTGGGAAGATTCTTGAGAAAAACTTGTTAAGAAACTTATCTTAATGTCTTCCCATTCCATCACTTTAATTTCATCCCTTGGAATAGTGTTCTTAATCAAATCCCATCATTGATCGACATCTCAATCTAATAGATAAACAGTAAGTGGCACATTCCCCATCTCAGAATAGTTTAGAAAATAAAAGATATTCCCCGTGGAGTTTACTGACTATCTCACAACTAGTGGATCGGAAGATACACTAAACGTTGGTGGTCGTTGACGAATAAAACATTCGATATACAGTTGCTCCCTATTTGGTGAAGGAGGATGTTACCCATTGTTGTGGTTATTTTTTATAACCTAAGATTGTATGGTTAGCATCACCCTGATGTTCTGAACTCCACCTCCCAAATCATTGGGGATGTCGTTTGGGAAATCATTGTATTGGCCCTTGCATGAGTAGTTGGCCTGGTTTCTCCTAATTCCCACCATATTCTAAAATATAAAAAGTTTGAACAAAACATATTTCAACATGTCCTGAATAAATAACTTATTAATTATGACAATTTATACTAAAATAAATTCATATGGTATCTGTATATAATGTTTCATGAATGCATATTTTTACTAAGTCTCATACTAGCGGTTTTCTCCAGGGTTTACTAATCCTAATTCAGAAATTAACTAAACCTTGCCTTTGATACCAACTATAGTTTCCCATACATTTCTTACATTACTATTAAGTCATTTCAATGATAAATAACATAATATTATTACACATATAGGATCCAATGGTTTAACAATCAAGCAAAAAAATTATTTTAATTCCTTATTCTCTAGCATCTTATTATAACTTGACCTATCCTTAGTACATGTATTCACCTGAGGATATACATCAAAAGGGGTGAGCTCAAAGCCCATTAAGAAGATAGATAGGAACAATATAGCATTGGGTGATCATAATCATAACATAAGAGAATGAAAATGAACATGAGAGGAATCATTTATAAAATACATGAAATGTGACAATGCATAAAAATGAAACATCATTTCTTAGTGGATAACTACCACATATAATTGTGAAAAAATCTATCATCTAATTCACACAACATTTAACATTATATCATAATATTAAGAACTTTAAAAAATTCATTGGAGCACTGTATAATTATGAGTGCACCCATCACATTAGAACATTCATATTGTGCTACATAATTCTGGGCGCACGAGTCAGACCATAACATTATCATTAATCATGAATTCCACAAAGAACATATATAAAAAATAAACATAAATAACCCATGATAATTAATGGGTTTCATATCATAAGAACACATTCATAAACATTATGTTCCCAAAAGGAAGAGGGAATAACATACATGTTACAAGAACCACCAACCTTGAATGAGAAGAAAATGTTGTGTTCTTAAAAGAAGGGTTCCTTTGGAAAACTTTTTGATTGACATAAAAACTTGTGAAAAACATTTATATCCCAAATAATTAAATTATATTATGAATAAAATAATTTTTAAGGAGTAACCATATCAAAAAAGCAGTGAAAGAGGGAGAACCCGAAAGATGAAAGTTAGGTTCGAGATATCCCCCTTACCTTGTATCAGAATGATTTCTTCTATATAATGTCCTATATAACCACATAATAATCATTAATAAACAATTTATGAACCTTTTTTACTTGAATTTAGTTAATTATGGTTTCATTATTTTTTTATATGTTCCTTGGGATTAGTTATATAGTTTAACAACATTGTTTGGGAATGTTGGTTTTTATGGTTTTTCTTGAGCGGTTAACTTGTATTCAGAAATAGATGTTCAGGAAGAACATGGTTAAACATACAGAACTGATATTACATATTATTAATTATATTCCAGGAGTTTAAATGATCTTACAATTTATTATATTATATTCCATTTTTATTAATAATTAGATACGGATTAAATGATGATTATTTGGGTTAATTTGGGCAGTTTTTCGACCACACTGAACTTGTTTTGATTAAGCATTTAGTAATATGTACACAAGTTAGTTAAAGATCATAAAATAGGAAATAACATATAATATATTATGTTTCAAGCATAAAAATGGTTTCATTACCTGATCTAAATGTCGAAATGGAAAAGGAAAACATATCTTTTTTGAAGGCGATAGATTAACACCTCACAAATAACGATTACTATTATAAAATAAAAGGAAGAGGGAAAAGGGGTTTAATGGTATAATATCCCAATAGTATCATAAAAGTTCAGTATATGTAAAATAGTAGAGTTACCTTACCATGTGAATTAATATTTGTGGGGAGAGAATAAGAAATGAACTTGAAATTGAATGGAAATTAAAGGAAAGTGGAAGAGAAATTATCTCTTGAATCCTCCTCTTGAGTCCTCCTTAAGAGACTGAGTCAAGGTCTTTTGATGAGACAAGAATATATTTGAAATGGGGTAGGGGCTATGGACTATTCATTGTAAGAGTTTAGACAATTCTTGTAACTTGATAGGTGTGAGGAAATGAGGGTGTGAAGGGTTGTATTTAGAGTGGAGGGGAGAGGGGGTTTCTCAATATAAAATTCATTAGTTTATTATTTACCCACAAGACAAAGAATAATGAGTCTTTCATGACCAATAATAGTAATTTTATAATGTTATCCCGAACCATGTGGTCTTAAATCAGCAGAAAATCATACGTGACTCTATAATTATATTTTTTAGCTTATTTTGCAAATTATAGTATTTCAATGTTCATAAAAAATTCGGGTATCTCAAAAAAATCACAAAAATCCACCCCAACAATTTTTAAACATTTGGAATAAAAAATTAAGTCCATTTTCCCAAAAATAAATTTATAAATATGATTAAATTAATTTTTAATTATAATAATCATTTACTGGAAAAAAAATTTCAAAATTTAAACAGATTTTGTAATGCTTTCCAAAATTACATAAGGACTTATAAAATTATCTTAAATCTAGAAGACATAGATTTTTTAAATTATGAACACATTTTATGTAAATAAATATTTTTTTAAATTGATAAATTAATTATAAATAATAGTTTATAACTTATAAAAATACCAAACTTTTACTACGTTCAAATTTTCAATAATAATATACCTTAATTTTATTTAATTATTCAAGGGTAATGATACTATTATTTTGGATTATTTACTATTCATAAGGGTTATATTAATATTAATATGGGTATGTTACTATTCATAAAGGTATGTTACTATTCACCAAAAATTATTTTTTCATTTTTAGAGTCCAAAAATCATCTTGAACACAACTGTGTATATCAGATTTTTGATATTCAAAACATAGAAGTTGAAAAATTATATATAACGGTCATATAATATTTTGTATAATTATATTCCATTGTGATTCATATTTTATTTATAATATAAGAAATAATTATAATAAGGGAATTCCATTGATAAAACTTTGGGTCGTTACGATACCTCCAAGGACAAAACTAGGGCCACCATCACATTCTAGGTAGAATACTTCTTTAGATAGGCTACTCATAGGCCTAAATCTGAGCTATGAAGATGGATATATGGGGGGAATAAGAGTTCAATAAGATTCTCATGGAAAGTCTCCCTATGGACAAATTGATTAAAACATCTTTTAAAAGACCTATATAAGTCAAAAGGATCCCACCATTGGGATTTATGTGAAAAAACGCTCAAAATAGACTACTCAAATGCCAATATCTAACTTCTAGTTAAAAAATACCAAAAAAACCCTAAGATGGAAAATTTGCAGGCCATGTACATTACATTACATAGGATGTACTTCAATCTCTTCTTTTAGCCATGTAATTTTAGAAGTCCATAGCACAATGGGGTATTCCTATGTATAACTATATAGAATATACTTATAAGAACATACAATTTATAGTAAAAAGCCATCAAGACATAATCACGTTTACAAGACATGACACAAAACCATATAATACTACATAGGTAATACTCTAAGTTAATTTCATATACTTATAAATAGTTTTTCTTCACCAATAGGGAAAACACATAGCATGTGTGACTAGTTTACATGCCTCTTAGATGGGAAAATTTGAGGGTATTTCCTTTAAAACAACACGGGTCACCCCTATTCACCTAGAAACCCATAGATCAACCCATAATGTGTCCATAACAAGAATATAAGGGCAATAAAAACATAAAGATGTGTATAAACAAGGGTATAGGAACTAGAAACTCCTTCCACCAACCTCTAGGAAAAAACATCAAAGTATCTTGCGGAGAACAACACTCGGGACGCACTGATTCTCGATCTGGCGATGATCGGTTTCAAAAATAGAACATGGAGGAACCTCCTCCACTTATACTTCTGAAATTAAAATGTATAGGAAGAGGGGAAGTAAGATATTCATCTTCTTACATGCACACCGAGGAGAATAATATCGGTCGATATGTGTTTTGAGTTTATTAAAACAAATATCTCTTTAACACCCCAATCGACGCGCTACCAACCCGAAACTTGGTGTTGAAAACGTTTATGTCTATCCTAGGTTAAAAAAAATGTTTTAAACTCAATGCATGTCTCAGAAATAGGATCTGAGACCCTGCACTAGAGTAACAAATGTTTCTATAAAACTATGCACCGGTGATTAAATAGATTTAATATTTT
Source organism: Viscum album (assembly GCA_963277665.1). NCBI lineage: Eukaryota > Viridiplantae > Streptophyta > Magnoliopsida > Santalales > Viscaceae > Viscum > Viscum album. Next base: position 1,783,384,654 of record OY728150.1, read on the forward strand.
TAAAATCACCCGATTGAGGCTCTCTATGCCTTGGATTCCTAACACAACTCAGCACCTGGATTTAGAAATATTATTCGAAATGTTAAAATGTCTAACATGGAATAATCATGTCTCTAAATACTCCCCACCATAATACATTTATTCCCTAAAATAATTATAAGAACATGGGAAACGACTTGATCTCTCCATTGGTACACCAATATTCTCACCTGAGGTTCATGTGCTGTAAAAACACACACCAAGAGAGGCCACAACACCGAAACCCACAAAATAGGCCAATTGTTTTTTTCATTTTTCCAAAAAATCACAGACTCATGGGAACCTTCAAGAGAAGCCACACCTTGTCAATGAAAGAGAGGGTTTTTGAACAATAGAGAAAACATGATGCCCCCATCGATCACTCTGAACCATTGACGTGATCAAACCGATCTGAAGATCTTATCGTAGAATAGCCAAGGCCACCAATTTTAGTCTAAAATGACCACAAATGATCCTCATAATACCACTACTTTATTGGAAAAGAATAATCCAATACGAACATGAAACCAAGGTAAAGGGTCCACCTTAGCACCTCATCCCTCAACATGACTGGTTCTAATGCCGATCCTCATAAGGTTTAACACTTCTAACCATAATGAAAATATATTTCAAACATGATGACTAGATATAATGTCATGAGATTCATTACATCAAATCCTAACCACCTCACAAAAAGATGTCTCCTCTAACTAGAGATAAAATACGGTTGCCCAGGTATACACACTAGGTCTTACAATACCTGAGGAAACCGAAAATAACAAACAATACCAACCCCGAACTCCTTGGTCAAAGTAACACAATCAGCATGCCTCGACACTCTCCACTTTGGGTGACACTAACATGATAGAGTGGTTTAATAGCATGCCTCAAGGACACATCATAGTTGGGAAAGTTTCCATCAATCTAGTGAATTCCAAGACAGATCAAACCACACTATGGCCCCTCAACCATCTCATATACAAGATTACACCATACATTCAAAGGTACATACGAGCAAAAATAAGTTCCCCAAACACTCACACTGGGTCTTACCAGGCCAACTATCTTTTAACATTCCTGTCCCAAATGATCCAAACACACACGTTTAAGGGACCCATCCACCACCCCTGATGATATCCTCTTTTGGTTCCACTACATAGAAAAAATAGTATTCTTCACATTGAATAAACTTGTCTCATGGGGGGATCCCTCCCCCTCGTGCATTTGAAGATAAAAAGAAACACTGACAGATGGCTCCACCAGACTCCCTATATCTCCCCGAAGGAAACCTCATGCAAGAAAACAAATACGACCTCCCAACTATCTAGAAATCCTAATACAAAGTGTATAAATGATATATAACACAACTCTATTCATCTAGACCCTCTAGATCAATACCCCCTAGTTAATATAAATTCCGAATTCCCTATCCACCAGCTACCTAAGCGTAGCCTGGACTACCTAGGGGTGGTGGTTGTAATAGATCAATGTGCTAAGTACCTCTTGAAACTCCAGCTCTATTGTTTCGAATGATGCTCAACAAACCTCATTGAATCTATTTCCACTTCTATGGAAGCTCATCGATCGGTCCTCCCTGAATAGCACAATGGGTCAGACAATATCTCACATGATGTCCCCAAATTTTACAATCATAACATCACCTCTCCTGCAGTTGACCAATGATTGGCATGTATTCCTCATGAGAAACACATGTTCTTGTAACCGGGCATTGTTATGCCTCCAAAAACGATGGTTCCTCTTACGTTACATGGATTCTAATTGTGTGTCCTTCTTGACTTAGACATTGGAAAACTATTTCTCTAATGCTCACAGTATCACCCGACCTGTCACATCACCTTCCAACACCAAAAGATCCATACATGGCTCAGTATGATAGGCCACATCCTCCTAAACTCTTGGAGGTTGGACAATGAACTACTTGATATGTGGTGGTTCCACAAGTTATACAACCAGAGAGGAACATACCTCATTACCATGCCCTAATAAGGTGACCTCGTCACAAATTGGGTCCTACTCTAAACCCTTCCGTGGAATCCTCAAAGGTTGTCATCTTGGAAACATCGTGAAACATAGTCATGATACTCCATGGGGAAATAGTACATCAAGGGAGCTCACTAAAAAAGGATAGAAACAACCCAAAACATTGTCCTACATGATACATGCACCAATATTTCTCTGCGACCAGCGTGTTAATGTAACGAGTCAAAAGGCAGGTTATCAGAGTTATAGTTAATGGATACACTGGTTACAAATACAAAAACTGGATTCGATGGCCTGAATTCCAAACTCAAAATATCCCATCACTAATTCAAGGGAACCTAAACTTGGAATAAGACACTACAATCCCAAGTTGGATCCTGATATGATACATCTATGTCATTACCTAACAAATAGGGAAGTCATCGTGATTTCCCAATACTACCTCCAATAATCCTTGGGTTGGAGAATATCGTTGATTAGGCCATCACACACATGAGTGGCCTTAACCTATTGTACATTCACACTAGCTCCAAAATACAACTCCATGAAATATTTCATAGATATTTAAAAACCGAAATGTAAAATGCATGAAAATATCTATACCACCAAATGTAAAATAGAAGTAAAAAAGGGAAAATAAAGGTCCTGTTGAAAAAAATGAAAATGAATCTAATCTACTTGAATTGAGGGGATTTCTATCAAACTTTAACTGGAAAGCTATGTGGTACGAATCTGGTAAAAACCCAGATAAGCCTAGATAGTACACTCTCCCAACTCTGGGTCCTATAGTGACTTCGTCGAAGGACGTATGCACTACACAAGACCCAAAACATGTGGGAAAATCCCATGCTAGTGTGAGAATAACAATACATAGTAGATGACCTTAAACTCGAACAAAAAACAGAGGAACTAATATGCATCAATATCTCAACCCAGCAATAGGGAACCTAAATGAGAGAGAAACTCTATCTCAAGACCATCCTTATATACACATGATTGGTCAGCTCAACATCTCTAGAATATCAACGAAACGACACACAACATAGGGTCTCCTAGAACATACCCATATATACTCTCAAAAAACACTCAAGTCTAATAGTCCCAATAAAATAATGGTTGCAATAACTATAAGGCCCCAACATTAAACCTTACTTAATCTTGAGTTATTACAAGATTACACATTGAAGATCTTTTCAGGTTTAGAGTTTTAGAGAATTTGACCATGAAACTTGCATTACATTCCGCATTTAAACAAAGTTGATACATGAAAGACAATATTCATTTTTCTCATCAACGGAAACATATTTAAAATAAAACATGGATTATTTCTTGACACTTCCTTAACACTATCATCATAACATGTACCTTTCCCTTGACTTGTGAAAAACATTTCAAAAAAAAATTGGGATGAGCATAAAAATATCAGTAAGGGATATAAAAATATAGAAAGGAAACATGAGTACATGTACACATAAGAATCAATGAAATCATACTTTACTCATAAAACATAAGCACTTTAACATACCTCATCAAATAATGAATAAATCATAGAAATCATAAGGCATAAAAGGTAACTTGAGGCATTCATAACATTCTTACGTAGGGAGTAATCCTCTTGGTTACGTTTGGAATACCCACCACAATATATTCCCTAAATCTCTTTGGAGAAACCTTAATGTTTCACACCTTCGTGTTACCCAATGCATTGGAGAGCTATATCGGGCTCACCCGCCCTTAATTTATCACGGAACCACCCGTCTTCATAATAATTCCCAAGAACCATAACATAATTGTATCACATAAAACATACATAAAGGAAAAATAACATACCCACATTTCAATAACAAAGTGATATAATAAAAACATTATCAAAACCATTTTAAATAACAAAATAAAAGAAAAGTAAAACATGGTATTTATTTTTCTTTTAAAAAAAGTATGGCTTGTAGAGGAAGCCGAAACTCACATAATGGTCACGGCTGTGGAGAAGTCGTTGTTGCCGCATAGGTTTGACAAAAACATTCCCTTTTTTCGTTTAGTAAACACTTCGTATAAAAATATTCCTTTTGAATACACGTAATAGTCAAAGGGGTTTATACACCATATAAAAGAATGTTTTGTATAAAACAAAATATGCCTCAATGAATGGATATTGAGACGAAGTCCCATACAATGACGGTATCCTTGGATTAAGGATAAATCAATTACATAATTATGTGTGACAAATGAATACACAAAATATAAGTGGATATTAAGTGTAAAACAATCATAGGATATTCACACATATTCATATAAAGACATATTCAAGGAGTACAAGTTTATCCCAAAGAATCAAATTTGGGTTAAGAAGTTCCCTTGAAAAAATTTGACACCCTAACGACGTCACTACAAAATTCAGAAAATGAGTTGATGAGAGATAAAAAGTGTATCTCATCACATGGAAATAAAATTTAAATCCATAATGATATAAAATAACATATCCGAACATAATAGTATGTGAATTAAAAGACATAACAAAAGAAGTCTTTTAAAAAGAGGAGTCTGAAAGGTTCCCTTACCGACATGGGTATCTTTCAAGACATGCACCCCGTGAAAGAAGGACAATACAACATTGATGTAAATACTCATAAATGAATGTATATTACACAATGAGTAAAATAATGGGCAGTACATACACCACTCAACGGAAATTGTGGAAAATGTAGCATAAATCTCACGGGAATAAAAGTGAGAGGAAAAATCCCTTACGAAAACTCCGCAGCCTAACGACGCCACTTAAAACATACAAAAATGGATCGATGAGATCAAATAGGGTCTCTCATAATATTAACATAATGTTTACAGAATGATTAATATAAAAGAAAATCCCCCAACATATCAAATAGGTGCTTAAAATAAGTGACATAAAGGGGAGTACTTAAAAAGAAAGAGAGAGGTTAGATCTCTTATAAAAATTCAGCAGCCTAACGGCGCAACTCAAAACTTCCAAAATGGATTGATGAGAGAGAATATGGTCTATCATCATATGAACATAAAAATTACAGTAGTAGTAATATAAAATAACATCCCGATCACAAGAAAGATGAGCTTAAAAGGAATGACATAAAAGAGTGTACTTAAAAAGAAAGAGAGGGGTAGGGTCCCTTACCTCAAGTCCAACTTGTCTTGTTCGTTTCTTTATATTCCTGAATAATAAACATTGGTTAATTTATAATTTCATAAGGACCTCATATAATGATTATTATTCAGTTCATATCACATATTTTAATGTTATAATAATTGGTTAATAATATGAGTTCATATCAGACGTTTTTGTCGATGTTTGGTACATGAGTCAAAAATTGAACTTGTTGGAAAATAATTTTCCATGTAGTTATAGGTACATCATATCCAGAATAGTATTGATGTTTTAAATATCATATATATCCAGTATATATTAATTTTATACTATTCCATATCATTTGGAGATAAAAATTAAAATCACCGTTCATGGAGACGGTAGGCCTTACGTACGCATGAACGCTACTTTCATTTTTTGTCATATTAATGGAATTAAAAAAATGAGAGAGATATATATATATATATGTTATAATTCCAGAATGATATCCATAATTTCGATGTAATATATTACATATATATCCATTATATATATTTACTTATAATATTACATAACATTTTGAGATAAGAAATGAAATGCACCGTTCATTGAGATGGTAAGCCGTACGTACGCATGAATGCTACTTCCATTTCTATTTCATATTTAATGAAATTAAAAAATAATGATACATAATAGTATTTTAATTCTAGTATGGTATCATATATAATATCATTAAATATATCCTTTATATGTACCACATATGGTATTAACGAATCAAATCACTTTGAGGGGGCGGTAGTCCCCACTTCCTTAAATGAAGATATCGCGTTTACCCATAATGGAAACCATAAAGTTATGCCATAAATGAAAAATACAGAATCTTAAGTAAAACTTAAACATATTATATATCATATATAAATATAGTGTCATCTTAATGGCCACCTTTTAAGGTGTTAGAAAATGTTGAACAATCATCGTTTCGTGAGGCAGAAATTCGCCATCCACAGAAACAGTATGTTCTTTAACCATTAGATGTAGGTGTGTGTAAGTGTAGCTCGAATACTTCTAATAACAACATCCTAGTATATTTAATATATTGTATTTGTTACAAAATAAATGAATAAATAGAGTTTATGGTGTTGGAGAATCAAAATAAAACAAAAGGACACAAGTGAAGACATTACCTTAAAATCGGGTAACTCCCTTTAGTTTGAGCTAAAAGGCTTCCTTGGGAAGACCTATGCCCTAAGTGAGGCTTCAAGGAGTTAGAGAGGGATGTGGAGAGACAAAATGGTCAGGGGTTGTCCGAGCCAAAGGCTTTGGAAGTGTGGGTAAGGAGGTAGAGGTGGGGTCCTTTTATAAGAGGAGAGGAGGGGCACTCTCGGAAAGTAAAGTAATGTTACTTTATTTTAGAATGAGTTTCGGATTGTAATGGTCCCTCATTGATGTGTTTCGAGGATAAGGTGATAAGGGTTCTAAATCCACCCATCCAATAGGTTTTGGAAATTTGTAGGTCTTAGATGTTACATTATCTTTCCATTTTATTTAAATCGTTAAATAATTAGGTCATCGTTGCATCATCATGATGTCATAAATACTTTAATTTATTTAATGTCTGAAAATTATAAAAAAATACTAAGATGTATGAAAATTTTTTAGCTTTCCAATGAATATTTATAGTAAAAAACATGACTTGTATAACCCCATGTAAAAATTGTGTTAGTAAAACATCTCATGTTTGTGTCATTTTTACTTTAACATTAAATAAAAAGGTATTTAGGTCATTTTCCAACAAAACTGGATCAATGGGGAACCCAAGATGACCCATGGATTTTATTGGTCGTCCATGACACATCCAATGAGGTTAGGACATGTTTCTTGGTCATTTCATTTTATTAAAACATTATTATTACCTTAAACTACACTAATTACCTCTAATCGCGATTAAAAACTTAATAAGTTACTATTCAAAAAAAAATATTCTAATCCCATTGAACCACATTTTAATTCTTAATGATAACCATATATGTTGGATTTTTGAAATTCCAAACACAAAGATGGAAAATTTTCTTTTAAACGGAAAATCATTTTTTATAAGTACCACTTAGTGGTTTCACTATTAATCAAAAATTGAGGTCTTTCAGAAAATTACAAAAAATTCACCCTAAGCTACATATGAAGTTCCGAATTCAAAAATGATGTCTATTTTACAAAATTAAAAAAATATAAGTTGCATTAAATAATTTAATAATTAATTCCCACTGTCAAAACAAATAGGGTGTTTTTATGAAACAAAATGTATCAAAAGATTGACACTAGTTTAAATCCGATTTCAAAGTGAAATTAATTCCAACAACCACTATTGGATTAAATGGTAAAAATATATTCTAATTTCACTTTAAAAACAATTCAATATATAATCTAATCATATAAATAAATTATATTAAAAAGTGGTTTTGAATTAAAATACAACATTTTTCACTATTCATTAAAAATTGACCTTTTTCGGAAAAATACCAAAAATTTACACAAAGTAAATTTTGATGTCCCGATTCTAAAGAAGAATTTTATTTTGTCAAATATAACACATAAAATTGTCAAAAAGTGTATTTAAAATAGGTTCTCCATCAAAAGGCGGTTAATCAACCTTTTAAAGAATATTAGAATGTCTACGCTTAAAATTGGATTCATTCGCATTTTTAATCCTCTAACATTTATTGTAAAAAGTAAAAAATTTGACAAACATATATAATCATTTTGTAGTTTGTTCTGTTCATTCCAGCCATTACAACGACTGGGCGTTAAGTACTATTTAAAATAATATTATTTTATTATTAGAGTGCAATGTATGATTTCCAAGAAACTCGTTGTTGCGTATTGGGTACGCCATCGAGCATAGAATCCCCTTTAATATAATATTAATATTTTATTCACAAATATGGATAAATATGAAAATGTCTTATTCTTTATTTAACTGGGTTGTTTCAATAACAAACTTACAATTCCAACGCAATACTCACAACAGTCTGGTGAGGATCCAATCTCATAGACATTAGATGTCTCTTACTTGCGGAGAAGGTAGAATCCTTCCTTAGGGTACACACACTAAAAGCCATTCCATTACAAATGGAAAAAATGTCCTGCAATAAGCATAGATATCTCGTAGTCAATGATCCAACCATTTCATACCCAATGGAACTAAACCAATAGATTTCACACCATCAAGAAAGTAACCTAGTGGAACAACATATCCAACACTAGTGATACCAGTATGTGAGGGAATTCTTGTTGGACTACACTAAAAAATAATTCACCTAGTTATTCAACTATCTACAACTCCTTAAGTATGGGATCCCACCTTGGGTCCACGAGGGACACTAAAACACTAGCCGGAAACACTTAAAATGAAAAGTGGTATGTCCTAATCACCTGAATGTGGATCAACTCTCATAAAATAGGATTAACGCCCATGTATAGTTGGTCACACCGATTCTGAGAAATCCTCTAAGGAAAACATCATGATAGATCAAAAATTGAAGAATCTCATAAAGATACATTGATAGACGGTCGACACCCATGGATTAATATGGGCTCTATCCCCTATTGGAATAATCATCCGGGGTAGATGACTGATGCCTGGATAAATATTGGTCACAATAATTCCAATAAACATAACAAGAAATCATGAAAGGATCTAAGGAACTTCTTAAGCTTCTCAGGGTGACACCTTCTTAAAATTGATTGATACTTCAATAAAAGAAAATTTAGACAACTCCCTCCAGAAAGTGAAAACACATCCACGGTGCTCATACATAAAAAAACCAAATAGGGGTCACTATCTGATTAAGTAGAAATGATACCTAAAACCCTCATAACTAAAAGACAAGGGTGAATCAATCAGCCATGTTAGTCAAAAAATCACCAACAAGGACCTGGTGGACCCACTCAACCATTTCAGTTGAAAATTCATGAACAAAGACCAAAGGGACACCACCCAACCCATCTAGTCTAGAAATCAATAAACCAAATTTCCAACACAATTTCACCAATACATGGTACAACCTAGTCCCAAACTGGTGCTTCCATTACTTCCTATGTGGAAAACTACTCAAGATAGGCTACTTCTGGGCTCGAATTTGAGCTGTGATGGAAAAGATATGGGTTGCATATGATCTCAATAAGATCCTCATGGAAAATATCCTTTTGAAAAAAATTGTCAAAAACACATTATAAATGTCCTCTATAAGTCAAAGGGATCACACTATTGTGATCTATGTAAAAAAACTCATAGAATGGACTACTCACATTCCCAAATCTGACATCTTGGGAACAAAACACCAAAAATCTCTATGCTAGAAAGAGTAAATTGTAAGTACATTATAGTACGCAACGTGTAGTATAATATATCTTCATGTCCATGTACTCCTTAATGTCTAGACGAACATGGGGTATTCTTATGTAAAAATACATGATGTGTACGTCAATGTACATAACATGTATGATCCAAAAATCATCATTCAATTTTCTTGTTAGTAAGGCTGAAAACATGACCATGTGATACTACATGGCTTTTACTTTGAGTAAAAAATGTGTACTTAAGAATATACCTTCTTCCCTAAATGGTAAGAAGACACAACATTTGTGACATGTTTAGATGTAGTGTAGATAGGAAAATCTGAAGTAATATTTCTATAAATTGCATGGATCACCCCCATTCACCCAGAAATGCATAGATCGACTCATTAGGGGTTCCTACCAAGAAATTAAGGGATATAAAATCTTCAAAAATATATTAAAATGTGGAAAAAAACCTAAAAATCAAACTTTCAAACTCATGGGTGAAATATTAAAGGTTATGGTGAAGAACGATACTCGAGCCATGCTTATTTTCGATCGGCGATGATGAACCTCAAAAACGGAACTTGGCGGCATCTCCACACCTTATTTTCCAGACAGTAAAATGGAGAGGAATTTGGGAAGATGGTGATTCAGAATCATGTGTTCACACCAAGAGGGATAATATGTGATGGGATATGTGTTTTAATTTCACTAAAAAAAGTATATGCTTAACCCCCCGACCTGAATCGCCACTGAGTTGGAACCCAGTGCCGACAATGTTTATTTCATGCATAGGGTAAAGGTGATGTTCTAATCTCAAATGCGGTCTCAGATATATGATACAAGACTCCACTTGAGTGTTACTCAAGTCTGAATAGGAACTGCATATGGGTGATAAAATATATTTAATATTGTTAAAATGACACCGATGAGGCTCCTCCCACCTCAGATTCTGGCACTGAATCAGTTCTAGGCATCATAATTATTTATAGAAATATTCCAAAGTCTAACATTGAAAACCTGAGTCTCCACAAAACATTACAAATATCCCTAAGAACAGTAATAATATTTTCCAATATCATTAACATGTTGCTTATTTTTTGGACATGTTGCATCATTTTATTGTTATCATTTGTTTTATGATCACTATAGGATGAACATTTTAACTTTTTTTATTTAACTGGAAATTAATTCCATTATAAATTTTATTAATTATGTATCATTTAATTGTCTATTAATAAATTTATATATTCATTTTAATACCCAAAATTATGATTTGAATAACCTCCAATTATGTTTAGTTTACCATGTATCCCTATATATAAAAAAATGAATAATTTATTGGGGAATATATACTACAATCATGGGGTGAAACAATTTAGTGGGATGGTCTTATCAGATGATCACATATAAGTTTGTTTAGAGATAAATTGATGTGTAATGAATTTTATAAGAACATAATGATAAGAAAACATTATGGGTGTCCAATATTATATCATATATGATGTGATTATATTGATGCTTATGTATAGATTTATTAAATATTTTTTAAAAAGATTATGGAAAAAAATTCATTATGTTATTAAATACATATTATACGTGTCTTTTTTCATTAATTTTTGGTGAATCTATTACATTATATGTAATTTTAATTATCCTCTTATATTATGTCATTGAGTTATCCCTAACCAGTGTTCATTCGTGGCATAATTAAATGGACTTAAAAATTACACAACCATGAGTCTTAATTCTTGAATTACTTTTATTACATTCAAGGATCTACATGAATTAATTTTTTAGAGAAATTTTTTATCATGTTAATATATATAAATTTTACATTAAAATTAGAAACATCCAATTAATATCAACTTTCTCTGAAAAAATTAAACATTATTGATATAAAAGTATTCTTTTCATGATATATCTCCTCAATTTTAATCATGAAATGATAATTTTCCTTAGTCATATTTGAAATCCTATGATTTTTTTAAAATATTGGATTAGTACATAATGACCAGTTAGGTACATAAATTAATCAAAAAATAACCCTCTTAGTTCATCAACACTTAAACCTTTTTTTTAAATATTTTAGAATTATATTTGGTACAAAAATAAAAATTTTGATTCCCAAGAAATAAATACTTCATCATAAATACATTTGTAAAATATTTCATAATAAATTATAATGGATAAATAAAACCCATTAAGGCTATTTTTTAACTATTTATCTATAATGAAAAATTATTCAAAAGAAGTAATACATTTCAACGGTACGATCTGGAAAATTATTCATTAAAATATATAATCATCTATGATCATATTGAATTAAAACATTAAAAACATCATATCTTGGGATCATTGAAACATAAATAATGTGGTAGAAACAAATAATGTTACAAAAACATTAGTTGAGGAAAAATTCTTAAGTATAATTACATAGTGGAAAAATTCCCACAATGTATTAGGTTTACACCCTAATAATATTCATAATGACTCATGAGACAAAAGAATTACCCAATAAATCGGAGTGCTATATGTGAAAACCCATCCAAAAAATGTGCATGATTATGTGTGTCAAAAAAATAAAATAAATCAAATGGAGTAAAAATAGTAATTATCCATGGAATCAAAATTGGATGCATATTGTATTGTATTATCAAAATCAAAGGAAATTTTTTAATGTAACAACTACAGAAATGAATATAATGATAGTATTGACCTATCAATGGAATTTTGATTTTATAGGTATTAATGTGATATATATATATATATATTATAATAAATGCACAACATTAAATAGATAAAAAAAGAGAAAATTATTTAGATAGATAATGGTTATAAACCAAAGTAAAAGTAGGTATAGATGGGTCAATTAGACCCATGATAAAAATATTATTAAATTCCAAAATATTATTTCTATTTAAAAATCATTTTTAAAATAAATATAAAAAATGAGAAAAGTGATATTTAATTAAATAAAAAATTTGTATAATTAAAGTAAAATTTCATATAACAGATTAAATGGTTGGAAAAGTTGTTATTATATTATAGGTTAATATATGAAATTAAATTCTTATTTTATAAATATGGTTAACATAATCCATATAAAATACATAGAATAATTCAAATTTAAAACCATTGTTAAAATTTTATAATATACATAAAAAATGTTTATAATTTATATATGTCGATATTAAATCATTAATAAAGTAATTTGAAATATATTTTCTTAGAAGATAAATATTTTGAAAATAAGTCCTTAAAACCATTAATGTGTGGTTTATAAAGTAATGATGAAACCATGAAAATATCCTTTTTTTAAAAAATCAAATAAACTAAAATATGGTAAATAATTATATTTTACATCCATTCATGAATGAATTAAACTTTTCTGGGAATATTTCGAAGAACCTGGATGTAGAATAAAATGAGTCTTAATGGAATCTTTAAATGTGATTTTTAAAAAAATAAAGACAGTTACATTGAGTTAGAATCATCATGAATATTTTTTATATTCATTAAAAATATAATTATGTTAATTATTAAAGGCTTAAGATTATTTTTTAATTTTATTATACAATTTATTTCACTTTTTACCATGCTATATATAATTACTTAATCATTTAAGCCCATGTTATATTTTTTTAATGATATTCGGCTCCTTTTCCCAAAATTACTTTAGTAAGTTTACTATTGTAAAAAGATAGTTATTCAATCATATCTAAAAATAATAATCAATAAATTTTTATTATTTTTACACATGAAATATACTACTAAAAAATCAGGAATGATGGTTTCAAAATCAGAATTAAATTACAATCATAGAGATGATAGTTTATATATGTGCATGAGTAACATTTCCATTTTTCATTGATTAATATGGAAATAAGTTAAGTATAATTTACCAAGTAAAAAACTAATCATTATATCATAGATATCATATATTTTTAAAATTCCCTTGTATATACCCTTCATGTGATGTGGTTGTGAAAGATGTATCACATCACTTCGTGGTGGCGGTAATCCCCACAAACGTACAAAACACCTTATGAGATTCTTATGAATCAAAAGGAAAGAAGATATATGACACATTTTTTGTTGAATGATAAATATTCCATGAATATCACATTTCTACATTAAATCCATAATTATACACCATTATGATATGTTATGATGGTAATAATATTACATATGTTCATGATTCTGTAGTTTAATATACATTGGAACAATTGTTACATTTCAAATTTTATAGAAGAGAACATGGATTTATGTTATGAAATTAACATAAAAAAACTACTATATGGAAGGTACTGGTATTATTATATCATAATATTTGAATAATATTTATGGTGGTGGAAGAAGAAGGAAATAAGGAATACCTGATAAATAACTATACATCATTTTTAGACATCCACTTGAGGTTTACTCCAGAATCATCTTTACAATGGTTTTATGATAATAAATGAATCATAAAACTATTTAAGTATTGCTAGAATGAATTTCTTTCTTGGTTTTTTTGTGAAAAAATTCACTTGATGTGTGGATGGGAGAGGATATTGGGTGTCCATTAATAATTGGGGAAAGAAAACCACTTTGAAATTCCCTATAAAAACATAAAATAAAAAAGGTAGTCTAAAAAATCATATAAATATCAATTTCTACACATTTTTATACTATATTGTTGAAATGTGTACATAGAATATTATCCATATTACAATTATAATTCTTTTTAACCCATGGGAAAGACCGTCTAAACCATAACGAAATTAATTAATTTTTACATTTTACTATTCATTATAACCTATAATTATGAAAACATATTAAATAATGTTAAATATTAGGATTCATAATATTTAATATGTTTTAGTAAATTCTATTACCCTAATATACAAAATATAATTTAAATAATGAACTTACAAAAATTGTTGAAAAAATATTTTTCATGAAATGTGTGTTTTCAAGTATGTGATGATATTATATTAATTTTCTGAATTATTGTATTCATTTTAAGAATTTAAATTCATATATCTTGAACTATAATAAATATATTAAACTCAAATTATTATTCTTTGAGGTTAATTATAATTAATTATAATTAGGAAACATTTCTCAGTTGAAAATATTTTTCCTGAAAATGCATTTTTAAACCTAAAAGTTAACTTATTATAACATATTGATTAAATATGATTCAAATTAAATTAATTTTATTAAATATTACTAAATAATAATTATGTTTATTCTAAATCAAATTCATGTAATAATTGGAATTTTAAAACATATAATTTAATGATAATAAATTATAGTTTTACAAAAAAGGAGGGTTTTTCACTTTTTAATGAAATATATATATTTTTTAAAAATCACTAAATTACTTATTATGTTATTTTTTAAAACATGAATTTAAAAATAATTACCTTTGTTACAATAAATGTTTGAATTTTGGATGAAATTATATTAATTATTTTCTCACAAAATAAAAAAAATTTAACAAAAAATTATTTTTTGAAGTACTTAAATAGATTATTAAAAATTGAGTGCATATTAAAAAATATATTTTCATAATATATATTTTTTACATAATATTGAAAAAATATGATTCTTGTTCTTACCAATAATTTTAACGGTTATGATATAATAATAATATTTAAATAATCATGATCAATTGAGGATCAGTTTTGCATTTTTTATATGATATCAAACATAGTTTTATTTTATAGAAAAATAATAGGATGTTACATTTTACCCAATGTTAAATTGTGTCATATAAATTTTATCATTTTCATTGATATAAAATGATTTATATTTGAAAATTAATTTCTTGAAATCCAAAATCATCATATGGGTTATTAAAAACTTATATTGAAAAGAGAGAAATGGAAGTAGAAAGGTCAACTAGAATATCACATAACTAGGATTCCAAGTAGGAAAATATTGGTGGGAATTTAAAATATAGACATAGAGAAATTGATACATACAAACAAATGATATAGAGTGACATATATCATTTATCCCAAGACAGTGAATGATCAAGTGAGAGATACAAAACCAAAAACAAAAAAAAAATTAATTGTGAAAAAGACCATTGATTCATCATAAACAAATATAATGGGACCCGATTTTCATTTTGAGATTATTTTTCTAGCGATGGAGTATTCATCGCCATATAAGCTAGTAATAAAAGAAAAATACACTTAATTAAAAGTATAATTTCAATATTCAAACAATTTTTACCAAAATATCATCTCTTTCAATATATTATGGGTAATCAAGATGAATTTTATTATTCATGGATCAATAAAATAAACTTATAATGACCAGAAAATCTTCATCAATTTACTATGCAATGTTCAGGACAAAAACGTTATTTTTAGTGGAAAATTGATCAATTTTAAAAAAAGGTATGCTTATATGTTCAAACAAATTATGTAGATTTTTTTATAGGAAAATATAAATAAAACAATGGATGGAGTGAAGAAACCATTAGATGGTTTATTTTGGGGACCCAATTTAGTATTCGAGCATCAAAAAAGGTATTTTTATAAAATTATTAGGAGCATAATGGGATGAATGTAAATATTGAAAAACAATAACATGTCCATTGGGGGGGATAACATTTATCAATTGTGATTTATACTCTAATACTCTCCATGTGATTTTAGTCTTGAATGAACCAAACCAACCCTTCTGCATAATTGAAAATGTTTTCTAGGCCATATAATGGGGAGGAAACCCAAATTGAAGATTCCACTGGGTCTCATGGAGCTAGATGAGGAAACCAATCAAAACGTGGGGGTGGTGGGTTAGGGATGTTAATTTACATAGGTTGGTAGTGGTTATGCACGATATACAAGCAAGGTTTTCTTGGGAAAGTATAGAAGGAAAATAATTCTGGGCTATGGTGATGAGGGATAAGTATGGGGATAACTAGTGCTTGTGGGAACTCATGATAATTAATTTGAATGCTTTAGTGAAGTCCTTGATTAGGAATATAGATTTTCTCTTTGAGGATTCTCAATGGGTTTTGGGTCATGGAAACATCATCTATTGGGCTGAAAACTGGGTGGGGGACTCCTCTATTCTTCCCCAACATACATTCCACATGAACATCATTTCAATAATCCAGTATTCATCCAAGTATCATCAGTTCTATATTGGATCCCCAACAACATCTATCCTATGATAATATCTTATGGTGTGATGAACATGATAAATGAATATTCGTGGGATCTAACTTTTCATGCTTTAACAATTGTGACCTTTTTAATTCAACATACATTCATCTGGTCCAAAAATAATTACCCCCACTAATGTAGCAAGAAGATACCCTAGTTTGGATAAAAATCATGGTGTGGTGATTAAGAAATAATTTGTTTCAAACTGATGACAATTTTCAAAAACTGGTGTCTCAGTAGCGTCAAAATATAGGTTCTGCACTCATCCCAGCTCAGAATATGATGGTCATCTTTTTCATTCAAGAGATCTGGTGGCTGGGCTTTGACATTTTGTTTGTAGGTAGTCGGGTTTTTCATGGCGCATAGAATATATCTCAACTTTATTGACATCCTAGTCTTTGGGAAAATATCTACATGGGGTTGAGAGTAGGATCAGGTGTATTATTTTCACTACTACTTGTTACATAATCTGAGAGTCAAGGAACACAATTAAGGGAACCATACATGTTTCTATTATGTATCTGAAATAATATTCTTTAAGAACAGTTGTGATGTTTTTGAAAAATATTATAGGGGAGGGGTTTTTACTTGTGTTTTTAAAACTAACCCTGATAGGTTTTATTGATTCAAAGGTCAGAGACAATAGTCTTGCAGGTAGATGGATCAAATTGGAGTCTCCTAGTTCAAGGAAGAAAATCGAGGTCGTTGAATTTTCTATTTTAAGATCTATATACATTGGTTGGATAATATGGAATGGAAATGGATTGGTGGTTATTAAGTTTTGTGTATTTTTCATTATGATATATTCATTGAAAGTAGAGACTAGATCTCTAGTTACTGGACTACATCTGTACAGATTTCATAACCTCGACATGCTAGTGGTGGATTTATATTCTAGTTCTCTTGTTTGGATATTATGTGAAAAATTATAGTGCCTATGGAATCTCAAATATCTTATTTAAAAATGAAAGAGTTTCATCAACCAGAGTACTCATGTCTAACATTTTTGTACAGTGGAAAACTTCACTGTAGATGTTCTGGCATGTATATGTAATCCTTCGGTCAAGACTTCCTTGTTTTTACGCACACGGTCCCTACTAAATAAATGTGATTTAATTGTTAAGAATGATTCCATTGGAATTCACCATTACCATCCCACATAGTCTTGTTTTATCTTTCTATTACCTTTTCAAAACTAATTCACATTCATTATTGCTATAAAAAAATAATTTTGAGTGAGTCATGACAAGCTATTCATTTTATCATTAGTCATTAAATGAAAAAAAATTATTACCACATGATAAGTCTCAAAATGAATAATCCATCATGTGAATAAATAAAATATTAACTAATAGTGTTTCAACAATTACTCCCACATTTTAATATAGGCTGTTTGATAATAACAAACATTATTATTCTTCATAATATTTCACCCTATGTCTAAATCGAAATGATTATAATGAGTTTTTGAAATATAATTCCATTTTAAATAAATCATTTATCATGAATAACATAATTCCTACTTAATCCCTCATACCAATAATTTAGATTCCATAATAATCTATTTTTCATTGATATGTGATACATTTTTATAAATTACCTTAATACAAAAACATCTACATTAAAATCATATATTATTACAGAATATAACTCAAAAATCATTACTCAAATAAAATCACATAACATAAACCCACAAAAAGGGATTCTATGACTTTGACCATATGATCATTCTAAAATCATAATCACGTGATGGTATCAATAACTTTTATGTTTTAATTAAATGAAAAAAATATCCCTTGTTATATAAAAATTTCATCCAATACCAACTATAATAAATCAACTTAAAAAATTATATAACCTTTATTTTTAGGTGAATAATTCATTTTCTATCATTTGAGGATCTGTATGGACTATATTTTTAAAAATTTTGTCCATTAACCTTACATATATAAATAATATATCACAAAATAGATAATCTAACATTGTTTCCACTTTTGAGACATTCTAGAAAATTTTAAATTTAATTTTTTTACATGATATTTCTTTCAAATATTCACTTAAAATTAATATTTCAACCTATATAAATTTAAAAACTTATGTATAACATTTTAAAACAAGGGATTAACACAAAATTACCTGTAATAGACATATATAAAAAATGAAATAAAATTTTTTTCCCATCAATTCATATGTAGGATTTGTTATTTAAAAAAAATTAAACTACAAGATCAAAATATTGAATTTAAGAAACATGAAACAAAAATTAAATATACATTTATAAGTAATAAAATGGTACAATAATATATAGAACATGGTATCATAACATCATGGAAACATTGGAAATGTGGTAAAAAAAATTAACATCATATAAAAATTTGTCAAAGATAAATTCATAAAAAATATATCATAGAGTACCAAGTCCCATAATGGATAATGTTTACTCCCAAAGCCTATAAATAATATCTCATGTGATAAAAGATTCACCGAATGCATTGTAACACTATTTTGGTGAACCCATAAAAATATGTTCATGAATATGTGTTCCAAATCATATGTCATAATCCTAAGAATAACCTAGGAAGAAAAAATAGATTTTCTAATATTTCTTCTTGTCATAATAAATAGTAATTTTATAATCAAGGAACTTGAAAAATGAATTGAAAGAATGTATTCCCCCATAATTGGAAGGGTGAATAAGATACATATATATGTGAGGTATATATATATATACTGAATTAAGAATAAAAAAATAACCTTGTAGTGGTATAAAATCTAATTGAGAATGGAAATTTTTATAAACCATAGAAATGGGTGGCTTAGAGAGATCTCTTACATACAAGAAAAAATAATTTCCAAATAATAAAATACCCTATGAATTTAAGTCCCTTATTTGAAATGCATATAAAAAATGGAATAGAGTGTTTTATTTAAAATAATAAGGATTATAATAAAGGAATTAAAATATAAAATAATGATTATAGTGATAAATATTTAGTTATCACCACAGACATTCCAAAAAATATTATTTTTTCTTTTTGTAATGATTTTTAAAAAACAGGCTATAAAAAACATAAAAGTATTCCTTCTAAAATCAATTTAATGGAATTAAAAAACAAAAATAAAATGTCCTTTATAATATATTTATATATATATTTAAATATTAATAATTAATTTTTTGAAAATGTTCAAAGATTATAGAGATATATAAATTATATCTTTAAAGCTTCTATAACAATTTTTTTAAAGTAAAATGTCCACAATATAAAACCAAAAAAAGTTTCATTTTTAAAAACACATCAGAAAAAGTAAATTATATACCAAAATTATCATTAGTATATTTTTAATTCTTAATAAATTATATCTTCAATCATTTATAGGAATATGGAAATATAAGAAAACAAGTTGGAAGTGAAATGTTAAAATATGATTTTCTTAAAAGAGAGTAGCATACCATGAATCATACACATCATATATATACATTAACCTATATAATAGTAAGTTAATATTATTTATTTAATTGATAAGAACCTTTTTAAATTTTCTATTTCCTTTAATTTCATTTTTACCATGTTATATAAATTTAAAAAATCCATTAAAATCACTTCAAATATTTCTATGATATTCTATTCATGTGTCCAAAATGACATTGGTAGGTTGACTATAACCAAAAAGGTATTTATTCCATAACCTGTAGAATAAAAATCATGAAATATTAATCATTTTGACATCAATTATAATTTTAAAACCAATAATGATTTATTTTGATAAAATATAAACTACATTACATTAATTGAGATAGTTTTCCATATGTACACATCATTAACCTTTCCTATATTTATCAATCATTATAGAAATATTTTAATTGTTATTTTTTCATTCCAATATGATAATTTAATAATAAAATTTATATTATTTATTTAAATTTAATTTTTTGTACCATCTATTTTATGTGATAAGGAAAAATTAATCACATCACCTCATTAACGTGGATACCCACACGTATGAGAAAATTACATTAACATTTTTCAATAAATTGTAATTTAAGAAAATGTAAGATAATTTACATTCCCATATCGATAAGTATATCATTAATACCCAAAATACAAATTATATCCATATTCATAAACATCCTTTAGATGTGATTATGGAAAATGGTTTACATTGGTTCGTGAGATGGTTGTCTATCAGACACGAAAATGATTGATTTGTTCCTTAATTTCATGAGGATGATACATATTTATGTTATTCCAATAACATAAATACATGATGGAATACTGCAGATATAGGTCATGTTATATCATCTTTATTGAGTAATGTTTTATGGAGGAAAAATATAAAAAAATGAACACTTCATATATGGGGAAAAAATATGCATTAGATAAGATTAATTGGAAAAAATAATGTTATATTTTTGTTTGACCTCCTAGTAAACTCATTTCATCCTTATCTATAATAATTATTTTTTATAATTATTACTATTCATTTTTTTAAAAATTATCTTGAAAATATTAAATATCTTTAATTTTTATAATTTTAAATATAGAATAAAATTTTCAAATTATATTCTTAGTTGTGGCATAATTAAATTTATAAAACTGTCTTATTGAAAAATTAAAAACCATTTTTTGAATAAAGGTATTTTTCAAGAATAAGATGATATAATGTTAATTCTATTACAAGTGAAATTAATTATATGAATTTGAATTATCATTTATTTATATATATTAAATAAAATAAATTTTCATAATTTTTAATTTATGGTTATTTAAATTAATTATAATTGAGAAACATTTTAAAATAGTTTTAAAAAATGATTTTTGAGACTAAAATAATGTTCTAATATAATCCAGAATAATAATGTGAAAAATGAAATTTATTTTATTAATTATAACTAAAAAATAATTATTTTTATTTTATGTAAATATTTATAAAATAACTGGAAAATTAAATTAACTAATATATTTAAATGAAATAAATGTTTTACCTAAATGAGTATTAATCAATATTCAATGGAAAATCATTATTTTATAAAATATACCAAAATATCTAACTATATTTATTTAAACATTCACATATAAAATAACCGTTTAATTTTTTAAAATTAGTTTTTTAAAATATTCTGAAATTACTTATATAATGTTTTTTCATCATAAAAAGATATAAAAATATTTTTGATGAAAAAATATATTTTTGAAGCATGTAATGAATTTACAAATAATCAGGTTCTTATATACCAATAGAATTTCATTATCTGAAATATTTATAAATAATTCTAAAAAATTAGTTATTATTAGTCATAAAATCCATTAGTATCATTTGGTTATACTATTTATATTTAAATAATAATTTTTGTTTTTAGATAAGTTTTGTTTTTGTTATATGATATCAAAAATAGATTTATTTTTAGAATAAATCATTGGCTGTTACAATGGATTATTTTAGGATGTTATTAAATATAATGGTTATTATGTGTATGATTTATTATAGAGACATAAAATATACTCGTGTGTAAAAAAATGTGTTTTTTATTTGGAATACCATATAATTATCCCATATATATTGTAAGATAAAATTTATTTAGTATAATAGTGTTTCATATTTCACATTATTATAACACTGATACCTGAGGATGCGAAAAAACAATCATTAGAGTCATCATACTATGATATAATCCATACAAAGTACATGAGGTTTTAATTATCTTGGGGTTGGGAATATTATTTCCCACGTGATCGGTTAGGACTAAACAAAGATTTTATTTTATCTCTCATATGCACAATATGACATCAAGGTACACAATTTACATATACTAAAGAAGTGAATAACAAAACCTAAAAAGAAATATGATTATTTATTAAAATGGATGAGGTGTGTGTGATTTATCCTATATTATGATGAGTTAAATGTGATGTATTCAATAACTTGGACAGTCTATAAAAAAGGAATTCAGAAAATATTTGGAGCTATAATGAGATTGAAAAAAACTAGTCTCATTGATACTTGAGGTTTAAAAAAATGTATCATATGACAATTTAGGTTTCTATGCAATACAACTGGTGAATAAATTTATATAGAAACATGTTTTGGATGGATATCCCACTAGATACCTGTTATCATGAGTAATAATGATGCTTTATTAGAGGACACTATTTTTTTTACATTTTTTTATTTAGTAATTCTTAATTTTTTTAATTCTATAACATTCTATGGGGACACATTTTTTATTTTACATAATATAGATTAAGTTTAATTCCTAGTAGACCATTCAATGAATCTAATTTAGTGTGAATCAATGTGCCCCTTTGGACTATATTCAGATTTTCTTCTACTTCTACCACATTATATTATAACCAATATCTTAGTTAATTCATATAGACATTACTTTTTTATTATCAATATATAATACAATATACATGAAAATAAATAAATAATAGAATGAAACAAGGATTATTTTCAAAACATTTAACTTCTATTATGGTTATCTAATCATTATGGAGTTGGGGTTGAGAATTAATAATTTATAATCTCTAATCAATAGTAGTGATTATCAAATAGTGTGATTTTATCATCCATAACTAAAAGCTGAAAAAATGTGGAAATGATTTTACCTTAACCAGTGAGAAGGTATCATTACTGATTGAATATCATTTTATGATAATAGTTAACCATCTACATCTCTATAATATCCCAAATTATTTTTACATGATTATACTAGATCACCCATGTATCCTATAAATAAAAAATAACAAATACTGAACAATATATCTAACATGTTCCTATATTTAATTGTATTAATTGGAGAGATATTCTTCTTTAAAACAGTTCGTGTCATATGAATACATTAAAACAAATAGTATAAAGTATTTCATACTTTTTTTCTTGAATAAATAATTTAAAATTATTAATTCATGTATATATTTGGATTTTCAATATTTATTCTTCCTTAAATATAACTTCTTCAACTTCTTTATTGGATTATATGTCAAAGTGATATTATAAGGTAGATCATCATATATACTTCTCCAGATTCACTCTTCCCATATCCCTTGGATGAAAATAGAGTATATAGTGATAGTACCTCATCAGATTCACTATTACATTTCAATAATTCTTCTTCCGCTTATCATGGAATATTCTCTACAAAATATAATTAACCTCCCTACTATCTTTGATTCTTAGAGAATTCAATGAAATGTAGTACCATTTATCTTATAAAATATATTTATTTAATAATCAATATATCTATCATCATGATGAAATATCACATTTATTTGATATTTTCAAATAAATAATATCTTAACATTATATTTATGGACACACTATATGTTGTGAAAAAAAAATTAAATTTTGAATATAGAAACTCCATATCAATCAACATGTGATCTTATTCATAACTCTAGGTCATTAATTTTCAATAAATATAAAATTGGTAAATATATTTCCTGGATTCACTTATTGATATTCAACATAGAAATATTTACCAAAAGCTATAGAATATAAATAATGATGATTGAATCTCCATGCATGAATTTATATATCCCTCTAATTTCATTCATTATCTCGATTATCGTAATCTATATAACCTTATATTATTTAAAAATTATGTATCCAATTAATCTATATAGATATGAAAACATTCACATAATAATATCATTGTATAGTTAACATTTACTAACCTTAATCGTTACATAATCATGAGCTTTATCTAAATAATTAATTCTCTTAAATTTTAAAATCTTATTGTTTAATGGTTTTAAAGAATTATATATTACATATTATTAAAAAACAATGAAATACATACTGGAAAATTTCTATTAGTATCAATTTTCCCTATAATATAAAACCTTTATAATAATTAATGGTTTATTTTCACGGAAAATATCATGAACTTTCAACTTTCCTTCTTCATTTTCAATAACCGACCTTACATCCTCTGAAAAGAAATTAACACATGGGAAGAGCTCATAATTTTTTTTAATGGAAATAATAAGAAATAAAACCATTATTCCAATTAAAAATTGGAAAAATTTAACAAATTTTACCTTTAACAACAATTTTTTTGAGTGTATGAAGTAAAATATATTCACATAAAAACACATGCACATTATTATCCAGGAATGCCTCTAAAACTCTTAACAATAAATTAAAACGATTTTATTGATAACATAGAGCATCATATTAATGATATTCATTGAATTTTTTTAATTGAAATAAAAATATGATTTAATTCAAATATAATCATTCAAAAATGCATTGAAGATATATTAGGGGGCTTACCCTTCATATAAGCTATTTTGGGCACACCCATTTTTTGTGAGATATAATGGTGTTCAACCCTTCATATAAGATATTTTAAGCTAATGATTCTCTATAAAAAACCCAAAATACTTTGAAGAGGAATTTTCATTCATGAAAAAATGATATCATGAAAATAAATATAGAAATCAAATATTGTTCAATGTGTGGAAAAATTCTTTGTCACTCTATAGAACAATCATTTTTCATTTATAAAAAACATTCTTTATAAAACATGTAAAAATGATTCCTTTTTTGAAAACATTAAGATAAAGTAAAAGAGAAATAAAATTTTCTTTTTGAATATTTTACGTTTATAAATAATATAATGGAATAATTATTATAATATGAAAATTTAACATGAATAGATCAAAGGAAAACCTAAAAGACAATTTTTAAAATTAAATGTGTCTTATCAATTCGTAAAGACTTGTATTATAGGAACCATGAAGTAATAAAAATTAAAAAAACATTAAGTTTCATGATAACAATAAAATTAATTAAATAACATGTAAAATGGGTTTTCTATACAACATATAAAATAATAATGATGAATAACATCAATATATGCTTTAATGAGAGGATATTGAGACAAAGTCCATTGACATTGATTCTGAATCATCAGGTGTGTTAATATATTCTAGAATAATAATATTTTTGAAATTTTTTAATTTATTTGTAACCATTTTAAAATTTCATTATTACATTCATATAAATTATTTCAATGTTTTATTAATTTACCTAATCAATTATGTTTACATTATTTGTGTTGACCATATTTTTGTTATGTGAGAAAATTGACAATTCTTGGTCGACTATGGTCAAAGATTCCATTATTTTAAAATATCTAGATTAATAATCATGCAATATTTATCATAGTTATATAAAAATTATTCTTTTAAAATCAATAATGAAATATGGTTATTAAAAATAAACGATGTTACAATCATAGAGACAGTAGGTCATATAAATACATGACGAATATTTCTATTATCTAATGATCATTATGAAATGATGGTAAATAATATATTATAAGTTCCTAGATATAATAATATAACATATAACATATTATATATTTATAATTATTATCCATGTGGTGTGTTGATTAAAATAGATTTACAAGGCTTTGTAAATGTGTTTGTCCACACACACATGAAAGACTTTAACACTTTTCAGTTAGTGAAAATGTAAGAAAATTTGATATATTATATTTAAATAATGATATATTTTTTCGGAATATAATTAATATATAATTCATATTGCATATATTCATTATCCTTACTCTTATTACCTTCAATGTAATTCATTAATGAAAAACAAATAAAATTATTTCGTGAGGTGGTAGTGCACCATACAAATGACTGACATTAACATATCTACTACAGAATAGAAAGTAATAGTTTATATATTATATAATTAATAAAACAGTATAATTAGGTAATATATATTATATATATATAATTTATATTCTTTATTATACCCTACTGGGATAGGTGTTAATGGAAAATTGAACGATATCAGTTCTCAAGGCGGTAATCCACCGTATACATGATTTTTACATCATAAGAAATATAATTTATGAGGTAATTGATTTAGGTTATTCTAATAACTTAATAAAATATATTCATATAGACTACACTATGGATATTTTCTGATCCTAGTTTAATAAGAATTAAAAGAGGTGGATAAATAAATAGAATAAAGACACTCATTAAATAATGTTAACTATTATCCTGGTATCCTCCTTAGGTTTTCACTATATTTTTCCTATGTTGACATTTTACAAAAAATAATAATTATAATCTTATTAAATAGATATATGGATGTAATTTGGAGAGGACACAATTGGTATTTTTTTTAGTAATTGAGTCCTCTAACATTTTCTATTTATAAAAATCAATACAAAATTAAACATTATTGATCTTTATAATAGGTCTATAAAATAGATTTGAAATCATTTTAAGGGACATTTTTTCCCTTATCATTTTAGTTTAAACCCTCGGTAATCCAGTATTTACCATAATAGCGGTAATTAATTTTTGTTGCATTAAATATTAAATATAGTTAATTTTTTGACCTTGTTAGAAATTATAAATTTTCTGAATTCAAGAAATTAAATTCATTATTCAAAATTCCTTTCATTTAAATAGAAAAAATTAATATAAAATTTATCCCGCTGATGTGATAGTAATACAGGGTTTTAAAGTGAATATTTTTAAAAGTTTACAATGTTTTTATATCAAAATTTAACATGAAAATAATTCTATTGATCTACATTAGAGTATTTTAAAAATAATTTTAATAATTATAATCTAAAAAAAATTAAGTAAATAGTTTAAAATTATAAAATTATTTAAATAAAATTTTTATTTTCAAATAAAATTGGGTATTCTCCGAAATTTAACAAAAAAATAGATATTTTCCTTTAAAAAATTAGGATAAGTTATTTTTTGTATTCCAATTTAAAAAATTACAGTAATTTTTTCAAATTAATATTCCAAAATATTAAATATATTATTTAAAATTATTTGTGCAAATACTAACAAATTCAGGTTTCAGAAAAAAATATAGTGTTAAATAAATATTATATTTATTTTAAAACTTTATTATTTTATTACTAATATATAGACCAAAATATAATCATAATTTGGATTTCACTAATATTACCCAGATATTTAATATATAGGTTATAAATAATATATTAATTAATTATATGTTAATTATATTTCATATTTTATTTAGACTCAACATTACGTGTAATAGAAGATAAATTGAGAGATGTGTGTAAAAAAAAATAAGATAATTGTTATATATAACACAATAAAAACACAACGATGTGTGTTACAAAAGATAAAAATATTTTTCTATTTATTGAAAGATAAATTTAGTATTATGTTTAATGATAACTGTTATAGAGATTGAATTTATTTAATAAAAGAATATATCGTAATGTTTCAGGGTGTTATATTTTTTCAATTCTTAGTTTTTTGTGTCCCATATGTTGTCAAAAATAATTATCTTATTTTAAAATAATTGCATCTTGCCTCCCCCTAATAAATTTCAATATAAATAATTTGACATTATCTCATTAATAAATGGTTGAAAATATGATAATACTATTATTGTAAACCCAAATTGTAAAAAGGGTTAATAAAACATACTATTAATAAGATCGAAAGGAATGCACTGGGGTCAAATCACATACAACATAATAATGTTTCTATGTTGGATAACATTTGGTGGAATATAAATTTATGCATATGGAAAAAATGTGTTTAATTATTGGGAATTAATGAGGTCATTGATCACAAGAAATTGATTCATCAATAATATCTTAATGGCCTCAGAACCAAAAATATGTGATGATCTAAAATTATATGTTATTCATTTGATTTGAATTTAACATTACAATTTTCTTCTCAATATTGTTTTCCAAAATTTTATTATTCCCTTTTCTATCTATAAATTTCATTAAATATAATTAGATGATATGTTTCTATTTCATATGAATTATTTTATCCTTTGGCAGTGATTCGATCTATATACAGTTCATTCTTAACTCAGATAAATTATTTTTTTAAATAAAGTTATAAAATTTAAAATTTATAGATCATAATATACATAATGGAGTGAAAAGTCTATCCTTATTTCTCTATCCATTTTCCAATAAAATATAGTTAGTGTATGATATCCAATATAATGAACGACTCTCTAAAAAAACCGGTGGTTCAAAATAGATATATTTTTTCAAATGTATTGACTAAAAACAATTCCACAAAAAACATGACATAATGTAGTCTAGTGGTAATCTAGAAACCATTTTTTTTCTTCAGTCATGTGTTTAATCCATGAGGCGTTGCTAGATGTCCTGGGGTTTCACCCAATCTGTGGGACATCAATTATCTAAACCATATTAATATAATTCCAGTATCGTTTTAAAAAACAATAGGCATCCTCAACATAAAATTTGGAATTTAATAATCTATTTAATAGAGTTTTCATTAAAACACTTTTTTCACAATATCTAATAATATTATATTATTATTATAAAAATTTAATTAATTCTAATGTTATCCATAATTTTTAATAATACACTTAAGCTTATAAATATATAATTTAATTTAATTACTGCTTAAATAAATTTCCCACAAAAAATATACATTTGACCTCTATTATAAAATAATAAATTCTACGTAATGTAGATAAATAACATAACACATATAACGATTATTTCCTAAAACAATAAGATTATGATCATCATTTGAAAAATTCCAGGCTCCCTGGAATTTTCACAACCTCTATAGATGGACTATCATCAACTATATAGGTATAAAATCATTTTTAAACATATTTTTCATCATATCATGATGAGTTATATCTTCATTAAAGAACTTCATATACACATTTTCATAATGTCCTAACTCATTATAGGTCAAACATATAACTATTGACTTTTTATCTATTATATCAATTATGGATTTCGTAGAACTCAATATTTGTAGTCATGAACCTTGTGAACAACCATACCACACTGACAACATATTCCATGTCCCAAAAATAATTTCCCAAATTGTATTTTACTGAACATGGATCATGTTTGGGACATAACTCTAGTAATGTTAGTTGGTCTCTCTCTATTTCTATTCACTTTTACCATTTTATACTATAT
The DNA here is from genome assembly GCA_963277665.1 of Viscum album. Lineage (NCBI taxonomy): Eukaryota > Viridiplantae > Streptophyta > Magnoliopsida > Santalales > Viscaceae > Viscum > Viscum album. The sequence continues at coordinate 1,783,414,244 of OY728150.1, forward strand.
TCATGTTACAACACATAAGTTTTGGAAAATCTGCCTCAACTTTCTCGGAACAATGTACAACTTTTTTGTAAAATTAAAATTCTATTACTGCCAAAAATTTTATCATGATTTGTTTTAATCTATAGTAAAATGTATTAATTTTACTATCAATTCTCCAAAGAAAATAGCTGCATACATGGAAAACCTTATAAAAGAATCTTTAAATTTTTATTTCAAATAGTCATACTTGTTCACTATTTCAAAAAAAAATCCTTATACTATGTTGAACTACTTTTATGAAATATTTATCAATCAAAATATTCTTTAATATGACCCATTCCATAAAATCAAGTTAATAGTTCTCCTTGGTATTTATAAAAAAAGACTACATCAATAAACATGACCATCAATATGAAATATTCAAAGCATTGAATTTTGATGTTTTGAATATACCATGACACAAAATATCATTTCTAGAGCATTGATATATCCTTTATCTACAACAAGAAAATGCAATATACTGAATTATGAGGTATGCTTCCTCGAGAAATTTTCTACTATATACATAATCCTTTATGGTAGATCATGATCCTCTCAAAAATCGATACCACCACCATTTATATTTTCAGTCATCTTATCCATATCTAAAAATAATAATTATATTCCTATTCAAACCATCTTGGGATACTAATTTAGAAGGATCTTTTTTATCACAATTCCTTAAAAATAAATATTTCATTTTTCTTTAACCGGAAAATAGTCTAAAAATACAATGTTTATATATGGATATATGGTAATATTAAAATTATAGATCATTTATACATAACCATAAATTAAATTCTTCAAAGGGGGTTATATTAATTATATACAAACCTCTAGATATGTTTAAACCATCATTTGATACAAAATATAAGGACTTGTCTATTAGTTTTACATTATATTGATTTTTATGTCATGAATTCATTATATTACATTTTATGAACTTTTTAGTTTTACAGTTTATAAAATTATTACATAAATCATACATAAGAAAACCATGAAATACAATGTGGGAACATTGTATTAGTATCCATTTTGCATACTCATTTCTCTTGAATTATTCCATTAAAACCCCAAAGAAGAATTTAAATCCTTATTTAGTAACATGGATAATCTTATTCATAAATACCTTTTGGATACCATTTAACATAAATAAGTCAGTATTTTAATCCCAATAAAATAATTTTTATTTGCTTTGGAGTGCAATAATGGGGCTCACCATTTGTATGTGATATATCTGGATAAATGATTTATATGAAAAATAGTGGAGCTCAACCCATTTTATAATCTATATATTGATCGACAAATTCATATAATTCTATTGTAACATATCATGAACAATTTACTTTCATCATAAAGTCCATTAAAAACACTTTTAAGTCCAAATGATAATACTTTTAGATAAATATATCATTTTCTTTTAAAACCCCATTTTCGATTCCAAAACACAATTTTTGATGAAAAATCATTTTCAATACCAAAAAACAAGGGAAGACGTTTTTTATTTGAATAAATAATAAAATCTTTCAATGGAACATATAATCCAATTAATGGTCCCAGGGGATAAAAATTCATTTTCATGACGTAAAACATTCTTTTTTTTATTTTGGGAAATGTTCAATATAAAACATATAAAAAGATTAAATTATGAAAACTATTTATATAATGTAAAATTTAAATAACATGTTCGTTATAAATTTTTTATTTCCCAATAAAATATTAAAAAATTAATTTTAGAAACATGTTCTTGGAAAATGAATAGTTTGAAGGAAAACAAGAAAAGTTGATTTTTTTGAAGAAACATCCCTTATTAACTAGAATGCACATGAATCATAAGAACCATTATTAATAACATTAAAAAAATTAAATGTCATGATAAGAGATAAATTCATGATATAATATTTAAAAAGTTATTTATATAAACCATATAAAATAATAAAGGTGTGTCATATCAACATATGCCTCAATGAAAAAAATTGATACAAAGTCCCCTACCTTAAGTCTAATTCTCTGCATGTTGGTTTATCTTTCTGAATAATTTATATTTTTTAATTATTTATATTGATTAGAATATTATTTTTTTTTTAATTTTATTTCTCTTATTTCAATGTTAAATAAAATTGCATATTATATTTTTTTTACATCAGATGTTTAAACCATATTTGGAATATGTATCAAAATCCACATAGGTTGGTTGAATATGGTCATGGAGGTCATTATTTAAAAATATATATAATAATAATTATAAAATAATTATCATATTTATATGTAATTTATAATTTTTAATCTATTCATGAAATATGGTTTTGAAAAATGAATTGCGTTACAATCATTGAGATGTTAGGTCATATTTATGCATCAATAACATTTCCATTCTATAGTGATCATTATGTTAAATGAAAATTTATATATAATATTTATAGATGATAATAATATCATTTACACCATATTATATATTTTTATTTAACATACACATTGTGTAGTGATGAAAATATAGTCACATCACTTCTTGACTTTGGTAGTCCAGACATACTTGAATGACGTAATAACGTTTTCTGTGAGTAAAAATGTAAAAATTTAAATGACATATTCTATTTAAGGAAGTATAAAAATTTACTAAATAACATAATTATGTCATTTATATCACATATATTTATTACATTTACCATTATTATCATTCATATGATGTTTTAGTTAAAAATTAATCCCATAGTTTCGCGAGCTGGCAGTCCGCTATACACACAAACGACATTATCGTATCCCTAAAAACGTTGAATGTAAAAGGTTATATATATGATATAGTTAATCAATAGGTATAATAATATTATAAATATACCATATATAAATAGTTTATATCCATCATCAAAATCAACTATGAGAGGTGGTAAGGGAAATATGAAAGATATCAGTTCGCATGGCGACAATCCCCCATAACCACAAATGATGATTTAATGGCCCCATTTATAGAAGTGTAAATTTATTTATTTTATTACATTATCATAATAAGAAACCATAATATTAAATATATTAATGATATTATTTCATCAATGTTCAACAATAATTTATAGAGTTTTAGAAGTAAACAAAATAAAGTTTCTTTTTGAAGAACGTTGGCTCTTCTTCCTTTACCCTCCTTTGGTTTGAACTTAATTCTTCCTATGTTTTCAATATAAAAGAAATAAAGAGTGTAGGATAATATTTTGGAGGTTGGTATATGATTTATGTATAGATTTTTAGAAACAAAAAGGTTTTAATATGTGAATTTTAGAGGAGAGTGGGTTGCCTTCTATATGTGGGGGAGAGGACACACATAGTATTTTGTAAAAGAATCTAGAGAGATCAAATTTTTTATATGTAATGAGGGTAAATAATTACCATTAAAGAACTCTATTAGTGAAATGTTACAAATATTTCCATTAATAAATTATAGACATTTTTATTGGTCATTTATACCTTTCCATTTTTTAGTTATCCTCCCTTTAAACTGAATATTACATTATCTTTGGGAAGAATTTGTTAATAAATTCACTATTAATATTGGTAAAAAAATATGTTGAAATTAATATACAATATAAATTATTATTATTAAAAATATGGAATATATTTCTAAATATTAAATTCATATAATTGGAAAATTTTAATATAATATTAATCATACACACTTGATGAGAATGCGAGATTTTAATGTGAAGATTTAAAAAAGTATGCAATGTTTTTATATCAAAATTCAATATGAAAAGTTATTAAAATGACATAATTTTATTATTTTATAATTAATAGAAAAAAGTTTCTTTTAAACCAATTTAATATTTAATATAATATTTTAAATAATTTAAATGAAAAGGGAAGTTCTCAATTAAAATTCAGTATTTTTTAATATTTATTAAAAAATGAAACTTTGCCAAAAAATCCACTAAACTCAACTTAATTTATGTTTGTTTTTAAAATTTAAAAACATTCGTTTAATATTTCAATAAAATTTTATTAAATATATAAAAATTAATTTTAAATTATGATTTCAATGAAAAACAATTAAATCTTTTAGAAAAAATACCTTTTTAGCAGATATTTCTTCATCTTCTAAAAGATCCTTACTTTATTATTAATCAATCTATTACAATATTTTTCATATTTTGGTTAGTACTATTAATAAACACCAATTTAATGTTGATGATATAAATATTTTATTAAATAATAACGTATTAAAAACATTTCAAATTTTATTAAAACTAGGTGTTCTATGTAATGAAAGCTAAATTTAGTGTTACATTTAACATATTATAAACTCAATATTTTTTGTAATGAAAACTAATCATAGAATTGTGGGAAATTGAATCTAATGTAATATTTTTTATATGGAAATATATATTTTTTGTGTTTAACATATTATTTTGAAGAGAATCAATTTTCTAAAAAATAAATATATCACAATGCCTTACGGAATAATATATTTTTTAATCTTTGTGTTGAATGTCCCATAATCATTAAAATATAATTTTCTTTATTTAATATATTGGAGTGCTAAAATTTTGATACATCACATGATAGTGTTTGATAGATCTTATTCATCCCTTGGTAGTTCATGTATGTGGGGTACCACTCACGGATGGTACATAATCCATCATTACAACATAAAATTTTTCTTTAATTCTCCCCTATATTGTCCTCAAGAAAAATAATTTTTATTAAAATAATATTAATATTAATGATTATAAAATTATCATAATATCTTTAGAATATAATATCTTGTAATATTAACTATTTTCAAAATAATAATCCTTAGGTAAGAAATAAAATATATTATATATCAGACGTAATATATTACATATCACAATTACTTTAATAATTTTTCAATTTTTCAATTTCCAATATTTTACATATTTGAGGATATAAAAAAAATTTATGTACCATTAGAAAAATAGTACATATCAGGGTTTTTTCTTACCTTTTCCTCATTTCATCATTATTAAAATATCTTATATATAATTATAATGTATTCCCCTTTTTAAAAATATTCCACCACATATCCTATAATGAGTACCGTTAAATATTACATTGTGACATATAAAATAAAAATATTTTGTGAACCTTAGAATATATCATACATTTTTAAGTGATAATATCAACCATAGTGAGATTTAAGAGTTTTTCAAAGGAAAAATTCTTCTACTCTTACATATGAACATAATTTGTCTCACATAATTACAAATTTTTTTACATTTAAATACTTCTATATGATCATTGAAAAGTGATTTATGTATTCATTGAAGAGATATTACATATAAAACATTATTTAGAACCTCAAAATATTTTTGTGGATACTATAAGATATCTTACACTTCTGTAAAATACCCTCTATTTTAATGTATGATCCTTACATTTTTAAATTTCATCAAACATCAGTATATATATTATGAACTATGACATAATAAATTTAAATAAAACAATATATATCAAATTTAATATGTTACATTTTACAATGTAAAAATCCATGTAATTTTCTTATCTTTATCTTTATCTAAGAGTGATTCTTATATGTAAAATACAATATTCTACAAAAATGATCAACATATCTCTAAAACATCTATGAAAATATAATATATCACAATAAAATATTAATAAAATGAATATATATATTATTATAAGGTTCTAATAGCTCATTAAATTAATTTTTAAAGATTAAAAGTATGTATTTACTCAAAATTGAGTGATTTAATTGATATCATATCCCTCATTTATTATAAAATCAAACTCAACATTCTCATATCATTTTCAAATATAGATATATATATATATTTAATAAAAATTAAATTATTATTAATAATAAATTTATTTACTCCCACTCCTCTGATTATTTACATTATTCTCTAATGTATATAGATATATCAACCATATTAATGAACAAGTTGTAAATATTTCTCATATCTTACCTAATGTCTTTTTATTGAATTGGTAACATCCCATATTATTATTGAATAATACGTTTTCATATCTATTAGTATTTTATAATTAGATATTAATTTTACATTAAATGAGATGATATGTATGATAGCTTACCTTACATGCAATAATGGGTTTCTCCAAAATCATATGTTTCACATAAGAATGAGTAATACCGAAAATAATATATTATTAATATTATTATTTTAAATGGTAGTTATCACATAGTATGTGTATTGGTGGGAAGGATAATAATTAATTATATTATGTTTACACATGTTTATTCAATTTCTTTACTTTCTTCCAATGCAGAATATGAAGTTAAAATAAGAATAAATCAACTTTTAAGGATAAGATGATCTAAAACTTAAAATTTTAGTATTACCACCTATTGATGGAGAACCCCTGTTAATTTTAAAATTTTAGATATGAAAATTTATTTATGAAAAAGTAAACTTTTTCTTGGTATATAGGAATCCATAATTTACATGGGTTGAATTTTTTTTATTTTTATGATAATATTCATTTTTAATGAATAGTGAAAAATAATGCATTTTAATTAAAAATTTATTTATCATATAATTTATTTATATAGATTGTTTATCCTTAATATTCTAGTTATATTATAAGTAAATAATTGTTTTTATCATTTAATCCAATATAGGTCATTGGAATAATTTTTTTATTAAATATTTGATATGAAATATTTGTGAACTTTTAAATGTTTTAACATCAAAAACACTTTTTTCTCTATCTATAATCGTGATTAACATTAAGTTAATTTAAGTCCATATATGAGTTGATATTTAAAAATTGAAATACATGGTTGTAATAATTATGACAAATTTGGTCTTATATGATCAATGTAATTGTTGTTAAATAGAATCTTTAGTATTTTATTTACCTTGATTATAGGAAAATAGGGTAGTTAAAGGTAAAATTATTATTATAAAATTGTATAATTACTATTAAAATTTTACAAATTTTATTATACTAGTTATTTTCAACCATTAGAATCTTTGGTACTAATTTTTGACTTTTTTAAACCAATTGTGCGTGATTATGGCATTTATAACTTTTTAATTAAATATAAATGCCAATATGTTATAAATATGTATCTCTTTACTAAAACAATTATAATATGGGATAACATAAGGGATATATTTGACTCTCAAAAGTACGTAAAATTATAAAATGATTACCAAAATCATGGTAATTTATTTTCTAATTTCTAAAACATTAATAAATAAATTAAATATTGACATAATGATGAAGCATTAATTTATTTATTAAAAGATGAATCAAATAAATGATATTATTAATTTTAAGATAAATACAGTTTCTATTATTTGATGTCATAAAAGAAATTTATTAATATCTATGAAATGTTAGTAATTATTTAATTTAATTATTTAGAAGGAAGAAAAATGTTATGATTTTTTTAAAAGGTCATGTACTGAATAGTGTCAGAATTGACATAATAAAAAAAATTAAATTATAAAATATATAATTAAATGATGTAAAATTTATTAAAATAAAAAATTAGTCCAAAAATTTTATATAACTCTAAAAATAACATTAATGACTCATTAATTGGTTTTTTGCATGATTTGGAAATTATTTTAACTCTCAATGTATAAATTACTTAATAAATCTATAAGAGTTAAAAAGGTTAAAACAAAATTATTATGATTAAAAATTATTAATAACTGGTCTACTTAACATTATATTATTAAATTTATACCCATACTCATCCTATATTAGAACTAAATCAACATCGATCCATTTGAAATCAAAATTTAGTTTTTATAAATTTTATACCTTAAATAATTCCATGGGTAAACCTCCCCTCTCAAATTAAAAATAACCCATTAATATGTATTAATCACTATTCCAAAACCACTTTATTATCCCATGATCTTCTCTAAACCCTTCTCAAAATACCTAAACACATTATTGAGGCCTTAGTTTAGTTATAACACCGTTTTAGATGAGTTAAGGTGTTATGAAAATTGATCATCTGAAGGAAAGGTATTGTTTTTATTTAAGTGTTTCTATTTAATTTTTTCTTAAACAAACTTTAAATATCATTCATACATGAGTAACTAATAACTCTTATACATTAAATATAATTATGTGTTTTTATGTTAATATCACCACTTAAATACATCTCCAATTTCACCTAATGGGAGTTCAATATTTCATTCATGTGTATGGCGGAATACTGCCTCACGGACCGATATAGTTTTTTTCATTACCCACTATCAATAAAAGTCATATTGATGTAATTAATAAATTTTTATGATTTTAATTACATATTTATCATTTTAATAGAATAACATATCAAGTATGTTCTTACAGTCCTTGCACACACATATGATAACTTTGTTCATGCATACTTGTGAACTATCACCTCGACAGAGCGATGTCAAACTTTTTTTCACTATATCACATGTATGATATAAATAATTATATTGAAATTATTTTTATTATTTTAATTATATTATTATTTTTTACAAAATGTGAAACAATATATACTTTTTTCCTTAATGATTAATGAAAAATAGAAACATTACTCATTCGTATATATAAAATATTATCTCCATGATTATAATGTTTTTCATTAATCATACCATAAATATATGGTTTTATTTAAAAGTATAATTGAAGTAAAAAAGTTACTATTATTTCATTGATATTATTCTACGGATAATGGAATTATAACCACAAGGAAAATTGATATAAATTCTTATTCGTGATCAACGAGAAGTATTTTTTGTCGACAAAAAGTCTGATATGAACATAAATAATTGACTGATCATTAAAACTTGTATATAAGTGATATAAAGGAAATAATAAACATAAAAAATGTTCTCGAGAAATTATATATTAACACAAGTATATTATTCTGGAAGATAAATAATATACGAGACAAGTCAAACCAGAGTTAAGGGACCTTATCTGCATATCCATTCATTGAGGCATATTTCGATAATATTTACCACCTTCTTTTAGATAGTATAAAATTGACTCTAATTAATTTAAATTTCATTTAATGGTTTCCAAATGAAAAAATTCTCTACAAATTATTTTACAAAATGAAAAAATGAATGTTTTTTAACGTACATGATGATAATGACCTTTTTGCCGCTATGACCATTATTTGATATTTATCTTCCTCAATAAGAATTAATGTTTTTAAAAGGAAAATAAATACCATTTTAATATTTTTAGGTTTTTTTGTATTGAAAATGGTTTTGAGGATGAAATTATTATGTCAATATCATTAAATTATATCTTTTTTATTGAAAGGTGGAAATTTTATTTTTACATTATTTTTGTTTATGTGTTATGATTATGTAATGATTTTTGGAATTGCTTATGTTTACTAGTGGTTCCATGATAAACTAAGTGTGTTTGAGCCTATAATAGATCTCTAATGCATTAGGTAAGGAGAAATAGTTAAATTATTATGTTTCTCCTATTAGAATTAGGTGATATACATTTATGGGTATTCCAAACATAACTATGAAGGATACTCTATATATATATATGTGAAAGCTACATAGTATATATGATATGGTTTTTGTAATTTTAATTTATGATTTCTGATTGATAATAATTTTTTTAATAATCATATGGTTTGAAGATTTATGTTAATGAACTATAGTTTTTTGGGTGAAAATTATGATTTTGTGGAAATGTTTTCACAAGTTTAAAATTTTAATGCACTAATGGTTTACATCCTTTTTTATATACCTTATTGAGTTTTTTGTGCTCATACTATATTTTTGAAATTTATTCCACATTGAAAAAGGATGGATAAGTGAAATTAAGAGGAAAATATAATTATATTGTATAATTTTATCAAGAAAATGAATTCATGTTTTATTTTAATTTTTTCATTATGAAAAACAAGGATAGTATGTAGACATATCTACTTTGTAATATTGGAGAAATTATGTACTAGTTATGGATGAATTTTTTAAAAATATAAACCTAAAAATATCCTCAATGTGAATGAATGTTAATTTTTGACATAAATAATGATGATGGAATGTTTAATTATGTGGTTTTATTGTTTGTATCAAAGGCCATTTTAGAAAACATTAGGGGTGAGGATATTGTTAATAGAATATCTATTAATTATTTTTTAATTTATGCTCGAATTTAATTGATATTTAAATTGAATATTACCGTTTTTATTTTTATATGATATGTTTGTTCAAAAGTGTTTCCCCTGGAAGAAATATGGAGGCTATTCTTGGATATAATCATGAGGAAAACAACCTACCAAATCAGCATCTCCCAATGGCCAAAATCAGAACTGAATAGTTTGTTGTAGTGATAGTGCATTTGAATCAACATATAAATGGATGTGGTATAAATCCATTAGATTAACCATACCAACCATAAGGAAAAAATTTCATACTAGATCATATCATGAGGAAAAATACCCCATCAATCAAATGTTCATGTGACCTCATTCTAGCTAAAGGGTGGATTAAATCCATAAAAAATATTTTCAATGACATGGGGAGTTAAAAAATTTGTAGGGCTATCCTTTTTTATTTACCATTATAAAGTTGAAGTCAATCAATAGTGGTATATGGTTAAGAATATCTTCTAACGTGTGGATATTGGTGAACTTGAGTGGGATGAATTAAAAAATATGATTATTGAGAAATATTTTTCTAAGATGGATTGATTTAGTATTGAGAATTAATACTTGGAATTGGGGAAATATGAGGATTCAGTGACTGTATACATTGAAAAATTCACTCGATTGACAAATTACACTTTGGATTTCATCTCAGATCTTAATAGTAAAATTCATCAATTTTACACAGGATTAATACCAATGTATCCATGGGAGTTTTCTTCTCATGAGTTAATTATTTAAAAAAAACTTGTTCAGTGTGTGGATAAGGTGGAAATGTTGTTTTCTTATAATCATTTTTTGTTTGGAAATAACAAAATAATTGGTTGAGGTGGAAAGTAAATATAAGGATTCTTCAAAAATCATGATTGTAAGAAAATAATGTTTACTGATTGTAAATATTATGGTAAAAAAAATTTATAATGCGTTTTAAATATAGGTAAGTGATTCTGATGTGGTAAAATTTGACTTGAGTCTCATAACAGGACTGAATAAGTCAAAGGAGTGTTAAGAAAAAATCTGATTTATAGCCACTAATTTTATAGTGTAATGAGATGAGTTATTAGGAAATTCGGTGTCCGAAGAAGAATTTGAATGATGGGAAGAATACATACTATAATAATTTTTTTTCCCGGAAATCCATTGTAACTACTTCAGTAGTTTTAGGACCATAAAATTAAGTGGTATAAGGTACATTTTTTATTCCAATTATTCCAATGTGTTTTTTGATTCAGGGTGTACACATTCGTTCATTTCTGAGAAAGTTTCATGTAAATTAAAAATTCCACCACATTAAATGAATCAATATCATATGGTAAAAACACCTAGGTGAAATGATGAGGAAATTTTTCTTATTAATCTTCCAATCCTTATCTGTGGAAATAATTTAACTGCAAACCTAGATATTTTTCAACTAGTATAATTTGATATTATTATGGGTATGGATTGTCCTTATATTTACCATGCAAAGATTGAATGTAGAGCTAGATAGGTTTATTTTTAGAAAGAATTTATGTTTTTGTACAATAATGGACCCTTACCATTAATAACATACCAGGATGCTGAGAAACTATTAAAATATGGAAATTAATTTTTCCTTGAACTTATTTTCAAAAACATAGGAACTGCATAGACTAATGATGTGCTAGTGGTAAATGAATATCATAATGTTTTTCTTGATTATTTTCCTTGTCTTATACCTCATTGAAATGTTTAATTTATTATTGACTTAGTTCATGATGTTAAACCAATAAAAAAACTCTCATTTGTAATGGCTTAAATTGAACTTTTCGAGTTGATGACGCAATTACCAGAGTTATTAGATAAAGGTTGAATTCGACCTAGTACAACACCACGAGGTGATCCTGTCTTTTTTTAAATTTAATATGGTTTAATGATAATTTTACTTGATTATAGAGACATGAATAACATCTGTATTAAGAAAAATAATACATTTCCTAATATCTAGGATTTGTTTGATCAGCTCTAGGGAGCACAATATTTTTTAATGGTTAACTTCAGGTCAGGGCACCATCAGTTGAATGTAATGGAAGAATACATTCAAAATAATTATTTTTTCACTTGATATGTCCATTATGAATTCGATTTTATGTAATTTGGATTAACTAATTCACCTGTTGTATTCATGGGTATTATGAATAGAATATTCCTTGTATTCATAGATAAGATTGCGGTTTTCATTATTGATGAAATTTTTGTATATTATAAAATTAAAGAGGAGAAATAATTTCATCTATGGGTTATTTTTCAAATCATAAAAGAAAATAAATTAAATGGGAAATTCAGTTATAGTGAATTTTGGTACAAACACATTTCATTCCTTGGTCATATTATTTTTAAATATGACATAACTATTGATCCTATAAAAGGAATGTTTTTGAAGAATGACCAAGACCCATATATATTATAATGTTTCTTAATTTTCTATGTTTAGGATGGTATTACCAATGATTTATTGAAAGTTTTCACGATTGTTTATCACTTAGAAAATATTAACTCGAAATGGAGTTAGCATTAGTAGGAAAAAAAATGTGATGATTGTTTTTAGAAATTGAAAAGATGATTGGAAAATGATCTAGTTTTGGCATTTCCTTCTAGAAATGGGGTATTTTTAATCTCTAGTGATGTATCATTAAAAGGGTATGGTTGTGTCCTAATATAGGATGATCCAGTAATTGCTTATGAATCTCTTCAATTAAATCATAATGTGTTAAATTACCATACAAATGATTTGGCATTACCTACTATTGTTTTTTCCTTAAAAACATTGATTCATGATCTGTATGGAGTGTCCATTTAAAAATATAATAACCAAAAAATATTGATGTATATATTCAGTCAAATAGAATTGAAAATGATGAAGATAAGATTGTTGGAACAAATCATGGATTTTGATTTCATGATTCATTACCATTATGTAAAATCAAATAAGGTGGTCGATGCAATGCGTCAGAAAAATAATACTACATATACCATGTTATGTTTGGAACATAATACTTTGATTAATGATTTTATGAGCTTTAGATTAGAAGTTATCGGTGAAGAAAATTCCCCTATTTTGTTTCAGGATTTAGTGAAGTCCCATCAATTAGAAATAATTAAGAAAGAATTTATAGAAGATAGTGAATTGTTGAAATGGGTAGAATTTTCTTAAAACGTCATGTTTCTTGAATTCAACATCATTAAAATTTTATTTTGACATTTGGGAAGAGATTATGGTTTTTTTATTAATTCTATTTCATGAAATATTTTTTATTTGAAGCTCATTGTTCTATAGTATCAGTTCATCCAAGAAGAACTAAGAAGTATAAGGACCTTAGGGAGTATTATTAGTGGTATGGAATGAAACGAGATATTACTGACTTTATTATGAAGTGGTTGAATTTTTAATAGGTTAATGTTGTGAACTGGATTCCAATCGGGATACTTTAGCCTTTTTAAGTACCAAAGTGGAAATGAGAAAATTTATACATAGATTTTATAGTATTATTACCAAAAACTTCTCCAGGTAACAATGCGATTTGGGTTATTATTGATAGATTGACTAAATATTATCATTTTCATCCAATTTGAGATACAATGTCGCTAGATAAACATTTTCGATTGTATCTTAATGATATAGTTTGGATATATCGGCATTTTCTATATATTGAATCTAGTTGTGATCCCATTTCCGCTTATAAATTTTTAAAATGCCATTAGAAGATGTTGGGTACTGAATTATATTACATTATATATTTTCTTCCAAAATCATATGGGTATGAAAATTGGACAATTCAAACCTTGGAGGATATGAAACATGCTTGTACAATGGATTACTAGTAAAGTTGGGATCAACACCTTTCTTTGGTTGAATTTTCTTATAATAACTGTGTTCATTCCAGTTTACAGTTATCACCATTTAAGTCCTTATATGGTATGTGGGGATTAATTCCATTTTTTTAGATGATTCCAGAGAAAGGAAGATGATGGGACTAGCATTGGTTGATGAGATGGTAGGGAATGTTTGGTATATTCAGAGACACATTAGGACATCTTATAGTGGGAAGAAAAATTATACCAAAAATTGGAGGAAGGATATTTCATTTGAGATAGGTGATCATGTATATATGAAAGCTTCTCTTTTGAAAAGTGTTTTGAATTTGGGATTGAATAAGAGGCTGAGTACATTGTTCATTGGACCCTATGAAATCATAGATAATGTAGGATCTGTTTACAAGAGAGTGTCTTTACCACCATGTTTATCCTAGGTACACAAAGTTTTTCATGTTTCAATGTTATGAAAGTATATGAAAGATCCATCTTAGGATTCGAGTTAAGAAGTAGTTTAGATGGAATAGAGTAACTCTTATTGGGAATAATCAGCGCAGATTCTTGACCATATGGATCAAGTGTTGCGGAATAAGTTGATTCATCAGGTTTAGGTTTTTTGGGAAACCCTTATGGTTGAAGAAGAAATAAAATAATCTAAAAATGTTATGAGGGAGAAATACCCCCACTAATTTGATAAGTAAAAAAAATTAAAATGAAAAAATTATAACAAGGGGGAGGATCTAATGTCCTAGGTAATTATAGAATAATACTTACTCATATCTATTTATATTTATGAATTAGATACAAATTTTACTTTCAAGGGGATTTTATATATGATATAATTTGTAAGATACATAAATGGGTTTCTTTAAGGACTCGTCCTTAAACATTACATAATCTTTAATTAAATGGATAATTCACAATGAGTATCTTTTCAGAATTAGAGTCTTAGATAAATAGGATATAACATTTACATAACAACATGAATAATACATTTAAACAATTCTACTAAGTATCCATTTTTTCATAAAATAAAAAAACTCATGAAAAAAAGAGTCATGTCTAGTTCCATGTTTTAGACAAGATGACTTTTCTATGATCCCATCGTTGACCCTTATTCATCATTATGTCCTGTGAAAAACATTTAAAAAACATGGGATGAGCATAAACTGATATAAAATACGGAATGAAAATATTAGGCCATCAATAAATACAAAACAATGAAACCAAACTTTTTAATAATAACATACCTTATGAAATCATAAGATTTATGAATAACACACAGAAATCACAAACCATAAAGATAACTTGTGGAATCCATATCAAACTAAAATTTTTGCTATCACAGCTACATAGGGAGTCACATTTGGAATACACATCACAATATATTCCCTAAATCTCCTAGGAGAAACATTCACATTTACCTCTGTCATGTTACCCAATGCATTGGAGAGCTGTATCCGGCTCACCCACCCTAGGTTTATCATGGAACAACCTGTATACGTAAACAATTCCCATGTACCATAACATATTCATAACACATAAAATAAACATAATGGAAAGATAACATTTCCACATTCTAATCACAATAAATCATTTAAATATATTTTCATAACAAATCCACTATGAAAACCATATGAAAAACCAAAATACATAAAAGATTATATGGTATTTATTTCCCTTTTAATAATTTTTCATCTTGTTAAGGAAGCTAAAGATCAAATAATACTCGCAGCAGCGAAAAAGGTTGTTGTCACCACATTCGTTAAAAAAGAAACATTATTTTTTTTGTTGTTTAGTAAAACGCCTCATAGGAAAATATTCCCCTTTAATGAAATGAAAAGTCAAAGGTATTTATACACTATATAAAATAATGATTAGAGTAATACAAAATATGACTCAATGAAAGGTGATTGAGACGAAGTCCCTTATAAAGAAGGCATCCATAGATTAAAGATAAATTAATTACATAATTATGTGTGAAAAATATAAATACACCAAATATAAGTGGATATTAAGTGTAATACAATCATATTTTATCCACACAAATTAATTTCACAACATAATAAAGAAGTAGATGTTTAACCCAAAAATGAAATTGGGTTTAGAAGTATTCTTACATAAATTCAACAGCCTCACGACATCACTTTAACATTCAAAAAATAAGTTGATGATAGAAAAAATGTTATCTCATCACTTGGACATACAACTTACCTCAATAATGATATATAAGAACATATCCCAACATAGTAATATTTAAATTAAAATACATAACATAAATAAGTCTTTTTAAAAAGAGGAGGGTGAAAGGATCCCTTACTGATTTGGTAACTTATGAAACACACACCACATGAAAGAAAGATCACACAATGAGATCACACAATGAATATGAAAATAACAATAACTTAATTTATATTATAAAAATAATACAATCTTATATAGAAAATCCACCACACAAAAGGAAATAGTGGCTAAAATAGCATGAATCACACAAGAATAAAAAGTGAGATGAAAACCCCTTACTATGTTGTAATCAATCGAGTTGTATGAAAAAATGTTAATAAAAACAAAATGAATCACAAAATAACATGAATATAAATAGAATCATGATAATATATATCAAATGGTAGTACACAATACACCACATGCAACAAATAAATGGTGAACAATGGAAATATCACAGAATTAAGAGTGAGATAAGAAATCTCTTACCTCGTGTCGAACTTGACTCTTATGTACCTTGTTCTTCCTAAATAATAAACCTAAGTTAATTTATAATTGATTCAAAACCTTTTTAATTTTTATTATGACTTTTATATCACTTATTACCTTGATATAATATTTAGTTAATTAATTGAGTTCATATTGGACATTTTGTTGATGTTCGGAATTTCAGTTAAAAATGAACTAGTTATAATTACAATGTATCAATGTGGTCAAAACTCCATTATCCACAGAATAATATTAATGATTTAGATATCACATATATAATATATACCCAGTGTATATATATATATAATAGTACATATCATTTGGAGATAAGAAACTAAATGTTCCATTAATGGAGATGGTAAGTCGTATGTATGCATGGACACTACTTTCATTTCTATTTAATATTTAATGGAATGAAAACCTAATGATAAATAGGTATATTATGATTACAATATAATATCATATGATATATTTGTTACATAATTTAATTAAATCCATCTTTATGCGTTTCATGTATGTCATGAATGAATCATATCACCTTGAGGGGGCGGCAGTCCACACTTCCTAAAATGAAATTATTTTGTTTACCCAATATGGAAACAATAAAAGGTATTTTATATATGAAAAATACTGAAACCTAAATAACAAATAAACATAATATATATCATATATAAATAAATTTCCATTATAATGGACACCATGAGAGGCGGTAGGAGATAATTGTACAATCATCGTTTCGTGAGGCATTAGTTTTCCATCCACAGAAACAATATGTTCTTTACCCATTAGATGAAGGTGTGTGTAAGTGTAGTTAGAATAGTTCTCATAACATAATCCTAGTATATTGAGGATACTATTGTTTTTATAAAATAAAGGAATAAAAAGAGTTTTGGGTTTTGGGGATGTAAAATAAAACAAAAGAACTTAAGAGAAGACGTTACCTTTAAATTGGGTAACTGCCATTGGTTTGAACCAAAAAGGGTTTTTTGAAGTTCTTTATGCCTAAGGTAAGGATTCTAGGATAAAGAGAGGGATCATGGAAGATTATTGGATCATGGGTTGTTTGATCCAATTTCTTAAATGTGTGTGAAATGGGTAGGAAGTAAGGGCTTTTTATATGGGAGAGGAGGGGCTCTTTAGGAAAGTTTGAAAGATTAATTTTATTATAAACTCCTCCTCCAATGGTCCGAAGGCCTTAATTTTTTTATTGATTTTTGATAATCCACCTTTCACGGGGTGAGTTGGAACCCTTACAAGGCCCATAGGAATAATTATTACATGGCCATATGCCTTAGAGGAATTCATTGCCCGTACGCTTCAGACATTACATTGAACTCAGACTAACTACTTGGAATTGCATCTCCCCAGCATCTTCATCATGAAATCATCTCTCCACATCTGCATGCCTATTTGGCTAGGATTTTTAATGCATGCATAGTATTTTACCGATGGAAGGATCCATACCCTCTCAATCTTACAATCTGTTTATCTTCTGCTATGGTGAAAACCTCTTTCTCCTCCCCCTTATGATGCTTGTTCCTTATAGGTTTTCTAGTTTTCATCTACACTTCAAGTGGCCTGAAGGCCTTGAGGTGGCCCAAAGGCCTTACTGACCTAATGTCTTGGGTGGCCCGAAGGCCTTAAAAGACATGGGGACCAAATCGGTGGCCCGAAGGCCCAAATGTGGGAATATTCCCATATGCTATAGTGCCAAACAGTTCCTGATACAGTTCGTGTTACAGTTCCCGCTACAATTCTTGCTACAGTTCCTTCTACAGTACCTGCTAGAGTACCTTCTACAGTTCTGCACAGTACCTATAACAGTTCTGCATAGTACTTGCTACAGTTCTGCTACTGTTTTTTAAAGTACCTACTACAGAACATGGAAATTATCCTCTGCCTGGATTTGATCCTGGGTCTCTTGGTTGCACATAAAGAGTCCTCACCAACTAGGCTGAGGCTCATGTGCTTTTATTATAAACTCATATTCAGTTTCAAAAGGTCAAATAATCGTTAAAGGCTATGTTAAGATGATTTATGGTCGAAATAAAATAATTCATTTAGAATTTTATAGGTTTTGAATATTTTTTTTAATATTTATAATCTTATTTATTAAAATAATTTATTAATGAGGTAAATATTGGATCATTATTATGTCATAAATAATTTAATTTATATGAATCTCAAATATTATAAAACAAATACCCTGATGTAGGAAATATTTTTAGCTTTTCAAATAATATTTATTGTCTAATAGAAAACTTATATAACCCCATGTAAAAATTGATTTACTAAAAGATATTTGTTTATGTCATTTTTGTCTTTACTTTAAATTAATTAATATAAATTGTCATTATTACTCCCATATAGATCAATGGGTCCCAAATTCGACCCAAGGATGCCCATGTTAAGATATGTATCATCCAATAGGATTAATACACATGTTATGGTAATTTAATATTATTATAATATTATATTTTATCTTTATTTATTATATTTACCCATTAATCATTGTAAATAAAATATTTACTGAACTAAATATTTAAAATGTCTGAAAATAAAAGTTACCAATTTACACAATTTGGACCTTATTATTCCAAATATGTAATCCATATTTTTAAATTCAATATACAGGAGTGGAAAAAATTAATTTAAAATGAATTCTCACTGTCAAAACAAAAAGCGTGTTTTTAAGAAATAATAACTATCAAAAGATTGACACTTGTTTATGCGAATTTCAAAGTGAAATTAATTCCAATGCCCAAAATTGGGTTAACTAGTAATAATATATTCTAATTAAACTATAATATCAATCAAAAAGATAATCATGTTATATAAATAAATTAGAATAAAACACAGTTTTGTATTAAAATACATTATTTTTCACTCTTCTTTAAAAAATGAACATTATCATAAAAGTACCAAAATATTTATCCAAATTAAATTTTGGTGTCCCAATTCTAAATAATAATTTTATTTGGTCAAATAGAACATATAAAAGTGACAAAAACTGGATTCAAATAGTGTTCTCCATTAAAAGGCGGTAAATCGACCTTTTAGTGAATATTATAGTATTTATTCTTAAAATATAATTATTTACTTATTTTAAGAATCTAAATTTTATTGGATAAGTGTAAAAATGTTTATCAAACATGTATAATCATATTTTTGTTATTTCTATTTATTTCTTCCATTATAATGACTAGGCATTAACTACCATTTAAAATAATAATATTATATTATTAATGTGTAACGTAAGATTTTAAAGAAACTTATTGTTGCATACTGGGTACGCTATCAAACATTGAATCCTATTTAAAGTATAATTAATATTTAATTCATAAATATTAATAAATATGAAAGTTTACATATTTTGTATTTACCTTGGATTTCACATCCTTACCCCCTTTTGGGAATTTCATCCTCACAATTTTAAAATTGGGCTGAGAAACATCATTTAATGTCCCACATGGAAAAAAGAGTCAATAAAACTATCACTCTAAAAGAAAAAAAAGGAAACACAAACATTACCTGAGATATCCTATACTAAGATTACGTATAGGACGACATGGATATGGAAGAGAAAAAATCATCATGTTCCTATGAAGAGTGATAGAAAACCTGATTAGGAGAACGATAACCGACAAAATATCAGAGACATGTGATGTGTTATGTGGTCTTTGAAAACCCAGTAGGAAAAGTAAACTGACAACGTTTTTTTTAAAGTTCCTTTTCATAATTGTATGAATTCATTTACTAAATTGAATTAGAAAATAAGAAAATATACTTACATTCAAGTAGAGTTTCATCCTTTAATTAGTTTCTACCGAAACTAATCATTTCTCCAAACAAAGTCTATTAAATAAGACATGGTCACAAAAAAATCAAAAGAATAAACATCTAAAGAATCACATCATCCCCAAAAGAATATCTACATATTTCCATTTCCTTTAGACATCATATAAAACCAAAATGGTTAGAAATAGATCATATAATCCCCAAAAAGGATAATTCGTTATAAAAAGAAATAATACTCTTAATATCCATAATTCAACAAAAGTACCCAATGTTCAAGAAAGACCATTCAATACACAAATTTCCATAAAAATTTTCAAAATAATTCAAACTATGATTTAAACCCAAAACATAGAAGGATTTAATCACATAGTCTTCCACAGTAAATCTTAACATTTAAATCCAAAATCATTGACTACTATTAAAGTCTCATAATGAAGCATAATTAACCAAATCACATATTTTCTATGATAGGTTAATCATTTCCATAAATAACCCAAATCTCTATATGTACACAATAAAAACATATATTCTTCTATAATAAAATTCCACCATTACTCATAAAATGAAATCCCATAGTATTCTATTTTTCATAATCATATAGTGTTTCTACAAAATAGGGAACATATTCCTTTATCAATTAATAACCAAATCATTTTACTATATTAACACTACTACAAATACCCCTTTTATCAGTGCTAAAAATGGCCTTTAACAATGCTATAATAGTCCTATTAACATTGTTGAAGATAAAGGGGGTCCCTTTATCAGCGCTAAACAAAAGAACTGATAAAAGAGGTATTTTATCAGTGTTAAAGAAAAGCACTTTTAAAAGGGTCCTTTATCAGTGCTTTCTTTTTAGCGCTAATAAGATTCCCCTTTTATCAGCACTTTTTTAAAAGTGCTAATAAAAATAAAGAAATTAAAAAAATAAAAAAAAAATCTTTCCAATCTCCGGGGGGATTTTTACAGTGCTTGAGGCCTCCCTTTATCAGCACTTTCTTGCACCTCTAGTGCCCGCACGCACCGCCTCCACCCTTTATCAATGCTATAGCCCACCTTTATTAGTATTAGCCCCTTAAATTCACCCTCGCGCATGCGCCCCTTCCTCCACCCAGATTTGATATCAAGACCTCCCCCATGTGTTCCTGAAGCCTTTTCCACTCCCCTATATTGATTTTTTCTCTTATTTATGATATATCTATTTATTTATATATCTATTTAGTTATATTTATTTTTATAGTAATATATATTTATATTAATATATATATATATACAATTATATTTATATATATAGTTATATTAATATATATATATAGTTATATTAATATATATATATAGTTAAATTAATATATATATTTATATTTATATTAATATAAATATATATTTATATTAATATATATATAGTTATATTAGTATATAGTTAAATAAATATTCATATATTTGTATTTAAAAAAAAAATAGAAATTAGTTATTATTTAGATAAATAAAATATATTTTATATGTAAATATGTTTAATTATTTATTTAAAAAATAAAATTTTTAGGTGTGAATATATAAAAAATATGTACATATAGTTAAATATTTGATTATAAATAGCAATTAATTATAAAAAACGATTAAATTTAAATGAAATTATATCAATATAAATGTTATACCTTGGAATAAATTCATTCCCCACCAAAAAAGGAAATAATACACCCTTAAATGCGGTTGAAAATCTACAAAATGTTAAAAAATTGGGGTACCCTGACTAAAAAACATTGTCTTGTAGGCCTTCTGGGACTTTTTTGGCCTTTAAAAGACCTTGAACATGGTCCTCTAAATTATAGGGGTGTAGATCTAGTCGCATGCTTCGATTTGATATATGGTAGAGCTCAAACGGACACCCAGATCAAAAGTTATGGCCGTTTGAAGTTCGAGTTGCGTTTTCAACATATATTGGGTGTTTTTTTAATTTTTTACTTTTTTTGGGTCTTCAAATTGTTATTAAATGAATATTCCCCTATAATAATTAGAAAATTATTAATTGAAAATATTTTATTACTTTTTTATAAGCCATTTTCATTAAATATCTTATATATTAAGAATATTTAGTGTAAATGTATATATATACTTATCTAAAATATATTTAAAAATTATATATTATATTTATATCAATATAACTATATAACTATATTTATATATTAATATATTATTTTTAATTAATTCTTTTGAATTCGACCCTTTATCAGTGCTAAAAAATACTGATAAAGACACCCCCCTTTATTAGCACTTTTTTGTTAGTGCTCATAAAGGTCACCTTTATCAGCACTTTTCTTAACACTGATAAAGGTACCCCCTTTATCAACACTTTTTTGTTAGTGATGATAAATTTTGGCACCAGTAAACACTATTTTTGTGGTAGTGTAAGGATATCGATTTAATAAATCATAAGTTCCCAAAATCATTTTATTATTGACCGATAAAATCATTTAACTGAAATGAATAGGTCATACTAACTAGGGACTTAATGTACACTTGTGGTAAGCGATAAATACCAATCGCACTTTCATCATGGGTTTGATTCCCAAATCTTTTTCTGACACGACGGGTTGTCAAATGGTCTGCGTGTTGTCCTTTTTCTAAAATTCATAAATAACCCTTACATGTTTAAACCTCAATGGTTATCTTATACCTCTCATTTTCATCACAAATCATTATGATCACTACATATTAATTCTTGATGTCTTATACATATTGTCATTTTTTTCACCACCATATGATAAAATTAAATGATCCCCAGAATAAAGAACAACATTCCTTGATCATGGTGTCCACTTGATTTTATTATCATGTTGTTCTCGTAGGTAGAAGGTCCATGCATTGCAACAATGATTTAGAGATCCTTCAAAATTATTTTCCATCTTCATTCAAATACACCTTGTACAACTTGGGTCATAAGGGTGTTCAAAGAAAAATAGTTTTGTAAAATAATCATGTATGACATAAAATTTGAAAACAACTGATAAAACATGATTTCTATAAAATAGTCAGACCAAATTTGAGTGGAAACATTCAATTAACAGTCCTTTTAAAAAACCATAAGTATGTTCTAGGAGAATATATTGTAAAATAAAATATAAATAGGTTGAGCAAGGGTATCATTCTTTTTCACCATTTTTAAAATCATAATATGCTTCAAAATCTTGTGATAAGGTAAAAAATTTGTGAATACCTTTATAAAATTTACCATTCTTAAAAATATGAGAATATTGTGAAAACAGGGTTTGTTTAAATACAACCCATGATCAACGATGAAAAAAAGGTATAATAGAGGTCTTTTATATCTCAAACAACTACTTTCATGTGAGTTGTATGCTAGAGAAAGTTCCACAATCATCCAAACATGACTTCACAAAAATTATTGCAAGAAAGTCATCAGGAAGATATAAGAATGTCATTTGAGATCCTCCTCCTTACATCTGTAACTAACATTTCTTGATCCAAAAAAAGTTATATAAAAAGGATTTAACTTGAATAATAGACCTAGGGACAAACAATGTGTTTAACGAAGAACTCCTAACCCCTAAAGTTGTCTAAACCGACCTCTGATACCAACTATAAGGACTCATCCTTAAACATTACATAATCTTGAATTAAATAGATAATTCACATTGAGGATCTTTTCAGGTTTAGAGTTTTAGATAATCAGGCCATAACATTTACATAACAACATTAATATTACATGTAGACAATTCTACTCAATATCCATTTTTTCATAAAATAAAAAAACTCTTGAAAATAAGATTCATGTCTAGTTCCATGTTTTAGATAGCATGATTTTTCCATGATCCCATCCATGACCCTTATTCATATTTATTTCATGTGGATAACATTTTGAAAACTAGGTATGATCATAAAAAGATCAGTAAGGGATATACAATATGAAATGAAATTTTTTTTCCCATCAATAAATAAAAAATAAGGAAACACTACTTTTCAATCATAATATACCTCATGAAATCATACGATTTATGAATAACACACAGAAAAATAAATCATAAAGGTAACTTGTGGAATCCATATCAAACATACATTGTATCTATCACAACTACATATGGTGTCAAATTTGAAATACCAATCACAATATATTCCATTAATACCTTAGGAGAAACATTCACGTTTACCTCAGTCACGTTACCCAATGCATTGGAGATCTATCTCGGGCTCACCCACACCTATATTTTCACAGAACCACCTGTATATGTAAACAATGCCCAAGAACCATAACATATTGATAACAAATATAACAAACATAAAGGAAATATAACATTTCCAAATTCTAATCACAATATATCATTAAAATATATTGACATAAAAAATCCATTATCAAAAACATATGCAATACCAAAATACATAAAATATTATATTGTATTTATTTTCCTTTTAAAAACATTTCGTCTTGTTAAGGAAGCTAAAGATCAAATAATACTCGATGTGGCCGAAAAGGTAATTGTCACCGCTTACATTAAAAAGAAACATTATTTTTTTTGTCATTTAGTAAAACACCTCATAAAAAAATATTCCCTTTCAATGAAATGAAAATTCAAAGGTATTTATACACCATATAAAATAAAGTTGATAACAAAACAAAATATGTCTCAATGAAAGGGGATTGAGACGAAGTCCCTTATAAAGAAGGTATTGTTAGATTAAGGATAAATCAATTACATAATTTTGTGTGAAAAATATAAATACACCAAATATAAGTGGATATTAAGTATAAACCAATCATAGTTTATTCACACATATTCATAGCACTACATAATCAAGAAGTATATGTTAAACCCAAAAATTAAAATTGGGTTAAGAAGTTTTCATACAGAAAATCGATAGCCTAATGATGTCACTTTAAAATTCAAGAAATTAGTCGATGAGAGAGAATAGGATATCTCATCACATGGATAAAAAATTTAAATAAACAAGGATATATATGAACATATCCCAACATAATAATACGTAAATTAAAAGATATAACAAAAAGAATCCTTTTTCAAAAGAAGAGGGTGAAAGGTCCCTTACTGGTTTGGTAACTTACAAAACATACACTCTATGAAGGAAAGATCACACAAAGAATATAATATACCAATAAATTAATGTATATTAAACAAAATATTGAATCATGTTGAGTAAATTCACCACACAATAGGAAATAGTGTCTACTATAGCATGAATCTCACGCGAATAAAAAGTGAGATGAAAAACTCTTTCTACGTTGTAATCAATCGAGTCATGTGAAAATGAGTTACTAACCACCAAATAAATCATAGAATAAAATGAATATAAATAGAATCATGATAATATATATCAAATGGTAGTTCACAATAAACCACATGCTATAAATTAGTGGTGAACAATGGAAATCTCATGGAATTAATAGTGAGATAAGAAATCCCTTACCTCGTTTCCAACTTGGCTTGTATGTTCTTTGTTCTTCCTGAATAACAAAAATAAGTTAGTTTTTACATGCTTCATAACCTTTTTAATGTTTATTATTAATTTTATCTCACTCATTACCTTGAAATAACAGTTAGTTAATTATTTTAGTTCATATCAGACATTTTTTCGATGTTCGGAATTTGAGGTAAAAATGAACTTGATATAATTTCAATTTTTCAATGTTGTAAAAACTTAATTATATCCCTAATGATATTAATAATTTAGAAATAATATATATCTAGTGTATATATATATTTATAATAGTAAATAACATGTGGATATTAGAAATTAAATGCACCGTTCATTGAGACGGTAAGCCGTACGTACACATGAACACTACTTTCATTTATATTTAATATTTAATGGAATGAACACATAATGATACATAGGTATATTATAATTTAATTATAATATCATATGATATATATGTTACATAATTTCATTAACTCAATCTTTATACTTTCCATGTATGTCATGAACGAATCATATCACCTGGAGGGGGCGATAGTCCACACTTCCTAAAATGAAATTATCACATTTACCCATTATGGAAACAATAAAGGTATGCTATAAATGAAAAATATAGAAGAATAAATAAAACATAAAAATACTAGATATCATATATAAATATAGTTCCATCATAATATCCACCATGAGAGGCGGTGGTAGTTAATTGAACAATCAATATTTCTTGAGGTGTTAGTTTTCCATCCACAGAACTATTATTTTCTATACCCATTATATGGAGGTGTGTTTATGTTTAGTTAGAATACATCTCATAACAACATAATAGTATATTTAAGATACTGTTGTTGTTATAAAATAAAGGAATAAAAAGAGTGTAAGGGTTTGGGAAGTAAAATAAAACAAAAGAACATAAGAGAAGATGTTACCTTTATATTGGGTAACTCCCTTTGGTTTGAACCAAAAGGGTTTCTTGATGTTCTTTCTGACTAATGTAAGGATTCTAGAATGAGGAGAGGGATCTTGGAATCTTATTGGAGTAGAGATTTTATGATAAAAATGCTTTATAAGTGTAAGAAATGGGTTGGAAATGAGGTCTTTTTATAAGGGAGACGAGAGACTCTTTAGGAACGTTTGAAAAGATTATTTTATTATAAACACATCTTCAGTTTCAAAGGTCAACTAATTGATAAAGTAGAATTTAAGATGAATTATGGTCGAAATAAATTCATCCAATGAGAATTGGGCAGGTTTTGGATATTTTTTTTTTAATATTTATAATCTTATTTATTTAAATCATTTATTAATGAGGTAAATATTTCATCACTATTATGTCAAAAATAATTTAATTCATTTGATATCCAAAAATTATAAAACAAATACCACGATATATGAAATATTTTTATCTTAGAAAATAATATATATAGTCGAAATGATAACTTATATAACCACTTATCAAAATTGATTTACTAAATATATTTTTTATGTCATTTTTGTCTTTACATTAAATTAATTAATATAATGTGTCATTTTTACTATCATGTGGCTCCATGAGGTCCCAAATTTAACCCGAGGATGACGAGGATCAGATATGTTTCATCAAATAGGATTAAGACACATTTTATGGTAATTTAATATTATTATAGTATTATATTTTAACCTTATTTATTATATTTACCCTTTAATCATGGTTAATAAAATATTTGCTGAAGTAAATATTTAAAATGTCTAAAAATAAAAGTTACCTAGTTACACAATCTAGAAATAATGATTCCATATATGAAATAATTTTTTTAATTCAAAATACAGGAGTGGCGGAAATTAATTTAAAATTAATTCCTGCTTTCAAAACAAAAAAGTTTTCTTTTAGTAAATAATAACTATCAAAAGATTGACAATTGTTTATGTCCAATTAAAAAGTGAAATTAACTCCAATGTCAAACATTAGATTAACTAGTTAAAATATTTTATAATTACACTTTATAACCAATTTAAAAGACAATCTAACCATATAAATAAATTATATTAAAACACAGTTTTGAATTAAATTACAGTATTTTTTAATATTAATTAAAAAATGAACATTGTCATAAAAATATCAAAATTTCATAAAAAGTAAATTTTGGTGTCCCAATTCTAAAGAAAAATTTTATTTTGTCAAATAGAATATATAAAAGTGAAAAAACTATATTCAAATAGGCTTCACCATTAAAAAGAAGAAAATCGATCTTTTAGTGAATATTAGAGTGTTTATGCTTAAATTCGAATTCTTTAATTATTTTAATATTATAAATTTTATTAGATAAATGTAAAAACGTTTAACAAACATGTATAATCATATTTTTGTTAGTTATATTTTTTTCCACCATTATAACAACTAGGTGTTAACTACCATTTAAAATAATAATATTATATTATCAGTGTGCAACATAAAATTTCAAAGAAACCCATTCTTGCATATCAAATACGCCATCAAACGTACAATCCCTAGTATTGAAAAATTAATATTTAATTCAGAAACATTAATAAATATGAAAAAATGTCTTGCTCTTTATTTACCTGGGATGTTACAGTTTCTTTGAAATCTTATGTCGCAAACAAGACCCAGATATACCACATTATAATATATTATTATTATTATTAGTTGAAATGGTAGTTATCAACTAGTATTTGTATTAGGAGGAATGAAAAAAATAACTATATTATGGAAATATTTTTTTATCAAGTGTATTTACTTTAATTCAATAAAATATATGGGCAAAAAATAAGAATAAATCCAAATTTAAGCAGAAAAAGTTGTCATATTTTTAAAAAGTAGTTTTCCCTCCTATTGATAGAGAAAGCATTTTAATTATAAATTTTGATAGTTCTAAAATGTTTATATGTGAAATTAGAATTTTTATTTTAAATTGGGACTCAAAACATTCATTGGATAATTTGTTCTTTATTTTTCTAATAATTTTCATTTTTTAATGAATAGTGAAATATGATACCTTTTAATTTCAAAGTGATTTTTAAATTGATTTATTTATATAAATAGGTTATAATTTTAAATGGTCATAAATTATAATTAAAAAATTATAATTTAATCCAATATAGGTAATCGGATTCAATTAAAAGTTATATTCAATAAAAAAACATTGTGAACTTTTGAACATTTTTACATCAAAAAAATATTTTCTCAATCCCTCAACATGATTAGCTTTAAATAAATTTAACCACATCTATGAATTGAATTTTAAAAAAAAATAATACGCATTTTTCAAATTATTATTACAAATATGGTATAATGGGATCATAATACTTTTTGTGTAAATTGTAACTTTATTATATTATTTACCACAGTTAAAGATAAATAGGGTAGGTAAATATAAAATTAATATTATAATATTATAAAATTACACTAACACTTATCCAAATCTTATTGGATGAGTTATTGATGACCATGACCATCATTGGGTGGATATTGTGACCTTTTATGGCCAATTGAGTGTGATTATGACATTTATAACTTTTACATTCAATTAAAGGAAAATTTGTAATAAATATGTTTCTCCGTACTAAAACTATTTTATTATGAGGTTATATATGTGATATGTTATAGAATAAATATTTCAAATATATAAAAAAATATTGCCTACATAATGGTAAATTTTTTATTAAATAAATAATAAAATTAAATAGTGTCATAATAATGATGTAGTAATTGATTTATTAAATAATGACTCAAATTAATGATATTAATAATATTAAAATAAATATAATTTGAAATATTAGATTCCATACATGAATATTTAGGATTGATATGAAAATTTATGATTAAGTTAATGTATTTGTTTTTGAATTAATCATGTTGTTATGATTTTTAAAAAAAGGCACGTAATGAATATTATGAAACTTGACATAATTCAATACATAAATTGTAAAATCTCTAATTAAATGTTAGAAAAATTATAGAAATACAATATTATATAAAAAATATTATATAACACCAAAAAATTTATCAATGACACATTCATTGGTTCTTTCTCAAGAGTTGGTAATTACATTAACTCTCAATGTGTAAATTTATTGATGAAGCGTTATGAGATAAAAAGGTAAAAAATATTATGATTAAAAAGTATATAAAACATGTATAATTTTCATTGGATATTTCAAACTCCCTTAGAATATATTTTAATGAAATCAACTTTTACCCATTGGGAATCCAAATTGAATTTATTTTAGTATAATAATTTTAATATTTCTAGGGTTTCCCCTCCACATTCCTATATAAAGGAACCCCTTCATGTTTATTACTAACACTACAAAACCATTTTTCTCAACCACGATCTACCCAACTCCATTCCATGAATCACTACCTACATTCTTGAGGGATTATTTTTGGAATAACACCATTTTTAGTGGTTCTAAGTTGTTAATTAAAATGATCTTCTAAAAGAATGGTAATGTTTTTAATTAAGCGGTTATATTTTATTTCTTCTTCTAATTTCATTAAAGCTCTATCATCCTTGAAAAACTAAAAACTCCTGAATAATCTATATAATTATTTGTTATTGTGATAATATGATCACACAAATATGTCTCTATTTTAATCAATGTGGAAATGAACATTTCGTACGTGTCTACGGTGGACAAGGGCTTCATGAACTGATATAGTTTTTTTCATTACCCTTTAACAAGGCATGTTATAATGATGGAATTAATATTTTTATATTTTTTTCATCACATAATTATCAGTATAAGACAATAATCTATCAATTAAGTTCTTACTTTCCATGAACATAAAATTAAAAGTTCATTCATTCTTATGTGTGAACTATCACCTCCACGAATTAATTTAAATCGTTTTTATTCACCACATAACTAGTATGATATATATATAAGTGAATTTAAATGAATATTATGATTTTAATTATATTATGATCATTATGAAAATATAAAATAATAATTTTCTTTTTTACATTATGATCAATGAAAAATGGAAACGTCACTCATGTGTATGTATGGCCTACCCTCTCCCCGATAACGTTTTTCATTTTTTATATGATAAATATATAGTTTTCTTCCAATGTTTAATTTATGTATTAATGTTTTTATGATGTAAAAAATATTTTTATAGGGATAATGGACATATAAACACATGGATTATTGAAATCAATCCATGTTCATTATCAACTCAAGTACAAAATATCAAAAAAATGGCTAATATGAACATAAATATTTTTGTAATTCTTATAACATGGAATTAAGTGATATAAAGGGAATAATAAACTTCAAAAATGTTCTGATGCAAGTATAAATTAACCTATGTTTATTACTAAATATGATAATTATTTTACGATACAAGATGGACTAGAGGAATGGGTATTCGTCTCTATGTCCTTTCATTGAGGAATATTTCGATAATATACACCACATTATTTTATACGATGTACAATTAACCCCTTCAACTTTTAATTTTATTCAAATTTTTTCAAAAAGAATATTTTTCTATGATATGTTAGACTAAATTAAAAAGTAAATGTTTTTTAACTTACGCGATGAAAATGAGTTTTCTCCACCATTGCCATTATTTTATTTTTTGATTTCTCTATAAGCCTTAATTTTTTTTAAAAAGAAAATAAGTACCATATTCCATTTTCATGTATTTCTGTATTGAAAATTGTTTCAAGGAGGGATTTATTATATCAACATCATGAAATTATATCTTGTGATTGAAATGTCAAACTGTTATTTTTCTTTATTATTAGTAATGTGTTATGATTATGTTATGGTTTTTGGTAATTCCATAAGTAGATGGGTGGTTCCATGATAAACTAAGGGTGTGTGAGCCTTTTATATCTCTCCAATTATTTGGGTAATGATATGGAGTGTAATGATAAATTTTATCTTAAGATATTTGTTGAATATACCATAATGGTTATTCCAAACAATACCATGAAGGTTACTCCCTATGTAGTTGTTAAAGCTACAATGTAAGTATGATATGAATTCCACATGAGACCTTTATTATTTATGACTTCTAATAAGATATTTAGGAATCTTATGTATTCATGAGCTATGTTAAATTACATTTTTGTTTATTTTTGAAAATTAAGATTTTTTTAAAATGATTTCACGAGTTTAAAATAATAAAAAACAGATTAATTATTTATTTATTTCCCTAACTCAGCTTTTTTTTGTCATCCCGTGTTTTTGAAATGTTTCCCTTAGGGTATAAGGCTTGTTAAGACTGAAAGGTAACTTTATATTTCAATAAAAACTTTGATGAAAAGTGAGTAATATAAAAAGTACAAACACAAAAACTAAACACAAAAGGAAGTTAAAGAGACGTCAAAGATGTGGCTCCAAATATTGTAGTCATCTAATCTAAATAAAACCCAATGCCACATAGTCACATGGAAATAAAAGTCCACTTGTAGAAGAGAATCAATCGAATCTGCCATTATGTTCGATGTTTTTATATATTACTCCATAAAAATATTCCCTTCATTGAAACCTCGCATTAGAATGTGATCATGATTGTCAATCTACTCCCTTTATTTCTCATTAATGATGACTTGAATCACTATCTTGTACAACTTATTGAAAACCACTTCTACAAATATAGAGAATTTTTCACGAATTTACATTGAATTGAGGATAAGTTACAAATATTTCTTGATCTGATATTTTATTTTTTATACCACCTTATTTGATCTTCCATCAAACTCTTTAGGTTCCTGCACCTCATCTCCATCCTCTGGTTCATTTCTAACCTCAATCTAAATCTTCATTCTTCTTTCCTAAACTCAACTCACATATTTAGAAACTGATGATTCCACCAATTTAGTTTTTGTCATATTAATCATTTCCTTTCTTAGATATATGGTGAAAACTGTTTTTGGGGTGCTTGAGTAATCATTGCGGGGTATTGTTTTCCACCTTATGGACCGGGAAATTCCCACCCTTTATTTTCTATTGTTTTCATTTCCTCGATAAAGTTCCAACCATGGAATCCTGATCATTATTAGAATTGGTCTGTGAATCCTCTTATTTATCACTTGGTTCATCCTCTTCTAAATTAAATTCATCATTATATTTTCATTTATATATTGAGATAAGGATTTTACATCTATTGGGATCCATATTTTCTTTTTCGACTTCATTTAGAGTCACGAATAAATTTTGGATTATTAGTGGTGTTGGTGATTTTCACTAAGTTGGCATCCCATTACTTTGGGGCATAAAATATATTAATAAAAACATTGTTAAACATATCTTTAAGAACCCTTATTTTATTTAGGATTCCTTCATGACTGTGGGATGAGATCTGTTCGACCTACTTCACTTGTACCATAACATTGGCCATAATTTCATCTTCATATGAAGGGATACTCATGGAGCCCAGACATCTCGAGGCTGACATGGAAGTATCCAGATCCATAAATAACCTGAAAAAACACTATAGAAATCAATGATATGCATTAATCACAAATATAGTCATCATAATCCAATGGCCTCTTTTGTCTTCCCCATTGATTTTTTTTGAGAATACCCTTACCTACCTCACATAAATATCCTATCATAAATTTTTCATTATTTCTTCCTTAGTTATCCACTTATCACCATGTTTTTGATATTAAATAAAGTACGGATGTGTAAATAAAATTCTTATCTATTTAATTATATCTGTTTGGCATAAAATATCATATTCTTCACGTTATTATGACCAAATTTCTACTGATAAATTCTAATTCATGTTATATAAGGATGGAATGAAATTTCAATAATAATTTACATACAAATTACACAACCCCTGGACTATTTGAGCTATGTAATAATAGAAAACAACAATGATTATCCTCGAAACAATTTTTTTCTCAGAAAAAATTCAACATCAAATTCCAAATCACATTTCTCTTTTATGTGTTCTTTAAATAATATTTTCATTAAATTTATAACCTAAAATTCTCTCAACAAACACGTCAAATATATTTTCAAAAATAAAAGTATATTCCAAATACATATCAACTTATATCATTACTAACATTAAAAAATAGTAATCGGATTTTATATATCCAACAGAGGATTCTGATTGTGTCATTACAATACATAATTCTCATACAATAAGAAGTTATATATATATTTATAGATTCTTTTGAAACAATATCATGTAAAAGCTTTATTTCATGTCATATCCCAATCCAGGGATTAAAAATATCATTTTTCATCATGTTTGGACATCTTTAGAATGTAATACAAGAACATATTGTCTAATAAAACATTAAAATGTTTCATGAAAACAATATTCAAATTACTCTATGATGAGAAACTCATTATTTTAATATTTATATATCATACATGCTCTACCATTCTTATATCACCTTTAATTAAATGCATGGAAATAAAAAACCTAATGATATTTGAATAAGTTAGACCCTTAATTTCATTTAAATGAAATAATTAGGGATGATATTTATTTATAAACCTAAAAATACTTTCTTCACAACTCTAGTTTGATGAATAAATTTTACAACTTCTCTATTTGTTTTATAAACATTAAACTCCTTAGTGATCATGGATTATTTAACCTAACATGAAATTAAACCTTCTGTGGAATAGTATTTTCCACATTAACTAGTAATTCACATTAATTTTATTAGGTTTTCCCAAGATACATTATTATTTTCAATTTGCATGGAAAATAAATATGTATTATTTTATACGATGTCTAACCAACTAATATATTCCACATGGATTTAATGACGATATTACACAATTTTTCATCAATTCCTTCTAAACTTTTAGGCATTTAATGTGTCTATAAAAGTTTTTTCCTGTTAACTATCAACTTTTACATAGTTACTAATAATAATAAATCAATTTAATCTTATTTTTCTTCCATTATAACTATTATTCATTTATATCTTCCACCAACCAAACAAGTTAATTATTTATTCTATTGATTTAATTCCATATTTATACCATAAATTATTATGATAATAGAAATTTTGAATACATATATGATGCGAATTGTTTTTCTAATAATAGTATGATTCCCTCTTTATTATAGTTATATCCATATCATTGTTTTCATGGGTGAAGATTTCTCAGTCCTATTTTTTTTTATTGAACAAATATTTCATTCTTTATGTAAATCATGTGTGATATTTATAATAGGAAACTCATAATCAATGTGAGTAATTTTATATATAATACCAAAAAACATTGAAATTATATTATCCTTATAGTGAAAATATTCTTCTCTTTCTTTATAATTTTCATCAATTTTTCATCAATCCCCCTTAATGTACTCTATATTTTATCTCTATAAATTGGAAGACTGTATAAATATTTAGTGGAAATAAAAAATCCCTTTGGAAACAATACAAAAATCTAAAAAAATAACATTATTGTTCATTTTTTGGAAATATAGTTAGCCTTAACACCTTCTTCTTGTTAACCGAACGACCATTATTTTGATATATTTTTAGGGAAGATGAATTACATATAGTTATCTCATAAAAAAAGCAGAATTATTATTTATATCAAATATATTATTCACTGATACATTTATAGGATTAAATTTTCAAAAAAACACTAATATATTAAATAATTGTATAATTAATATACATTTTAGGATTCTAGGCCACCACTTTCATTGATATTCTAGTGGACAGACCATTTAATGTTCTAAAGCCCATATTTCCAAAAATATTAGATTTTTGGAAGAAGAATTTTTTAAAAACACCAATGTTATCATATGATTTTTTATGTATATGAATATTTCACTTTTCTAATTTAAAAACATTTCAAATTTGGATATAAACAAATACAATTTATATTCTTATTATTCTTTAAATATTGTTGGGATTTCCTATTATCTTAATTTTTTGTTATTTTCATCCCTATCTTATTATAATGATTTTTATACACCATTGAAATTTTTTATTCAATATTATTTATCACTTTTAGTTTTATTTTAGTTGAGAATATTTGAAATTCTAATAGGTGTTGTTTATTTCATTGAATACATGAATGTATTCTTCATGTATCATTCTCAGTCATCAATTCACATAAAAATCAATTAAACATATTAATTATAGGTTACATAGATTTTGTTAAATTATAATTAATATTTTTTATTTGGTTCAATATGTTGTCTGAATACACTAGCTTTTAAATTTATTTTCTTTTTTGATCATGTAGTCCCTTGATAAACCAGTATATAGAATCTATAAATTAATTAAAATATAATAAAAAATATTAACATCAAAGTATAGTTATAGATTTTTTAATTGAAACATTCTCACTATAAATTTTTATAGTTATAAATTTATTCTTTTAGAAGATAATTATTTTTAGATGTAACATATGATCTACCACTACATAAATATGGTTAATTAAAAATAAAAAAAACTGGATGCTAACTAAAACATTGATTAAATTCAATTAGTGTCTTCCCATATTTTATCATTGAAAACTTTATAATTTTTTTCATCCTTATTATTATAATTATTATCAAGTTTGAGGAATCATTCATGTTAGTATTGTTCAATTTGGGAGGACTATTTTCCGTATATAAAAATTTTAAATCATAATATATATTTTTTATTTATTTGATAAATAATAATGTAAAAGAAAATATTTATATTTCATGGGAACTTGTATTATATATGGTAATAATTATTGTAAATAGTGGGTTATTTGACGACTCTGGGGGGGGGGTGAATCAAAGAGATAATTTTTATTGAATTATACAAACTTCGAATTTAACATCTTAATATTTAATCAACTGTGTATGTTAGGATTTATGGATCTTCTTATAATTTCCTAGCACATAATACAACATGAAATTTATTATAGAAACTAGAGATTTTGTATCATAATATATTTTAAAAGGTTTTATCCAAATGTAGTTATCTAGTTCTTAATGTTTTGAAGTCTACTATGACATTTAGCTTAGAATGAATCAATTAAGATCATTATAAAATATCGAGAAGGTTTCATAAATATCTATAAAAATTGATGGTATTGGAATACATAATCTTTGACCCATTTAATGGTTTAATCACTGACTAGTGTTGTCTCATAATAATATCCACCTTTTGACAGACCTATACTACCTCAACTAGTAAGGTTAAAATAATCCATGATTCATGAATTCTTCTATAATAATCCTTAAAACTTTTGAAATAGATCTCTAATATATTCCCAGAAGAAACTAAATCAACTAATGATACCATTTTTATCAATAAGAGTTCTTCGACCACTAATACAAAAATACCAATATAACCAATCACGTGGGAATTATTTTCATTTATTAATCATTGATAATGATTAATTAACATATTGAGTATGGCACTAAAGGCATTTATTTTTATTAAATATACATTCATATTAATTTTCTTCTTCAACTGCTATAATATAGGGATATCGTATGATAAAACTTTACACTTATTTCCCTAAAACAATTTTTATCTACTTCTATTATCGATAAGATGGTATTGAATAGTAATACATTTGCTTCTTCAATACGATTATTATTCAAATTCTACTCTTCAACTTCTTTGAATCATGGTGGATGACCAATGAAATATCACCATCTTCTCACTCTTTCTTGGATACTCAGCTTCTTTATTAGGACAAAAATATTTTATCAAATATCAATTCTCATACAATTATAATAAAACTATGTAGCTTTAGGATATAGTATTAGATAACTTTTTTTAAATCCCAATCTTAATAAAATCAACATATATTTATATATTATTTGACAACAATTATTATTTTTATATAAAATCTATTATAATCATCACATTATATTATCAAAAGAATTACGACTTCAATTTTAAATATATAGTAAACTTGTTATCATATTCCCATGATTTTATATTTGATATATATCCTTTTAGTATTCAATAAGAATTTTAGAATAGAAATAAAAATGAACAAATTTAAGTCTTTCACAATCAATATCACTAATGTTTATTACTCCTCACAGTATTAATAATCTTTTTTGTCTCATATTCTATAAATATATACATGCATGTGATCCATATTGGTAGTAATTTTAATTTTATGGAATACTATTTCCACATTAAAAAACTAATCAAATCATGTGGTTGACTTTATTAATCTCCATGCCTTTCTTGGTTACACCATGACACTCTTTGTAGGAAAAAATCTTTCATTAGTGGAAAAATTGTTCTTCATTTAATAGATATAATATATTTTCCTATAATTATTTCTATTAAAAAAATATTTATAATCATGTGTTTAATATTAATATATTATCAAAAAAATTTAATGTAGTAATTTTTCATTGTCATGGGATGATATTCACAAATAACTAACTGAAATATATTATATATTAAACATAATATATTACATAAAATCTTGCCACTAATTTTTTTAATATTTTTTAAAGATTTTAATTGCATATATATTCTATAAATTATCAATAAATAATTAAACATAATTACTAAAGTATTATATATCTCAATGTTATCTTATATTTCTCACATTTTAGCATGCCTCAAAATCTTATGTATGAAGGTACATATTTTTAAATTATATAACCTTATGTAACCCTTAATGGGTGACCATACATATTGTATTGTGAATCTATACTTTAATAAATTACATTAACTTTATAATATATCATAAATTTTTATTTATTTATATTAGATATCATAATGAAAATTAATATTTTTTAAATTTATAAATTTGGGATTCTCTTACATTCAAAATGTATTTTTCATAGTTATCAGCATAATTTTTACCTTTTATTTATTTCAATATAATCCACATAATGTATGTTATTTATGATCCAAAAACATATTACTAGTTACTATTAATAAATATAATTGTCATATTTTTAATGAACTATAAAATGTCTTATGTTTCATTAAAATAACTTATACATTAATGTAAGATATTTTTATTTTATAATTTATGTATACTAAATTACATATATTATGAATTCAATTGTCTTAGTTTTAAGGAAACCATAGATACTATATATAATATTTTTAGTTTTATATCGAAAACTATCTTGGACATCAAATTCATTAGCTTCATATCATAGTGATTTTTAAGGATGGAAAATAGACTACAAATATAATTCTATGAACATCATTGAACCAATTTTAGGTATCCCAAATCACTAAAAACATCTCAAAACAACAAAATTATCTTTAAGGTGACTAAAAAAATAAATTTCATTTCATTTCCAATGACTTGTAGTATATGTTTACTCGAATTTGAGATCATCAATAGATCCCCAATGCCTCATAAATTCAAGAAATAAACACAAAATTCTCCAATAATTTACTAAAATGAAATTCTTGAGAAAATATAAAATATACTATACATAATATACGATGGTTATATTCTTACTCATACTTCTAGCATTATTCTTCCCCACACGTCCATCTCTCTCAACTTTTTTGACCACTCTACTAAGATTTATCTTAAATTCCATAAAATGTATTTGTTAAATCTTGCATACTTCCATATGTACAATCATCATAATTATAGTATTAATTCCCAAACCAATACAATTCCCCTCCAAATCTCATTTGGAATCAAAGCAATTAATATATATCAACGTATATAATGTCCAATAACTATAATAGATATGATCCATAGGTACTCCATGATGTTTACACAGTTAAACCTTTTCAATCCTTGGTATATTTATCTATCACCCAACACATATTGATAACACGCTCAGTCATGGATTACAAGTAAAATCATCTTAATCCATTGTGATATTTATTGATTTTGATGAAAAATATAGAGATCCCCTAAATGTTGTTTAGATTTTTGTGAAAAGGACTTTTTGATGTATATTAATGAGGTATTATACATAGTGTAATACAAATTTTTGTTTATAATTTATTATCATTACTATTTAGGAATATATCAAAATGGATCTTAAGATATCATATCACAAATTATTGAATATTTAATAATTTGAGTTAAAATAAAAAAAATTTCGTGGTGTTTTTGTAAAATTTATAGATTGATAATGATATTACATAAATTCAAAAATATATATGATATATACAAGACATTTTGATTCATTGTTGATCATGTGGTGATCTACGACTAGAATGGTTCCAAATTCCTATCACATGATCTGATTCTATGTCGAAGGGTATTCCATTGGTGTGAATTTCACTCATTTATATAGGGATACCTTAGAACCACAATCTAGTTCATAATATTGTATGCTAATGTTATTTATTAAAAATGTGTTTTATATTTTTTCTATAACAATGGAATCCTTGGATTAAGATGGAAAAAATGATTATTGTTAAAGATTGATTTTTCTTCCATATAAAATATAATTGATTAAATTCTGTTAATTTAATATAATTAATATGATTAGTGTTAATTCAAGGATACAATTTGTTATTAAAGTAATTAATTTACTCCTAAATTATGACCATATAACCACATGTGAGGAAATTATCAATGACTAT
Source organism: Viscum album (assembly GCA_963277665.1). Classification (NCBI taxonomy): domain Eukaryota; kingdom Viridiplantae; phylum Streptophyta; class Magnoliopsida; order Santalales; family Viscaceae; genus Viscum; species Viscum album. The sequence continues at coordinate 1,783,454,624 of OY728150.1, forward strand.
CCCCACATCTTAATAGAAAATACCCATTTCAATGATATGTGATCCTTATGATAAAATATATAATTTTAATTTTTCCTAGAATATCACTTCTTAATTCCCTTTTATAACATGATATATACTAGTTTACCATAGGAGAGATGAAGGATGTGAACCTTTCATTTGGGGAATTAGTTGATCCATGGATATACCATAGAAGAGAAATCCATTTAGTCAATCAAAAGGGTTAATCATCAAACTGATATGGTTGATGATTTTTTGTAAGATTTTTTTTTAATTTTTGTTTACTTAATTTATTTTCTAAACGGTTTTAGTTGTTCCATGAATATTATATTTTTCTAACAAATTTACTTATATTTTGTACAAATATATGAAATCATTGTTCCATTAATATAAACCCCTTTATCCTAGTAGAACATTCAATCTCAAAAATGGTGATATAATATGGAAATAAATGATTTTAATGTGTATTTATTTTTTCTTATCAATTTATTAATTTATTAATTTAGTATTTTTTTTAATTCTATTTGGTTGTGTATAACATTTATTTTCTGTATCATAATTTTTTACAATGATTCAATAACCATGATTTTAGTCTGTACATTTCTATCATTTATAAAAATTATACATGGAACACCAAATGGTTAACATATAATATGTGTATTTTGAAAATGTATTATTTATATAATTGTTACGCAATTTTTTTGGATTAATATTGTATTGAATTATTATAATAATTTTATAATTTATATGATTCACTAATAGGATACTTCAACCCTTAGACCTAGTAGTCATCCATTAGATATTAGGGGAACTCCTTCTGGTTAGTGATGACCTAATTTGGGTAATTCAAAGGTATCACGATGAAGGAAAATATATGTGATATTCTAGATATAATTACGATTTTCCTGGATTTTATTTTCTATATAGAAGATGTGATTCTATGACTTATAAGGTAAACAATGGTATTGTCTAGTAAATATGGATATGCTAAAAACTTTATTTAAAATGATATTAATATGTTCATTCATTGCACTAAATGTATATGAGTGTTTTTGAATTAATAACCATGAGATTTTATATTTGAAACATTAAAGGAGAAATATGAATCAACTAAGAGTCAGGTCCATCATTTTCTCATTAATGTTATATTTTCTAGTACATAAGATGTTTGAATTAATCATATTATTTCTTTATGAGTTATGATAATTAATTAACCTTAAGACTATAATAAGTTGATATGTGTTTTCATAAATACATTTCTTGGGGATATGTAATATATTTGAATTAATCACATGTATACTTATATTGGTATTGATTATATGTTATTTATTTAGTGATGTATTGTATTAAATTTTTTAACCATATTCCTGATTATATTTTATTTATTCCTTAAATTTTTATATAAAATATGTGTTTTGATACATACTTATCTATTAAAAAAGATTTAGTGTTTTCATTATTTCCTTGTACAATTTTTAACCATCTTTTTTATATAAAAAGTTGAAATTTTGAAATGTGTTTTCCATATAGAAATGATTATGATCTTTTAAAATAAGCCTTAATTTTTTTTCTTAAATTTTATTTATATATATATATATGTGGATTTTTTGGACATTAGACTATTTTAATAAATTTATTTGACATGAAAAATTTATAAATGAATTCAATTTTTTTATTAAAAAATTTGTGTAGTTAATGTATTTTCAAAATTGGAAATTCATTGGAATGGAAGATATAGGTATTCAATATGTGAGTCTTATGATTGGGAGAATAAAATGGATAAAATTTACGTATTATCAGTTTATATGGAATTTTTGGTTTCTAAGAATATATTTTTGAATTAGAATCTTCTCATATTCAATGGATTGTTTTATTTTTAGATTATTTTATCAGAACATAAGTTATAGGTTTAGTATACACAGTTGTTTTGAACTAAGAATTGGTGTCATAAATATGTTGGTATATTTAGATTAATAATTAGTTGTTATTTTAGGGATTGAAAATATTATGATGGAGGGTTTAAGTGACCCATGTATTTGGAAATTAATTAAAGGATTTATTTTGAAAATTTACTATGCTGAAAACATGAAAAAATTGAAAATATTATTTTATATGAGGATAGGGATCTTTAATGTGGGGTTTATGATAATTGTTTTATCTTAGGTAGGTAATTATATTTTTATTCTTTTGGGAAAATAATGTTCTTTGTTAGGTATTTATAAATAATAGTAGAGTGGTAATTGTAATATACCTAACACCAACGAAAGGAGACCAGAGAGTTTTTTCATCTAATCAGTGTGTATGACTGCATTGAACATCTATTGCAATGAAAATAATCTTCAACTAGACCTGTAATAAGTAATTGGAGTACTGATGTGGGGATGTTAGGATTTTTGTGGATTAAAAGTTTTTTAGATAAATGGTTTATTGGAATATTCACCATAATTTTAATAGACCCTTTTATGTGTCCCCTCAACCTTATACACTTTATGCACGTCGAAGAACCCATATATGATAATTAAATAGATAAATTTTCTCCATCATCTTACTATATTTATGTATTGTTTATATGTTGTTTTTCATTTTAGACATCAAGGTAATCCTCATATGTCCTTTTGATCATTTTTTCTCAATTTACAATTATGTAGAATTATGGATTATATTTGATAATTTCTTTAAGGCCTGGGGAAATCACCATATAACATAGGTTTTATTTACATATCTATTAATAAATGATTATATTTATTTATTTAATTCTACAGGTTGATATTTTTATCCTAGGAAGAAGATGTTTTATTTAAACTAGGAATTTATTTATTATATATTGAAGTGATCCTAATAGTATGTCAGATTAAATGGGAATTTTGACTATTTTATTATTACATGTATTTTAAGCATTTTTATGGTATTTTATTTTATTTTATTTATTATTTTTTAATACATATTTATTTATAGGAATTACATCCATATTTAATGAGGTGTGATGAATTTTTATTGATTAGTAGTAATTAGATTATGTTTAGGTAATTACTGAATAGTTTCAAATTATGATACCAACCATGAATGGGTTTTAAGGGTACACATGGGATATTAATGGAACATTATTTCAAAAATAATAAATTATAATAATGAATGGATTATTTCAATAAATACTCTGATATATCAAGTAATATTGTTTTCAATATAATTTTATATTGGCATGTATAAATATTTATTTTCATCATTTCTTTCATTAATGTTTGATCTATACAAACATAGATTTTAAATAATAATCAACATGATTCATTGATGACCATTCTATAATATAAATATTAAATATTTTTGTGATATGTAATGTTTAATGATAATATATTCTATTATGAAATTTAATAATTTTAATTGTATTGGTTTCCTTTTATATCTTATCATGATATTTTATATCTGGTTAATGTGTGAAATAACATGGTTTACAACACTTAACATTTTTATATAGGATATTAGGTATATGATTTTCTATATAAATTCTACTAATAATTTTCACTCATTTTTTTTTATATTTTCCATGATGTATATTTTCCTCAGTATCAGGTCCCAAAATATTAACAAATTTAAAACCAAAACTCAAAATATATATACATAATTTTTAGCATAATAAAAAATAAATAAGAAAAATAATAAAAAATATTATTTTTATTTCATCAACATAGAAAATTATATATAAAATAATGATATATTATATATGAGTGAAAGATGTATTATATATTCCAAATATCAATTTACTTTTTAGTGACCTTATTTTATTGAAATATCACAACCACAAATAAGAATATTAAAATAATTTAGAATATTAGAAATAAAATTTTAATTTTTTTAAATAAATTATTTAAAATATTGATGAAATATTGAATGATTTAAATTTTAATGGAAAAGAATGAATTTATAATAATTATTTGACAATTGGTAAATGATTATTGTAGGGATAATTGTTCATTTAAATGGTAACATATCTATGAAGAGTACTTAAATTCTAAATATCAAATATGTTAAATGAATAAATAAGTCTATATAAATATTAGAATCTCAATATATTATTTCTTAAATAATGTATCCAAAATTATATTTAATATTTAATTTTTCATAAAGTATATTTTATGATATCTTATCAATTAAAAAAATTTATATTAATATTAATTTATTAGAAATAAATAATTTAGAAGTTCATTTTCATTGATGTATATTTAATAATTAGGTACCAATTATATGGTAATTAATAAATAATAAAAATAGAAATGTAATATCTCATTTCAAACGATGTATTGTTAATGTTATATAATTTTTAGATATAATATAAATTAATAAAATTATTTTTTTTGGGTTTATCTCATAAAAGTATCTTAATAATTTTGTTGTTATTTTTTAGGATTTTGTTTTCTAGTTAATCGTTAAAGTGATAGTTTATTTGAATATTATATGTTTTATTAAAAATTATGATGTAAAAATAACTAAATAGGTGATTAAATTAATTTCCTAGATTAAAATTTATTTATGGAGTAATAAATATAATTTTAAAACTATAATTATATTTTAAAAAACTAAAAAAAAATTCAACAACCGAGAATAATATAATTCAAAAAAAGATATAATGGATTTTTTAAATTATGTAAAATATTTCCAACAGGGAATTTAGTTATGGGTGAATTTAAATATAGGTAAATATATACTTTTTAATTAGAATAATAAAACTCTTAAGAATCTACTTTTTTAGCAGTCTCTATCATAAATAATTAAGTATTAAATATTGAATTCAATGGTACCCCTCCCCCAAAGCTATATAAACATACCTCCTACACCCCTTTACCCTCAAATAAAAAACATCTTCCTTTTAAAAAATTATACCTTGATACTTATATATAATATCATAATTAAATTTTTAAGCCTCGTGATAGTTAAAACTCTCTCCTTTGATGGATCTATACTAAAATAAAATGAGTGAACTCAATGGGAAATGTAAGACTTTCAAGACACATGAAATATTATTCCATTTATCCAATTAACCATTTCATAATATAATTAAATATAAAAAAATACCTTAAAATTATGATTTTTAATAACCTAAATTTGTATAATATTTTAATATATATTAGCTTTTCTACTTTTTAAATTAATATAAACCAACATTTACCATTGTAGTTTTTTATGTCTATGTGAACAGTAATGATAAAGTTTCAATAATTATTTAAATAGAAATTCTGAAAAATATATTTCATTATTGAATACGACATTAATATTAAATTAATATCATATCATTAAACCTAGAAAAGTGAATTAGTAATAATATAAATTATATTAAATGTAAAAAATTATTGTAAATTTTACAATCTAAAATAAGTATACCAAATATGATTATTTTTAAGGTCAAAATATACTAAACTATTTGTCTCAGATAATTATGAAATGTCTTGAATTGTAAAATATGAAACAAAAATTGATTATGAATCCCTTATTGATTGACAATTGATCATTTCCATTTCATTATTTTTTTTGAATCATGAACCCTAATATCTCAAAATGAATTTCATAAAATTTATTGATTTAATAAATGAATAAAATTGATAAATAATATATTATATATTAGAAAAAAAATATGAAAAGGTTATGGAAAAAAGTATGTAATAAAGGTAACACGATTATTCAGGATGATAGTTGGGCATCTGAAGAATGTAACGACTCATGGAAAGGAGTTTCTTCACATCATTATCATCATTAATGTTATGAAATATATAACTATATATATCTATAATTTTCTATTTATATATTTGATTTATGTGTTTTTGTTAAATATTAATATTTATTATTTATAAAATTCTATTCCCCCTAACAAATGTTTTGGAAATATGAATGTCTCTATCATTCCCATGATATAATTTGTATAAAATTAATCCTAACAAAGAGAACTTTTTTACTTAAACATCCTTTTCCTTTTACACACTTATAATTCTTATCTTATCTCTATAATAAATCAAACCATATTTTTTACATTAAGCATTCTTCTTTATTTGGGAGTTTTGTGAGACCTAATTGAGTAATCAGTGTCCATCATCATTTTTCACATTTCATAAAAATTTGACATCCTGATCATATTTTCTAATAATTTTAGATTCACATTGAGTCCTATTTTTCAAACCCAAGTAACACCCCATGATTTTAGGAGGTAAATATTTATTCAAATAAATTAAATTTTCTCAATAGCTTTCATTATAAGCACCAAATAGTTTTAACCAACAGCAACATAGTATTAAAATTATTATTTAAATATAATACATATAAATGAGACTATAAACATTATAGTATTAATATGAATTACCAAATTATAAATTATAATTACATTATTATATAAATAAATAATACAAATTAAAAATTCCTTCAATTTTATTACTATTTTAAATATTTCATAAATATTAATTTGTAAAAAATTGATTTATTTTCTTTTTTGAACAAATTATAAAATTAATATTATGTAATTTTATAAATTTCATTAAAAATAGTAATCATTTTACAATTATAAATGTAAAAAATAACTTTGATATAATGTTATATAATTTTCTAAAAATAATAATTTTCATATGAATAATAATTTAATAATTAAATTTAATAAAAAATACCTTTTTATTTATATAATATAGAAACCCATTTTACTATAATATTGAAAAATTTACAATTTTTTAAATTAAATATTTATTACCCCATTTTATTTCATTGGAATCAATTTCATAGTAAATTTATATATTAGAACATATTTTTACGTTTGAAACTTTTCTAATTGGAAAATCTCTATTTTATGTAAACGAGATCAGTTTTAAGTGAAAAATGACCACATATGTGAATGAAATTTGGAAAATTTATTCCATAATTTTAATATTTAAAATTTATACTATATAATAATTTAAACATAGTTTTTGGTAAAAATGAATAATAAAAATTGTAAAAAAACAATTACTACAGTTGTGTTTAAAATAAGATCACATAGGATTTAAACTAAAATTATAATGGGTAAATTGAGAAGAATACTTATATAAATACAATTATATGGAAATATAATGGATTTATCCCATAAATGTTTCTAGTACCAGCCACATTTTAGCATTTCTCAACATTAAAATGTTGGTAAAACGTTTTCTTATCGAAAATTCAATGTGAGTCCTCTCCACCACTTATGAAAGGCCAAACCCATCCCCCTTCTACAATCATCCCAAACATATTAGACCATCCATTATCTACCACAATCCACTAAGTAAATTTCTACCCATAACCTATGTGATATTTTTTATTATGAAACCCTCCAAAGAATGTTTTTTCTATAAATATAATTGGGTTCTTTAAAGAATAGGCATAGTCATTAACCATTATTTTTAATATCATTTATTTTTCTGACTCCAAAAAATAGTCTTTAAAAATTATGAAATTATATCATTATTAAATAATATATACTCATATTTTTTATGTTAATTGATGGACCTAGATCTATCTCTCATTCTATTATGTGGGAATTGAATCTATTGACCATGCTTACATCAAAATACATTGTTACAAACTAATTAAATTCGATTATCATCACTACCAATCAAAACTATAGATAATGATGTATTTAAAATACTAATATTATATATATTATGTTATTATACTCAGGAATTTATAATATGAAACATACCATATTACTTTTTTGTTATTATAAATAATATATCATCACTCATGTGTATGCGAGACTATAGTCTGCCAATGAAATATGATTCATTACATACTTATCAATTAAATTTTAAGTAAAATTGAGATTTTTAATAATAATATTTGATATATATATATATATATATATGAAATAAAAGTGATTATATAATGTAAAAATAGTACTTACCTTTATTTTATTTCATTTATTAAAAAAATTTAAAAACACTTTAATGTGTATGTACAGCCTGCCATCTTCATGAATAGTGAAATTCAAACTATATCTATAAAATTAAATGATTACACTTGTTAAATATATTTTTAATACATATAATATTAATATCTTCTTGAATGGCCTGAAGGCCTTCATTTTTATTGATTTCTGATAACCCCCCTTTCAAGGGATGAGGGGCGAACCCTTACAAGGCCCGTAGGCTCAGAGATTACATGGATCGTAGGCTTAGAATATTACATGACACGAAGGCCTTAGAGAATTCTACCAGACTATCTACAAGGATCTGCCCCTCCCCAACATCTTCATCTTGATAGTAGCTCTCCACCTTTGCATGACTGTCTGGCTAGGCTTCTCGTGCAAGCACAGGCTTGTACCGATGGCATAGTCATACCCTCTCATGCTTGACAATCCATTTGGCTATGCTCTGGTGAGTGCACCAGCTCTGAATCATCATCTGGGGCTGCTCTATTTTTTTACTGTGTCTGAGGCCTGCATTCATGTGGCCTGAAGGCCTTAAGGTTTCCCAAAGGCCTTGAGAATCAGCTGGCCCAAAGGCCTTGGGTGGCCCGAAAGCCTTGCAGGACCCGAGAACCAAATTGATGGCCCAAAGACCCGGATGGATGAATAGTTCTGGTTGCTACAGTACCGAACTGTGCCTGCTACAGTTCCTATTACAGGACTTCTCTAGTTATTACAACAGTGCCTGCTACAGTACTACTACAGTTTGATAATACATTTATAATAAACATATATTTTTTATTCAGAATGTTTGAATGATTATTAAGGAAGTCGATACATAATGTAAGAGATCTTCATGTCACATTTATTTCTATAGAAACATGAATGATACACCATGTTTTTATTTTAAGTGGTGTATATTGTACTAATTATTTTATTCAAAGATTCATATCATTATAAATTTAGAATATACAAATCGTTCTTTTTTTCTCACATTCATGGGGATTATAATTCAAATAACATTAAATTGTTAAGAATTTATAATATAATAAGATTATTTATCCGGATTTGTATGAATATGTTTCCCATGATGATATCTTCAGATACACCTTTCAAGAAATGCATAGATTTTCCTCTCATATGGTATTGTTTTTGAAATAAAATGTTTTCCTTAAAATTGTATTAAAATTATGATTTTATAGAAATAAGTACAAATGAATAATATATTTTCCGCAGTAAATATTTGATGATATATTTTTTATTTTACATTTATGAAAAAAATTGGGTTTTACTTCTGTTTTACTAGGGATATAAACCAATAGTACAATCCTTATTATTTATTATGATGGTTTATATTTATGATTTTGAGGAAAGAATTTCTATGAAACTCATCACATTTTCATGGGTTATATAATGATAATATAATTAAATGTTTATGGAAACCATCTCATTTACATGGTTAATGCAATGATCACATGTCTAAGAACCTAATTTCTATTTAAGTGTTCCCATTTGATGATTATTTTATTATATTGTAGCACATGTTTGTATAATTTTGATTTTTTGACTGGAGAATCATATATGTCCATGAAATTCATTTGGTATTATTTTATATCCCATGAGATAATTATGTAAAAAATATGGTTTACATTATCTACATTGGGAAATATAATGATGTGCTTGATCCAATATCATAACCCAGTTATTATTCCAGATTCATTATGAAATTAGAAATAGGTTGTAATGTTTGATCTATTATTATTTTATGGTCTTTCATGTTACCCTTAATATAAAATAATTTTATATAAGTACCATTGATCCAAATATATATGGCATTAAATTCTAGTTAATGATTTATATTTTATTATTTTTTACTCTTTTGGTTCATTTATTTTGAAAATATATTCTTATGTACCATGGATAATGTTTAAAATTTATAATATATTCTGTTATAACATTTCATTTTTTATTCATAATCTCATAGGATTATTCTTATCATATGCCTTTATATGATCATTTTTTGATATTTTCTATGTTAACCCTTAGAGATAATATATTCTCAAAATTTTGTATGTTCCATTTCTCTTGGATGTAATGATAGGTTTATGTCGGGTATGAATTATAACTCTAGTAAATAGGAATATATTAATAAGATATGAATATGATATTGCATGATATAATTATATTTGGTAACTAGATTCCAATGAAACAAAACCTCTTCGATTATCATGCGCGTATTTATTAAATTTATTAAATGTTTTTTTAAATGATGTAATATTTATGTATAACAAAATTGGGTATTTATAATTTTTATCAAATAAAATGATTAGTTATCCGTTGAAACTATGATGATAAATCATTATTGAAAACCCTATGGATAATTATAATGATATGTATTAGTGTAGAAAAATATCATTCAATTTTGGAAAAAGGATGGAGCGAGTGGTTTACCTGTAAATTGAATCCTATTCAAGAAACTTAATGTTGATGTGGATCTAAAACAATTGTACCTAAGAGAGATGTCATATCCCATCCCCGGGTTCCACAAAACAATACCCTTAGGCAGTTTACCACATAAAATCAAGAATACATCCTTATATGTCATCTGCGGCTGACTGGCTCCGAGGCTCTAATATGTAATTTAGAGAGACTATACCATATTTATCAATGAGAAACAATAAAAAAATTAATAAACAATAGCATGTGATGAATAAAATAATATAATATTACACAATAATAAATAATAATAAAACATCACATGGATAAATTCAAAATAGGAAAAAATTAAACATAAACCAAATCGGTATATAGGTCATAAAACTTACGTTCTAATTTCCAAAAAAACCCCTAAAATAAGGATACACAAACAACTACCAAGCTAGTCTTGAATTCATGTCCAATTTCAACATCCATGATTCATCTTGAATCCCAAATCATCAATTTAACGTAGGTCTCTATCACTTATATTTTCTTAAAAACATAAAATCTTTTTGGTATGGACTTTGCAGCCCAAGTACGGTGTTAGTATAACTCAATAGGACAACACCAACATCATCTACTAAAAAATCTGTTCTATAATAATATATTCTGTTTTATAGTTAATATAGAACAAAATAATTAAAAAAATGTTTCATACTTTTTAATCATTAATAAACCAGATAGCCCCCCCCCCCGATTTGTGGTCACACTCAAAACAATCATACATTCCTCTGACCATGCCATAGTGTGATCCATACACTATAGGGAATATTAAAATTCATTATTTCAGGGAATTTAATTTATCATTTAATTACAAAAACATTTTGTGAACTATGGAGTATCAGAACAATTAGAAATATCTTGAGGTCCAGAGCATCAGTCAGGAACCCCATGTGTATTTGGAACATCAATCCCCGACCCACACCTCATTGATAAAAAAATTACAATACCAAAAATAAAAAAATATAATCCAACGTTTAATATATTTAACCTTATTATAAATCACTCCCATAATGTTGCAACATTTCATTAATAAAACAAATCCATGGATAATTAGATTATTACTAAGGAATAAAAATAAAAATTTAATAAATGATACATTTATCAATAATTAATAACCTCTCTTTAACTCATAAAAGTTAATAAAATCATCCCCATTAATCACATTATCAATTATGGGAAAATGATACAGTTCAATATTATTAATAAATTACACATTTTACAATTCAATAATAATCATTTCCAATGTATAGGTACACCCTATAGAATTCCATCAAGATCAGTCTCAAATATCTTATAGCTCCAAAGAGAACCATGTAGGGTATCACAACCACAGGTTAATCATTTTATTATTTCAATTATGAAAATTAAATATCCCATCATGTTAACATAACAATAAAACTAAAACATAATATCTTGATATAGACTCTGGTAATTCACTAATATGACACCTACCATGGGGTTTAAAATCCCACAAACATGGTTTCCTAGGTAGGAAACATTGTTTTCTATAACATGCACCTTACCCATGAATATATAAAATCATGGGTTCATGGTTACTCGTAGGTGGTCTCATGGTTTGAAATATACATTGTCAACTGTGGAAACCACCTTTGACTTAGGGTGCATGATTTTCTTGGTGTGGGTGTATGGTTTGCAAAAACCATGTGCCATCCGTGCACTACCAAAAACTAAGCAAAACCCTCCAAAACTCAAACAAACACACAATATGAATGATGAAACAAATATAAGACTAAAACAAGGGTAAATTAATACCTTAAAATGAATATGATATGTCTCCATGAATTTAGGTATCTTTCAATCTTCCAACCTTATAATATCTAATACTCGTGTTGTAATCCATATAATCTCTATGCTTTTGAGGTAAAAGGATCAGACCACCAAGCCTATATATATGTTTCCCTCTACCATGTTTACTCTTAAAAAACCATGCAAAACACTTTCTCATGACATTTCACAACATGAATCAGATGTTCCTTAAAGGACTTATCATCATCAATGTTAACATCAATTACATCAATAACATTAGAAGAGTCAGGGTGATAATATCAAACATTTCACACATGTAAAAAATTTTCCATAGAACCATACCACTATAGAAGTGCCATTCTATATGCCAACAATCTGATACTACCCAACATATATAATGGAATGACAAACATTGGCACAAACATTCCCTACCTTTGAACCCTATGTTGACACAATCTAGGTCATATCTGATGGAATTCATGATATCCCTATATATACTCTTGAAGTCAATGATGTAGATTTGAATACGACATATTCCAACTCTAATATTTACCAATATTTCTCTAAATCAACTGGATTAGATTAGACATCTCTTATATGAACCTCGGTCCAAATAACTCTCACTCACCCGCCTATATCGAGTACAGATCTAATCTACATGGCCTACCCTAATAAACCTCATATGGTTCCATCATATCAGTCACTTGATATCTATTAGTATAGTTGAATTCAATGAGTAGGAAGATATTTACACAAGTTCCACCATAATCAATTATTCATAATCCCAACATGTCCTCTTACACCAATATTGTATGTTTTGATTGCCTTTCTACCTGTGGGTTGAAAGATGTACTCAGAAGCACCTTGTTAACCAAAACCTTTGGTAACACCTACCAAAAGCATAATATAATGGATGAATCATGGTATGAAACTATAATCCATATAACCCCATTAATATTTACTTTCTCACAGACATACGTAACCCTATATAATTGTAAAGACCTGTAAATTTCAAGGAATTTTTTTTTCTTAATTTCTTTGGGATTTTATGAGTACGCAGTTTCTGACGACACCTGATTTCGAGGCCCGGTGTTCCTGGAAACAATTTCTGAAGTTTAACTCAGGTACATTCAGTGAAAACACGAGTGAGTTTTTCTAACTTTTGAACCGGTCCTTGAAATTGAAATCTGAGGGCACCAATGAAACCGCAGTGCTGGTAATTTCTTAAGAAGACCTTTTCTAGAGTTCTGTTTTCTCGTGAAGAGTTGTTAAAAAATATGGATTAAGAATTAAGTGAAATAAGTTTTGTTACAATTTTTCTACTTATAAGAGGTTAAATCCCATTTGTGGGAGTTGGGGTGGGACCCAATAAAATCCTAACTCTTGGTTGGATATTAGTGAGGCGGGGCCCACACGAGCCCCCACCTTTTCAACTTCTTTAACCCCTCTAAACCTCCCATGTATTAAATTTTGTGGCTACCCTCTTCCACATTAATTCATGCCAAATAAACTCACCATTAATATTAGACAATTCAAGAATAATTAATTAAGTGAGTTTAGGTTTTTGAAATTTTAAAATATTGGTAAAGGTAATAAAATAAGGCAAAGTCCTTATTTTATATTGGTTTCTTAGTTGTGTTGAGAGAGGGATAGTTATATGCTTTGAAAAACTCCATCTTCCTCCCTGAAGAATGCGAAGAATGCCGAAACGCCATTCCATTTTCTCTCCGCGTCAAAGAAGGGAGACGTCGCTTCCTCCTTGGACATTCTCCATCGACGCATATAGAGCCTCACCCCACGACACCATCTTCCGCAATGCAAGACTCCACGATTCTCTTTGAGGTAGGGGTTGTTATCACATTCATGATTATTTCGATATTCATCGTTAATATTGGTCGTCTGTTATCAACATAATAGAGGAGGTCGGACTGTAGGAACACGGTAGAACCTCCACCCATTTTTGTTCTTGATTATTTTCATGGCTTGGAACAGAGGTGGCATGGTGCAATGACACCGTGCTGAAACGAGGGAATGGTGGCTAGAGCAGGCCGCGGTGAAGGAGTGTAGTGTCGTCGCGCCATGCCGGTGAAGCCGATGGAGGCCGCGGCTGAGAGCGGGCAGCGGCGAAGGGGTGTGACGTCGTTGTGCCGCACCGAAGCACTAAAGAGGGCCGTAGCTGGTGTGGGCCACGGCAGAGGGGTGCAGTGCCACCGTGCCATGCTGGACGACCAAGTGTCGTAGCCCATGGCTGCAGCGGTTCTGGGAGGCGGTCGGCTTTTCCGGCCTCCGGCACACCCTGGAGGTGGGACCCCCATGAGTCTCGCATGAACCGAACGGCCGGCCATAAAGGTCCGACGCTACCCTGGAAAACCAGGGGTTGAAACCCCCAATCAACAGACAGGTCATACCCCGTGGGGTCCGCCGTTCGGTTCGAAGGGGGTGGAGCCCTCCCCCCATCCACATCCGCTCAGCGCACGGGCACCCGCCCCGGGCAGGACCGGCAGCGCCTGGTCGGACGGCCCGCGCTGGGCCCGGCTGCCCATGCTGGGCCGGAACCTCACATCGGGTCGGGCCCACTCCATCCATGCCAGGCCACACCCAACCGGGCTGGATGCGGACCCGGTTCGGGCCGACCCAGGGGGTATCGGGCCGGGTTGGACCGGGCCTGAACCCCCTACTTTCAGACAATTCCGTTCAAACACCCATAACATGGGATACAGACCTCCGATCGATGCACCATTAGTTGAATTGTGACCCTTGTATATAGACGATTGTTTCTATATATTACAATCACGGTTTTGGAGAACTTTGGGTACGGTCGGGTTGGTTCGGACACGAAGCCAACCGGGTCCTCGGGGAGGAAACGCTTATAACTTGAGCTCCAGACGTCCGATTGGTGTGCCGTTAACTTGTTGGATTACTCTTCGTGATACGGTTCTTTTGTATTACCCCGCTCGAGTTTTGGATGCAGCTGAAGTGCAGTCAGGTTGGTTTTGGCTTTAAAACCAACCGGGCCCCTGGGACGAAAAAGCCAATAACTCTTAGACCGGGCGTCCGATTGACGCACCGTTTGTCGCGTTGAGTTCCTATTTATGAGACAGAACATAGGGATACATCAACTCCAGACATCATGTCCATTGATGTATCAGACCCCCTTGGATCATGGAGCGGACCCTCACGGAATTGAGCATGTTGTGTGCGGGAACCCTAGAGCTGGCTGCGACTACGACGACGATGACGACTGCATTGGGATCCTTTGTGGGTTCAGCAGCGACGATGACCATACTGGAATCCTCTATGGTTTCGATGATGATGACTATTGTTCTTGGATCCTATGTGGGTCTGACAGTACTTGACTACTGTTCTTGTATCCTATGTGGGTCCGACAGTATTTGACTCTATACTTGTATCCAATGTGGGTCCGACAGAGTAGCTGGTCTTTTATCCTTTGTGGGTCTAACATCTTAGCTGTTCTTGTATCCTACGAGGGTCTGACAGCTTAGATGAATCAGTTTCTACATCTAATCATCTCTATCGCCTTACAAAGAGTATACTTGTGTGAGCTGAGTCTGGACTCTCAATCATTATCTTCGATATGTTTAACTTGCTTTCTTGTGTGGATTGGGTTGTGCTTTCTTATGTGGATTAGGTTGTACTTTCCTGTGTGGACTAGATCGAACTTGGGATCAGATGTTGGAGTCGAACTGGAATTGATGACTTAGGTATATGTATGGGCATAATCCTATGTAGAGTTGGTTGTTACTTCGTGATTGTATCTTTCCTCTGTGGTTTATCCTTCGTGGATTCTAGGAGACCTTCAGGGGTATCAGGATCCCTAATAGGTAGCGTATACTCACCCTTACATGGGCTATGCCCGCACTACATTGTGTTGGATGCAGACGACAGACATCGCTAATTGAGATGGGAGCTCGTGGAGCTGGATGGTACCTGGAAGTGGATCACTGGACGGGACATGGTCGGAGCAGATGGCTAGGGCTGAGGAGCAGTGGAGACTATCTGTACCCACCCTTCATTTGGTATTTCCAGAGGACGGCTTGGACTCGCTGCTTTACTTTACATTTGTTGTACTTTATTTCAGTTGTACTTTACTATCAGTTGGGTTTGTATTCTGGCCCATTTACTTTTCAGCATTTACTATTGTACTCAGTTTACTTAGTGTTTACTTATTCTTGCATACTCTGTGGTGTTTATTTTCTTACTTAAAGTCAATTCATTCCCTTATATCAGGATTTACACCTTGGTGCTAGTCTCCAGCCCTTGTCCTATGGATGGAGGGCTTGGGGTAGTCATGGAATGGGTCTCGAGGACGTGTCGTGACAAATTGGTATCAGAGGAGTTCGGTTCTACCGCAGAACTCAGGACTCATATCTTCCTTCTATGTGAAGCAATAATGTTAAGGGTATTGAGTGTGGTTATCAGTCTAGGGAGTCTAGTGTTGGTGTGGAGGCCGACGTATCCATACACCAGGATCCTGACTTTTGATTTCCGACTCAATACACTAAAACAATGATTGCATGTGTGTTTCAATGTTTTCTTTGTGATTACATTGTGTGAGCTCACCAGGTATACTATATTGACCATAGAGCACCTGTTTCTTTTCAGGATGGCCCCATGATGGTAGCCAGCTAGGGTTCCGAGCATTGTGCGAGACGACATCCCACCGAGCGATGAGGCCTTGGTGCAGGGCCCTATTACAGCGGAGGCCCCGGTGGTACCTCTACCCACCGAGCCACTGATGCCACCAGCCTCAGCAGCTGAGAGTGCACGTCACCTTAGTGCACTGCACGAGTTTCAGCATCAGAGAGTACCCAGGTTCCACTAGAAGACGGACCCTCGGGCCTAAGAGGATTGGATAGAGGCTGTTGTTCGAGTTTTTAGGTTAGTAGGGACACTAGCAGACCTCATGGTGATCCTTGTAGTGAGTCTCCTGCACGCGGCAGCAGGTAGATGGTGGAGCCTGATGCTCTAGGTGCACGACGAGGTATCTCTCCTTTGGTCATACTTCAAGAGCCTATTCCTCCTGGAGTTCGTTCCAGCCACCCTCCATGATGTGCACATCTAGGAGTTACTGCAGTCGCGGCAGAGCAGTATGACGGTAGCCTAGTACTCGTCGAGATTTACCAATCTCTCGCGCTATTCCACAGACATGGTATAAGACCAATTCTTCCGGGCCCATACCTTCGAACATGGACTGAGGAATGAGATCAGGGCATCGATGATCTCCCTCAGCATACCGACACAAGCTGGAGTACTGGAGCGATCCCTTCTTTTGGAGAGATTTCTTGCTGAGCCTACACCAGTAGCGACACCTACCGTAGGGTGGCACGTAGCATAGTCTTCTGCAGTTGGCAGTTGACGGATGTCAAATGGGTCTAAGCAGACCAGACCATTAGGCGGATGACCTCTGGATACTAGCTCAGAAGTGCGGGGCACACAGCGTAGAGCCATCCTTTTGAGGAGTAGATAGTGTTATGCTTGCGGCGGGCAGGGCCACATGGCTCGTGACTTCCCCAATCGCCATGCATAGGAGCAGCAGACGGTTGATGGACCACCCAAGAAGAGGCAGAGGTTCGACCGTGGCGGTCCGTAGGGAGAAGGTAGATGAGGTAGAGGAGCCAGCCGAGCGGCAGATGGTGGACGACATTTTGAGGCTGTACCACCACCACCTCCAGGAGGTCCACCCCGACCACAGGGAGCTGGCGGACATAGGTAGGCGTTGCTTCAGGCAGAAGAGGCATACGACCACGACGCACCAGAGATGATTCGACGTACTATCTGTTCCTACTACACCCTTTTTTTAGTTCTTATAGACACATGAGATAGTCATTATTTCATTGTTTATGTCCTTGTTCGGAGCACAAAGATTCTGATGTAGCCATTGCCTCAATCCTTACGGCTAGAGACTCTTATGGGAGCAGACTCTATGATTACGCATTGGTGCCGACAGTGTGAGATTACTCTAGGAGGAAAGAGATTCGGCTCAGATCTTCTTGTAGCGTCGTCCAGGCCTTACAACATCATCTTGTTCATGGATTGGTTATCTACCGTCCATGCTCAGATCGACTGTATTAGGCGTAAGGTGCGGTGTGTTCGCACCGGTGAGAGCAGGTTCACCTTCACCAATGAGAAGGGAGCCTTTGTAGAGAAGGATGGAATCACTCATAGGAGAGGATAACCGATCACTAATCAGTTGGCTTGCCTCATCCTAGGAGCAGTGGATGTGTGGAGTCCGTGTTTTCCTATTGTGGTGGATCAGTATATAGACGTTTTTGCTAACGACGTTCTAGGACTACCTCCTCGCAGAGAGGTAGAATTCTATATTGACTTGTACCCTGGGAAAGCCTCAATATCACCTCTAGCATATCGGATGGCTCCTGCTGAGCTTAGAGAGCTACGGGTACAGCTGGAGGACTTTTAGGGAAAGGGATTCATTTGACCCAGTGTTTCACCCTGGGCTTCCCCGATATTTTTCACCAAGAAGGTGGACGAGAGCTTGCGACTGTGTGTCGATTATCGTCACCTGATCCAGGTGAATGTGAAGAACAAGTATCCACTTGCAAGGATTTAAGACATCTTCGATCAGATCAAGGGAGCACAGTGGTTCTCGAAGACAGACCTTAGATCAGGATATCATCAGCTCAGAGTTCGGGACGAGGATGTGAAGAAGAAGGCTTTCAGGTGTCGGTATGGCCACTATGAGTTCTTAGTTATTCCTTTCAGCGTAACCA
Organism: Viscum album; assembly: GCA_963277665.1. Taxonomy (NCBI): domain Eukaryota; kingdom Viridiplantae; phylum Streptophyta; class Magnoliopsida; order Santalales; family Viscaceae; genus Viscum; species Viscum album. The sequence goes on from OY728150.1 coordinate 1,783,473,512, forward strand.
ACACTCCAGAAGTGTTCATGAGTCTCATTAATAGGATCTTCCAGCCTTATATTGATTGATTTGTCATAGTATTCATCGACGACATATTGATATACACAACTACTGAGGAGGAGCACGCCTACCACTTGCGGGTTTTACTGTACACACTCCGAGAGAACCAACCTTATGTTAAGCTCTCGAAGTGTCAGTTCTAGATACATGAGGTCCACTTATTGGGAAACTTCATCTCTATGGCAGGTGTTGCGATGGATCCTGCGATGATCGAGGCAGTGCTAGCTTTGGATCAACCCAGGAGCGTGACGAAAGAGCGGAGTTTCCTAGGTTTGGATGGGTACTATCAGAGATTTGTGCCATACTTCTCCAGAGTTGCAGCATCGTTTTCAGCTTTGACGAAGAAGGGGAAACCCTTCATGTGGTCCGATAGATGTATGTAGAGCTTCCAAGAGTTGAGACAGAGATTGACCAGCACACCTATCTTGAGGCTACCAGAGGAGGGAGTAGGGTACGTAGTCTACTGCGATGCATCAGGGACCGTACTCGGGTATGTCCTGATGAAGGAGTGGGAAATGATCGCCTATGGATCACAAAAGTTGAGGCAGTATGAGCAGAACTACGCTACCCATGACCTGAAGTTAGAAGTAGTGGTATTTTCCTTGAAGATGTGGTGACACTATCTAATGGGTGAGCGCTTTACAGTCTATTCTGGCTACCAGAGTCTCAGGTACATATTTTCATAGAAGGACTTGAACAAGAGACATCGACGATGGTTCGAGTTCCTCCAGGACTATGACTTTGAGATAGTCTATACTCCAAGGAAGGTTAATGTAGTAGTCGATGCTATCAGCATGAGGACGATCATTCAGCTACTTGGAGAGGCGATAGAGAAGCTAGCCGCTTTGCAGATATCCTTCCTGGATAGAGATGGAGCAGCCTTTCTTCAGTCACTCAAAGTCACTCCTCCACTTATTTAGTGGGTCAGAGAGGCACAGTGTGGGGACATTGACTGTAAGACATGGCGTGCATAGATTTCCTCAGTACAGGCACCTGATGGATTCTATTTAAGAGGAGAGCACGTCGTCCTTTTCAGAGGATGTACCATTGTACCAACTGCTTCACAGGAGGAGGTTCTGAGAGAGTTTCACACTTCCCCATTAGTGGTAAATGCAGGAGTAGTGAAGATGTACCAGGATCTCAGACGATAGCACTGGTGGCCGGGTATAAAGAATGTTATGGCAGAGTTTGTTTGTCGATGCCTAACCTGCCAGCAGGTGATGGAGGAGCACCAGGTACCACCATGCATGGTACAACCCTTGGAGGTCCCAGAGTGGAAGTGGGATGGGACATCTATGGATTTCATGACTGGACTTCCACGTACTTCCAGAGGACACGACTCCATTTGGGTGATTATCGACCGACTCACCAAGTCGGCCCACTTCTTACCCATCAGAGGGAAGGGCTCAGTGGAGAGCTTGTGACGCCTCTACATTCAGGAGATCGTATGACTTCATGGTGTGCCATCATCTATCATCTCCGATCGAGATGCTCTCTTTACATCACATCTTTGGAAGGTTTTGTAGGAGGATTTTGGGATGCAGCTATGCCTGAGCACTGCCTTTCACCCTCAGACGGATGGTCAGACGGAGAGGACCATTCAGACTCTCAAGCACATGCTCCGTGCATGTGTCCTCAGCATTGGTCATAGTTGGGAGGATCACCTAACCTTGGTGCAGTTTGCATACAAAAAAAGCTACCACTCCACCATCAGGATGGCACCATACAAGGTATTGTACGTCCGACCTTGAAGATCGCCTCTGTGCTGGACAGACCCTAGGGAGTCAGCACTTGTGGGACCAGAGATGGTCCAGGCCATGACGGAGAAGGTCTAGGTCATCCAAGAGCAGATGATGGTAGCTTAGAGCCGACGTAAGTCTTATGATGATAGGAGGCGGAGACCGCTAGAGTTAGAGGGTAGTGATGTCATTTTCCTACGGGTCTCACCTCGACGTGGATTACGGAGATTTGGCCAGGGTGGCAAGTTATCTCCACATTTCATCAGACCATTTCAGGTTCTCAGCAGGATAGGTGAGGTGGCATATTGCCTGGCTCGACCACCTCAGTTGCACCGGGTGCACGACATCTTCCACGTTTCTCAGCTGAGGAGATATGTGCATGACCTGATGCATATCATCGACCATGGGTAGCTGGACATTGATGATGGGGTGACTTTTGTAGAGGTCCCGGTGGAGATCGAGGATCGACATGAGAGATTCCTACATGGACGGTCGATACCTATAGTGCGAATCAGGTGGAAGCACGAGAAACAGTAGGAGAGCACATGGGAGTGGGAGGCTCAGATGCGTGCTCAGTGCCCTCATTTGTTTCCATAGTTTGTGGTGTATCTTTACGGGGACGTAAATCCCTGAGGTGGTAGTAATGTAAAGACTCGTAAATTTCAAGGAAATTTTTTTCTTAATTTCTTTGAGATTTTATGTGTACGTAGTTTCTTAATTCACATGATTCCGAAGCTCGGTGTGCCCGGAATCGATTTCCGAAGTTTAACTCAGGTACGTTCAGTGAACGAATGAGCGGGTTTTTCTAACTTCTGAACTGGTGCTCGAAATCAAAATATGAGGGAAACAGTGAAACCATAGCGCCAGTAATTGCTTATGAAGACCTTTTCTGGAGTTGCGTTTTCTCGTGAAGGGTTATTAAAAATGTTGATTAAGAATTAAGTGAAATAAGTTTTTTTTACAATTTTTCACTTATAATAGGTTAAATCCCATGTTTGGGAGTTGGGGTGTGACCCACTAAAATCCTAACACTTGGTAGGATATTAGTGAGGCAGGGCCCATACGAGCCCCCAACTTTTCAAATTATTTAACCCCTCTAAACCTCCCATGTATTAAATGTTATGGCTACCCTCATCCTCATTAATTCATGCCAACTAAACTCACCATTAATATTATACAATTAAAGACTGATTAATTAAGTGACTTTAGGATTTTGAAATTTTAAAATATTGGAAAAGGTATTAAAATAAGGAAAAGCTGTTATTTTATTTTGGTTGCTTCATTGTGTTGAGAGAGGGAGAGTTCTACGCTTTGAAAAACATCATCTTCCTCATTGAAGAACGCAAAGAACGACGACGCACCGTTCCATCTTCTCTCCGCGTCAAAGAAGGGAGATGTCGCTTCCTCCTCGAACGTTCTCTATTGACGCATACGGAGCCTCACCCCTAGACGATGTCTTCCGCGATGCAAGACACTGTGAATCTATTTTAGGTAGGGTTTGTAATCACATTCAGGATTATTTCGACGTTTATCATTAATATTGGTCATCTTTTATCAACATAACGGAGGAGGTCGGACTGCACAAACACGGCCGAACCTCCATCCAATTTTGTTGTTGATTATTTTCGTGGCTTGGAACGGAGGCGACATTGTGCAACGGCACCATACGGAAACGAGGGAACCGTGGCAGGAGCGGGCCGCGGCGAAAGAGCGTGGTACCGTCACGCCACGCCGGTGAAGCTGAAGGAGGCCGCAGCTGAGATTTGGCCGTGGCGAAGGGGAGCAGCACCGTTGTGCCGCGCCGAAGCACTAATGAGGGTCACGGCTGGGGCAGGCCACGACGGAGGGGCATGGCGCCGTCGCGCCATACCGGACTGCCAAGAGCCATGGTCTATGGTCGTGGCGGTTCTGGGAGGGGGCCAGTTGAGCTGGTCACCGGAACACCCTGATGGCGGGACCCCCGCGGGTCCCGCATGAACTGAATGGCAGACCATAAAGGCCAGCCGCTACATTGGAAAACTGGGGATTGAAACTCCCGGTCATCAGACAGGGTGGACCCCGTGGGGTCTGCCGTTCGGTTCGAAGGGGGTGGCACCCTCCCCCATTCCGCGTCCGCTCAGCGCGCAGGCACTCGCTCCGGGCGGGACCGCCCACGTAAGGCCGGACCGCCCACACCGGGATGGACTGCTCGCACTAGGGTGGGCCTCCCGCGCTGGGCCGGGCTGCCCGTGCTGGGCCGGACCCTCGCGCAGGGCCGGGCTGCGCTGGCTGGGCTGGACCCACGCCAACCAGGCCGGGCCGCCCCCAACCGGTCCGGACCCAGACTCGGGTCGGGTCGACTCGGTTCTGGCTGACCCAGGGGGTATCGGGCTGGGTCGGACCATGCCCGAACACCCTACTTTCGGACACTTCCGTTTAAATGCCCATAACATGGGCTATAGACCTCTTATCGACACACCTTCAGTTGAGTTGGGACCCTTGGATAGAGACGGGTGTTTCATTATATTACACTTAAGGTTTTCGAGAATTGTGGGTTTGGCCAGGTTTGTTCGAACATGAATCCAACCGGGCCCTCGGGGTGGAAACACTTATAACTTGAGCTCTAGACGTCCGATTGGAATGTCGTCGACTTTGTTGGATTCCTCATAGTGAGACAGTTCTTTTGGCATACTTTTCTTGAGGTTTGGATGCAGCTGAAGTGCTATCGGGTTGGTTTTGGATAAAAAACCAACTGGGCCCTTGGGACAAAAAAGCCAATAACTCTCAGACCAGGCGTCTGATTGACGCACCGTCTGTCGAATTATGTTCCTATGGACGAGATGGAACATAGTGATCCATCAACTCCGGACTTCGTTTCAGTTGATGTATTAGCCCCCCTTGGCTCGGGGAGCAGACCCTCCCGGAATCGAGCATGCTATGTGCAGGAACCCTAGAGCTGGCTGCGACTGCGACGACGATGAGGACTGCCGTAGGATCCTCGATGGGTTTGGAAGCGACGAACACTGTACCAGAATCCTCTGTCAGTTCGACGGCGATGAATACTTTTCATGTCTCCTATGTGGGTCCAGAAGTACTTGACTACTGTTATTTTATCCTATGTGGGTCCCTCAGTATGTGACAATATACTTCTATCCTATGTGGGTCCGGCAGAGTAGCTGGTCTGGTATCCTTTGTGGGTATGACAGCTTAGCTGGTCTTGTATTCTACATGGGTCTGATAGCTTAGATGAATTAGTGGCCACATCTGATCATCTCTATATCCTTACGAAGAGTATACCTGTGTGAGCTATGTCTTGACTTTCAATCATTATCTTTGATATGATTGACTTGATTTCTTGTGTGGATTGGGTTGTGCTTTTCAGTGTGGATTGTGTTGTACATTCCTATGTGAACTAGATCAAACTTGACCTCAGATGTTGGAGCCGAACTGGAATTGATGACTTAGGTATATTTATGGGCATATACCTAAGTAGAGTTGGTTGTTACATTGTGATTGTATCTTTCCTTTTTGGTTAATACTTTATGGATTCTGGGAGACCTTCGGGGTTCTCGGGGTCCCTACTAAGTAGCGTATACTCACCCCTGCACGGGCTATGCCTGCTCTACATTGTGTTGGATGCAGACGACAGATAGAGCTGATTAATGTGGGAGCTCATGGAGCTGGATGGTACCTGGAAGTGGATCACTAGACGGGACGTGCTCGGAACAGACGATTGGGGCCCATGATTAGAGGAGACTATCTGTACCCACCCAGCAGGTGGGATTTCCAGTGGATGACTCCGACTCACTTCTTTACTTTCAAGTTGCTATATATTCATTTCAATTGTACTTCACTTTTAGTTGGTTTTGTATTCTAGCCCATTTACTTTCCAACACTTACTATTGTACTCAGTTTACTTAGTGTTTACTTCTTGCATACTCTGTGGTGTTTGTTTTCTTACATAAAGGAAGTTCCTACCCTTATATCGGGATTTACGCCTTTGGTGCTAATCACTTGCCCCTGGCCTATCGAAGGCGGATTTGGGGTAGTCACGACACGGGTCCCGAGGACAGGTCAAGACAATAATCACAGTGAAAGCTTCCAATAATGGAAAGAAATGGGATACTTTCTTTAAATGGTCTAAAATTACCCACATCGTGTAATTATTATAAGGAGTAATCAGAATAACTAAAAACATCATTGTAAATTTAGTACCATTTTCATTCTTGATTTTAAACAGCTATAAATAACCACCAGGTCATTGATGCTCAACCTTCCCTTTTTTACAGGTGTAGCATCATGTCACAAAACATACAGTCTCTTTTTTTATACCTGACCACTGATTCCATTGAGATAGGTCACAATATGTTTAGGTTACATCAGAATTAATCACCAACATCAATACATGAAAAAAAAATTAATCATTTACTTAAGTAAACACTTTTTCACAATAACATTGTCTCTGACATAAATGATCTCAACATCATTTTTAGTCCCATAAGAAAGTGAATCCATACCATCAAGAATTTACTTGTTGGTCAAAAACTATTGATCATTTTAGTTTTTATCCTTGATCTAGTTGAAAAGTGATCACTAATATAACAATCTTATGAGGATAATGTAATCTTGGACCTCCTAAACATCAATACGCTTGTCAGCTAGAATGTTCATCATCTTCCACTCAGAACTGGACTCTTGGACTACTTGATTCTATGTCTTCCAACAGAATGTGTTAGTAAAAAAAATTTCCATTCCTCAACGTATGAGATATCTCGAAATCAAATAACTTCATATACATAACTCATACCCACTAATAGTGGTTAAAATATCATTATTATATTATTTAAATTAATCATTTATGATTTTTTTATACATAAAATTTTTCCCAAAATTTGTAACGACTCAAAAATTAAAATGAATAAACCCCCAATAATAACCTATGATCACATGTATGGTATATATATTTTAATTTCCTCATCCCTCAAAACCCATATTCCAAAACAATACCCATTCATCAAAACTACTCTATGACCATATCTGGATGTGTCAAACACACTGTATACACATCAACTAGCTTAGGTTTGATGATGATCATCTAGATAATCAGATTCTTCTTCAACTCATAGAATTATTTCTCACATTCTCAAGAACATGAAGACATGTTTACCATATTTTTCATTCTCAAAATTTGAGCATATATATAGTAAAAGCATTAGTTTAATCTCTTATTATATCCCTCTAAATCAGGAAAAATTTGATATAAAAAAATATTCTTCGTATTCCACAAGAAAAAACATCTTAAACATCATCTAGTTATACAAAAACACCTTCCCCGTAGATTATTTGACATAGGAAATGTTCATAGTAGGTCCATAATTGAAATTCAATTTAACTAATTATAGTTGAAACTATCTCAGTTTTCTCAAGGAGATGTCATAAAAATTGTAATTATGGTCATGAGTTTTAGAGAACACAAAGATGTCATCCAAAAAATTAATAATGAACTGTTCAAGGTATGGGTGGAATATTTGTTTCACCAAGCCCATAAAAATAGATATAGAATTAGACAACATCATTGGGATGATGAAAAATCATATATATTATACCAACTTATGATAGTATCCTATGGTTTATTTGATGTTCTATATCTAAACAGGTGATACCAAATCTCACTTCCATTTAGGAGAATACAGAAGAACCTCTCAATTGGTCAAATAAATCATCAATACAAGAAAGAGACACGGGTTTTTCATTGTCATCCTGCTGAACTTTTATAAATTAACACATAATTTCAATATCTACTCTATATTCATTCGATAAAAAACAAGAAAACCTCATGGTGTCATACATTGATTAATAAATAACTTATCCTTACACTCTTTTAGTTTTTTTTACTTTTCATGAATCTCTATCAGTTCAATTCGATATGGTAAAATGGACATTGGTTCTACACAGGGGATTAACTCAATTTTAAACTAAACATCACTCTTTGGTGGAATCCCAGATAATTTATCCAGAACCATGTCCTAAAATAAAAATAATATGTGTCAAAAGGAATTTTGATATACTCCGTGATCATCCAATATAAGACTTGAAACCTTGGCTATGATCTCTCTTATTTTCTAATGTGTCTTCCCTGCACGACCATCATTTATATAATATTCACCATGATAACCAAAATGGTTACCCTTACGATAATTAATGGTTACTTCATATGATAAGAGTTTATGTGGAAAAAGGCCTGATCCAGCTAGTCCATAACCAAAATCACGTCAAAAACTGACATGTCAGTGGCTTAATGATCCAAATGAAATGATACTAAAAATCCTCAAAACACATCCATTTCATAAAAAGATGTCTATGAATGACACTCCAAGAGGTTTTTTTAACATCATAACCCTACTCACAAACACCACTATCAAAATAAAAGAATTTATAGGATGAGAAGTTATGAATTATTGTGAGGTACATATATCAAATAATGCACAATAAATTGTAGAATCTAGAATAATTGTACCTATTCCAATTGATGGACCACCCTCACATTCCCCATGTATGTGATGACATACATGAAACTGTATGTACCCTCTACTCGGTGGTCTGACTTGAGTCACATGTGTTACACAACTATAATGATATGGGGGATGTTTCCTTGATGTACGGAATAATCATCCTAAACTAGTATGGCTATTAGTACAATAATTTCTAGAATAGTGTTGTGTATAATACCCCCATACGATAATCAGGATTGGTCTAGAATCCCCATAAATACCGATATATCAGGGTTTTCTATATGTCCACTATTAATGAACCATATTTCTACTAGTTCAAAACTTTTCAAATGGTCGAGGACACTAGTTAGGAATGATACTCAGTCTATAAGAATGATGGAAAATTACTCGATTATTTATTTATGTAATTTATCCATCCCCAAGGTAAAATTCTCACTGTTACTCTAGTAATCATTTTATTTGTGATTCTTCCTATCATTAAAATAAATTTATCCTAGTCATCCAAAAAATACACTTATACTCTATTGTAGCATCCTTATTGTGACACTCAAAAATGAGATCATGTTTCAATACCATATAAATATTCTTTATCAGAATTTTATTAAACTTGGACATAATCTCACGTTCAATTTCATAATGAAAATTTCTAACAACCATTTCTTCATCTCATTGCAAAACTAGAAAAATGATCTTGAATATGGTAAATAAAGAATTATAGTGAAAAATAGACATTCTCCCAAAGTTCAACCACATAAACATTGATTCTATATCCTTCTTGAGAATATCTTGTTAAAATTTATCTTGGAATTTATCTTTAAATAATTTCCAATAACATTCCATCCACGAACCCATCCCATTAATGAATAACCTACTAACACTTCCCCTGACCACAAAACATGTTTGAAACCAACAAGAATCATTTCTTTCAAGGAGTTTCTAAATGAACATGGATCATCATGATAGTATCATTCTAAAACTCAACTTCTTTATTTCTTCTCTCTCTAATGATGTTAGGTGTGTTCTTTAACTAGAAGAAACATGTTAGATCGGTCATATTTCATAATTTTATTATTAGGTCTCCTTCAATGAACTATATAAATAAAGAACATTTCTTATAGAACTAATCTTCCTCCTCTCCACCAAGAATTATCAGGGCCTCTTGTACAACTATTGGAGGAACATTTCAAGCTATTTTATATTATTATAATAGAAAGAAATGACATCATTATGGAATGTATCTAAAATTAAAAGCACACTTATGATGAAAAATAACACATCATGATAACATTTATATACTAGGGAATCACATAAATCATTAAAAATTAATTCATCACACCCCATAACAAGGTAAAAAATGAGGCACTATAATTAACCCAACTATGCGTGTCTTCTGTAAAGGCTAACATAGGGTGAAAAAAATCAAATTTATCGTTTTCCCATTAGAAACCAATTTTTACCATTTCAAAATACCATATTTTTCATCATTTATAAATTTAAATTATTTAATATGTACTAATTCATTTTATATTACACAAATAATGAAAATAATTTTTAGTTCTCAAAAACATAGATAACATGATTTCCTATGTGTTCTTATCATGATGTATATCACATAAATTAAATTATTCCCAGAATGTTTCATGGATAAAAAATCCTTTCACATACCATATCAATATGAGAATCACGAAAATTTATAACATCACACAATAAGTAACTCACCAAATGTGAAATAACATTCAAATATAACCAAAAATCATGTATAACAATCCCACCAAGGGTACGTGGGTATTACCCCACACATTGGCCAGTTACTACCATTCAGGAGCTCTTTACCAATGAATGACTCATCCCAGTATCATGTATACTATTGCAAAATTAAAATATAATTTAAAATAAATTAAATCCATCATCTAATACCACTTCATAACATAATTACATGGTTTCAACACATCGGGGCCCTGAGCCATTTTTTCCCAAGATGTCCTGAGCCCCTCCCCAAATGGTATATTCTTGGACTAGTATCAAGTGTCTAATATGTATGGCTTGGAGACTATACCCTATTTATTAGAGTGAATAAAAATCAAAATAAATAAAAATTATAAAAATTATAATAAATAATAACCATGATAATACCATAACCAAAAATCAACCAACATCATATGAATAAATCAAAAATAGAAAAAAAATTGACCATAAAAAAAATCATTTGATATTTCATGATATATTTGTCTTATGTATAAAATGAAAACCCAAAATCAATATACAGTAAAAATTAAATTGGGGGTCTCGATATCATGTCTTATTCCCTTATCCATTTTACATCCCAAATCCCCACAAATCCCTATATCATATAGCTATTTCTAATGTCCCATGTTTTAATTAGAAGGACTTTTGGGTACTGATTAGGAAGCCCAAGTGGGGTGTGATCACAAATCATAAAGCCACCAACAAAAAAAATATAATTAAATATTCATTCAATAATATATATATTTTTATAAAACAAAGAAATAAAATCAATGTAAAAATGTTTCAAATTTATTATTAATTAATTAACCACATAGCCCACTCGGTTCGCAGTGACATATGATCTAATAATAACTACTTCAGCCCACACTAGCTATTGATCCATACAACACAAAGAACATAAAAATTCATTATTTCATTGGATTTAATTATTCATTTAATTATAAATTCATTTTTTGGAACCTTGTAGAATCAAGGAATGTAATAATATCATTGGGACTTAGAAAATCATTTTGGAACCGCATGGATATCGGCATCATTAATCCCTATCCCAGACAAGTTTGTTCACATATATTCACATTGGGACTAGATAATTATTCTAGAATCCCATGAGTATTTGGAGCATTAGTTCCTGACCAACAACTCATTGGTCAACAAATACAAATATCACATATTTCATAATATATAATCCAATTTCCACCAACTTTAACCTTCTTATAAATAATCACCATCAGATTTCACCATCAGATTTCACCATTTAATTTTTTTAAACGCAACCATTATTCTTTAATTTATTCCCAAAGAAAAATATAAATAATTAACCCTCAATCCATTTATCTAAAATTATTCACATCTCATTAACTCATTAATGTTATGAAAATCATCCCCTAAAATCCAATTATATTCCGTAGAATATGTATTTAGTTTATTCAAATTAACACAATATTTACTATTTTCACATTTAAATAATAATAATATCAAATTTATTGGAACACCCCATTGAGTTACTTTAAGACCGATCTCAAATAATTAATGATCCCAATGAGATCTGTGGAGGGTCTCACAATCACATGGGAATCAATTCATTATTTCAATTTAAAAATAAAATTTCATAATCTTTGAATAAAAAGAAAAAATTAAAACAAAATATAATGATCAATACTATAATAATTTAAAAATCAACCACCTTCCAAAATATTGATTTTGAATTTTTTCCAAAACACAACACTCTATTCGATGTAGAATGATAGAATTCACAATGGTGGGGGAGAAATTAGATAAAAACACATGAAAAAGATACAAAAAAATATCCCTAAGGAAATATATTCAAACCATATAAAATAGGGTAATGTGACCCCTCTTAAAATGATGATAAATATGGTTATAATGGAATTTAAATTAGGATGAAATCACTTACCAAATCGGAACCAATCCTTCCATAGGATCGTCAGTTCACAACGGAACATGATCAATGAGCCTTGGAATCCCTTAAAATTATTCCAAAAAATCATGTAAATTGTAATATATCATAATTTTATGATTAAGTACATAAATTGGGGACTATTTAATAATTAAATTACATTTTAGGTGTCTAATATTTCATGTTCTGGGTTTATTGGGTGACACACATGGTCTTCCAATCAGTGCCCTTTAACTATACAACCCGACTATATGTTATGCATGGTTAATCCTGGGTGGGTCAAATGTTTTAAAACCCATACCGAAATCATGATTACCAATCTATCTTTTGGGGCTCGGTTTTTTGGGTTGGTGTATGGTTTGGGAAAACAATGCACCAACCGTGCATTTTCTAGCATCCCCCAAAAACAAGAGAAACTCACATGAGCAGACCCAATATTAGCCTTATCCCAACTAAGAATTTAAAAATTATAAAATAGAACCTCAAAATTAGCACAATCAAACTCTATAAAGGGAATGTTCTTATAAATGATAACTCTAAAAATGGATCATTGAGATAGGCTTTACCATCAACTTGGGTAGGGGAATGGGAATTGATGCACACCTAGTAAGACACTCATGTAGGATATTTCTTGGAAATTCACAAACTCATTATGATCCAAAATAACGGATTTTAATAATGAAAATTTATGAATAAATATAGGCCTAACGTTTAATAGATTTAAATGATGTTTTCATGATATAATACAACAAATAATTTATTTTTAATTCTTTGTAATATTATTCCACAATATGATTATTATTTCATAAACTATTAGTTTTGGTTTTTTCTTTTTTTACACCCCAAAGGAAGTATGCTAATTTTAAATAAAATTTAAAATACAATGACTATCCCCATGATAAACTTACGTTTATTGTAACTGGAATGTAAAATCATATTTATATACACACACACAAAATTCACGCTATTAATCACCCATAGATTCCAAACAAGTAAAGGAAGGAAAAAATTATTTTGAGTTTTTCATGAGGTTATATACAAATTATTTTATTTGTTCTACCGATCTACTAGTTTTTGATAAATGGATTAGAACAAATTTAATGATTTTTTTGTTTCTTACTTCATAGAGAATTAAAAATTAACCTTCACTATTTTTCATTTAGAAGGTGAATAGGATTAGTGGTGTAATATTATAGGAACATGATAGAACACAAAGAGAATTTATTTATGGATGGATATGAGTTTAGGAGTATATAATTCAATAAATACATTCCTCATGTTCTTAAAAAAATGAAAATTAATTCCTTGAGCAGAACCAGAATGATGATGAATAGATGGGTACCAATGAGTACACAATTATAAGGAATACAAAGTATGCTTCTAGTGTTTTTATGCAACAAGAAAGTATTGTAGATCAAAACATTGTGAACAAAAAAAGTATCAAAAGGTTGTATCTATAATATAAATTTTTATTAATGAAAAAAATATTTGTTGTAAACTAAAGGTAGAATAAAAAGTTATAGATTCCCACCATTTTAATGGTTTTTATTGGAAAAGGAAGACTGTGTGTCATGAATACTCAAATAAGACATTTTATGGGAATTAAATTATATCTATATATATGAGAGTTGTGGTAATAAACATCATGGGAGCTTCATTAATGGTGTAGGTAGGTGTATAAAATATGGAAGGGATATTCATAAAGCCTCTAGATGTCAATAGGTAACAAATGGGATGATTTTCACAATGGAAGACAACTAGATTCCCACTAATTCAGTACTTATTCTCTAATTAATCCAATGAATATAATAATGAAATATAATAACTAAATCCAAAATATTCTATTTAATATTGATGATCAATGTTAGTAACCTCTTATGTCAATAAGAAATATGAAGTCTCATGAGATCACTATTTCTAGTGATGGTTATAATAAATATGTCTAAAAAGGAACACTAACTCTACACTAAACAACTAAAAATATAATATTTCACTCTAGATATACCTACTCATTTATATATGAGTAAATTTATAAGGATATTATAGAACCACCTCAATGATTAGATGTTGAATTGAAAGTTAAAACCCCTAATCATTGATCATCACATCTTAGGTAGATGATTCTTATCCTATTGAATTTTGTGGGAATTTTCTTCCAAAATAAAATAGTTTTATTTCTTTGGTCGAATTTTATTTTATCTTAGTCATGGATGTATTTCCCAATGTAAAACCAACATAAATTCCCATTGATTGGAAGTAATATTTGATATTCAAAACCAATTGATGATCATATTTTAGTGTGATGATATAAATGAAATTATGATAGAACTTACATCAATTGTATACTTCTTGATTCCAATACAAAATGTATTTGTTCAAATAATGAGTTTGGAGAAACTGAACATCGATTTTTTGGGAGTTTCCTGATGTCATTCAAAAATTGTTCCATAGTCATCCGTAAAATCAGTAGGTTTTCTTTGATATAGGACTCACACCTTGTTCCACACATATTTGAAAGACTCCATATAGAATTTCCCAGATTTAACTTCAATAATTGAAGGATCTACGCTTGAATAACATTGATAAGGGACTAATTTATTCATTATTTTACCTTAGGGTGCATCGGTAATCTTTTTATGAAAACATATTGATCAATGTCACTATAAATTTTATATCAAGAAAAAAATGGTATCATGATCAAGAAAATTAATCTTACACTACAAATTGTTTACATGTTTTACGAACTAATCTGAGATCAATAACATTCAATTATTAACCTCTATTTTGGATATCATAAATAGAGGGTCATGAAAATATATATACACATGAAAACATTATATACAATTTATGGATGTTATAATCATATAGTGATTATGATTAGTCTTAATAATTCCCCCTCAATATTAATTTTGTCAATTGTTGATGTATTTAGATGTTATATTTATCATTTTTCAGTTGTCATTACATATGTTATTATTATAAATTCTAAAAAAAAGATATTCCTAAAGATCAGGAGAGAATTGTTTTGTTAACCCGATGAAAGGAAATGGTTTATTCAAAATTAACAAGTTGTCAATTTTATCTATAAAATGTTTCTTTTCATGGTCTTCATATCTAATGTGAGGGTATATAGGTGAATCTATGAATGATGGTGGCTATTCAATGATGACCCATAATAACAACAATGATAAAGCTCAATAGTTTTACTATTTTATATAGTAATTATTAGTGGTTTATAGATATTTTCTCACAAACTTATATTATGATCACCAAGATAACTCATATGAAATAATATTCCCTCTGGAATGATTAATGTGAGGAAAAGTTCACAGAATTGAAGAGAAGATTTTTCAATAAACATGTACAAGCATTACACTATAGTATAGAGGGGTATGGAATCTATAATGATCAAATCCTAAAGGGAATGTGATTCATTATTATATATAATGATATGGTGATAGCTTATGGCTCATGTAAATTAATGGTTTAGGAGAAACATTACACAAATCATAATTAAGAGTTTGATGTAGTAATTTTTTCATTAACGATATCCTGGGATTTTATTTATTGATTAAAATTGACATATATATATAGTAAAAAATATTTTATAATATATATATTAACCCAATATGACATTAATATGCACCATAGAATATGGAGGAAAGTGATTTTCTAGGAGTTCCCAATACACTAACACCCTGATAAAGAGAATAAGTAGCAGGATGCATTGAGTCCAAAGGATCATTCTTGGTTATCCATGAATAGGATAAAAATGATCTAATATTTCTATATTTTTAATTTATGGGTCATGAAATACTGATGGATGGGGACAAATCATATCATTACCAAATATGTGTACAACAATCGATACATTTGAGGATAAAATTGCTATAAAAATATGACTTGGAGTAGAAAATGAAGGTCAGAAGTATCAATGAGTTCAAAAAGGATTGTAATGGAATGATAAGATTTCTGAACCATGTATATCATTCATTAATTTTTTTAAAAAAAATGTTCGGTTAAAAACAGATCATAGTTATTAATTCCTTATTAATTAAGGTAGTATAAAAAATCTATAGGGATTTGAAATAGTATTTTTTTGCCTGATGACAGGATGTGTGATATCATAGAGTTTAAATATCGATGCATGGTATGCCATAATTATAATGATAAGAGGAATAATTATAAAGGTATTTTACAACCATTACGTGTAAAAAATTGAAATGTGAATACATCATCATAGATTTTATCATCACACTCCTCAAATTTCTAAAGTGTACAATAATATATTGGTTTTAAGAAATCACATTTCTAAGTAAGAACATCAAATTTATATCATAAATTTTTATATTTGGATCATATTTCTGGGATATATATTAATGAAGTTGTAAGGATGCCTAGAGTATCACATTTTATTATGTCTTGTTGGGATAAAAGCTTTATTTTCATGTTTTGGTTATGTCTTCATCAGGATATGGATACAAGGTTGATTGTTTTCATTTTTATCATCCTAAAATAGATGTAATTCCAGAAATAAAAAATCATACCTTGAAGGATATGTCCATTTTTTTGTGGAGTTGTAATGTTGATTTAATCCACACTTTCTTTTCGTAGAGTTTTAATAATACTATATTTTTACTGAATCATTTAGATGGCACATTAAGAATCTATAGTTGGATAAATGTGTAGAAATAAAATGAATTGGGGTGATGTTAAAGGATAAAATCTATTGGGACATGATCAAGATGATCAAATTTCAAATGTTAGATCCATTCAATAACACATAATTGTAGAACACTAACCACTAAGAGGTCATACTAAAAATCAAAATTGTGATCTAGAATTTGAAATATGTGAAAATGTTCTTCTAAGAATATATTTATTAATGAATATAAAGAAGAATGGATTATGTGAAACATATACCTTAAGTATATCGGTCCCTTTAAATTTATTGATCATAATGAGATGGTGTCTTATCAATTAGCACTTCAACCAAACCTCTATCAAGTCCACTATATGTTCCTTATAACTCTTCTGAGGTTGTAAATGCATGATCCTTCAGATATACTTAACTTAGAGGACATACATATAAAGAATGATGTTTTTTAAAGGGAATAATTATTGGAGAGTATTTTCAATTGAATGAATGTTCTACAAAACAATACTACCCATATGGTTAATGTTTTATGGAGAAACCACCAATTTGAAGTGGCTATATGAGAACTCGGGGATATGATGAGGCCAAAGTGTCCTTGTTTTTATTATATTAGAGTTCAACATTTTGAAGGAGATATTTATATTAATGGGGTAGAATATAATAACTAAATATTTTTTAAAATATTTTTTCCAATTAAATTTAATTACCTTTCATATTATTAATTACACACAAGATAATTCTTTAACGAACATCAATATACAATATATGTTATCATAAAAAAAAATTTTCTATAAACTATCAAATTAATATTGAGTTATGAATATTAATAAACCCCTATTAGTTTTATATATATTGGTCTTATATAAATGAATCATATTGAAAACATGAATATTGTTTTAAAAAATGTCCTTAATTTTTTTGAAAATACTATATTTAGAAAAAATTGTTATTATTAGTTTTTTTGAATTGATAATAAAATTAATTTAAATAAATTTTAGAAATATTTTCTAGAAAATAAATTTCATTTTTTAAATCTTCATCGCAAATATATCCTTGATTGAAATATCCATAATTTTTTTGAATTTGTTTTTCTATGAATGGTAAGAAAATTTAGAATTTCATTAACAATTAACTTTTCGGTTTAGTATATACAAAGGAAATTTTATTTTATAATGGATTTAAATGTCCAAAAAGTTATAATATATATATATGTGCAATTAAAGTCATTTTAATAAATTTTATATTGAATTTGGAGTACAAAACTTTCTACATGTATGACATGTTTCTCTTTGTAAAACTGCTTTTTCATCCCATATGCATGTTTACATTTAAATTAAATAGTTTCACTTCAATGAATGAAATTTGAAAACATGGATTATATATTTTTAACAATAATAAATAATATTATATAATAATTTATATGTAAATTTATATGTAAATATTTTCAACATGAATATTAAACACACCAAAAATTAATTACACTAGTTAAGGTCAAAACTGATATATTTGGTGGTTAATCTAAAATGATAACGGTTATATTGACATATAAACATGTTAAAATAAAATATATTGGAATAATTTAACCATATAACTGGTAAGGTTCTATAGTGTTTCAATTTGGAGCCTTGTTTCATTTTTAAATTTTGGGTGGACATTTTTCATTTCAACCATTTAAATTTTTTCATCTCCATCACTTATAGAGGCAACCCTCTCTCCACTATCCTTCACAATTGGTACACCTTTTTTCATTACAATACCTACCAAAATACATTCCCTAATTTTTTGTAAACTACGTATATGCCTTTTTTGTTTAGTAATCACTTTAATGAATGCATTTTTAATAAATCTAATATAGATAACTAATAAATTGGTATATAGTTTTACGATGCGATTGAATATTATTTATTCTTATAAATTCTTTAAATATTATTTATACATGATAAGATAATAAAATATATATCTCCAATATATTTATATTTAATTATAATAATTTTATGGACTACAACTATCACCTCCTCAATAATGTTGGAAACAAAATTGTTGATCGTGTATTCGGTGGTGTGCCACCCTGCAAACCAAAGTAATTCATTTTACATAACCACCCAGAGTGTATGAATATAATGGAATATATAACATAGTTATATAATTTTTAGGAAATAATTTACAAATTAAATTATATTATAACATACACATTATAACTTTCCATTCCAGGGAAATATGATAATGCTGCACATGTGTACAAAAGACTACCACCTCAGGATGCTACATGATTAGTTCTTCATTCACACTTAACATAGAAGATATTATGTATATGATTAATAAACATGTAATATATATATATATAGGAATTTCAAATGATCTCTTAAATGATATATACAATTATCCCTTCCTTCATTTAATCCATTGATAAAATGATGATAATAAAAAGTTGATGTACGTCCTACCGTCTCCAAGAATGGTGTAATAATTTTTTTTTACTAAATTTAATTGGATATTATAAATAAATATTTTTTGAATAAAAGTGATATTTACAAATCTGTTGTAATTATGTATATTATTATACCATGATCATTGTAAAAGGATGGGAAAATTAAAAACCAAAACATAAGTTAAAAAATGATGCATTTATTACAAAAAAATGATTTCAACAAGGATTTTTTATAAATATTTAATAAAAGGTTATTTGTAAATCATATATTGTATGATAAATATGATATATTTATTACTTAATAGGTATGAACATGTAATAATGAAGATGGGATATATGGTAACAGATCAACATATCACTTTTATTTCTCTAGGATATATTAATTATACATCACATGTTTCATTTTTATGGCATATATACTAACCATGAAATTAAATTAAGATCATTATAATGGTAAATATGGTATATACATACCCAAATAAATTTATTACTTTGATAAGGCTTACGATTCAAAATTAACCAATATGGAAATGATTTTATGTTATAATCTCATTATTAACCATGATCATTTATAATATACTTCTGATGAATAGATAATTTGATCCACTTCTCATGAAACTCAAAACATATATACTCCCACAGTTATATTTTTAAATTTACATGTTTTCATTTCTTTTTTCTGTAATTATTTACTCTTTATTCCAAAAGAATGATTTTATGAAAAAAAATATATTTATTTACCTATTCATTCTGAAACCCTTTTGAACCAATTTTATATTATATAAATATTGTATAGAAATTTTCTTACTACTATAAAATGATTTTTAATGAATTTTTTACCAATTTTATATTATATTTAAATTTTTTTAATAAATATTTTTTCATTCTCTGGGTCGTAGTTTATGAATTTTAATAAAATGTTTAACTAATACATGATTTAACTCGTACAATTTGAACATAAATTTGTCCCATAATTACCATAGATTTATAAAATATTTATTCATAGTTTTTCAGTACTCTTTGAAAAAAATATTTTTCATTCTAATTATGAAATTTTATGATTTAAAATAATAAATTTTAAATTAAAATGATATTTCCTCCAAGAATGATTAACAGATCTATTATGGAATTTATATTAAATAATGAAAACATCCTTTGGCTTCAATTTTTTTATTGATTATATGATGTAATGGAAAAACTATTTATTCATTAATTTTACAGTCTATATTAATTATTATGATAAAAATATTTCTATGAATAATGTTCATTTTCGATGAGTTATTCTATGATAACATATTTAAATATTTATTAAACTCATCTCATTTCCATGGGTAATGCTATGATCAAATGTTTGTGAAAACCAATTCTTTACAAAAATCATGAAATGATTTTTTTTGATATTATGGAACATATACATATGGTTTTTATTATTCTATTAGTAGGACCTAGACCTACCTAAAGTTCATTGTGTAATTTTTTATATCTCAAGAGATCATAATGAGAAATAAGTAGATGTTATTAATCCTCTATATGAAACATGTAGATGTTCTTAATCCATTATGGGAAACATGTGATGATGCCCAATACATTCTAAATTTCAAAATATGTTTTAAATCAAGGTCTATTATGTTTTTCATGGTCTTTGATATAAACCTAAACATAAAATATTTTTTATACATATTTTGGTGCGACACATAAATGTCATTAACAATGGGTACATGATTAATTTATGAAAATTTTTCATAATTAATTTTTATTACATTTCAATTGATAATATTTTATTATATGGTTTTTGAAAATAGTCCAGATATATTAGGTATGAAAATTGTAATATATAATCAAAATTTTATAACAAAATTATTATCTTATACCTTCATATGATAAACAAATGATATCATCCATGTAAACCCTTACTAATAATTTGAGCTCATGAAATTCTAGGTTTTCATCTCTAGGTTATAAGGAAGGGATTATGTAGTATAATTTAATTAATATATCTAAACAAGATGAATTTTACGGGAGATTATAGTTACTATATTGTTTTAAAAATATTATCACAATATTTATAAAATAATTCTCCATGAAATATAATGGATCATAATTTCTTGTGTAGTTTGAAGACTAGTTAAATAAAATTGAAATCATGTAAATATAATAATAATAATTTATACTAATATTCAGTAATGATCTCTTAATGTAAATTTATATTTTACATCTATATAAGATTACCTTGGGAATACATAAGAAATGGGAATGACCTAGAAATCTAAGAAATAGATTAAGTTTGGAAAACAATTATATAACATCAGTCAAATTAATAACATGAAAACATAATAGGCATGGTAAAAGAATAAAAATGAAGGGGCATATAATAAAGATATGTAATAATATGATCATGGAAATATAGGAATGTGTTAATAATATATAACATGAAATAACATGAGTCAATGCTATCTCCCAACACTATATCACATGGTGAACAATGTTCCAAAATAGATTCGGTTTAATCCCTAATCTCGTACATGTCATCTCATGAGGATAAATATTTCCCTTTCACAAGTTCACTATCTATGTACACCCAGCATAACAGGTTCATGCATACATGTTCAATATAGAGAATCAAACCTAAGAGATGAACATAATGGTTAACAATGGAAAGAAATGTGTATCGTAATCATGTCATAAGGAACAACTATTGGGAATATTTTGTTGGATTAAAAGAAATAATGGATTTATATAATACATGGATATTAATAATGGAAAATAGGAATAAATCATTATAAATCATTTCAAAATTAATTAAAAAAATTTCAAAATTGTTGTTATTGTACAATAGAAATGATAATATTTAGTGTGATTTAAGGGAAAATATTAATCTATATATAAATAAGAAAAAAATAGAATTGTTTTTATAAAATGTAAAAATAACTAAGATATCTTATCATTATAAAATTTTTATTTTATAAAAAAATTTGTAGATTAAAAAATATTTTTCAGTGTACATAAAAATGAGAATAAAATGGGAAAGTTCTCATTAATCATCCAATCTTATTAGAAGAAATTGTAAAAAAGATCTTTTTAAAACATATAATCCCACACCGAAGAAAGGTGAGTTGAGATTAATAACAATATTTGGTAGATACGCACAGAATACCAGTGAATTAAAAAATAACAATGAAGTATTTCATTAGGTAAATGAGAGATAATGTGTAACCCAAAGGTACTTTGGGGGTTCAGAGGGATCCCTTAACTTATGTTAGAATGTATTTTGAATTGTCCCTTAATGTCTTAGATAAAAAAATTATATACATTGATAAATAAATTACAAACTTCTTTACTATATAACTGATTTATTATAATTTTATCATGTTCATTTGTGGCTATTTGAATGAGTTATAAATTTTAATGTCATTATTTCAGAAGTAATAATTTGATGCTGTTATGGTCAGTTACCTTGAGTAAAATTATAAGGGTAATTGAGATGTGGATGAAAAAAAGAAGTATAATTAAATGGTATTAACAAAATTAAATAATTTTAAATGGTCTTATATATATATATATTCATATGTAGATGAATCATTTTATAACCCATTAATGATAAACGTTTAGTTTATTTGGGTGTTTTTTGATCATCGTAAACTAGTATTGTAATATTATTTAATATTATGTATATATGTATATATTATACAAAAAAAATTATCAAGATATAATTTGAATTTTATAATCAGGATTCACCATTATTATGATATTTTGATTATCCATCAAGGGTATAATGCATGATGAAAAACTATCATCCATGAAGGTGGAAAGTCAACATAAAATGGATGATGTTTTCGTTTTTAAGATATAACAAGGTAGAGAATAGATTTCATGATGTATATTCCATTAAAAGAATAATTATAAATTTTATAACTGATACTAGAGTTATCATTTTCCAATGTATAGTGGGGGAAAGAATCTGATAGACGAATGATTGAATTTCAAAGAGAAAGGTGGAGGATTATACATATTGATTATCATTTCCTTAAGAAGAATCCTAACGCACTTTGTTTTGGATTTTTTTTCATAGAAGTTGTTTATAAACCTGGTTGAGGGGATTATTAAGTTAATGGGAAAAACATTAGTCAATCTACATATCTTGAAAGGCGTGAGGAAAAGGGGTGGTATTGAAAAAGGGAGGAGATTGGTGGTTTTGATTATTAAATTCATTAGTTTGTTATGTTTGATAAAGACTATCAATATTATTGATTTATAAAAATATGTATAGTATCTAGAGAATTTTATTTCATGATTATGGGAATTATATCAACCAGGACCCATCTATGACTAAAAAATTAATTAATTTTATTATAATGTTAAATACTATAAATTATAGTATTCCACTATTCCAAAATAATTCAACTATTCAAAAAATTCCAAATATTATCTATAATCAAAATTAGATGTGTAGATTTCAAAAAAAGGCTCAATTTTAAGAATATAATTTTATTACTATGAGAAATTTATTTTTGTATTAAAATAATAATTTTTATGAAAAATACTGATTTTAATATTATAACAGATTTTATGACACTATGAAAAATTAATTATGTCCACATAAAAATATCAAATAATTATAATTCAACAAAATATTAATTTATAAATATATTTTAAGAAAATAAATTTTTCTTTTTGATCATTATATTAATTATATGATTTTAAATTAACATTTACGATTCACAAAAATATCAACACATCATTTATCATTTTTAATATTTTTTTTTTATTCAATGATATAATGAAATCATATTTTCCTTTTTATTAGGCATAATTTTTTTTATACTTTCATAGGTGAGGATTCTATACTAATGGCCAATTTATATTTGTAATGGTCAGATTACTATACAAACACTTTAGGTTCTATAATTTTCATAAATAACTCTTATCTCGTCATTTATTTATTCACATATTTTTTCTCTCAAGGTTACATACCATCATATTCATAATGAATATGTAATTATAAATATAATGTTTTATTTATGTGTCATTGTTTTAGAGTCTAGTTATTCTAGTAGATCTTGGAGATCTAAATTATCAAAATTTTATTATCTTATTTTCTATTAATTGTACCACTATAATATTTCGAATTTATATTAGCTTATATGTGGACTGATGTACCATTATTCATTTTTATGATATATATTTTATTAGGTTTCATATGTTATGCTTCTTCTTTATATTAAATAATTATACAATGGGAAATTCCATTGATAAAATAATGGGTTGTTATATTCTTCCCCCACTATGAAATTTCAACCTTGAAATTTAGTTTCAAATATGATTATAAAAACAGTTTGTGTTACTTATCAATCATCACTTCCTCTAGTTCCCATGATACCCCTTCATATATAGAGTTCCATTATAGTGATTTAACTAAGTGAGCAGTCTTGTTATGTATACCATTATCTCAATTGTCTAAGATCATTAGTAGATACTCCTCCAATTAGATATAATTTCCCAATTTTAACACCATTAAATTTAGTAAAAGTTAGGGATATAGTATGTATATACATAAGTAGGATATGTAGAATAACTAATTTACTTAATACATGGTTTTTTGATGTGATATTCAACATGCCACAACTATGACACAATCAAGAATCTCGAAGGGTCCAATGTACTTGGGAAATAACAATCCATTCATCCCAAATATAATGGAACTCTTTCATAGATACATGCGAAGGAATATATGTCTAAAACCCCAAACTCCATGCCCCTCCAACTATTTTCATCGTAGACCGTCATATGACTTTGAGCTTCATGATGTGTTTAATAATGGTTTTCACCTTTTATAACATTAATTAAACCATTTATGTCATAAAAGCTTATGTTCTCTAATTTCATTCAAACTTATAGGTCTTATGTGTGTTTTCCCATTAATGAATTTATATGGATCCATTTCGATGCATGGATGGAAACTATTATTGTTAAAGCACTCGAACAGAGGATGATGTTGGTCCCATAATCATTTAAAGTCCACCAAGAATGATTTCATCAAATATTAATCAATTTTAATTGTCCACTTAGTCTATCTATTCTTCATGGGAAGATAAGTCACACTGAATTTTAACTCAGTGTATTGAGAATGTTAGAGAACTTTCTAAAACATGGAGGTTAATGTTGTATCTTGACTAGATATAATAAAAAATATAACTCCATGTTACCTAAAAACATCACTGATATATATCTATATAGGTTTATCAATTGAAAAGTCCACTCAAATTTAGAAAAATTATCTATATTTGTTAGAAAATTCACAAACACTCAAATAGAATCATTTTCAATGGATTTCATTGGATGTCCATTGATAATGTCTGTAGATATGTGTTTTCATTTACATACTGGTACAAGTAATGGAATCATCATCCACTTACAAATTTTCCTTTCAACCTTGATGAAATAATTTTAACATTGATGTAAATTCAACGTTATCCTTCATCACATTCTCCTACTAATAGTACTCTCATAGATCTCAATACATCATTGTGCTCCCTGGGTAGAGAGAGAATTATCAGCTATGTTCATCATCCAAAATATCATTCTTTATTTAAGTATTATATGGTACACATATTCATGATCAAAATCTTTTAACTCTATCCACATCAATTTTAAACTCTTAGGATTTCACCATTTATAGAGCTTCTATCTTCTTCTAAATTTCCACATCATCTCATTAAGCACCATTTATCTTCCTTAAAAGGGATGGATAGAAATAATTTGTTAAAGGATTTATGATGTTCCGTTATTAATGATTGTGATTTTCATCCTTTGAATATTTCATAATATAAAATATTTTTCATCAATCCTCATTGATAATGTTACATGTTCTTTTTTACTTAGGGAATCTACCACATTTTTTTTCTTTAATAGGATGTTAGTGGATTTAGTGGTAATAATCCATGAAGGGATCTAACCATCATCAATAAAACATATTAATATAAATTTTATGAATATATATTTAAGGCTATTATGATTAATATATATCTCACACATATCCCCATAGTTATAATATATCTAGATTTTGAACATTAAGATAAAATAAGTAAACTCCAAATCAGGCATTGGATAGTTCTGCTCATGAAATTTCAGTAGCTCTGAGGCATATGATATTACTTTATCATTTTTAATGAGAAAAATAAATTTTACATTCATCAGATAATCTCCATATACCACAAAGAGTTCCCCAATTTAAGGTATTGTAACTACTAGTGTGATGATAGTAATATTTTAGAACAAATTGATGTAGTCATCGTAGTCACTATTCAAGAAAAAACATTATTCCATCTAATTAATCATCATTAATGGTTTTTAAAAGTTTTATTATTTACACAAAAATCATAGGTAATACCAATATAGACTAAGTAATCAATAAATCACCATTAAATATATTGTCTTGGGAAACTCCTTAATTGCCCTTGTCATACAGGGGTCCACATATATCATAATTCTAGTGATAAAATGGCCCAAGTGTGATACTTCCTCTATGCAGAACAAACATTTATTATAAATCTAATATAGTTTATCCCTTAAAAAAATTAACATTGTATTAAAATGCCTTTTATTTTTCTCCATTCCATTTTCATATTTTATAATACCATCTACAAATAAAACAAACAAAATCGAGGTATTTTCTAAAGACACTATTCATTATGTCCACAAAAATTTATGTTGATTTAGTAATATAAAACGGACTAACTATGATCTTCAAGTATCCATTACTCATTCAAAAGGTATGAATAGGATTTTCTTCCTTCTTCACCTTTAATTGGTGATATCACCAATGAAGTTTCACCATAAAGAAATACTTGGCCACTAATAGTTGCTTGATCAAGTCAACTACCCCAGGAAGTGGACACATGTTCTTTATTATAATCTTATTGAGCTCATGATAATTAATGCAGATGGAAATTGATCCATACAAATTATTAATTAATGGTCTTGACACACCCCAATGTGAACCTCTCAAGCAGTTGAAACCCTTGTTTATATTTTCTTGTAACTAATTATTTAGTTTATCCAACTCAATTTGGGAAATTATATAAGGGTTATATGATACAAATAGAAATCCAATAATATGTTAAATAAATAAAAAAATTTATTATCTAGGAGGAGGACCAAGAAATTATCCAGGGGATACACTAGTGAAATCTCACATATTGGGCATTTCATTGTGTGAGATTCTCTCTTTTTTATCAGTCATTTTATCTTTATACACTTTCTCATATATAAATAATATACATAATTGATATGATGATCATTAATTTTATTCATCCCCCTTATTACACCTATAGAGAATTGGAGTATTCCTCAATGGGTGAAGAGTGACCTCCATTTTTAGACAATTGAGATCCCATTTATATAATGAAATATAATCCATGAAAAAATAGCATCAAACAAAAAAAAGTAATATGATATTTTATGGTTAGATCTGTCAACAAGAATTAAAAATGGATGGGTGATATACTTTAGATGCCATAATCAACCCATTATCTATTCTCAACTATACTCATAATTCATATTTTCATGTGTTTTTTAATTAGTTATACAAAATAAGAAATACATGAATTAATTAATAGAAGAAGAATCAAACACTATGTTCATAATTCATGAATGAATAACCAATGTACCTATCAGCACAGAGATTCTAGTAACCACCTCAGAATTAGTCATATAATTTTCCTTTCCTTAATTCCTTAGGGGTTATAATTTTTGATTCCTTCTGAAAAACATTATATTAGGGTATTGGCTCACATATTTTCAGTGTTCCTTATAGTTCAAACACAAAACTTCATACTGAGTGTTGATGTAAATTTTCAAGATGTCTTCCCCATTTTGGGATTTTATCATATCCCTTCAATAATAATTACCAAGATTTCCCTCTCTTCTACATTTTTATCATGTCATATTTCCCTTTATACATTCACTAGGAAGATATTTCCAAAACATATGACATGTTCGATGTCTAGTTTTGATTCCACCGTTTGATTTATTTTTTTATCCTCCCATATTATACAACATATTTTATTTTTATCTATGATCCTATGAGACCCCTTAGAGTATCTAATATAAATTCTTATCATTTACAGTGAAATATTTAATCTTTTAACAATTTTTATATTCTCAAATTTCAACGGATTTTCAAAGACATAGATTTAATTTGATAAATAAGTGATCCACATTATATTCAGGGTTCATGAAAACTCCAAATCCATATCAAGAAAATGTATTAATTTTTTTCTCTTATACCTAGATTGACTCATAATATTTTTTCTACATTCAAGGGATCTCCCTATTGATATTAATATGAAATTCTTGGGGAAAATATTTATTGAAAAATATTTTCTGTAATTTTTCTAATTTCATGGAATAAATTTTATCCACAAACATCATGTTCTAGATCATTGTCAACCAATAATTACCTTCCCTATTAAAACTATAGGCCACCAACAAGACTTTATCATTTTTGAATAACTTGAGGACAATTAATATCTTCTCTTTGGAATTATTTTTTTCATCGATAAGGGAATTAGATGTTTGACAAAATATTAGATTCATTTTCAAAAAACGCATTCAACTTAAAATTTATCATTCTTAGTACATAAAGGTAATTCCACAATATTCATGGTTTTATTTATCTAATGAGATAGTTGAACAAGTACTAACATGAATTAATGACCTCATGTCCTAACAAATTTAGAATTTCATTAGGGAGATAATCACATTCCTATCACATTGATTGTTGTAACGGGTTCTAATATTTATAACGATTAACTATGAAAAAATAAAATACAATTAGACGGATTTGATACTTATCTAATAGTAAAATAAAAAATAAAATTTGAATATAGATCATAATCTTGTAAATAAAAAGTATATCCTAACTTGTGCTTCCGTATAATTCAATTTATGTTGTCAATAATGATAGAATAATTTGTGGGGTTATTACCAGTGTTTTCTAGTCAAACTATCCAAAAATAATTTCATCATTCCTTTGATACCAAATATAATGGCCTTATCAATTTAAATATTTTATTACATGATTATAATAATAAATAACATCAAATAAAAACCCTGGAATGTAATGTATACTATCATTAGATGGCTCAGTAAATATAATTGAAAAAATGGAAATATAATAAGACATATTATATTATATTAATTTTATATTATAATATACTATCATCATTTGAGATACTATATCTTCATATGATAAAATGGGCTATACCAAAACAAAATTGATGAGCTGAAAAGACTAGTAAGGGAATAATCTCAGAAAATAAGTATAGAAAATGGGTAAAATGTATAACACAATAATATAATATACATGGAACCTGAATAAAAATGTTGATGAATAGAATATAAAACATGGAATAATATCGTCATGGAATCATATAAATGTGTTATCTATATATAAAATGACGTAAACATGACTAAAGTCTAACATCCAAGACTATATCACATTTTGTAAAATGTCCCATAAAATATTAGGTTTACTCCCTTCCCCCATACGTGTTATCTCATGAGACTAAAAATTACCCAATGAATTGGAGTTCTATCAGGGTGCACCAATCTGAACATGTTCATCTATATATGTGGAACTAAAATAATCAAACATAAGAGAAAAACAATAGGGTTACCCATGGAAGTAGATGGGTATAACAATCATGGTATATGTCATGACCAATGGGATTATCATAATAGAGTAGAAGAAATAATCTATTTAAATAATTCAATAACATTAATAAGAGAATATGGGAATATATAATGATAAATTATTTCCATTTTATTCTGAAAAATTTTGAAATAGTTTTTAGGATGGTTTAGAAATGAGAAACTCTAATTTGGTTTAATGGAAAATATGAAAGGATACAAAAGGAAGAGAAATGAATAATTTTTCTGCATAAATCTAGAAATTAACTAAGATACTATTTTATAAAAAAAGAGTGATTTTTGAAAAATATTGGTGGATTAAAAGAGATTATGAAGTGTATAGGATAATGGGTATGAAATGAAAAATTACTCTTTAATAAAGTTTTCTTATAATAAGGAGATTAGAAGGAGACCTTTTAAAACATGTAAATACTAATAATGGAATGAAATATTGAGGAGAAATTTTTTTCAAAAACAATAATCATAGAATATCAGATATTTATAATATAATAGTGAATAACTAAATTGAAAAAAAGATATAAATTGTAACGTAATGATAATTTGGAGGTTTGAAGAGATCCCTTACCTCACGTATGAATGTTCTTTTAACATAAACATAACATCCTAAATAAAAATTTTATATTAAATAATATTTTCATTAAGAAAATATTCAAGCATAAATTCTATTTATTATTATTTTATGATGTTCATTAGGTTCATTTCGATGATTTATAAGGTCTAATTATTTCTTAAAGCCTTCATTTA
This sequence comes from Viscum album, assembly GCA_963277665.1. Taxonomy (NCBI): domain Eukaryota; kingdom Viridiplantae; phylum Streptophyta; class Magnoliopsida; order Santalales; family Viscaceae; genus Viscum; species Viscum album. The sequence continues at coordinate 1,783,503,996 of OY728150.1, forward strand.
ATGTTTTTATAGTCGGTTCCCTTGAGTATAATTATAGGGTTTCTTTTCATAAAGAATCAAAACATTAAAATTGGAATGAAATGGAATTAATATACATTAATAATTTTAAATGGTCCCATATATATCTTTTTTTTCAAATATTAGGTTGATCTATTTGATAAAATAGTTATGATAATTATTTAGTTTATTTCTATGGTATCTCGATCCTAGTGGATTAGATTTATTTTTTAATTTAATAGTATGCATATATATTAGATACAAAACCTAAAAAAACATATAATATAATTTTGAAAATATGGATAAATGAATATATTTGTTTTATGGAACCCCTTGAAAGAAGAAATGGAAAACCAAAAAGCATCATCCATGAAGGTGGTATGTTGAAATATCATAGATGATGTTTTACATTTTAGATAAAGGAGAGAAGTGAAGAGATTTTATGATAGATATTATACTAAATAAATATAATTATAGTTTATTTGTAATATTATAATTATAACTTCAGTTTATATTAAGGTGGGAATCATGAGGTAGAATAAAGAAGTAATTTAAATGTTAAATGTGGAGGATTTTACCTCCTAAATTGCTTCTCTGTGAGAACCTCCTTAAGGTATTTAGGTATTGAATTTTTTTGAAACCAAATGTTTGTGACCATGTAGAAGATGTATTGGGAGGAATGTTTGTAAAACATAAGAAATCTATAAGGAATATAATGTGTGAGGAGAAGGGCTGGTGAGGGGTGTTATTTTTAAGGGGTGGAGTGGGGTGTTTTTTATTATTATATTTATTTTATTATTATTTTGTATTAGGATTATAAATAGTGTCAATTCATATGACGAAGTAAGAAATTTATTGAAATATTGTTCAATATAATGGGAAATTATATAATCCATGAATCAACCATGAATCAAATATTCATGTATTATATTATAATGTTAAATACCATAAATTATTGTAATTCACTATTAAAAAAACAATGAACTATTTTTGAAAAATCTCCAAAAATCATTAATGTTATTTTTCGATGTGTAGATTTAAAAATAGGTCTCCATTTTATGAATATATTTTTCTATATATATGAAATATAATTTTCAATTAAAATCATAATTTATTCCCAAATTATTTATTCGAATATTTTAACCGATTTTATGAAACAATAAAAAATTAATTAATGTCTCATGAAATTATTTATAATTATAATAAAAAAAATCTTAATTTTTGAATGTATTTTCACGAAATAATTTTCTTTTAGATCATTATATTAATAATAAAATCGTAAATAATCATTTACATTAAACCAAAAAAATTCATCACTTAATTTACCCAATTTAAAAAACTTATTTAGCTATTCCATGATATAAATATGTCATATATTAATTTTTAATATATCTACATTTTATTTATACTATAAAATGTTAGTAAACTATCATAGGAATCATATTACTCTTCATAACAATCAAATTATCATTCTAATGTATAAGTGTTGGACCCAAAGTTATTCATTGCATGAAATAGAGTATTTTTTTTAATCAATCCACATAGTTTTGATAAAGTAATTTTCAAGACCTGTGATCTTACAGTACATGTCAGTTTAAGTGATAATAGTGGCATAATTTTTATGTGTTTTCTAAATTTTTGGACCTCAAAATAGAGAGTTGGATTTTGGAAAAGGGATGGTTTCCGCAAAGGGGTGCATAATTTACAAACCACATTGAACAGTATATAGACCATAAAGGGTAGTACATGGAGTAGCAAGGAACAAAACTACATGAGTTTCACATTAATGTGATATGAAAAACACAACTCACAATTCAGCGACGGTGTAGAAAAAACCGTTCATGGTATGCTCAAAGATCACAGAAGGAAAATGATATATAGCAGAATTCGTAGATGGTGGAATCATGATGATGTTTTCGGATGCCACAATGTGTTTTATTTATGGAAACAATGTGGATATTTGTGCCCCCGTGTTGGGATAATGGTGTTATGTGGGCTGTGTAGGTAAAATGGTTTGTGGAAGCACAGTACGAGGTGATGATTTGTTAAATCTCAATTTATATAATTTGGATGATAAATTTTAATATATATGGAGCAAAAATCCCTTTATTAGGGAGCCACACTGAGATTAAACATCCATGATGAATTCTACTAAGTTTATATTGGATTGTGGGAATACAACCCTACAACAGATACTTCAACTAGAAATATAAATGGAATTCAATGAAGTGTATAATAGTTCCATAAGTTGGTTTGCATAAGATAATTCATAGAGGAGGATTTGGTCTGTATAGAAGAATCAGTATGTTGAAATTTTTTATGAAGAAAGTACACCGTCACAGTTTTCGAAGGCAGCACTTGAAGCACTCGTTGTATGAGGTGCATTGTTGTACATGGAGGAAGATGTCTAGTTTGTAGAGGAAAATTTCAAAAATGAATAGTACATGAAAAAGTATATTACATATTTATTGGAAAAGGATATTTCAACAAGGAATATATATAGATAAAGATTCATGATTTAATTCTATCAAAAAAAAGAGAAATTCAAGTTGATTAACTGAGTTCAGATTTATCCTCACATAGTGAGTAAGGGGGAATCAATATAAGAAATTTTAGGGACAAAATGTGCAATCCATAAACCTTTGTAATTGAAGTGTTCCTAGAATTGAGTGACTGTAATAATCTTTGGAAATCCACAACTTGTGAGTATTATTGTACATTGGTAAAACTAAAAACTTAATGGTGTAGGACCCTTGGACCATACCTTAGTGTTAATAAAGTAAAATTATTTTCTGCCCTTCAACATGCGAATGATTAAATTCCAATACATTAATAATAGATAGATTTAACAAGTTACTTCTTATGTGGGAACATGGTCTATCTCTTTAAAATAAAATGTTGACATCCTAATTAACCCCTCCCCACTTAGGGTGTTCTATTATCCTTCAATTTGTATCAGAGGGTAGATGTTTCTAGTATTAAACCTTCTCTTCATTTCAACCATGATGAATACATTGAATGTCAGGGGAGTCCCCCTCTTTGATAGAAGGATCTTTTTGATCTGGACGAATAGGATGAGATCTCATCTAATATCTCTTTTAATGGATGTCATTTTTTTCACTCCACAAGGATTACATGTCACTAATTCAATATAGTTGTCTATGATTGATACAGATAGTAAAATGATTGATTCGAATTCCAATCCATAGAAATCCCACATCGTATCTCTTTATGATCAGTTATATCTAATGTTGTTGAGTTGTACGTTAAAAACATTTAAATGGGATAATATCAATGATGTTGACCAAAATGTGAGGGATCTGAAACTTAATGTTTGGAAAGATAGGTTTAATGAACTGAAGATAGGTCCTGATGATAATAAAGATTCCTTTTTCAATCAAATTACTCTTGTTGTTTGAGCAATATAATGACTTGATAAAGAAATTGAAAATAGTAATAATGTAAAAAAATCAAGAGAAGAAGTCATCCTATTTTTTCTAAAAAACATCATCCCTTGATGAAATTAATATCTCCAAATGTTATCAAAATTATATATTGAACATCCTAGTGGCATATTAGGTGAGATTCAAACCATAAGATGAAATGACATGAGTATGAAAGGAAAGTGAATCAAAATACATGGAAGAAATTAAATTCCATGAGATTTTATTGATGAAGATAATGATGAAAAATAACTTATTTCTCTCATTTCCATGAAATTCATGCAGGTAAAAGGAAATTTGAAGGATAGTTACCTCTTCCATATTTTAATTATGGAAGAGTAGAGAAAATTTCCTCTTGGTGAACAAGAATGTTTGATGATGAAGAATGTGAAGAATGAGACATGAAGTAGCCTAGAATATGTTTTTTCAAAAAGGGAGACTTTAGGTCAGGTAAGAATTTATTGAGAAATAGTTTTTTTCTATGAAGAAGAAGATGATGATATTGAATTCCTAGATGAAAAAAAACTGAATTTAAATCTAGAACCCATGCGTAAATGATGGATACCATTGAAAAGTTAGAATCATCATGAGATAAGGTTGGAGAAATTCAATCGACCACCGATGTTGATTCCATTTTACAACATACAGATGCTTTTGGTAATTTAGATAATTAATGAAAGAGTTGATAAAATGTTGAGATAAATTTAGGAGGATTCATTAGAATATTTTGACATACTAGAATTTTAAATTTATTGACAATAGGAAGTAGTAACAAAATATTCAACAACTTTTTAAATATTAGAAGATATAGTTTAACTAATGCTCATAATTGAAGAAAATACAAAGCTCATTAATTACATTACATCGATAATGAAGGATAAGTTAAAAAATATTGATGGAATTGAAGATGATTGTGTCACACATAAGAGTAAACATGAATGTAAATCAAGTCCAAAAGAAATAAGTAAGATAATTCAGCTATGAAAATTCTCAGATGTTGAGATACTAGAGAGAACTAAGAATAGATCTGATGGGGATGAAAAGGTTCCAAATAATAAAGTACGTGAATGCATGAGAACAATTGTAATTCATTGTGATGCTAAAAAGAAGAATTTTGGAAGTTAAATAGGCTAAAATAAAGGCAAGATGAAAGTTAGACATATCATAAAGATACCTGAAGTCTAAACAAGAATGTATCATATCAGAATGAAAGGAGGGCTATAAACTACCCTTGAGTTTCCCAAGATGATTTTCACTCAAACTATCCTCATATTGAATTTCAAATGTGGTGGAATGGAAGTGAAAAACACTTTTAGATATGAAATGTCAAAGGTGTGGACATCTATGCAATACCATGTCATACAATGAAGAGGAATGGAGTTATTTGAATTGTGAAAAGATAAGAATTAAATGAAGGATAATGACATCTTATCCAAATTATTATATAAGAAACAATTTTGATGGATATTGTTTTCATTATTCTAACATTGTCCTTAAAACCCTTGATTACAGGCGATAGAATGGTAGGAACAATTCGTAAAGAACTCCAAGACATGTCAATAATTTCCAACTAGAAGGTTTTGTTATTACAAATGGCTTCTCTCTTGTATAAGAAATTGGTGACTTTGATGACCCTATGCACATGTAGAATTTATTAAAAAATAAATATTTAACCATCAATAAAACTAATATTTAATTAAATAAAAAGAAGAAAATAGTAAAATCCAACCATGAAAAAGTAGATCTCAACGCTACCAAGAACAAAAACACTTGGATTCCTGATAGTGAATGCACATACAATATGATGGAAAATGAAGACATGTTAGTAAATGTGAAGAAAAATGTTTATGGAATAGTGATATTTGGTAATGATGGTTCTTTGAAGATCAAATTAAGTTGATGTACAGAGCTGGCCAATGATGAGCTGAATAAGACTGAAGTTCTTAATTGGAATGGTTGGGTCACATTATACTGAGTCTTAGTCAACTCTATGAATCATGAATTATAGGGACATTAAATAAAATGGGGTGCACTATAAAAGGAATAATAGAGAATTCTATCATAAATGGTTGTAGAATATATGGAAACATATATCATATTGATAGTAAAAAGAACATCTGATACATGACTGTTGAAGAAGAATCAACTTGCGGCACTAGGGGTTGAGCCACATCAATAAACAATATATGAAAATGATATATAAACTGAATATAGTCACAGATATCCCAGGTATAAAGAGTGAATAAAAAAATATATGTCATCCTCGCATTAATGGGAAGTTATTTTTCTGTTCAAATCAACCAAAAAATAATCAAGCATGAAATATTATGTATCTCATTCATAAAAAAAAGTATGTGGTAGGATAAATTTTTTCTAAACTCATAGTGTATTTTTTAAAAGGGTGATTTCCTGACCTAAGTGGAAAAAAGTAAAAATTTTATTAAAAGAATGTTTACAAGAGTCGAAAATACAAGATCATATTACAATATTTCACATGGAATGGAATAAGAGCATTATAGAGGTCTTCACAGAAGGTCATGTCTTGATTAACTCTCATATTAATGCAGCCATCAGCAACAATGTCTGCATCCCGATAGACATGTGTGATGATGTAGTTCAAATCGGTGAGTGAACAGTTGCATTCCATCCAACGGGTAGAAATCAGCCATACTAGATGAGTTACACCATCCCAAATTGCATGTACGATTGTCGTCGAGTCACTTCCAATCAAAAGGTTTTTCTAAACAAACATAATGGAAAATTTTATTTCTTAAATCAAATCCATCATCTTAGCTTCATGGGAAGTGCATTTCCCCAATGGCCCATGAAGCCGCCTAGAATTTGGTCAACGTGGTTCTTGAAGATAGCACCACACCCTGTAGGTCCCGAATTTCCCTTAAAGGCACCATCAAGGAGGATTTTGATTCATCTAGGGAGATGGGATCTCTAGAACAAATCTAGAGTGCAATACGGATGACAAAAGTTGTCGTTGACCTGTAAATGTTTTATGATTCCAAAGTCATGCACAGAGATATTGAAATTACCTTTTGTAAAAAAAACATATTCAATTTTAGCAATGAGGATTTGGGTCTAACCAGAATTATGATTAAGTGAGTATTTTCTATGAATAATATAATTTTAAACATACAAGATCACTAGGTGAAGTTCAACAACTGCAGCAAGGAAGAGATTCCTGATTTGTTGAGAGCCCTCCATCTCTTCCCATTTCTTAAGATGAGTTTTGATAGATTCAAGAATCAACCATATACAATCAAATATGTCCAAATTATAGTTCCAAAGGGAAGATAAGTATCAGAAAAAAGGAATTGGTTGTTAGAATCTTCTCTGTGTTTGTTACAGATTTGCATTTAGAGTAAAGCTAAATTCCAAACGATTGTAGACAACCCTCAGTGGGAATTTGGTTGTGAGAAAGTCTCTAGATGAAACTAAATCTTAATGGATTTATACAAGGTTTTTTGATGTGTTTAATCATGCTGAAGTCATTATTATTGTTGTAACAAGTTTTATTATAGTAATTTTTTGAGGTAAGTATTCCATTATGAGTAGGATCCCAAATTAAGAAATCGTAATTCTAATCCAAATGAATGATTTCAATGAGATTCATAATAGATCCTGGAAGATGATCATTTTGAGAATTTAAATAGTCTTTGATAGATTTATTAATGTTTTCATAAGTGTGATCAAGAGGAATCATAGAGATTAAAGGCATGCCAGTCTAGTTAACTATCCATAATTTCATGGAGGAATATCTTGTAACCATCGATCGGGAATTATTCATAACGTTGGCGAAGGAGAGTCTGAGGGTGGACCAAATGGAGGAATTAATGAACATCAAGTTTCCAGTCTTATGTTTTTTAAGGAATATTTTCTTCAGAATGGTGATAGAATATGAAGTATTGTGCAAAAGGTTCCATGTGAGCTGATCTTGAAGATCCTCATCAAAGAACATTATATTTTTTATACCAATACAACCATTTTTAATGGGTTTCCAACAAATGGACTTAGGGACTATCACAAGCATTAATTCTAGAATACTAATGATCTAGATGGTGTTTTTAATAGATATGTTCATGTTTTTTGAAAACACCGATAGGCCATTTGTAGACCATTATGGAGTGGACCATCTTAGAGACAATAATGTATTTAACAAGGCATGTCTGACCAGCCATAGAGAGAGCCTTACCCTTCCAAGAGGAATGTTGGTTGGGAACTTGATCAAAAATAGTCACAAAGTGGAAATACATGGTTATACCAAAAAAATATGGGGACAGTTAGGTATGTGAATGGGACACAACCTTCCTTCAGCCCAAAATCATAGATAATGCTACATTTTCGGTTGAGGGGGAAGTTCTTCACAAAGAAGCCGATGTATTTGTTCCAACATATGTGTTGATCAGATACATTTTCATAGTGGCCTAAAGAAATCTTGATTTTATGAATGTTTCTTTTCTCACCATGGAGGAAAAGGATGATGTCGTCAGCATAATGAATGTGAGTGGGGGAATATACATTCCTGGAGACATGAATGATTTTTAGTTTATTTTGGATTACCAGATTATTGATCAAATGACAGAGATAGTCTTCTCACCATGGAGGAAAAATTGAAGTCTGTTTTTTATAGTAGTGATTAAGGGGGCAGTAAAACCAAAACATTGAAGGAAATTAATGATAATGCTCCAATCCACGGTGTCAAATGATTTCCCAATGTCATGTTTAATTGCTATGTTTTCTCCTCTATTGGGTTTATTCTAATTGTTAATACACTCATAGGCAAAATAGATATAGTCTTGAACGGATCTACTCTATATAAACCCAAAATGATTCGAATAGACAATTTTTCCAGAAATAGTTGAGAATCAATTGGCAATGATTTTGGTGATGGTATTGAAAACAGTTCTGATAAGAGAAATGGGTCTAAAATGGTGAATCTCAGAGGCATTATCCACATTAGGGATCAAGGTAAGGAACTAAGAATTGTGAGCATGGGGTAGCACCCCAATGGTGAAAAGGGATTTAAAGAGATTACAAACATTGATATGAACCACATCCCAACAGTGTTGGAAGAAACTTTTGTTAAATCCATTATAACCCAGAGCACTATCATGATTCATACTAAAGACAGTGCCTTTTATTTCATGATTGAGTGGTGGGTGAAGAAGGAAAGAATTTTCTGCATCAGTGATCAATAATGGAAGGATATTAGGGAGGATGTCTTTATTATTATCAGGGACATTGAAGAGGGTTTCATAGTTGGATACTATAAGATTAGAAATGTCATCTTCATTGTCAAGAATCATATCCCCATCCTTTAGAAAGGTGAGAGGTCAATAGGCCTTCTTAATTCATTAGAGAGAGTTGTATAACATGGTGTTTCTATCACCATCAGTTACCCATTTGACATTATAAGCTTTCATTCTCATATTGTCCTTAAAACTGAGAAAAGAATTGAGTTTGACCAAAATGTTAATTTCTTGCGTAGGGTTAGTTTGGAGATTAGAGTGGGTGTTTTGTTTTGATCTTCATTGTGATCTTTCTTACGAAGATTAATTTCATTGTTTATATGATTGGATTTTGAGTTTCACAATGATTTGAGCATCTATTTGAGGTGTTTTAGATTGTGGTTGCAATCAAATGCCCCATTTCCTTGAGACATTGAGGACCAGATGTTTTGGATTTAATGATTACTTTCATCATCTGAGGGCCAAAAATTGTTGAAATAGAGAGGTAAGCAAGGATTTGTGTGTTTTTGGGAAATTTTTACCATGATAGGATGATGATCAGAGTTCAGTCTATGAAGAGTGATGATAGAGATTGTGTCCCATTGGTCTAAAGCATAGACATTCGTAAAGGCTATATCAAAATTGGAGGTGACCAGTTTTATTTAATGTCTTTTATACCAAGTGTATTTTTCACCAGTGAGGTTAATTTCAATAAGGCTTTTTTCATAAATAGATATTTTTAATCTAACATGGAAATAGAAGATTGGGATATACCAATTTTTTCTCTTGAGTGAAGAATAACATTAAAGTCCCGCATGAGAAACAAAGGGGCATTGATGTTCATTCATAAAAAAAATGATCATTCCAAAGAGTCATTCTTTCTTGATATCTACTCATAGCGTAAACAAAGGATAAGAAAGAGTGGTTACCATTAAAAGTAGTGGTGCAAGTGAGAATCTGATCAGAGATATTAAAAACACTAAAATCCTTTAATGAAATTTGTGACAAAATCCATAAAGTATCAGCTTTGAGATTGTTATTGATTGCACTATAAAAACATAATTGTTTTAAAAAAAGTGAGAATATTTAGAGGATAAAGTGATTTTAGGTTCAAAAATAGAAAAAAGAATAGCGTGATGCATGTTAATCATTCTTTTCAAAACATTGAGGGTGTTAGAGTTGGCGATACCCAAAAAATTCCAAAAAAGGATCTTTATTTAAATATTATTTTAGAGTTATAAATCCCTTTATTTTTTTCCAAATCCTTTATTTCTATTATACCTTCTAACCTCATGAGTGATAGTGGTCTTTTCTTATAAATTGTGATAGATGACATTATTCCTATTTGTAGGTTTTTTTAGCTTAGAAGTCATGGTTGATTTTGTTGAATCCATTGAACGTGGAGACTTTTTATCCACTATGGACAGCGGCATGGTAGTATTCTTATGTTATAGGGGATCCTATTCTTCTACATATAATCCATATCTAGAATAGCAGGTATACTATCATGTACAGTAGGATCAATTTTCTTGTTAGCATATGGGGTGTTCTCAGCATTATGTGTCCCGGGTGGAGTAGCCCTATTAAGGGGAAGTGGGAGTTGTGGGAGAAAGGGGTGTGTTTATTTTCATGTTCTATGGTCTCATGATTCTTTTCAATTATGGTGTAACATGTAGTTAGAAACAGACTATTGTCCATAGAGGAGGCATTGCTTTTTGCAGCAATAAGGGATGGGATAATAGTGGTCAGGTTTCATGAGTTCAATGAAAAAAATCGTAGAAAAAAAAACAGTGCAAGAGTCATTTTGATCATAACATAGTTTTTCAGGGATCATGTAATAGTCATCATATGCATAAGTAAGAGGATAAGAAGTACCTAGGATTAGAGGCTCCAAAGAAGATTGATGTTAGACCGAGTGCTAAGAGACACTGCTTACGCACCAAGGGAACATTGTAAACCGACATATGCTTGGGTACTAGAAATGAAGGTGAATTATCACGTAAGCCAAGTGCTGAGATCTTTATCGTACCTAACCTAGCTTCTATGTCCATGGAGGAATGTTTCACTATAGAGCTAGAATACTGGGGGTTTCCTGATTTTCCTTTTGAGTACCTAAGTTAGAAGTTGCAATAATTTGGGTCTACTTGGTTCCTAAACTGGATTGCCAGGCCCAACATGAATTTCATTGGTGTAGATATCATTATTATGGGTGGAATTACCATTGTTATAGAATAGTTTCTTTAGTTTATTAGGAGTAAATTACCTCTATCCAAGATTGGATGGTAGAGATTATGACTTGGTACTTTTTGTGGATAACTGGTAATATTTTCCTACATAGTGGACACATTAACAGTGTCTAGGAAAAGGTTTTTAATTTCTATTGAGAGTTGTTGATCATTAATAGATTTTTCTTTGTCATCCACTTCATTAGCCCAGTTAGTTCCTGAACAATCTCTTATGTGTGTCCAAATGTGTGTTTATTACCCAAACTTCATATTTTTATTTGGATGGTTTAGGTATGTCTATCATGGGGGGTTTATCATTTTTAGATCTCTTTATTTTCATCCAATAATTATCAGATGTTTAGATTACCTAATTAATTGAACATATTATAGTTTTATATGGTGTTCCCTATGATTTTAGATGATCACAAAATGGGGTTTTTCACTCATATTCCACTCTAATTTCAGTTTTTTATTTATTGGTGTTGAAGTTAATTGAGCTGGGATGTTTGTAGTCAAGTTATATTTTAACCATTCCTCTAGAAAATAGACACATTTTATCATGTAAGGTTCTGTGAAAAATTTTAAGAGGAGTTAATATTCAAGAGACAATATCATTAAATAATTTTGGGTGCCAAAAAACCATTTAGGTCTATGTAATTTAATCTACACTTGTGCCAATGTGTTTCTGTGTGTGTACAGGTTAAAGGTGGAGTCCCACTCTAAAATTTTAAGTATACTCGGCATGAAGTTGAGTTTATCATTCTTACAAACTCTTTCAAATTCAACTTGTGATCTTAACAGTATGTGAAAATATCATTTTCCTATGGATATTAGTTTCCAATTTGCTGTATTCCGACAATGTTTAATTCACTAATGATGTTCAATAAGGGACCACAGACAATAACCATTATTGTATGAGATATAACCACTCACCAAGAATTTGGACAGATGTGCGTGTTATTGAAGGTAATCTAGGTCCACTTCAACCTGGTAACCACCACCATCCATTCGCTATACCAGGGTGGCTTCATCATGAATTCATCACCCTGGTAAGAGATTTTTAATGCATACATGAATGAAATCCCTTGTCATCGACCGATAGAAGGATGGTTACTGGATACATCATTAGGTGCCTCTATGTTTTGTGTAGCCATGGAATGACTGTGCATAAGGGGAGGATGTGCATTCTATAGTGTCATGAAATGATGATAATCAAATCACCCAAAAGTAGGCAAGATTTCCATGGGATTGAGAGCATAGAAATAGGGTAAAAATCGTAAACATTCAAAGGGTTTAGGGAGAGATGGTCTCCCATATCTCTAACACCCCGTCTCTTAAAAATCACATACTCTTGGAGTATGGTACTTCATCATTTTCATTGGAAGTTATAGTAGAATTTATTGTGTGATGGTTATATAAAGGATATTAAATTTTCATGATTTCAAGAAAAATTATCACTGAATTTATAATAATAATACTGGACTAACAATAAATGTTTTTCATTCTGACAATTGATGGAAATACACATCCATTATGTTTGAAAATTAGATTTAGAAGAACGGAATACATTATTAGAGTACTTATTGGAAAGTGGTTGTTCTAACAATGTGGTATATTAAAAATTGAAAATTGATCTATATTGGTGAAAAAAATACACCATATGTGTTGTTGCATGAGAGGATGCCCTCTTTGAGGTTTTTACATTTTTTTCATAAGTAAATGTTTTCTCTAAAAAGAAAATGAAATAAAGGAATGTATAGTGATTTTATGGATGATGGAATATTCCTCATATATTTAATGAATATAAAATCCTAGAAATTCTTTTATAAATATCTCAGAAAATTTATGGAATGAAGTGAGGTGAAGATCATTGAAGAAAAAACCAAAAATTACTCAAGGAATTCATATGATGATGTGATAGAGGATGACAAAGATTGTGGACATGGAATAGATACATATATAGAAGAAAAAGGAAGTCATGAAAAACACTCATGAATCACATAATGGTTTTAACTCAGAAGAAGAATTAGAAGTGTAAACCAAGGATGACGAAAATTATCTTAAACTGATTAGAAGAAATCATAGTGCATAAATAGTTCAATCCAACATTATTTGAGAATTTTAATCTCCTACATAGATAAGGAGAATGATTAATAGTGAAAAATATGAATTCCAATTATATATGGAACTATCCTAATTTGAAGAAGAAACTGTGGATGAATCATGGGTTAAATCCATGAATGAATAGTTGAATTAGATCTATAAGAGATAAACATGTGATCATGTAAAGAGACCAAAACCCCAATGTTATTTGTACAAGTGTATTTTCAAAAATAAATTTTATTATCATAGAAATGGGATTATAAATAAGCCACATTTAGTTTGTAAATTCTATTCATCGATTGAAGGTGTCAGTGTGGATTAATCATTTTCTCCAGTGGGTATAACAGAGACATTCACACAACATCATACCATGGAAATTAAAATAGGTTAAAAAGTGTATCAAATGGATGTCAAGACAACTTTCATAAATGAGGTTCTTTAAGAATACATTTATATTGAATGACTAGTGTGATTTCATTTAGATAATGATGAAATAACAGTTTGTAGATTAAAGAAGGCTCTATATGGTCTGAAACTGGAACGACATGCATAATACTCTCAATCGGATTATTATCTAGAGAATAATAAATTTGAAAGAGGAGTACTAGATCACAATATCTATGTGAATATTTCTTAGAATAATAATTTCATTAATCTAGTGTATGCAGATGATATTATATTTTGTGGAAGTAGGTAGGGATCAGTGGGTATATTTTCTAGTCACATGAAATATGAATTATTATTATCTATAATTGGTGAACTCACATACTTCATAAGGAATTATGTATTTCGGAGGAAAGACTATAGTTTTAATTATCAAGAAAATTATACAACAGAGTTTCTGAAGAAATTCAATATGCATGACTCCAAACCAATGCCTACTCCAATTGGGGTTGGGACAAAACTGTGAAAGCATAAGGATGAGACACTTTTATATAACACACCATAGAGGATAGTCATTAGAAGCTTGTTTTACCAGATAGAATCAAGACTACATATTGAATTATTAAGTTGATTAGTAGCCTTATTTCTATGTAACCATATGGAAGAGAAAATTACGATAGAATAATGATTCATGAGGTACATTCAAGGTGATCATATTTATAGTTTATAATTTAATGTAGGAATAGATAACGAACTATAAACATTATAAGATGTTGAATGGTCTAGAGATGTGGTTGATAGAACGTCCAGAAGTGGTGAAGAATTCTTCATAGGCATGAAATTTGTTGGTTGATTGAGTAAGAAACATGATATCTCTTTATTCATTACGGTTGAAACTTACTATACCTCAACTGTAAAGGCATTCACTCAAAAACATTGAATGTATAAATAAATGAATGCTTTTTGGGATGAGGTAAAATAAAAAACAATTATTCAATGTGATAACAATATTTAAATTGATCTTACAAATATTCTTATTTAGCTTTCTCATATGAAACACATTGAAATCAGATATCACTTTGTCAAGGAAAAAGTGGAAAAATTGATTATTAAAATGGATCATGATAGAACTGATGATAAAGTGGATGACCTGCTGACTAAGACATTATCATTACATGTGTTTGAAAAACATCAGTTGAACCTTAGGGCTCAATCACCTACCAGTTCATTAGGATGCTTTGATTTGTCCCCTTTCTCAAGTTTTGTTAACTGATTTAATCTGTTTGTGAATGTGATAAGAGTTTATAGGGGTGATACGATATAGGGGGAGTGTGTTTTCAGCTCTACCATGTACAAATACTGGTCTTTTTGGTTTTATATAATGGTTGAGAATGGATAAATTCAACAGTAAATAGAATGTTTAATGGAGAAAGGACGATAATGAAATTTTTTATGAAATGTTTTTATGGTTACAAAAGAAATTAAATGAGTTGAAATGGGGCAGAAATATAATACAGAAACCCATTTAGTGTTATGAGAAATATTCAATGCTTACATGATCATCATTAAAGAATTACCATAAATTAGAATCTAATTCATGCTTACCATCTTGTTTTCATAGGACACTCACAGTTCGCGGAAGGCAAAATTTTCATGGTAGAATTCATCCTTTAGAGAAACAAGGTGGAAATTTGACAAGTTGCGAAAGGTGTCATTTGATGAAATGAGGAAGTGATTTGTACCACCATGTTGTAATGATGGAGGTACATGGACTATATATGAGAAATTTTTTTGTAAGAGCATGGTACATGGTAAATATTTTGTAAATATTGGTTTAGCAAATTATAAGGATCTATTTTACAAATTAAGGATTACTAATTATTTTATTTGGTCGATTCACTGAGATTAATCATTTGGGAGGAATTAAATTAATTCTAGAGTGGTTAATGGGAAAACAACCCTGCAAAGGGGACATTGATTATAAATATGTAAGAATTCGGTGAAGTCAAGAACGGTTCATGGAAGAAGGATCACAGAAGATAAATCGTAGAAGATTGTCCACAGAAGATGATTCATTGAAGAATGTTCATGGAAAAGGAGTTAGTCCAAAACAGGGAAGTAGTACACAGACACTATTTTCAATGGCAGAATGTGGTTTCAGTTTGTGGAGGGAGTATGCAAAGCACTAATAATACATGGCGTAGTGTGGTATATAGAGGATGAAGGCTAGTTCACGGAGGAAAAGTTAGTGATGGAATAATAATAATAAAATTTGATCACATCTATATTGGAAAATGGGATTTCAACAAATCAATTTTTTATAGTGAAGTATGCATGATTTAATTTCAACCCATTGACACAACCTTCATTTCAATAAATAAATTTCAGATTCTTCCCGAAACATTGAGTAATGGGGGTCCGTGGGGTAGACCGAGTGATGAAGTGTTATATCTCTAAAACCATCTAAAGGTAATGATATTGGCATAGAGTGACTGTGATAAAATTTTGTAATCTAGAATATGTGATGATTAGTGGACATTGTAACTACTAAAAACCCGTTGGCATATGATCATTAGACTAGACCCTAGTGGCAAACCAAGTAAATTTTCATTGTGGTCCTTATACATGTGAATGTTTAAATTAATACACATTACCAATGGATAAATTAAACATGTTTCTACCAATGTGGTAATGAGATATGTCCCATTAAAATTAAATTTTGAAACTTAGATTCACCCCCTGCCAGGGTGTTCTAGGGTCCTTCAATGGGTTCCATAATTTCAATAAATATTTCTAAATTCATTAATTATTAATTCACATATATTATACATCATTTTTGTATAATTTTCATAGTTTAATTTATTATTATATTATTAACATTGTTATTTATTTATATATCATTTTTCATTATTCTAGCTATTCATATGGATTGAATATATCAAAAAATTTCTATTCTTATTATATTATTTTATATTTATTTTCCCTATATATTTTTGGCCATATTATTCGATTATTTATGAACTAATGTATCAATCTTAATTTATATGTATAATGTTTTTATTGGGATATCTATTTTATTTATGTTCATCATATGACCTAATTATAAGAAGGTAAATTCCATTGATAAAATTAATGTTCATTGTAAAGATGTTTAAGATCATTTATGAAATTTGATGATTAAGTAATTAGTCAAAAAATTTACTAACACATTTCAATTTTTGGGGAATGTATTTCTGAAATATATTTAATAGTCCACTAAAATGTTGTAATAATTACACATGGAAATCGTGGATCATTATAACCATATTTCCATTATTTGATAATCAATCATTCCCTTATTTTAAAAGGATCCTACATAATACATCAATGGTAAATGATTTTGGATTCATTATGTTATTTGTTTCTTTCTGATGGGTACATTTCATGTTTATGATTTATTTATTATTATTTTCAATATGTCACTAAAATGATTGAAATATTAAAATGATATGTGGAAAAAAATTACAAGCCATAAATAATTCAAAAATTCTTTGTGTCTCTACAATCACTATATATTTTCATGATGCTGTTAGCTTCATTTATTAGGATATTAATAGGCATGATTCGGTTATGTTTTCTAATAATAATATTATTTACTGGTTTTAATCCTTTTTCTTTTTTTAACAGGACATTCAATATATTGTTTAGATATTTTTTATTTTAGTTACTGAGATTCCTCTATGACATTTTTTATCAAATACTATTTCTATTTTATCAACTATATTAATTCTATTTAATGATTTCAAACTACAATTTTTGATTATTATAATATCTCACCCCACGACTATAATATATTAGCACATTAAAAGGATTTTTATGCTCCCCCTTTCATTTATGTATGTCCTCAACTTACCATATATAGTAACAATAGTTCAATGAACACTAGGAATGATTAGTATAATTTTAATGAATAAAGTCATATTTATTTTAAAAGTTTTTATTATATATCCAAAGTCTTAAATACAATGGAAATATCGAGTTACCAACTTGGTTATGGATATCTATGTTATAAATGATATAATATTATATATACGAGTTATTGGTTATTAATGTTAGTATCAGAGAAAGGTATAGTAAGTTTTTGTGACTAGTTTAGGAACATGATAATTAATATATCATAAATTTCCATGATTCATATATAAGAATTTATAATCAATTATTTAATGGTTATTTCTGATTCATTCATATTTTTTATTATATATGATTATCGATTAAATTATTATCTTTCCAAACATTCGATTTATTTATTAAATGGTTGCAAACTGGGGGAATATTTTCATCAACCAATATAATGGGAAATGTAACGACAAATAAAAAAATGGTTAATAAGATGTTTTTAGTCTCAAAAACAATTACGGTGGAAATTTCCCAATTGAATCATGTTAATCATATTCCATTGATCCATGTAATACTATTGAAACCACTATGAAAGTCTCTAATTATGGTTGACTTATTTTTTGGCAGTGAAAATATTTTTTTGATAGATACTATAATCACATAATCATCAAGTAATGGATACATTCCATTAAAAAAATTAATTTACCCAAATTTAACACATGATAATTTAATCATAGATATATGTTACTTAGATTTAAAAGTTGATAATTCATACACAATGTTATATTACATTATTCATTGGGAATGTGTTATCAATTAAACTATTCGGTGGTGAAACCATTACATGTCAAGTATATAAATCCACAAAAATATACATTTTGGGAAGAATATTTTAATTAATATAGTTTCTATGATTTTTTTAGAATTTGTTGTTATACTATTCTTGGATTAGTTGTCCTTATATAGTGATAATATAAATTTATAGGTGGTAAAGAACATTATATATCCCAAACCAACATTGGATTAAATAAAATTTCAATGAGGAACATTGATCTCTTTATCATTTATGGATATTATTATCTTATAGAAAAGAATATCTTGTTCAAATGATTATGAAAATAGAAAATATCATCTATGAAGGTATTCCCAATTTATATGAAAATGAAAATTCATATCCCAAATATTATTTTTTACCCTTCCTCTTAATAGAGATGATGTGATTTTTTTAGAACTCATACATGGTTTACATTTCATATCAAAGGGACACTATAGAGTTTTCCCCATTGAATATGAAATATTAAAAATGAAGATAATTGAAAACATAAGATTTTTTCTACATAAGAGTACATGTCACAGGGATACCCCAATATTCTTTGTCAAAAATATGTATGGATTAAATATTATTTATATGAATTATTATAAGATTAATAAGATCTTGACAACATAAAAGTATATTATAACATAAATTGATGACATGTGCCACCAATAATATGGTGCTCATTACACGTCCTTGGTGGATATTTTACTTGGATATTATCAATTAAGGGTTATAAATGAGGATATTTTATTGATTTTAATAGTTATAATAAAGATAAACACTCTACAATTATGTAACCATGGTAGAGAAAAACAATAAGTGTGATCCCTCAAGGTTATATACATAGTGTTATTATATTAGAATCCTTTATAGTGTGATTTAGATTTTAAGTAGATTTCCAAATTCAAAAATCATATCATTACCATAAAATTATATTCCATTTTTTATTGAAGACTATAAAAAATTTCATTTCATTCAATTTATCATATGAATCCAGATTATGTATCTTTCACATTTGTAGAATGTAAAACAGGTAGAGAAATGTAGATTTTATTTTGATCACTCACACATGGATACATACAAGGATCATACATTCAATATTTTTTTGGTGTATCCAAAATATAAAATGACACAATATTTGGGTGGATACTATATTTCATGACTAAACTCCTCAAAAATTATCACTAACTATAGAAGGATTTAGGGAATGTATGATTAACTCCCAAGAGTCACCCCCTTCTGTAACATTGCACACTTCTATAGAAAAAATAATTTCATAGATGTTTAGTACACATCATAGTTCATCAAAATAAATTTCATTTAATGATTAAATGATTTTATCTGCATCATAATTTCTAATGTGATTCCCAAATGTATTCATTTTTCTACTCCAATTTTTTTTCATATATAATCAAGTCATATTGATCATATTTTAATATTCAATCAATAAAAGATTATTACACAATAAGAAAAAAATATTATCCAAATTGAACAATTTTACCATTGTAATTGTATTCAATTTATATTATTTTCCTTACATTAACAATCCATTTGTTTCCGGATATTATACATGTGAATCCATTAGTATATAATAAACCATCCACAACATCATATTAGTAATTTAAATATTCAATTAGTACCATATTTGGGAAAAACATTCTTTAAATTCCCTATTCTACTTACAATGTCTCCCTCTTTGTTCTACTTTACCTTGAAAAAATCTTTTCATCTTTATTTATAGTGATAAAATGTTAGTTTAGTTAAATTATTTAAATTTGACATTCAAATTAAAAATATAAAGGAACATTAAATTTATCTTCTTCAAAACCCATTTCTTTAATATTATTCTACTAGTTATCTACTAATTACTTCTATTTGGGTTTTTATAGTTATTACAAAATAGTTACACTATTCATGTTGTTCCAAATCATTTAATATAATACTAATAATAAAATTTATAATCTCTATGACTAGTAAACTATAAAAAAATTCCTATACAGGTCACTATATCTGACTTACCATGGTATGTAACTTCAATTACCATGAAGAAGTTTATCTCAAGAGAAGATACTTTTCAATGTTCCATTATCCTAACTTTCATAAAATTATTTTCTTTAAATCCCAAAATAATGATACATGAAATGTATACCTCCATGGTGTAGTTCTTATATGGTAACATGTATTAACTCTAATTATATAAGATATATAAATATTTGATGATTCATATACATAGACATGTAATTTTAACACATGTTAGAATGAAATTAAAAATTTCATTTGTGAACCTCCCCATTTTGTGTAGTTGTTTTCAAATCACAATAGTGTCCCTATTATGTAGTTTAATTCTTTATATCACTGTTTTTTGTAACATCTAGAGTTTCTATTTAGGTAAAAATCAATTTAATTTCAATTTAAATTAATTTTTTGACCAAATTTCATTGCCTGATGAGGCTAAAGATTTTTTTGGGATATTTGAATCATGTTTGGAGCCCGAAGACCTAGTTTTTAGAAAGGGAATATGTGATTCATAGTTAATAAAAACTTTCTGACCCATGGAACATGGATATGATGAACCATGCATGTCTGAATAGGGAGCAACATGATGGTTTCTAGTATAATGAAACCATGCAGTTATGGTTCTATGACTATATGTGTAGATCTTCAATTTTTAGCAAAGGGATGCAACATGGTTTGCCCCTTTTTTCCTAAACCGTTCACATGAACCTTATGGGGTCCATGTAAAGGTAGTTATGGGTGCACAATTATTACACATTTTGGCCAACTTCATGAAAAAACAACAATAAAAAGTTTTTTGATTAAAATGACCAACATGTCTTTAAAATTTTGGATAACCTATATTCATTTCACTTCTTACATTGATGGGACAAACTTCTCATTTAGGGAGATCCCTTTTCAAGCTCAAATTCTAGGATTATCTCCCAATTTGATGTCCAGAATCAGATTTGAATGTTTTTATCTTGTTTCTTCTATGTTGGTGATTTATATATTTTTTATTATGCCATTATTAATTTCATTTTCTATCACCTGTTGTATTTTGGTATGAGCTCTTATGCCCCATTTTCACGGCATTTGATCATTTCTCATATTTCTTCAAATCTGAATCTATTGAGGAATCGATACTCGACCAATAACCTACAACCAACTTGTTATTGGTTTTCTATAACGTTCCCTTGTATTTTTGTGTTTTATATACCTTATTATAGTTTTCCTACATGATGAACCTTCTGATGTTTCCTTATAAATCAAATAAACATCGTGATATAATTGAATGTATCCTATTGGTGTTCCCACTTGTACCGTTTTATGATTGGAGGTGTTAGCCTCAACCTAGGCCAACCATGTGATATTCCCATGTATAGTCCCTAGGCTGTACCACCCAATTGGGGGTGTCTGATCTCAAAATCATTATTGGTATCCTTAGTAAATTAAATGAGAAATGAATTAATGAATAAGAGAAGTTTATGGCTCATTTGCATATGATTACACGAATGGTAAATATGGAATGAAATGGATTTATGGATTATATATAAATTTTTTAATGTAATGGATGAACTCGTAGATTGTGAATGGTTATGTAAGTATTAATTAATTTATTAATGAATTGATAGTGGTAGTTTATTTTTTAATGATCCCTATGGATCCTAATTCCATTACTTCCCAATGAAATTTGTACTCCATTAATCCATACTAATAATGGTTGTGGATGTTGTGGACATTTATACACCTCAGTTATTGATTCCATTGGATGACATGGACATTTCTCCTTCATGGGTTTGTATTGATTATGATTGTGGACTCTATGAACATTTATACTCCTTAATCCGTAATTCTATTGGTTGCTTGGGAATTTTTATCCCTTGGATATGTCTTGAATGGACTCATATGGGACAATATCAGTGGATATTCCATTTGGACTACACCCAAGTCATTACATAGTTTCCATCGAGATTCTACATTGACATTATATATACAACATGTTTTTCTATAACATGGATTCATCCATTCAGGGTATGAAACTCTATTGAAAGAAATATGTCATTGTGGATGTTAAAAATGATTACACTATGTGTCCTTTTTGTATATTTTTCTATTCTTTATATGTATCCTTAGTACGGTTATTTCATTATAGTTGTTATAATATATGGTATCACACCTGAATATGTATGATATACTATTAACCATTTTTATTTGTTCTTGACTATTTTTCCTAGGGATCCATGTTTTTCTATAAAAGAACATGTATATTTTTGAAAGATTACTTTTTTCAATACTATACTTGTGATATACTACACACTGATTTTTTTTATACACATAATGTATAGGTTAATGAAACAATTGGTGGTGTATTACACATTCATATATCACACCTAATATAGGCTTTACATTTATAACTTTACAGACTATATGGACGCAGGTAGTTACCAAGGAAAGCATCCACTTTATGATGACTAATATGATCATTTCATAGTAGCATGGGAGCACAGGAAAAATATATGATCATGATTCTAGATGGATATTGTTATTTAGGCCGCTTTATATTTAGATATATGTACTTTCTTGTTTTATTATTTACATTTAATGGTTGTAATTTTTTATAGGGACCTGACATGATCATTATATTTTATAATACAACACTTTGGGATTATTTATTGTTATATGCTTCAGGATGGTTACATTTCTTATGCTTCTCAGATACATTATATTCTTCTTAAATTCCATCATTATGATTATTATTGTATTTTTCACTTTAACATGAGGAAATAGTATCCTTATAGACAAAACCTATGTTGTTGCAGTTATTTGACATCCTCTGGAAAAAAAAGCAGCACCCTTGAGGACATGAGTCCCACCAGCTTCCAGAACCATGAATTGGCACCTCATTCCAAATGTTACAAAGTGGGATACGAGTATTGTTTTATGGATTTACTATTTCACAAAAATATAGAGGGTATTAGAAATGGATTAGAAATTGGTATTGAGTTATTCATAAGAGTACCTGACCTGTGTCAACGAAAAATAAAATTTTAATACAATGGGAATTACTATTTTATTGATAATTAATTTTAATGTTGATTCAATTCCACTATGGGGTGACACAATTGAGTTTTTATGTTTATTATAATTTAATATTTTTTTATTCAGGGATGGGTGAAATGAGGGAATTCTATGTGAATCATGATCTGATAAGGTTTTAGAATCAAATTCCATGCACATGCCCTCTCAAATAGGATCCATGTTGGGACTACATGATGTTTATTATTTGTGTCATGAGTGATATAATTATTTCTTGGAGAATTATTTTTGAATGGGTTTGAGAAATAAAATTGGTACTCAGATTGTATGTGGTAATGAAAATATTTTTTTCTTATATATGCTTCCTTAGTCATCATATGCAGTTATTTATGGAATGTTGTGTCATAGTCTAATGGTCACATTGACTAGAATGTGTTATGTTTTGGATTAAGTTGATTCCACACAATAATGTTTGTGGTGTATATTCCATTTTTTGATCATATGTGGTATCCTATATGGTTCAAACAATTAATATGAATTGTAATATGAATATTAATTTTTAATTACATAATTTTGTTTTTGAATAGAGAGTTGGCCTAGACTCAGATTTAGAGATGGTAGTATGAAATGTATCATGTTCTTTTTAAGGTAGTTCATATTAAATAGTTTTTTATTTTAGAGCAGGCATAGGGATATGTCTTGTTAATTGGATGGATTCAACCTAACTTATACTTTTATCTATGATATTTTTCTTACTCAGTCTTTTTTTAGGTGTTTTATTGGAATTTTTTTATATAAACTTCCTTGAAGACCACCAATAGTAAACAATAATAATGAAAAAAAACACACTCTAGTGGTGGTGGATCCTAGGATACTAGTAGATAATTATTTTGTTCAAATTATGACACCAGTAGTTTTACAAGATATGGTTTTCAATGCACTACTTGATGAGAGGTTTGTATTCATCAAAAATAACTTTTACTGTGCCTTGAATCCTTCCTCATCTATGGTAGAGACGAAGCATGTGTTATAAAAGAATAATTCCAACCCATTGTCAAGGTGTGTTTGTATATAGGCTTCAAAAATGTACCTTTATTCTATGTTATCGATTTTTGAGTATCTCAGATCACCTCATAAAAGGAGAGAGAATCGTGTGACATATATCATTTAGGGAGCCTATAAGTACTTGTTTGATGTTTTGAACTAGGGTGATATTTTTATTGTTATGGTTTGGAGAGATTTAAAATAAATATATCGTCATTAACTAATTTATAAGACCATAATTGATAAAAAGGAATGTGAGTATTTGTGTTTGTAGTGGGGTGTAATGTCTCTTATGGGATACATTTCCCGATTTATGGATATTTATCACTTTTTATAGATTTATTTGGATAATGATCTATTGGGGGAGGGAAAATTTATATGAAGGTATAAATAATGTTAATTGATTATAGTTAACTGTGTTCTTGTTTACTACTATTACAATGATAGTGAATCCTGAACTTATTACATAATATAACCTTAGAAAAGCTGGGGGCATAGACTAGGGATGTTCAGCCTCTCTTCCAGGTGGTTTAGTATTAGGTGTCATGAAGCTCAAATTATATTATTCTCATGAGGGGAGTACCATCCAGGATATTAGTGATTATAGTTGTTTCTTTTTTCATAATGGTTGGTGAAAGGGAAATATATGGAGTCAGTGTAGTGGAGACCCAATCGTGTGTTGGACATCCAACAAGATGCACCATATATAGCGATTATATAGCACCATACCACAAACAGTTGGTCAAAGGGGATTGAATATGACTCTATGATCTATAGAATGATTTTTATATCCATGTAATGATGGGGGATGGAGTATTACTCATCATTTAAGATGAGGTGGTGGTCATACTATGGTATCCATGCACCAATTGTACTGTGATAGAAAACTGGGCATACGCTAGGTAGTGTGGTTGTTTCATAGGGCCATGGTTCAGGTCGTATATATTATATTCATATTATTCCAAATTAGTAGAGAATTTGTCTTTCTATGATGATATGTTCAATATTTGTATCCTTTAATCGATTATGTATGCATGTTTCATACATGTGTTTCTCATAACTTCATATATGTCCCTTTTATAGAGTCCATTGGGATCACTGTTTATTTTTGTGATGGTTTTATGACATTCCATTCTCTATTTTGGGTTAGAAAGGATGTTGTATTATAGTTAAGAGAGTTACCCATTTTAATTGTTTAGTGTCGGTTCATATGAAATCATTTTATATCAAGATGACATTGTTTGACATCATACTCGAGAAAGAGTAGATAGTTTATTATAATTCCCATTTTGATTTCAATTGTCGAAGGATGATCATCAAATCACCATAAGGGGGTGTTTTTATTTCAAATGGTGAATGGGATTTCCATGATGGTAGATATGGACCTGAGAATCATGGTATGGGTAGGATAAAATCCAATATATCTAGTGTATATCATGATATTAAAGGATCACATCATGATGATTTTACTCTAGTTGTTGATCATTTCAGGAGATGTTTTCTTATATTAATTTTATAGTTTTACTCATGAGAGATATTTAATGTTCTATACTGAGCTAATTCTTGGAATTTCACTAGTTTCCATTCATCCTTATAGGATAACTACAATAAAGTTAGGGGATATAAAGAGAAATCTATAAGACATTGAAGAATACGGGATTATACTATCTAGTACTTCTCTATGGTGTTCTTTGGTAGTGTTTGCTGAAAAAAGAGGACAATACCCTCAATATAAGTATCTATTATAGAAAATTGAACTAACTTATGGTTAATAACCATTATCAATTTCTATAGATACATGATCTCTCCAGCAACTCAAAGGATCTTGGGTTTTCTCAAAAATTGATTTGATGGGGGGAAATCATCTTGTGTGAGTTTAACATCTATATATACCTCATTCATATATTTATATAAGGTATAGTATATATGATTAGATAATTTTTTCATTCTTCCTCATGAATTTCCTTGCAGTTTTCATGGAACTATTGAATCAATTTTCAATCTCTATCAGAATTTGTATGTGGTAGTATGCATTGATGATACCTTGTTATATTCTTACTATCAACAAGTCCATCCCAAACATATTTACATTTTATTCTATGCACTGAGATATAATTTTTTATATTCTAATGTTGAAAAGAGACACTTCTAGATGGATAAAATTCCATTATTCTGACATATCATCTAAAATACAAGAGTATGAATTGACTAAGATATGGTGAGATGTCAAATCCTTGATTTTCATTCGAGGAATTATATTCTTTATTTTTATTATTATACTTTTCCATCAATAGACCCTAGTGTTTTTAGAGAAAAACAGAGATTAGAGGCTTAATTTATGGTGAAACACAATAGGCACAAGGTTAGGGGATAACTTTTCACCATTGTCCAGGAAACCATTAAAAAATGTTCATTTTGTATAGTGGTGAAAACACATTTGGTTCAAGATTTGGAAAAAATACTTTTGGCTAACCATTTTGTTTCTTTCTCTTAGAATGTGTGGGACACACCATTACCACCTGGTTTGGAATACCATACGGGAAAACAATGTGACATGTCCATGTCATTAAAAATATTAACTTTACCTTCTCCCCATATTTGATTTTAACACTTTTCCCTCCCATTTCATCCCCATTCAGGATTCATCATCTAAGGACCCCCCCCCCCCCTCTTTCTCTCTAGTATCATCAATTTTTCTTTATTTGTTGTGAATTATTCATGATTCTTCAAGTAAGTTCCCTTATCCCTTGTCCCCTTCCACTTTTAAGGGTTTTTACTCCCTCTATAATGATTTATTTTTTTCTAGTGGGTGTTTAACATAACGATGGATTGACATTGTGTTTTTGGGGAGAATATTGAAACTTATTATTAGTTCATTCCTTTATAAGAGTTTTTTGAGGTTGAATTGTGATTTCTTACCAATTTCTTGAAGGTTCCATGTGTGGGTTAGGTGGTTCTTTGATTTTACATTGTTATCAGATTTTTATATTCTTCCATGATTGCGTAAATCTGTTCAATGGATTATTTATTTGGAAAAAAAGAGGTTTTGGAATGGATTTACGATGCAAATATGATGACAATGGGGTTTTTAAAATAAAATGGTAATGTTTCATGAGTGTTGTGTTGTGTTGATCTTATAAATTGTTATAAAACTAGTATGAAAGGTGTGAAATTTATTTTCAAATAGATTTAAAGGTGTTAATGTGTCAATGGTTGAATTTAGACCAGAAATGGATTTTTTTTGCATGATGTCTTCTTATTGTGCACCATTAATGTTTATTTTAAATTTGAATGTGATGTGATGAATGTTATGTAATTTTTTAATGTGAATATGAATTGGAAAGGGGATTTACCCATGTAAATGGTTGGATTCCATATGTGTTATTTTTATGTGTTTAAAAATTGGTTTCATAAACTGTGTAAATAGTCAGAAATGTATTTCGAAATGGTTTTGCTGTGTGTGTATAATGGAAAGAGGTTTATTTATTAAAAATGGTGGTTTCGATGTAGGTTTTGATAATTGGATCAATGTGACAATGTGAATGTGGTGATTTCCTTATTCAATTTTGTTGCTTGGAATGTGTATGTGAATCTGATTATTTTTGAATATGTGATATGGAACATGAGAAAAAACAGAATCCTAGGTATCTTTATGGGAAAAATATAACTAATACTCATGTTTATTCGAAAGTGGTTGAGGACTAGATTCATCTATCAGGATTAACTATTGCAACACTAACTAAACATGTGATATAATCAGAGACCACAAGGCCTTGAGATATGTTCCCCTCTAGTGACTCATGTATGGGAACACTTTTAGAATTTCCATATTATTTGGAGACCAGTGAACTTTGGGGTGCATTACCCTCTTGGGTGTTGGGAATGGGAATTCTATTAGTAGTAGAATTGGAGGATTTTGATTACTAAGGTATGAGATGCTCATATTCCCACTTTTTATAGTTACTTTTATGAATTTTCATTTGGTTCTCTATTATGAAATAATGCTGATGTGATATTATACTATCCGTCAACATATAATATACCTTGATTATGTTCTTGTTTCAAGGACGCTCATTTGTGAAACTGTTTTTTTAATGAAAATTATTTTCATCACAGATTCCATTTAAAATGTTTTATTTATAATTTTTGATATATTATTTTAGAAATGTGCATGTGTATTTTTAATCTAACGTTATTGCAAAACATATTTTCTATTGGGTGGAATCCTACTCGGATTTGAATCACACCCTACATATTCTTTTTGATGTATGCATACATTTTAATGTATGACCTTGGTAAAGGAAATAAGTAATGAGAAGGTGGAAGTGGATTCGGTTTCTAGTGTTCCAATTAATGCCGGTGTTGGTGGTTCTGGATTGAGGGTGATGTCCCTCTTATTGCACAGTAGTTTTTGAGATATTTTTTTGTTCCAATCATATTGTTGTACTTTTTATTTTTCTTAAAATTTTTAGAAACTGAATATGAATTTTTTTGTACCACGTTTTTTTGTGGATTTTAGTTATGGTGATGATTATTACCCTCGGTTGGTTATCATTACATTAATGGGTCAAATCAATCCAAAGGAATATTTTTGACAACCATGCACTACTTTCCAGCTTGTAGGGATTAATAATTCCCATCTGTCCAAGTCATGAATCGAGATGCAAGTTAGGTTCGATGAAATCCCAACTTGGTTTGTGGAAAATGGGACTATGGACGGTTACAGGCTTTTGAGAATATTTTTGGAAAGAGTCTAGATAGATAAGAGCTATGATTTGCAGGGCTTGAGGTTCTGTTTTTGAGTGTCGTGTCTAGTTAACAGACCACGTGACATGACTCGGGTCCCCATGGTATTTTGGGATTTGGTTAGAAATATCCTCTTAGAGAGATGTAGAGGATGAAAAAAATGTATCAACACTTGGTGGAGGTGTAGTTGTTTTGTTTTCTTCTAACATGATTTATTTGGTTATTTTTTGATATTTGGAAATGTTTAATTTTAATTATTCCTGTTGAAAATTTTCAGAATGGTTGTGTTGATGGTTTTCTATATGGTTGTTTCTTATTTGCAGTATGATTCCTCCTTAGAGGGTATCTGAGGGACAATATAATGTGGAATGAAAGAGTTATCCATCTCTAATTTATCATAGGATATTGAAATAAGTGGATTGGGATGTCCATGATTTGGGACAGGGAGAAGGCTATGGTCCTTCTCAGGTGCGAGAAGCTGAACTAGTTCGTAGAAAGGGTAAAGCTCATGTGTTCCTCAATAACACAGCTTCATCCTTTTGAGGTATCAGGTAACCCTAGGAATTGAAGTATTAGAATGCAAAGATAGAGATGATTTTCATGTTTTTGGATACTCTTGAGGATGTTAAACTGAATTATTCTTCATTCATGTTGGAGGTCCTCAGTTGGACATAGTGGGACTCAATACTGTAATCTAGAATGCATGAGAATATGTGTTAGAAATAAAATAATGTTTATTTTAATGAGGATTATTTTCTGGATATTTTGGACTTCGCCTAGTCCTGGGTGTTTTTGGGTATTTCTGAAGGATAGTGGACCCTGATGGAGCTTGCTAACCGATTCTCAGAGCTAGTTCAATACA
Source organism: Viscum album (assembly GCA_963277665.1). Lineage (NCBI taxonomy): Eukaryota > Viridiplantae > Streptophyta > Magnoliopsida > Santalales > Viscaceae > Viscum > Viscum album. The sequence goes on from OY728150.1 coordinate 1,783,533,767, forward strand.
CACACGAGGTAATATTGAACATGTATACTAAGGATAAAAAGATTCATCAAGGGATGTAGATAGATATTCTATGTCATTAAATCTTATTCATGGTGATTTACAATGATTATGTGGTTTATCATGTAATGATTGTAGAAATTGATCTCGGAAACAGGTCTGGTTTCTAGGGAGTAGTATCAGTATAGGGATGTGATAGTTCTTCCGAGTTAAAGAAGATGATGGATGAGTAGGGGAATAATGGGTGGATGTTCAAACCATCATTACCACCGGGATTCATATGTATCTTCCAATTTTGGGTTAGTGGTTTATCAATTGTGTGGTAATACGGGACATGTGATCAACATGATGATATCCACCCATGCCTTGTCACTAGTTCTGATCTATGGGGCACTTTCAATGATCATATAAGGTGGTACATCCATATTGGAGTGGAACATGATCTATATCAATGGGAATGTAAACCCAGTTAGAACCACCAAGGACATCGTGTTTTAATTCAGAGGTGACATCAGTATGGCTTGATCATATTCTAAGTAGAGTCTGTTTGGGGTAGATCCACAAGATAGTTGTCGTTTTCAAGATCTTGATGATATGAGTCAACTCCATGCTGTCGAACAAGACCTATATAATATAATTTAGTACATATGATTTTTTGAGGTACTATTATCAATTCATCATATTTAGATGTTTTACTATTTTATAATAGTGATTTAGTTTGTTTTATTTCGACCCATCTTGTTGTTGGGTTAATATTTCCAACTGATCTTATTTAATATGAAATAGAGTTGGTAAGGGTGATTTGTAATTAGGGAGGTTATGGATTCAATTTTCCATCATGTGAACAATCCATGTTAGGGATTGATTTATTATTATATTTGTTGGTTCTACATATAGACCCCATTGCTGTGATAGTGGGTATGTTTTTTATGGTGCATTTTTAAGTGCACATCGATTTTAATAGGAGGTGAGTGTGTTTCGTGTCATCTGATTGAAGTACCTAGTTTTTATGGTGAATGGGATCTTCTTTCCAAACATGAAATACCTACACTTCTTTAATTATGAAGCATTGTTTTTAAAATATTGTCCCTTGTTTTTAAGGAGTATGATGATGATCTTAAGGATGAATTACCTCTTATGGTGAATGATTTCCCATAGACGTTTCTAGATGATTTCTCAGTTCACCTATGGAGAGGGATGTGGAGTTCACTATCGATTTGGATCGTAGAACAGAATTGATATATATAAGGACCCAACCTTAAAGATTATGTAATATTAATTATGTTAATAATTCCCTTTGAGGATCTTTTCAGGTTTAGAGTTTTAGTGAATAAGGCCATAAGTATTACATTACATTTTAAATATTACAAAGTAAACAATTCTACTCATTATTCATTTTTCATTAAATATAAAAACTTAGAAGAAAATAAGAATTCTTTTCCTAATATAAATCTTCTTGAATTCTTCCTTTCTATTTGTTGCCTTTAATATTGAGAAAAAAAATTCAAAAAATTGTGATGAGCATAAAAAGTTTAGTAACGGTTATAAAATAAGGAACAAAAACATTTGTACTCAAATACATACAAGTAAATGAAATAATACTTTTGAATATTTAACATACGAAACAATATCATAAAATTTATGAATAACACAAGGAAAACATAAATCATAACTGAAATTAGTGGCATCCATAACATACTTACATTGTAGCTTTCATAGCTACATAGGAAGTTACATTTAGATTACCAATCACAGTATATTACCAAAATATCTTAAAACAAATATTAAATTTGTCCTCCGTCATGTTTCCCAATGCATTGGAGAGATATATTGGGATCATCCGCCCTAGTTTTATCATGGAACAAACCGAATACATAAAAAATGACCATAAAACATAACATAATCATATCACATAACATAAGAATAAAATAAAGATAAAATTTACCCATTGCAATCATTTCAATATATCGAGATACTAAATCTTTTATGAAAACCATTTTCAATACCAAAATAAGTAAAAAATAGTATATGGTATTTATTTTCTTTTTAAAACATTGTGGTTTGTTAAGGAATCCAAATATCAAATAATGGTCGCGGCAGCGGAAAGGTCATTGTCCCTGAAAATGTTAAAAAGAAACACTCCATTTGACGTTTAGTAAAAAGTTACATAGAAAAAAGACTCATTTTGAAAAAAAGTAAAATTAAAATGGGTTTATGCAATGTATAAAAAAATTTCAGTTATAAATCAAAATATGCCTCATTGAAAGGAGATTGAGAGTAAGTCACTTACAAATATTGTAACATTAGATTGAGGAAAAATCAATGAAATAATTATGTGTAAAAAATAAAATTACTCAAAATACAAGTGTATATTTATTTTAAAAAAAATAATTGTTCATTCACATATATTCATACCACTACATAATCATGAAGTAGAAGTTTATCACAAAGAATTGAAATTGGGTTAAGAAGTTCACTTACCTAGTTTCTGACTTGACTAATTCGTTATTTAATATCTTGAATAATAAAATAATGTTAATTTATAATTTCTTTAAAATATTTTCAGTTTATTATTCCTATTATATAACTTATTACAACATTATAAACTTTGTATAATAATTTATGTTAATAACTGACATTTTGTCGATATTTGGTACATGAGTCAAAAATGAACTTATTATAATTACAAGTTGTCCATGTGGTAAAAAACATTATCTCTAAAATGATATTCATGATTTAGATATCATATATATCATATATATCCATTATATCTATGTATTTATAATAGTACATATCATTTTGAGATAAGAAATGAAATGCACCATTCATGGAGACGGTAAGTCGTACATACGCATGAACGCTACATTCATTTCTATTTCGTATTTTAATAGAATGAAAACACAATGATACGTTGTTATATTATAATTCTAGTATAATATAATATATTATTTCACTAACTTCATCCTTTATACATCCATCGTATGGAAGGAATGAGTCATATCAATTTGTGGGGCGGTAGTGCGCACTTGCTAAAATGAAATTATCGTATTTACCCATTATAGAAACCATAAAGGTATGCTATAAAAGAAAATAAATAATAATAGATACAATATAAATTTAATATATGTCACATATAAATATATTTCCATCATAATGGGTACTAAGGGAGGAAGTAGGAGATAATCAAACAATCATCATTTCCTGAAACAACAGTTTGCTGTACACAGAAATAGTATGTTCGTATCCATTAGTTGTAGGTATGTGTAAGTGTAGTTTTAATTCTTCTAATAAAAAACAAATTATATTGGTGATATGAATTTGTTTATATAAACAATGAAATAGAATAGAATAGCATGTGGAGATGTAAAATAAAGAAGAGAAATTGATGGAATACGTTACCTTTAAATCGGGTAACTCACTTTGGTTTGAACCAAAAGGATTTATTAAATTCCATTATGCTTAGAAGAAGGCTTCTACGAAGAATAGAGTGATGTTTGGAGCTTATTTTGGCAGAGTTTAGACTATCCAAATAGCTTGAGAGGTGTAATTATGGGTTAGAGTCGGTGGCTTATTATAAGAGGGAGGAGGGGATCTCTAAAAAAGATTGAAAGTATTATTTTATTAAAAATTTATTTTTTGTTTCAAAAGGTCCAAAACATATTTAATTTTATTATAATGTTAATATAAGTCTAAATAAAATCATCCAATAATAATTGGATAGGTTTTGGATATTTTTTAATCCTTATCATTTTTATTTAACCCTTTGTTATCTTATTTAACTTTTACCATGCCCTCTTATATATTCATTATATATGGTTAATATATTTACTATAAAATGACAATAAACCCAAAATGGATCATTAAATAAATTTTTAACTTCATAAATGTCATTTTTCCGAATATTAAATATTTAGGACCATTTTGTCTTTAAATAAAGTATTGATTTATTTAAGAACTCGTTTGTGTCAATTTTAATACTATTTATATCATGAATTTTTTTAAAATCCAAAAAACATGATTATGTCGAAAAAACATCATTAATTCAAATATAAAATGTCATCCTATTCTGTAAAACAATTATATGTCATAAAAAGGTTCAAAATAAATTTACGTCAATATTTATAATATCATTTATTTGATTCATTTATTAATGAAGCAATTATTATATAACCATTGCATCAGAATTATATTTGTAAATTTAAGGTCAAAAAATTATAAATAAAAAACAATGACGTATAAAATATTTTTATATTTCCAAATAATATTTATAGTTGAAGAGGTGACTTATAAAACCCCATATACCATTGTTTTTCTAAAAGATATATTTTTATGTTATTTTTGACCTTGCTTTAAATTAATTAATATAAAGTGTCATTTTCACTTTCAAATGGCTCTATGAGGTCCCACAATTTTCCAAAGGATGAACTTTGTTGTAAATATCTCATCCAATATGGTTAGGACAAGTGTAAGGGTAATTTACTATTATTAAATTTTTATTTTAAACCATTGTTAACCATATTAACTATTCAACCATTATAAATAAAATATTTATAGATATAAATATTCATAACGTATAAAAATAAAAGTTACTTATTTAAACAATTTGGTCCTACTTATTTCAAATATTAAATCAATTTCTCCAAATTCAAAAAACAGAAGTGGCAGAAATTAATTTAAAATTATTTCTCGTTGTCAAAACAAAAAGTGTGTTTTTAAGAATTAATGAGTATCAAAATATTGACACTTGTTTATGTCCAATTTCAAAGTGAAATTATATACAATGAAAAAAATTGGATTAATTTTTAAAAATATAATCCAAAAATTTTTTAAAACTAATTAAAAAGATAATATAACCATATAAATAAAGTAGATGAAAATATTTTTTTGAATTAAAATGCGGAATTTTCTACTATTCATTACAAAAATAAACATTATCAAAAAAATAAAAAACATTTACCCAAAGTAAATATGATGTCTCTATTCTAAATAAAAATTTTAGTTTTTCATATAAAACATATAAAAGTTACAAAAACTAGATTTAAAAAGGGTTCTCTATCAAAAGGTGATAAATTGACCTTTTAAATAATATTATAGTGTTTATGCTTAAAATTTGATTCAATCACATTTTATGCTTCCATAATTTATTTGATAAATGTATAAACATATAAAAAACATGTATAATCAGATTCAGGTTAGTTCTATGCATTCCCTCTAATACAACGACTATGCGTTAACTACAATTTAAAATTATTATATTATTTTTCGGTATGAATCAATGTTGTGTGCAACGTAAGATTTAAAAGATACATGTTGTTGCGTACTGATTACACAATCAAATATTACATCCCCATTAATGAAAAATTAATATTTAATTAAAAATTATTAATAAATAGTAAAATATTGTATTCTTTATTTGTCAGGGATGTTACACGATTCCCCCTATAGGAAATGCATCCTCGCAATTTTATTCAGTTATCAAATAAATGGGGGTATTTATCTCTCATAGAATTTTCATATTACCATGTTTCCTATTAATCTATATGGTTTTCCAAAACACCATTATGTGATGAATTACCTTATTCTGCAACACTTCCTCTTTTATGTCAAGAATCTGGACTGGTTTTTCCTTATAAGAAAGATTCTTTTCAAACTGAACTACCACCTGAGTAAAAAAAATGAGTGGGATATGGCATATACTTTCTAGACATTGAAACATGAAAAACATAGTTAAATGGGTTAACCATTAAGGTAATTCCACTCTATAAGAAACTGATTTAACTTTGACTATGATTTTATAAGGTCCAATGAACCCCAGACTCATCTTTCCATTCTTGCAAAAAATGCATCGCATTTTCCATTGAGAAACTTTGAGAAAGACATTAGCACCTTCTTCAAATGAAAGTTCCTTCCTCTGGCTATCCACAAACCTTTTCAGCCTACTCTAAGCTATTCTCATGTGATTCTAAATCAATTGAAATTTTTCTTCCATCTCTTCTACCAATTCTGGTCCTATCAGTTTCCTTTCACCGACTTCATCTAAATAATATTGACTTCGACATCCCTTTCCAAAAAATTCCTCAAATGGTTCCATTTATACACTGGAATGAAAACTATTATTATAAGAATATTCAACCAAAGAACCATTTTGTTCCCAAATTCCCTAGTAATCCATTGAGAAAGCTCATAGCATATCTACCAATGTTTGAACAATTCATTCTAACTGCCCATCTAATTATGGATGAAAAGTTGTACTAAAATATTATTTAGTACCCAATAAATTCATAAGGCCTTTCCAAAATTTAGAAGAAAGTATAGGATCATAATTAGATAAAATGGAGAGGGGAAAACCATTCAATCAGAAAATCTCATTAACATAAAAAATAAAAAGTTGATCTGGAGACAAAGTATCTCGAATCGGAAGGAAATGAGCATATTTAGTCAATCGATCAACAATAACCCAGGTTGCATTGTTACCTCAAGATGTTTTTGGTATTACACATAAAATTCCATGAATATATTTTCCCATTTAAACTCTGCAATTGGTAATGGATGAAGAATCCCTTTCCGCAACTATCACTCTACTTTAACCTGTTGACTGGTCAAACACATCACAATAAAGTCAGCAATATCTCTTTTCATTCCATCCCACCAGTAATACTCCCTAAGATCTTTGTACATTTTTGTAATACCAGGATGAACTAGAAACATATAACTATTAGCTTCAAATAACAACTCTTTCTTCAACTCTTAATCAAAATACACACATAATCTCTTTCCAAACCTCAAAACACAATCTTTATCAATGTAAAATTTATACTACTTACCCTTCTAGATGAAATATGAAATTTTCAATAACTCACATTATTTCTTCTGTACTTTCATAATTCTCTCTAATAGAGATGATTTCAATGTCACCTAAAACAAAAAAAAAGACAAAATTCTTTCACCAACATCTTTTATGCCAATGTTCATTAAATCTTTAATCAAAGGATCTTGTTCCAAATGTAACATGATTAATGTAGCATTTCATTTTCGACTCAAATCATCAGCCACTTTATTTTCCTTTCCTAGATGGTAATGAATCATGCAATCATGATCTTTTATTATTTTTATCCATCTTCTATGTCTCATGTTAAACTCTTTCTGATTAAATATATATTTTAAATTTTTGTGGTCAGTATATATTTCACATTTTACTCCATATAGATGATGCAACAAAATTTTCTTTGAAAAAACAACAATTGAGATTTTCAAATCATCAAAATGATAATTTAACTCACGATGTTTCAACTAACATGAAGAATAAGAAATTACCTTTTCATTATGCATTAAGACACAACCATTCACTTTCAATGAAGCATCCCTATAGATACAAAACGCACAATTTCTGGAAGGCAATACCAAAAATAGAGCATTCGCCAATATTCTTATGAATTCCTGAAAAACAAATTATCACATTATTTTTTTTCAAATGAACTTAACACCTTTTAATGATAATTTATTCATTGGGCTAGATAAACATGCAAAATTTTCAACAAACCACAAGTAATATTCTGCTAAACCAAGAAAACTATGGATCTCTGTGATATTGGTTGGTCTTGGACAATCTTTATCAACTATTTTTATAAAGATCAACATTTATAACATATTTTGAAACAATGTGACTAAGGAAAGAAATTTGTTGTAATCCGAACTCAGACATTCTGAATTTCCCATATAGTTTATTTTTTTAAGGTTTTGAAGACAAACCTCAAATTACATTCATGTTCCTCTATACTTTTTAAATAAACCAAAATTTCATCAATAATCACAAACACCAACTATCACCTGATTCCACTGAGTTATCACTATATTAAACTATCCAATTTTGATACTGACCATCTCAAGACGCTATTTTGGAAGGTTATTCTCCTATGTATTCCTTCCCAACACAACTTCTCTATTCCCTCTATGGAAAAACATTGTGAACACAGAAATAACATTGGCTTATCCGCATGGTAATCTGTAAATGCTATATTATTTCAATCTTACCATAAATAAATTTATGGATATTAATTTAACAATACTCCAACTCCTAATGTTCCCTAAACATACCTCTAATACCAACTATATGGAATCAGCCTTAACTATTACATAATCCTGAATTAAGTTAATAATTCACGTTGGGGATTTTTCAGGTTTATATTTTTAGGGAATTAGGCCATGACTATTACATTACATCTCAAATATTACAAAGTAGAAAATTCTACTAAATATTAATTTTTTTAATAAAATAAAAACTCTTAAAAGAAAATAAGAATTATTTTCTGGATATAAAATTCATTGAATTCTTCCTTTCTCATTCCCTACAATAAAAACATTGAAAACAATTCAAAAATTGCGGATGACCATAAAAAGATCATTAACAGTTATAAAACAAGGAATGAAAACATTAGTAAACTAATACTTACAAGTCAATGAAATCATACTTTTCAATCATTAACATACCATGGAAGATCACAATATTTATGAACAACACATGGAAAACAGAAATCATGAAAGTAATTTGTGGCATCCATAAAATATTTATATTGTAGCTTTCACAACAATGTAGGGAGTTACGTTTGGAATACCCATCATAGTATATTCCCTATATATCTTAGGAGAAACATTAACTTTGTCCTTCATCATGTTTCCCAATGCATTGGAGAGCTATCTCAGGCTCGCATTCCCTAGGTTTATCATGGAACCACCCGTATACGTAAACAATGCCCAAGAACCATAACATAATAATAACACATAACGTTTTCATAAAGGAAAGATAAAATTTACACATTGATATAATTTCAATACATTGAAATAGTAAATCCATTAACAAAACCATTTTAAATACCAAAAAATTTTAATAGAGTATATCGTATTTATTTTTCTTTTAAAAACATTATGACATATTAAAGAAGCCAAATAAAAAATAATCGTCACAATGATAGAAAGTTAGTTGTCACAAATTACATTAAAAAGAAACATTACCATATTCTATTAGTAAAACACTACATTGAAAAACAATTGATTTTGAATAAAAGTAAAAGTCTAAGGGGTTTATACACTATATAATAGAATATCGTGTATAAATCAAAATATGCTTCAATGAATGGAGATTGAACGAAGTCCCTTATAATGATTGTAGTATTTGATTAAGGATAAATAAAATAAATAATTATGTGTTAAAAATAAAAATACCCCCAATATAAGTGTATATTTCGTGTAAAACAATCACAAGTCATTCACATATATTCATATCACGACATAATCAAGATGTATAAGATTAAACCGTAGAATGGAAATTGGGTTAAGAAGCTCCCTTACCTCATGGCTGACTTGACTCGTTAATTAATTAATCTCATGAATAATAAACTAATGTAAATTTATACTTTCTTGAAAAACTTTTTCAGCTTTAATATTCATTTTATATCACTTATTACCACTTGATAAACATTATATAATCATTTAAGATCATAATGGTCGTTTTGTTGATATTTATAACGTGACTCAATAGTAAACTTCTTTTTATCCCAAGATGTCCATGTTGTAAAAAGTAAATTATTTACAGAATGATATTCATGATTTAGATATCATATATATCATATATATCCAGTATATATATGTATTTATAATATTACATAACATTTTGTGATAAGAAATTAATTGCACCGTTAATGGAGACAGTAAGCCGTACATACGCAAGAACGCTACTTTCATATATATATTTCATATTTGAAGGGAATGAAAAAATAATGATACATAGTTATATTATAATTACAGTATAATATCATATATAATTTCATTAACTCTATATTTTATACGTCCCACGTAATGCATGAACGAATCATATCACTTTGAGGGGGCGGTAGTCCACACATCCTCAAATTAAGTTATCATATTTATGCATTATGGAAACCATAAAGGTATGATATAAAAGTAAATAAATAATAATAGAGACAATATAAATATAATATATATCTGATATAATTAATTTTACATCACAATTTCAACCATGATAGGAAGTAGGAGATATTCGAATAATCATCGTTTCTTGAGACAACACTTCGCCCTACACAGAAACAGTATGTTCGTATCCATTAGATGGAGGTGTGTGTAAGTTTAGTTTGAATAATTCTCACAAAAAAACCATGTATATTAATTATACAAGTGTTTTAATGTAATCAATGAATAGAAAGATCATCGGGAGTTTAGAGGTAAAGTTAAATAATATAACTTTAGGGAAGACGTCACCTTAAAATCGGGTAAATCCCTTTTCATTGAACCCAAAGGATTCCATGAATTGCCTTCATCCTATGGGAAGTATTACAGAAGGAAAAGAGGGATCATTAGAGATTATTTTGTCAGATTTTGGATGATTCATGTGCTTGAGAGGTATGATTAATGGGCTAGAGTTTGTGGATTTTTATATGATGGAGGGGGGATCTTTAGGAATGTTTGAAAGTATTATTTTATTATTAAATGAATTTTGGTTTCAAAAGATAAAAAACATATTTAATTTTAATTTAATTTATATTTATGTCTAAAAAAATCATCCAATAATAATTGGACAGGTTTTTATAATGTTATAATCCTTATCATTTCTATTTAACCCTTTTTTAACTTATTTAACGTTTACCATGTCCTCTTTTATATTGATACTACATGGTTAATATATTAATAATAAAATACCAATAGACCCAAAATGGATCATTTATGACATATATAACATCAAATTTTTCATTTGTACTAATCTTATATTTTTAGGGTTATTTTAATATTTACTAAAATATTGATTGATTTAAAAACTCTTTTATGTCAATTTAATACTATTCATATCATGACATTTTAAAAAATCCGGACCAAGTTGATTATTTAGAAAAACATTAATTAATTCAAATATACCATGTCATACTATTCCCTAAAATTACAAGATGACATAAAAAACATCCAAAAAATTTTATTTCAATATTTATATTAAAATATATTTGAATCTTTTATTAATGAAGAAATTATTGCATCACCATTATGTCATAATTAAATTTGTTTATTTATTTTGAAAAATAATAAATAAAATACCATAATGTTGGAAATCGTTTTATCTTTCCAAATAAAATTTATAATCGAAGAGATAACTTATATAACTTTACATAAAATTATTTTACTAAAAGATATATGTTTATGTTATTTTTGTCCTTACATTAATTTAATTAATATAATGTGACATTTTCATTCACAAGTGGATCCATGAGGTCTTAAAATCCACCCAAGAATTCTGTTTGTCTGAAATATCTCATAAAATAGGGTTATGAAAATTTTAAGGGTAATTTAATATTATTATAATATTATATTTACCCTTATTTACTAGATTTACCCTTTAACCATGGTAAATAAAATATTTACTGATGTAAATATTCATAATGTCTAAAAATAAAAGTCATCTATTTACAAAATTTGGACCTCCTGATTCCAAATATGGAATCCATTTCTCTAAATTTAAAACACATTAGTGTTTGAAATTATTTTTAAATTAATTCTCATTGTCAAAACAAAAAACGTGTTTTTAAGAATTAATAACTATCAAAAGATTGATACTTGTTAATATCCAATTCCAATGTGAAATTACATTCATTGAACTAAATTGGATTAATTTTTAAAAATATAATATAATTATACTCTTAAACTAATTAATAAGATAATCAAACTATATAAATAACTTTGATGAAAAAGTAGTTTTGAATTAAAATGCTGTATTTTTTCACAATTCATTACAAAATTAACTTTATCAGAAAAATAAAAAAAATATACTCAAAGTAAATGTTGATATCTTTATTCTAAATAAGAATTATATTTTGTCAAATATAACATATAAAAGTGACAAAATTAAATTTAAAAAGGTTTCTCCATCAAAAGGTAGTAAATCGACCTTTTAAAGAATATTAGAGCGTTTATGCTTAATATTAGATTCATTCACATTTAAAGATTCTAACATTATAGGATAAGTGTAATTTTTTTTAAAACATGTATAATGATGTTGTAGTAATTTCTATTCATTCCCTCTAGTACAACGACTGGACGTTAACTATAATTTAAAATTAGTATATTATTTTTTGGTATAAGTCAACATTGTGTGAAACGTAATATTTCAAAGAAACCCATTGTTGTGTATTGAGTAAACTATCAAGCATATCATCCCCATTAAAGTAAAATTAATATTTAATTAAAAAATATTAATAAAAATGAAAATATAATATTCTATATTTATATAGGATGTTTCAATATTTCGTCCCTCAAACCTGATGGCCCCGAACGAGTTAACGGAATTAAATATACTAATGGATGATTAAGAATCCAAAGGATTAATTCTCTTGAGTGTTTGGAATTTTTTCCCTATAGTGTTGTTTTTGAAAAAGGATGATGTAAAATTATAGTTGTGCATTAATAAATGGAAGGTGAATAAGTTAATTATCAATAACAAGTACAACATTCCCTGTATTATTGACCTTTTCGATCAGCTAAAGGGTAAATATGGTTTTCCATGATTGACATACATTCTACAAAACACCATGTCTGGGTTAGAGAGGTGGATATTTCAAAAATTATATTTCAATGAAGGTCTGATCATTTTGAGTATTTAGTGATGACTTTTGGGTTGATTAATTCTCTAGAAATCTTTATGGCACCCATCAATAGTTTTTTTACAAGAACCTCAAATAATTTATTGTTTTGTTCATGGATGAAATCCTACTATATTATGGGACAAACTAGGAGCATGAGAGTATTTTGGGAATTGTGTTGGGAACCCTTCAGGATCATCATCTCTATAAGAATATTTCTTTGTGAACCTTTTGTATCATGGATGTGATAATTTTGGGTCATGGGATCTCATAATGATGAATTTTAGTAGACCCTTATTATATTAGTGTAGTTATGTCATGGGAGAAGCTGAAGAATTTTTTTAATTTAGGGTATTTTTTCAACTAGCATGGTATTAAAGTTAGTTCAATCGTGATTTCACTGATCTTTCTTTATCCATGATATCTTTTACCTCGAAATGGGTAAATTTTTAATCGATCCAAAAATTTAAGAATCCATTTAGCTTCTTAAGATATTTCTAACCACAACCCATATTTTGATCTTTTTTAATTTTGAAAGGAGATTGTTGTACATTTTTATCCCTTAAAATGAGTTTTGGCTTCGTGATGATACAAGATGACCATGTCGTGGCTTAGGCTTATCTCTAAATCTAACATCATGAAATGAATTACCCATCCCATGAACTATAGATAGAAGTAGTGATGAACTCCCTAAATGCATGGATCCATTACTTTTTTGGGGAAACATTTTTAGTTTATTCCTGTTACAAAAGTTAGGTAGGTTTTTTATTCCATAATGATTTTTATTTGAGACCACGTCACTGGGTTGAATACCTTTATCGGTTTCTTTATGAAATTTCCTATACCCCAAGGAATTTTAATGCAGTTTCCTATGCCTTTTACAAATATGTGCCAGTGAATGCATTGAAAAAGTAATGTGATGAGTGGAATTTGATAGCGTTTTTTTTCTCAAATGCCCATGGAGAATAAGGAGCACAATGGAGGTGTTTTCATGGAATGTGTTTGGATAAAATATTCTATTATATAGTTGATTCAAAAAGTTCATCTGAATGATTATATGTTCTATTGATCGACGTAGTTTCAAAATTGTTGGGAGATAGATTATGATTGGTTTTTGTCACATTGGAGAGAAGTTTTCATTAGATGTTTCTTTTTTGTGATGTTTTCATTGAGGGAGGTGGTGATGTAGGATGGACACCAGTCCAAGTGGTCCACTCATATTGGTTCTACAAATATGATCTATGAAATGAATTAGATGTTTTGGGGCTAGTAATGAGGCGATATGTAGCAGACTTTGTAGTGTGTTGTTATACATTTCATCATGTAAATGTAGAGAATCCTAGGTCCCCTATTTACCTTTAATTTTTAACAATTCTTATATGGAAGTGGGATGATATTTCTATAAATATAATTATTTATTTACCCTTTACACCCTAGTGGAGGAATGATGCTTCGTTAGTGACAGATTTTATGACCAAATCATTTTATTTTATTCCAATTTTTGGATTTAGACAAAGTGGATTTGTATGGTTGATTATTTTACCATGGTGTTTTAAGTTATTTTGTTGTGACCTCAGTAAATACATTAGAAAGGAAAACCTATTTTACATTGGGGTTTTGGGAAGTTCTTTAGAGGGGATTGGGGTCAATGGTCAAGTTGACCAATGTATACAATCTATTGGAAAAAATACATGAAGGTAACATTGCAGCATTTTTGGTTTTCTTTTTTTTTTCTCGAAGACATGATGAATGTTGAAGGTGTTCTTCACGATTACAACGAGCTTCACAAATGGAAGAGTTGAAGAGAATTTCAGTAGTGAAGGACATTATGAGTTAATCTTCATGGGAAAGGCATGAATGAATTGATAGAATGGTCCGCGATTATTAAGTGCTCTGTGATATGAAATTTTCCATGGTGCTTCGTGATTTAGAGAGATTTTTAGGGGAAATTTTGATGATTCATGATTTGAGCGGACATGGAGCTGAATTCGTGTGGAAGTTTCAAGAGTCGGTGGAATTTCCTATAAATATACCATGAACCCTTGATAGAAGTAGAGAGTTTTCCATGAAAAACTTGATGTTCTCAAATCTCGAAAGATGTTCGCAAAGGCAATGTGCTTTGCGAATGTCAAAACATTTGCAGAAGCTAATCTATCCATGCAAAAGAGTTTTGTTTGATGTTGGCTCAGTGAGCTTCACAAAGGAAGTCGTTTTACCATGGATAGAGCTCTGCCACAGCCTGAGCTTTGCAAAGGCTTGAGATTTGGGAAGGTGTGAGCTCTGTGTAGTAGTGTGCTCCAGGAGGCAGTGAGCTCGGGGAAGGTGTGTGATTTTAAAAAAGTTAGGGACTTCGTGAAAGCCTGTTTGAGCTTCAAGAAATTACGATCTTCATGAAGTAAGTCAGCTTTTGAAGGTCTTTCCACAGTGTGTTTCATAGTGATCGATGGAAGAGGGGTATTCATTAGTGGATGAAATTTGGACATCAATAGAGAATCTACACACTCTAAAAGATTCATTCATTAGTGATTATTAAGAGACCAACATGTCTATAAACTATGAGTGGATATTTTGAAGAAGAAGTGAGCTCACATCAGTTGAGAGAGCATTGAGTTCTCAAATTTTGAGTGGTTTTAAACAAGAAGGGATAGTGAGTCCTTTTCAAAAATGTACGAAATAGTGTGCTTATAGTGGATTTGGTACATCGGCACATTACTGATTTATACTCCACGGATGTAGCCCAGTGTGGGTGAAATAAGTAAAATTTTTGTGTCCTTCACATTCTATAAGATTAATTCATACTCTGCAATGAGAAGGAGAGAGAGAAGATAGTTTTTTCTAACAATAACAAAAGAACAAAAGGGGCAGTTGTTTTAATATTTCATACCCTATCACCCCGCCCCTCTCAGGGTATCTAGCATAGAGGACGTAACACAATACTCAAATGGATGGTCATATAAAGAAATCTAATAATATTTTAGAAGAAACTCACTGGGCATGTGTTTTGGTTTTCTGAGGTTCAATGGATAGCAATTTTAGATTGATTAAGTATGTGCATGATTTTTTTACTAATCCTAGATTTTAATGGACCACTTTAAGCAACCATATAGTCTCCCTTTTTGTATGTTTTTTTGGATGAGGTCGGTGAGACCTAATTCCTGGGACCGATCCATGTGAATGAAACTCTTGATAATGTTAAGATAATAAGAAAATTTTATAAATAGATAATAGTCACTATAAATCTAATTTTTGTCATAGGTGTTGATATTTTTTATTTTCCTTGGGTGAATAGACGTTTCTATGTTTATCACCATAGTTGTGTAACCATAATATCGGTAATGATGGAAAGATAATGCCAAGGTATGTCAGACTATTTGAGATTATCCTAAAATTTTGTAAGGTTGAATACAATATAGATTTACCCTCTCTTATGATTTCAATCAATTACATGTTCCATTCAAATTAACTAAAAATGTATAACATCGACTCATCTCAGGTGTTTAATTGGAGAATGATGGAATTTGAGCCCAATTTGTCTATTTTTAAAGGCCAGCAATTGATTGTAGATTCCCAATAGATATTTCATTGTGGAAATATATTATATTGTTTTGGGTTTTTTGATACTATTGAAATGATTTACATGAGATATGTAAGTGGAAGTATTGGGTTGAGGATGAGTACCCATTTTTTTCTAACTAAACCATGGGCTAACCTTTTGATGGTGTAAATTTTTCACTCTGTGGAAAAGTTTCACATCTATGATTATTTTCAATGTATTCCATTGTTTTATTTTATTCCTCTACTTATTTGTTGGTCTCCCAATTTTTTTTGGATAGAAACAGTGATTTTGGACTTGATAGAATGTGGTGCATGGTTAGGGGAAACCATTTAGGATTTCGGAGGAAATCATGCCTAAAATGATGGTTTTGGAAAATGGTGACCATGCAAATGGTTTATGGTTTTGAAAAACATGATGGATAGTTGTGCTGCATGTTCTTCTTGGATAATGAGGGATACATGGTTCCCGCACATATTGGTAAACTGTGTGGGAAAACTATGAGCCCTATAAATGTCAAAAAAAATTATAAATTTAACTTTTTTCCTCTTTAATTTTATCATATTTCCCAAAACATTCATCCACATTTGTTTGTTTCACCCTTGAAACCTCTCTATATACTTATTTCTCACTTGGATAATCTATTTTGGGGTGGATTTGGTGAGATTTTTTCAATATTCTCCATGTATGTTTCATTCACCCTTGGTTTTGTCATCTTTTTGGGTTTCTGTACCCCATTTCTCGATTTCATATTTTATAATGGGTTGTTTGACATAAATATTGTTCGACTATAGATATTTTGCGGAAAGTATCAATGTCCATTGTCAGATCTTGACATTATTGCATCGTTTTGGGGTGTTTTTGTGGTTTCACACAAATTTACACAGGTTTCCAAGTGTGATATAGGTTGTTCTATTATATTAAATTGTTATATGATTTGGATATTCTTTTATTGGTTTTGAAATGTGCTCCATGGATTATTTTTGTTGGTGATAAAAATGTTTTGGAATGGTTTTCATATTCACAATTTATGAAAATAGTTTTCTTAAAGGAAAGTGGTAGTGTTTCATGGATTCTTTTTTTGGTACTTCTTAAAATTGTTTTATTTCTACTTTAAAAGTGAAAAATAATTTTCAAAGAGATGTGATAGTTTGAATGTGTTAAAAGTGTAATTTAAAATGGTAATTGTTTTTTATGTTTGATTCTTATTATTCATCATTAACGTGTATTTTAAATGTAATGGTGATGTAATGATTGTTATGAAAGGGTATTGATGCGAGTATGAATTGGAATGGGTATTTTCCAATGTAAATTGTTGGATTACATATGTTTTGTTGTATTATATTAGAATTGTTTACATAAATCATTCAAATGTGGAGAAATGTATTCCCAAATTGTTTTGGTGTGAATTTGAAATGGAAATTGTTTTCTTATGAAAAATTGTGGTTTCCCTGATGGGTTTGATTACTGGATGAATGTGAAATGTGTAAGTGGTGGCTTCTTTCTTTTATTCTGATTCTAGAAATGTGTTTTTGAATGTGTTGATTTGTGAGATATGTGAAATGGAAAATTACTATAATGGATATCTTTAAAAATTTTGTTGTTTAACTTGAACTAGTAATATGGTTGATTTGGAAATGACTGAGTCCCAAATTCATCTAGAAGGATTAACGATTACAACACTAAATAAACATATGATATCCTAAGAGACAACTATACCTAGGGATTATTTCCCCTCTATTGGATCATACATGGGAATGATTTTGTTATTGGATTGTGATTTGGATACCACATGACCATTGGATGTGTTCCCCTCTTGTGTCACATGAATGTGATCATTGTTGGTTATTGAGTAAAAGGATTTTTTTCACAGAGGTAAGAGGTTCATAGAGTCCTAATTATTCTAGATATTTTTTGGGATTTTCCAATTGTTTTATATTATAACATGATACTTTTGTGGTTTGGTTCTAGAATTTGGAATATGAGAGACCTTATGTGTGTTCTTATTCAAGTAATCATCATTTCTGAAAAGTTATTATTGTAAATAGTTATTTCATGAGAAATATCATGTAAAATGTTTTATTAAAATGTTTCAAATATTATTTTAAAAATTTGAATGATGATTTTTCTTCTACTGTTATATCAAGGAATCTTCTCCCTTGGGTGTCATCCTAATATGATTTTTCACACACCCTACATACACCTTTGTGAGCATGTAGAATTTATTTTCCATAGACCACATAATGGTTTGATGTATCATGGTAGTGTTGGTGGATTTAGTTGCTAGTTCTTTTTTTAATCAGGTGTTGGTGGTGGTGTCGTTAATGAGATAACCCTCTTGTCAGATGCAGGTATTTTAGATAGTTTGGTATTCCAATTACTTTTTTACATTTTATTTTTGTTAATGATTTAAGACATTAAATATTAAAATTATTGCACCCCATTTTATTATGGTTAATAGTTATTGTGATTTTCATTACCATTGGTTGGTTATAGTTACATAAATGGCTGAGATGAATCCCTAAGAATATTAAAGATACCCTGGCAACATTTTTTAGGTCATGGGGACCAGGAAAACCTTTTAAGCCATTTAATGAATCAGGATAGGTGTTAGTTGGATGGAATCCAAGCTTGGTTCATGACATGAGAGGTGTGGTTTCATAAGAGTATCATAATAACAGCATTGATATACAATGTTTCATGGGGTTAGTTAGTTGTTAATGTTATTTGACACAGGGCTTCACATTTATAGATAATCTAATTAAAATCTTGAATAATAAGGATTTGATGTCTCAAAGGATAGAAAAAATACCAATACCTTTTAGGAGCTGAAAGAGAGATTGAATTCAGTGGTATTTTTTTATTATGTTATATCTGTGAAGAATCTAGAGAGTATCTTTTGATTCATCAGGTATTGATCCAGAAAATATTTTATGTGGGGGATAGAGTCATTGATAATTTGAATCATTAGTTAAAAACAAATAATAGTAATTAAACAATCCCTAATTTTAAGTTATCATATATTGTACATTATGTGAACTATTGGAGGAATTATTTACCTAGAGAGAATTTTTTAATGTACACGGTCCACAATATACACATGTACATATTTACACCGCATGATATAAATTTTCATAAACTAAGGTGGTTTAATAAATTTTGTCATATTGAGGTTGCCTATATTCTGGAAAAGTATAATGTAGTTGATGACGCACTGAGTAAGAATACATAGATACAAGTAGTTATGGGGTCTAGAATTGAGGGTATGCTTATGTTCTTATACTCTTAGATTCACTTGGTAGGTAAATATGTTCTTTGGAAAACATTAATCTCATCCTTTTTTGTAACTTAAACTTTTCCAGATAGAGTGAGGATAAGATTGTTATCTGATGCGAAGTTATTGTTCCTACGAATAAGTGTGGAAGCTGAGGACCCGCTTCCTAGTTGGACTATGGTAAGGGATAGAATTATTCATATTCATGGATTTTTTTGGGTTCCAAAACACATACACAAGGATTTTATGTGAGGGTTTTATGATACTATTGATTTGTACATCTAGGATCCACCAAGATGTATCCTTATATACATTGTCGGTAATAGTGGTCGAGGATAAAATAAAAGGTAGAAGGTTTTTTTAAAAGTTGTTCCACTGATCAGTAGGTGGAGGTGGAACACCAAAGAAAATATTATATTTATAGTAGTTTTCCATTTAAATGTAGAAATGGGATGTTGTTGTGATGGATTTCATGAATTTGTTTTCGATCTTATTGAGGTAGTGATGTTGAATGGGTTATTGTGGGATGTCCTATGAAGATCCCTCATTTCTTACTAATAAATGAGACCATATTAGAAGAATATTCTAAGATATTGTACATAAAAGGGATTTTAATTCTTTTTGGGTTTCTTTATTCCACTATATTGGATACACTTTCCCAGATTACATATATATTTTGATAATGTTTTCAGAAGTAATTGAGTACACTGGTACTCCTAGGAAAGGAATATCTCCCAATAACTGATGGCTAGTCAGGGAAAACTATACAAATTTAAGAGGAAAATATACAAGCATGTGTCCTTGGATTGGGTATTCGTGGGAAATCCATATACCCCATGTGTTTTTAAAAAAAATAATAGTTATTAAGATTATATATAGATTAAAACATAAGATGATTTTTACTATATGACATGCTAGTAACCCCTGTACAATGTTAGAGATAAGAGATGTAGTGTTGCTTGGAAAATATCTTAGGAAAGGAACATCAGAGTAGGTCTAATTGATCAATAAGTTCATGGCTACATGATAATCTAGAAATAATTTTAATGGTTACCTTTATCAATGAAATCTAGAGTTTTTGGTTTGGGATTGTGTCTTTTTATATATCTCACTAAGGCTAAGGTATAGATGTGTTATGAGATAAGGTAATATTTTACAATGATATATTTCAATACATAAAATTTTATATAGGGAGTGGGTATAGTAGAATATTATTTTCAGTTACCTCATAGATATCGAGCCTTTCACAACATCTTCTTTATATCTCAGCTATTCTATTTTCCCTCATACCTATCTGAGAAATTATAGCTTGATGAGGTTCTGGGACAGGTTGATGAATCCCTTGATGGGCCTAATATATTTATTATTGAATAGAGCATGAATTCACAATAAATACTATCAGTTACAATATAATTATTCCTATCGAATCATAACCATTTATAAGACAAGACTTGGGGTTATGAGACTAATGTGTTTTCTCATTGTACTAAGTTATTCTTAGGAGATTTTTACAACCTATAGAATGGAAAATTAGTGTCTAATTACATTAATGGTAAAATATTTTAATATCCAATGTTTTTCATGAGGTATATATTCTTTTCATTTCTTAAAAAAATCATGCATTTTGACCTAATGTGAATTCTGAATGAGGTCACGGGAGATTTGGTGTATTTGGGCCATGTTTAGAGATTGGAGGCCTATTTTTCGGAAATATAAGCTATGATGTATGGTTAGATGGAATTTTGAATTCATATACACATTGTAAGGATTAACCATTTGGGATAGACTTAGAGAAATAGGTTTCCAGGCGATTTAAAGAATTCATAATGTTAGGACCCCATGCACCTGTACGAAGCTCGATTGTTTTTTAAAAGAAACACTTCCTAGTTTATTCCATGGTTTACCAAAACATTCACAAGAAACATATGGGGTTTTTATTGAGGCATTTAAGGGAACATAATTGTAATAAAGTTTGTCCAACCATGTATTCAAACCACGCAACCATTTTTTGGGGTAAAATGGAAAAAATGAAATTTAATGTTCATATAACCTATAATATTTTTCCTTTATCATTCTAACAAATAGCCTTAAAATTTTGTAATATTACATTGAAGAAAAAATAATAGGAATAGAACATTATTTTCTTATCATACTCAGATTAGATCATCGTTAATCTCATTGGATCAACAGTAGGCTATTCTATGTTCCTCCTGTTCCATTCTTCTTATTCCATGCTACTGGATGCACTATTTTGGTGTGATAACTTAGGAAACATTTTGAGGTTATTTGAACATTTCAAATGTTTCTATCAATATTGATTGATATTGGAGTCGATACTAGATGAGTGATATATCGTGGACTAATGGTAGAAGGATTAAAACTTTCTGATAAAGATTAGTGTTTCATATAATTCATCATTATCGTTCTGTACACTAATCCCTTTGGTGTTTCCCCTAAAATTAAATTAAATTTTTTATATAATTGAATATAACCTTTTAGGTTTCAAACTAGTATTATATTAGTGTTGATGGTTGTTATCCTAAACCCAGAAAAACCACAATGTGTTCCCTTGTGTATGTCCTACATTATACCACCATGTTTTGTGTGTGTGAGATTGCCAAAATTACTAGGGCCTCAATTAATTAAATTGTAACTGAATAAATGAATAAGAAAATGTTATTCCTCCTTTCCATGCGATTAAATGAATGGAAAATGTTGAATTAAATAGTTAAATGGATTATATATAAATTTTTTAATGGGTTGGATGAACTCATGAATTGTGAATGGTTATCAAATTAATAATGAATTGATTTATGAATTGATAATCGTTGGGGATTCTATAGAGGATATCCTTTGAACATAATTCCATTGGATTCCATATAAATTTTCACTCCATTGATATGTATTGATAATCATAGTTAATTTTATGGATATTTCTACTCTTTCCATCCTGATTCCACAAGAAAACATATACATTTCAACATTATGGATCCATTTAGAGTATGGTAGTGGGATAGAAGTGAAATTATTGTTCTTGGATCTTGATTACATTGTCTTTTTTAGACATGGATTCTCCTTGGATATGGATTTCATAGACGTGCAATAGAAATTCTTTTTTAACATTTTCCTTATACTTCATTCAACCCATTACTTTGTTTCCATCAAGATACTCCATGGAATCGATGAGGATGTATTGGTCATGTATACCATGGATCCACCAATTCGGGGTTTGAAACATTATTGGATAGAATATTTTATTATGGATGTTATAGATGATTTTATATCCTAGACATTGTGGATATTATTCTATAATTTCTAGATACCTAAGGTATGGTTATTTTATTACAGTTGTTACATTGGAAAATATCACACAGACTTATGTTTTCAGTACTTTTAGCATGTGTTTATGTGTTTTGACTATTGTTAAAATGGATAAATGTTTGTCTGGATAAGATTATATTAATATTTTCCACATTACATTTACTACTCTTATACATGTGATATATTTCACATTGCATCATTATTTATGAACATATTGGACATGTTGTAGACAATGTTGGTGGTGGCCTACTAAGTGTTATCTCACACTCTACATGGGCCATCATAGGATACTATAGTAGAAAATATGGATAGAATTAGGATCTGGGGAATGTTCTTTCCTTATAAATCTGTAAAATGTTGTTGTGGTGTAGCATGTGAGCACATGATAAAGCTATGTTCATGATGGTAGATCAAGACAGTTCTTTTGGACATTTTAAATTTTTATAAATGAATTATACTGTTTTCATATTTCTATGTATTGAATGTCATTTGGATAGAGACATGTCATTATCATCATATTTTATTTTATTTTTTTGGGATTTGTTATTATTACAGTCTACTAGATGTTCACTATCTATATACTGTTTAAATATTATATCTACATTTGTTTTGTGGTTGTTATAATTATTATGATTGTTCTAAAATTTTAAATGAGGTATTAGTCTCCCCATGGACACACCCTAGGACCTTGCTTATAGGTTGTATAATCTTGCATACGAGGATGATTTCTTGAGGCCATGTGATACACTGGCTCGGTGAACCATTTTGTTGTACCTAGGTTAAATGTTAAATTTCCATTTTGTATTCACCTACACCTGTCTATATAGTTTCAAGTAGAATTTAATAAATTATATTCTTAATTTTCCAAGTCCTATCTTATAATTTTTGTATAAAATTTATTGAAATTTCCTCTACCAAAAGAATGATATCATGGGAATTTCATACAAAAAAATATTCATATATTGAAATATATTCTAAAACCCAAACTCTATCCCCATACTAGATAATTTACGATACCCAATGAAATATCCATGCTCACCAAAATGTTGTTAATATGTGATTTATTATGTATACATTGTCAAAAAAATTAATTATTTATTGTGTATATAATAAATTGTGGATAACCACTTTATAAATAGTATTTTATGTTTGATACTGACAATTATATGGAAGATGAAATATTTTTATAATGTGGATTAATGAAATGTAGATTTTCTCCTTTTAGTGAAAATTTTATACATATCATAGATGTGATGTTATATATTAGACATTTCTAATATTCATGAAATATTTTAAATCCTCATATCCTTTACATATTTTCCTGGAAAATAAAAAAACCCAACTAATGATGTGATACATGTTATGTGACTCTATCATCCAAAACCGTCTCCATCAATTCATCAACAATATATGATACATATCATCCTAATGAATATTAATTATGAAAATTAACCATAACTTTTACATTTCTTAAAAAAAATATAGATAAAACATACATAATACTATGTAAAATTTAGCGATTGAAACGTACATGTTCCAACCCATTAATTATTCAATAAAATCCAGAATTCCCATTACACATCCTTTTGATATACTGTTTTCTTCTTTATTATGCTTATTTATATTTGATTCATAAAAATTAATTCCCACAACTTATAAGTTCTAGACAGTATGAATAATTTTTTTAATATAATACTTCAAATTATTATCAACAAACCCAACATACATACTCTCAATTGTAACAACCTCTTCCATTTTATTTCATTGAAAATAATTCCATCAAATCCCTAAACCTCCTTGATTTAAATAGAATATCTCCACTTTTACATTTTATTCATCATCGAACAAAAATTTGAAGTAATGGTTTTATTTATTCCCAAAATAGCGATAAAATTTGAAACATTCATCATCAGCAAAAGCATCATTTCATATTTGTGTTTTTATAAAAGGTACTAGGGAGTCATCACCTTCTTCAATCCCAGTTTATTAATTATATTATTGCAATACATTTTTATGAAATATTATCATCTTTCTAATACTTCATGATCATAGAAAATAGGTGACAGTATGGGACTCTTATTAATTATATTCAAATCCATATAAGATTATATATTAATTAACTTCATTCTCATTTTACCACTTAAATAGGAAATATAGATTTTTTGTGTTAGATCCACCCCTTCGAAATATCGTAGTTAAAATTGTTTATCCACATTATCTTTTCCTTCATAAAATTAATCTCATTTAATTAACTATTGAATATCATTAGGTTCATAATATATATACCACCAATACTTATAGAAGATTCAATTTCGAATAAATTTGAAATTAATAAATGTTCATATCATGATTCTTCATTATCTTACATTTCCACTTGGAAATAAGTTATCAATTTTCCCCCAAGACTATTCATTTGGAATATATTATTGAAATTAGTGTATTAGATAATAAAATTATTTTTTTCCATGGCACTAAATTATTTTAATAGACACATATTGTAACATCCAGGATTCGGAAGCCACACCTTGGGTGCCCAGAACACGGTTGGTCACATGACCTCAAGCGCATTTCCCCAAATGTCAGATGTTTCCGACTAGTAGAGAGAGACAAGGTATGATAATGGAAAACAATGCCCTCATTTTTCAAAGTGTTGTGCAGTGGAAAGAAATAAATAAACATACAACATCGGAAGAAGTAAATGATAAAACTGAAATGAACAGCTGAGTAAAAGTGAACCAGCAGTCATATATAAATAATGATGCAACATGTCACTAATTATAAGAAAGAAACCAAAATAGGATATACTGTAACCAAATAAATATATCCACAAAGTATAAGTACAACCAAAACCAAACAAAACAGAGTAAACAGAATGCATCTTCATCGTAAGCCTAGGCTCGGTCCCTTGCTCTCCAACTCCTCTAAAACAATCGTGTACCTATATAAAGACCCTTTACCTTATCTACACCAGCAATAATATAATATTTTTGGGCCAATGAAATAACCTAAACAATGTGTGAGAAATAAATCCCAGTAGGCAACCACCTAAGGCGCGTGCCCAACTGTCAGTGTAAATGTGAAAAAATAGTGTGAAATAGTAAAATGCAGTAAACTAGGATGTACACAAAAGTAAACATTTCAACAAGTTACTTTTCCATTTTAATAATTATTAAAAAATTTAATTAATTTCATTCAGATTCCATCAAAACTATTCCCTCAAGAT
This sequence comes from Viscum album, assembly GCA_963277665.1. Lineage (NCBI taxonomy): Eukaryota > Viridiplantae > Streptophyta > Magnoliopsida > Santalales > Viscaceae > Viscum > Viscum album. The sequence goes on from OY728150.1 coordinate 1,783,559,770, forward strand.
AAAGTAACCATGCCCTCAGGCTAAGAACCACGCCCTTAGGTTATATATATATATATAATCACGCCCTCAGGCATGCCCTTCGGATAAAGTAACCATGACCTCAGGCTATGAACCACACCCTTAGGATATATATATACAATCACACCCTCAAGATTTCCCTCGGGCTGAATTAACCATGCCCTCAGGCTATGAAACTCTCCCTAAGGCTATATATATATATATAATCATGCCCTCATGATTATATCAACACCCTCAGACTACATATATTTAGTCACACCCTAAGGCTAATATCCACACCCCCATGTTATATATATATAATCACAAAAGCAAGTAACCGGGCCAAGACCAAAGCATAATCAAGAAATAAAACTCAAAGAATTCTATAATCATGGAATACCCTCGGGTACCCTGGCCAAACGGCCAAACAGAGGAAAGCACCCATAAGGTGGCCCTAGATCAGTGAAATGATATCAAAAAATAGTTTATAATTATTCAAAAAATTTCCAAAGAAATTATATGCATTTAAACAGCCACAGACTTAGCCATACGACAACCCGAATATGGGTCTGTAGCACAATGGTATACAAATACAACGCCACAGATAGAAATAAACATCAGACAACCAACCTCGATTGTCTCTGATCTGTATACGTGATCAATGCCTCCCAAATGGTTCATGAACGATATATATATGGGATAAATGTTCAATAATTCAACATCAAATAACATTCCCTCGGGAAATAATTGGAATTAAACACACAAGGATAGTGAAGGGCATACCCATGCAGTCCAAATGTTATTGACAGCCGAATAATTTAATTCTAGGTGTGCGGTCGGGAGATTTTACAATGTCCGGCCTCCTCTCCCATGGCCTCCCAACGTTTTAAGCTTCATCCACTAAAAGAGAATGATACTACCAGTTTATAACAAAAAAAAATAAACTTAATGGTGTGTACTCTCAAGTACACAGTGTGTACTTTTCATTTTTTAACTGTTCCTCTAGCAGCTTCTTTCCATAGCGGCACTATTCATCAGTCGACATGAGTACATGGCGTGTATTCTTGAGTACACGGAGTGCACTATTGCTCCACTGGCGGCTACTCTCACCACCTTACTATTCACTTATCGACTGATTTACAAGGCGTGTATATACCAAGTACACGGCGTGTAGTTGGTTTTTACACCTTTCAACATCGACAGGCCTTCACGCCCTGTGTACTCATCCCACGTGACCAAAGTACACGATGTGTGGAAATGTACATGGCATGTACTCAAAAATTTTGGGATTTTCTCCATTTTCCTTATTTTTTCAAAAAAAAACACATAGGAAAAAGGAAAAGAAGAAACTCGTACCTCACGAATAATAACTGGGTTCTTACAAAATTCCCCCCGTAAAGAAATTCGTCCCCGAATTTCCCTTCCAAGGGTGGTGAAACTGTGAAAAACTATATCCCTTGAACATCTACGTCAGTTTCTCGCTCTCGGGTTCAATCTTGCACTCGTAGATGTTTCTATAGCACCCGTACAAGAAGAACTGACCGGCCCTGAAGATCCTTCGTGCTCCTATCAACAATAGAAATCAGATTCTCCTTAAAGGATGCATCGACCTAAATCTCAGCCTCCTCAGGATAAAAAATGTGAGATGTGTCTCAATTGTAACGGCACAACTGAGATACATGGAATATTTCGTGCATGGCTTGGTACCTATGTGATAAATGTAACTGATATTCTACTAACCCGAATCTCTCCAAAATATAAAATGGCCCTTCAATCCTCAGTGAATGATTACCCTATATCCTGATCTTCCTGTTTCCCAGCCTCGGTGAAACACACAAGAAAACCTGAACCCCGGTCATGAACTCAAGGGTCTTGTGCGCCCATCAAAATAAGATTTTTGATGAGACTATGCAGTATCCATCTGCTTATGAATCAACTGGACCTACTCTAAAGTCTCTTGTACGAGACGTGGTCCCAGTAAAGCTGCCTCACCTGCCTCCATCCAGAAAAAGTGTGATCGGCATGGCCTAACATATAAAGCCTCGTAATGTGGTATCTCAATAGTTGCATGAAAACTATTATTATAGGAAAACTCGACTAGGGGTATGTGCTTATCCCATGATCCCCCAAAGTCAAGGACACATTCACGTAGCATGTCCTCTAGCACTTGTATAGTACACTCTGACTGACCATCGGTCTAAGGGTGGTAAGCTGTGCTCAAATGCACCTGTGTACCTAGTGCCCTCTGAACACTCTGCCAGAAACGAATGTGAAATGCGCATCTCTATCTATCATGATAGAACGAGGGACCCCAAGAATACATTCCACCTCTCATATATACAAATTCCCCATCTCATCAACACTAAAGGTCTCCTTGATTGAAAAAATGTGAGCCACCTTATTAAGTCTGTCCACAACAACCCACGAGGCATAATTTCCACGAGGTGACATCGCCATCCCAGTCATGAAGTCCATCTCAATATCATCCCATTTACACTCCAGAATGGGTAACTACTGTAACAGTCTAGCTGGCCTCTGATTCCCCACCTTCACCTGCTGACAGGTTGAACATCTTGTAACAAAACTAGCTACCTCACTTTTCATACCCAACCACCAATATTGATGTCTCAAGTCGCAGTACATTTTGGTAACTTGGAGATTCACTGCCCAAGATGAATCATGAATCTATTGCATCGACTCCTCATGTATATCCCTTTCAACCAACACTCGTCCATGGAAACACAATATATCACTATCGCCTATCGTCCAACCAGGAAGAGGGTCCTCACTTTCCACCCACTCCCGTAGAACTAGAACTTATAGATCTGATAGATTTCTCATCCTCACTCTATCCAAGAGGGTAGAAGTCACAAATAAAGATGAGACATAGGTTTGTCCCTGACTGTCATGAACCTCCAAATGAATCTCAGAAAACAAATCCTTAAGCTTCCACTCACCACTGGCCTCCGACACTGCCTGTGTCTGAGTCTTCCTACTCAGTGTGTTAGCCACAACGTTTCCATTACTAGGTGTATATTCAAGCTCAATGTCGAAGTACTGAAGATATTCGATCCACCTTCATTGTCTCAGGTTCAAGTCACGCAGATTAGAGAGGTACTTGAGACTTTTGTGGTAGTGAAAACCACAAAATTCTCCCCAAGAGATAATGTCTCCAACAGCGTGACACATGAACAATAGTATCCAACTCGAGGTCATGCGTCGGGTAGTTCCTCTCATGTGGCCTCAAATTCTGAGACTCGTATGCAACAACTTGATCACCCTATATCAACACTGCTCCCAACCCAATACCTGAAGCATCATAGAAAACTAGGTAGATTTTTCGTTGCTATGAAAGTATCGGGATTAATTTTGATGACAACCTACCCTTCATATCTTTAAAGGGTGTATCTCAAGCTTCTAAACAAAAAAACATCACAACCTTCTTAGTCAAACCTGTCAAGGAAAATGCTAAGTGGGAGAAGTCCTTTATAAAATGCCAATAGTAACCAGACAAACCTAAGAAACTCCGTATCTCAAACATGTTCTTTGGATGCTCCCAGGAAGATACTACTCTCACATTCTCTAGGTATACAACAAATCCAACCTCTAAGATAATTTTACTTAGGAAGTGAATATGGTTCATCCATTAGTGGAACTTTGAGAGATTAGCATATAGCTAATGCTCTCTAAGTGTACTCAATACGATCTCAATATGGGTAGCATGGTCGTGTCGAGTTTGAGAGTACACCAAGATGTCGTCCAAAAATAATACCATGATAGAATCTAGATTAAGGTGGAACACACGATTCACCAGTGCCCTGAAAACTTTTGGCACGTTGTTCAGTCAAAACGGAATGACCAAGTACTCATAAAGAACATAGCTGCTACGAAAGGTTGTCAGTGGTATGTATGATGGTCTCATGCGCAAATAAAGATATCCGGATCTCAATTCAATCTTTGAGAACCCTAATGCTCCCTGAATATGATCAAAAATATCATCAATCCTCGATAAGGGGTATCAGTTCTTAACAGTCTGTTTGTTCAGTTTCTGGTAATCCACACAGAGTCTGAGGGTACCGTCTAGCTTCTTCGCAAAGAGGACTGGAATACCCCATGGAGAAGTACTGGGTCTAATAAAACCATTTTCCTGTAACTCCTACAAATGCCTCTTGATCTCTTGTAACTCTAGTGTTGCCATCCTATAAGGAGGAATGGACACTAGTGTCACTCCTGGAAAAAGCTCAATAGAGAAATCCAGCTCACACTACAGAGTTAGACATGAAAATTCTTCCGAGAAAACATCTCGAAAATGAATAAACACTGGAGAGAAATTTTTACGACATGTTCCTTGATCATCTAGATATAATCTCACAATTTGGGTTGTCACTCCACCTCGCCCACGAGGCTTAGGTCTAGTTCATCTCTACTGGACATCCCACTCAACCTTGTATAGAAACTCTACGCCCTCCGGAGATGTGAAACTCACCCTGCGATAACAACAATCTACAAAGGATCAAAAGGGAAGCAACTAGTCCATACTGAGAATGACATCATAAGATTTCATCTCCAAGATATAGAGGTCCCATAGATAGTGACACTTACCAACCTCAAGGGGCACTCCTTTCACTAACACACAACTATCGTTCTCAGTCCCAATGGAGTTTCTAGAGTCATGATATCAGGAGAAAAAGATACACAGAGCCCAAGGATCTCCACAACAGCCACAAATATAAATAAATATGTAGAACCAGGGTCGAAAAGTGTAGAAGATAAAATAGAAGCTACTAAAACTATACCTCTGATAGTGGAAGGTCTGAGATCCTTCTCTTGTTGGGTATGTTATATTGCATATTCCTGCCCAGTGTCGCGGCCCTGTGACACAGCCTGGCTACCCTGAGCTGACCCGCCCTGCTGTCACTGAGAACCTTGTGTCTGGCCACGACCACCACCATGGCCTGAACATCCAGACATATTTCAATTTCATGACTGGTAAGAAGCTTCTGGTCCTCCTTCTGCATGTGGAGTCGACAAAAAACCCCTCTCACTAGTAAATGGTAGAAACACCCTGCAGAAATGCTGGAGATTACCTATGTTGCCACAAGCTCGACACTCCACATTTTCACGTGGGCATTGATACCTCTTGTGCCCCTATTTACCATACTGGATGCACACAGTCATGCCACCTGAATAATTCCACTGGCTAGTACATCCACCCTGAGAGAAATCCATCAACCTCTTCCTATTGCTGGTAGAAATAGTACTATGGACTGGTGCCGAACCGCCCTATCATGTACCACTAGCATCACACAAGTTCCTCTCTATGATCAGTGACTTGTTTATAATATCCTTCATGGTAGGAAACTTGATGACATTCACCAACGTGCGAATGTCATATTGAAGACCATCCTCAAAGCGTTGAAACCTCAATGTATCCTCACCCACCAAAACAGGTGCAAAATGCTGAAGCTCGGTGAAGCGGGAAGAATAATCCATCACTGACATGGATCCCTACATCATATTCATGAACTTATGTGATGATTCTGCCCTTAGCATCTGTGGAAAGAAAAAGTCATAGAAGACTTCTTGGAACTCTTCCCATGAAATGTCTCAGTGATTCTCAGTTTTGGTGGTAACATCCCATCACCTCCTGGTGGAATCATGTAGCATGTATGTAGAAAGTTTGAAACTACTCCTAGGAGGTGTCTCCAGATGCTCGAAAATTGTCTTCATAGAATCCATCCATGACTCCGCAGCCTGCAGTCTGGAATCCTATGAAAACGTAGGCTGCTGCTAGTACTAGAAGATGGGTGTAAATTCTTTCCATATATGTGGCAGCTGGCAGTGGTGTCTGGAAGGTATGCATGAACCGTATAATTCCATTATGGAACTGTGCATCCACGCCTACATCCGGATAACAACTGGCACCCCATATGGAACTTCTAGAAGATCTATTGGTATCCCATGGCCTACCACCTCAAGAGTATAATCGTTACCACTCTCTTGGAGAATAAATCATGGTCGTCTGAGTGGCATGACTCTACAAGTTCAAACACACACCTTAGATCAAGATTATCGAAGACTGAAAACGAGGAGACCAAGAAGGAAAAAATAGAAAAAAAGAAATCAAGTTTTACAAAACATGACTAAACGGCGTGTAATTTTACTACACGGTGTGTTCCAAAAATTAATTAAAATGGTCGTGTACTTCCTCTAAAACTGGTCTTGTATCACCCAAAACACATGACGTGTTGTCTTAAAACACATCGTGTACTTGAATCCTCCATCCCTGTCTGTTTCCTTCTACACGGTTAAGCCATACGACTCTCCTATGACAAGACTACACGGAATGTTCAAGGAGGAGATGGCATGTACCCCACAAGAATAATTGTTCAGTGTTGTTAGCAACACGGCATGTTTACCCATGTTAAACTACACAGCATGTTCCAGATGGAAACAACATACACAAAGAAGCCCCAGACTGACCCGTGTTGTTAGTTACATGGCCACTTACACAACTGACACTACACGGTGTGTTCCAGACATCCACAGCCAGTAAATAGAAGCATAACACTGACCCGTTTTGTTTGTGTCATGACCGGGTACCTGGGTCAGACAACACGACATGTTCAAGGTAGACATGGCATGTATAGCTTAATGTTTCACCATCCATGTTGTTAGTTACATGGGAGGACACCGGGTCAACACTACACGGTGTGTATAAACTGTACACTCCGTGTTCCCCCAAGCCATTCCCTATCTCGTGTTACTGACCACACAACCTATGCCACAGTAAGAGAATACATGTCATGTACTTAAAAATTTCACAATTCTTTTTGAACAGAATAACACACAGCATGTAGTCATAGAACTACACGGTGTGTCTTCTGGGTTTTCCAGACAATAATCCTTAAAAACTACTCTAGATCCTATAAAAACACTGAAACAAACTCTAATGTGCCAAATTCCGATCATTGAGGGCCCATACTTCCAAAGAATCAAATCTTGGCATCCTAAAAATGTTATAATAAAGTAAACACGTCGATGATCCACCAAATTCTGGTCATTGAGGGCCCATACTCCTCAAGAACCAAAGTTTGGCATTCATTCCATCAAAACCTCACACAACAATACCATATCAAATAGCATGTATTTTATCAAAGAATCTGTCAAAACTGCACGCTTTTCTAACACAACAACTATCACAACAATGTGCAATTTCAAATACACCTACATGGCATGGAAAGAATGCATAACATGTGATTTCTAGCATGTGCCAAAATGATGCATGAGATGGAATACACTCATCTCATCGAGTTGAAACTAAATAGAACCCATGTATAAAATATAAACATCACACCACTAGTGTGTTACCCAACAGTGAAAATCAAATCAAATATAAATTGAAAAACCAAAAAAAATTGCACTTAACATGCTAGAGTGGCTTTTACCTATACACGGGTTAGCTACTCCCGAGCACAACTTTTTACCAACTACCATTTTCGTCCTATAACTGACTAGATATCCAAATAATAAGTAAAAAAATAACTCCATTGATACTACATTGTAAAATCCCGGATCTGGAGGAAACACCACGGGTGCCCTGAACCCGGTTGGTCACATGACCACAAGTGCATTTCCCCAAATGTCAGAGGTTGACGACTAGCAGCGAAGGACAATGTATGATAATAGGAAAACTATTCCCTCATTTGACAATGTGAAGTGCAACGGAAAGAAATAAATAAACATACAACAACAGAAGAAGTAAATGATAAAACTAAAATGAACAACTGAGTAAAAGAGAACTAGCAGCCATATATAAATATTGATGCAACATGTAACTGCTTCTAAGAAAGAATCCAAAATAGGATATACTGCAATTAAATAAATATTTCCACAATGTATAAGTACATCCAAAACCAAAAAAAATAGAGTAAACATAATGCAGCAACATCGCAAGCCTAGGTTCGATCTCATGCTCTCATACTCCTCTACAACAATCATGTACCTGTGTAAGGACCCTTTCCCTTATCAACAATTGCACAAATATAATTTGTTTACCCAAACAGGGTGTGAGAAATAAATCCTAGTAGGCAACCACCAAAGGCACGTGCTCAACTGTCAGTGTAAATGTGCAATTGCAGTGTGTGATAGTAAAATGCAGTAAACCTTTAAGTACTCAAAAATAAACATTCCAACCGGTTGCATTTCCATTGTAATAATTATTTAACAATTCAAATTAATTGCATTCATAGATCATCAGAACCATGCCCTCAGGGTAAAGTAACCATGCCCTCAGGCTATGAACCATTCCCTCAAGCTATATATATATATAATCATTCCCTCCAGCTAAAGTAACCGTGCCCTCAATCTATGAACCACACACTTGGGCTGTATATATATATATAATCATTCCCTCAGGATTTTTCTTAGGATAAAGTATCCATGCCCTCTGGCTAAGAACCACACCCCCAGGATATATATTTATAATCACACCCTCGGGATTATATCCATGCCCTCAGGCTATATATATATATATAGTCACACACTCATCCTAATATCCATGCCCTTAGGATATATATATATATAAATAATCATGAAAGTAGGTATCCGGGCTGAGTCCAAAGCATAAGCAAGAATGAAAACTCAATGTATGTTATAATCATGGCATACACTCGGTTACCCTGGCCAAATGGCTAAACCAAGGAACGCACCCACGGGGTGGCCCTAGATCAATGAAATGATCTGACACATCAGTTTATAATTATTCAGAAAATTACATAATCAATTCAAGGTATTTAAATACCCACGACATTAGCCATACGACACCCTAAACATGGTTTCGTAGAATAATGGTACTCAAATACAACTCAATAGTTATAAATAAATATTAGACAACCTACCTTGATCGTCTATGATCGGTATATGTGAATGACACATGCTGAATCATCAGTAAACGATATAGATCAAGGATAAATGATCACTCATTCAACCTCAAATAAATTTCCCTCAGAACATAATTGGATTGAAACACACAAGGGTAGGTAAGGGCTTACTAGCACGGTCCTAACGTGATCGATAGCGGAAGAATCTGATTCTCAGTGTGTAGTCGGGAGATCTTCCAATGTCCAGCCTCCTCACCCGCGACCTCCTAGTGTTCTAAGCTTTCTCTGCTAAAAGAGGGGGCAACTACCAGTTTATAAAAAATATAAACTACATAGCTTGTACTCTCAAGTACACGGTGTGTACTTTTCATTTTTTAACTTTTCCTCTGGCAGCTTCTTTCCACCGCGGCACTGTTCATCAGTCGACATGGGTAAACGACGTGTATTTCTGAGTACATGGCGTGCACTATCGCTCCACTGGTGGCTACTCCCACTGCCTTACTATTCATCTATCTACTGATTTACACGACATGTATATACCATGTACACGTCGTGTAGTCGGTTTTTACACCTTTCATTGCCCACATACCTACACGCCCCGTGTACTCATCCCATATGACCAAAGTACACGGAGTGTGGAAAAGTACACGATGTGTGCCCACAAATTTTTAATTTTCCCCATTTTTATTATTTTCTAAAAAAACACTTAAAAAAGGAAAAGTAGAAACCTATACCTCAAGAATAAGAACAAGGTTCTTACACGTATATAAAAATCATTTATATTTTTTCAGAATTTCTCTTTCTCATTTGAATCATACATACCAAAGTTTTTAAATATATAACTAATATTTTGTTCCTTGTATGAGTCATACCACATATTATTCCAATTTATATGACATATTTATGGAAATTATTTTGGTAATAATTGGTATATATTATATGCCTTTGTTTATAGGTACTCTTCATTTGTGGGTAAGGATAATAATCCTTTAATTAATCACCACTAACTCCCCATGATTTTCTAAATTTATTACTCTAAATATTATGATAATCATCAGAATAAGGGGATAAAATAATTTTCATAATACATTCTTATTAGTTTAATTTTCTATAATATGAAATAAGACGATACCATAATACTTGTTTAAAAATTTACTGAACATATATTTAGGATCATAGTTTAACTTCTATCATCCTATCAGCATTTTCATGTGAATTATTTTCACCACATGATAATGAAAGGATGCTTTTTTTAACAAAAAAATTATCATTATTATATTGGTAATAAAAAAATATTTTTTTATTGAAGTTACCCCCAAATCAAGATTCATTAAACCTATACTTCATTGTCATAACAGGTATAACCATATCCACATTTTATTTATCATAATGGATAAATGATTAAATTTTTTTTATCATATTTGGATTTAAACTTCATGAATTTCTTTACCACTACATTATCTCTATATTTTTTAATGTTATATATTTAATATCCCCCTCAAATTTTTTTGTAAATTGTTTTTTGATACCCATTTGGATGCTTCCAACACCACTAGATTACTTTTTTCTCCTCTCAATGAAAATAGTCAATCCATGTTCATACAAGCCAAATATAATGTGTATTCACCAAAATAATTCATAAATCTATTCATCAGATAGAAAATTTATGTTCTTGCGGATAGGGGTAACTTCTATATTATTAATTAGAGTAGATTTATTTTCCAACATAAACCAATGATAGTCTTTAGATCATATTCCAAGCATTTATCTAGACAACACTAATTGTGAATATTACCATCTAATTGGTTAAACCTATATTCTTCTTCCTATATATCATGAAATTCAGCTCTATTTTTATAATCATCTCACTTGTGTAGATTTCCAACACTAGTACATGATCTATAAATTCATTATCATGATTCATTCTCCATGTAAGTTCAACTATACAAGTTTTCCACACATGATTTCTAGAGGGATAAAAAAACCACATATGAATTCCTTTGGATTATCTTCCAATATATTCTTCAATGAAACCTCTTATTTTTTATATTTTTTAGTCTTTTCAATCATATAATATCTTCACCTATAAAAAAACATTACAGCTGATGAACACACATCTTCTACCCCAATTATATATATTATGAATAAGAAATACATGATCATTGTGATATTCACCATTTATTTCCCACATCATACTTATATAACACATTGAATAGATTTTTCAGTGTAATTGATTTCTCATTAAATCTTTCATGTATGTATCTTGTAACATGATAATTGGATCTAATATTTACACAACAATTAAATTTTTATTATTAATAATTCACTATATTACCACATTTGGAAGAGGTACAAATATCATTATATATTAATTAGAACATTAAAAAGAAATACATGAATGATATATGTCTACAGGTCTCCTTTGACTATACACATTCATATTATTTCTACAAACATATATTGTGGGTCTAATTATTCAAGAAAAACAAAACTCCTTCCACACTATCATTTTAGAGTTTCCCCTAAAAAATATACATTTTAGATTAACATTCTACACCAATTAATTTATTATTTTTATTATTACTCTAAATTTTATCAATGTGAGAATATTTGGTGTTTTACTTTTGATAAAAAATAGAAATATCTTCATCATTCTTATCAATCCAAAAACCCTTCTTCTTACATTAACCTCATAAACTCTAAAAGTGAGAATTATTATCATCAATTAATTTTTTATTTATCTTTACAATGCTATCATAATGCAAAGAATTATTTCTCATGGAGTAACTAGTTTTAAAAAAATACCTAAAAATCATGATCATGTTATTCATGTATTTCAATTTTTTACTTTATTTTATTATACATTCTCAAAATGATATCCTTTAAAGTCATCTTATCCTTAATGAATATTTTATTTTCTTCCTCATTTAATGGAATATAAGAGTAATTTTTTAATACTTCATTATTTATGGATGGTACATAACTTCACAAGGATTATATCATCTCTTTTTTATTTCTCAAGCAATCTATAAACATTTCACATTATTTACTTTCCACTTTTCAACTGTAACAATAAAACCATTCTGATAATATATAATATGTATGTTATGATTTTCAAGAAACTTTTAATTAAATATTTTAATTATATATATATATATAGAATCAATTTATTTTATTTCAATGAGTATATAAAATTTCATTGTTTCATTCTTTATGACTATCTTCTTATAAATTATTGAAATATTAAAATATTCTGTATAAAAATTTAATAACTTATATTAAACTAATTTATATTAAACACAAGTATATAAAAAATTTATTTCTTCTTTTGACACATATTCATTACCATGAAATTATTTTAACATCATCCACATATCCTTTAATGTAACGTAGTATGATACCATATCAAAAAAATTCATATATGTGATCTCTTTTAATAAATTCTTATGACATGAAAATATTTAAATCATTATTTGACACATTTCAAAGAAAACCATCTGAACATTCAAAAATAAATTAATATTTTCTAGATATCACAAGGGATTATAACATGAACATCTAAATTTACATGGAACACATTCATCTAAATAGTAAATTGAATTCTGTAAATTAAATGAATTTTATCTTTCAATGACATATCATGCATGATCTTTAAATATTTAAATGTAAAATCGTTTTGTTAAATAACCCACCAAACATGATTGATCTTATTCCAATTTTTTTTACCTTACTCCTCCTAGGTGTGACTGAGGGAATTAGTAAGTACAATCTTTATCATATATGTCATATCGATTCATATCATATTCCCTTCTTATAAAGAGCAATATTAATCCTTTAGTTACATTATATTTATTAATTGAATCCATATCAAATAACATGCATATATTTAAAATTAAAACATGATGGGACACATTGATTTTACATTGTTATACCACATTGGGATACACCCAACAATATTAGAGTGAAAAAAATCAATTTTAACCCACAATTTTAGTAAATCCATGTTTAGATGAAGTCACGCAACACAAGGGATCACTTGTTGTAAAAAATATTATTGAATTTACTCCTCACCAACACTCACTAATAATTTAATTATTTAGGTAATAACTCAGTACCTTTTATGTGTTAATTCATTGTCTTCCATTTCACAATAATAATGAATAAATCATATTATATGCATTTATGTCTCATCAAAGTATATTGACTTGAACATCACTACATTTTTATTACATGTAATATCTATCATAATTACTAATAGGACGCTCTAATTTATATCATATTCTATTGTAAATTGTATTTACAAATACAATCAACTATTTGTGAGAACTGATAATAATTTTTTCATCAAAAAAACGTCAAAAATTCAAATAATAATATTATCCATATTGAATAATTATTAAATATAAATTATCTTCAATGATTTTTTATTATTTTCTTTAGTGTGATTAATGTATCCATGATTTGACACGTATTTAATTATCAATATATTTTTAATTACAAAAATATATTTTATATAGAAATTAAATGCATCTTATTTTAATAAATAATCTCCAAACTACTTTATTATTCATCTTATCATGTACCTATATTTATTTCCACTTTTTCTTTGATAAAGAAATAATTATTTTTTGTTCATATATACTCCTTCCAATTTGAGTTATCATATATAAATTGAAAAAATAATTATATAACCCACTCCCTTGATCATAACATCATTAAAAATTTATAAAGTGAATCATATTCTCGTTAATATCTTCCACAAAACACTATTTCAGTTATTGATGTGCATGCCATGACTATTGTAAAAGTAAGTTCTCTAGAACAAAATGAAAATTATTTTTCGATTACCAAATCATGTATACAATGAGTATTTGAGGATTTATTCATACCATAATTGTCTCATAAATTTTGTGTCCATTATTTACATGGTAATGTACATATATTATTTTTTATATCAATATGTTAATGCAGTTCATAGCTATAATGAGAAAATCAAGATACAAGTAAATTAAACAAAATCATTTATCAAATGTTCTAGATATACCATGTTTTGATTGAAGACATAGGAAGTTTGAAGAATAGGTGTTGGGGGATCAAAATAATTAAGTCCTCTTAATAAAAATTCTACTCCTAGTGACCTCAATTAGAGGTGATATCGTTGACTGATTCACCAATAAAAACACAACATGTTTTAGGTAACATTGGAAGACCCTTTCCAAGAACACATATATTCATCTCTTAAAATGAAATAATTATGAATTTTTATTAGCTGATTGTAAAATTGGATGCAAGATGAATAACATCACAATTTTTTCATGGTGGGGTATCCTATGTTGGTAACATTTTTTGTTTTATGGAATTGATTGAAGTCCCAAGAATGATTTTTTTCTGAAAAACAAGTGATGTATTTGGATAAGGTAAACATGATAGGAGTACTTCTAATAAATCCAATTGCAAGATGATTAATGGTTATCCCATATAGTAATGTCAATTATAAATCAAACATGAAAGGATGATGACACAATGTGTTATTTCTTTATTGAGATAAATTACATGAAAAAATGATTATATTAAATCATGTGTGTTCATATATGGTATTCATTACTTTCACTCAACCATATCTCCTTAGGAATCCTGATAGTTGTATATAATTTGATCATGTTCTATTAGATGTGCTCACTATTATCTGGATAAGGACCTAGGTGGATAGATAGTAATCATATTCAATTCACTATCCTTTTCATTGTAAATAAGAGTTTAGTGTATGGTGGGATCCAGCATGGGGTTTCAGTGATTTATGAATTAGACTAGTCACCAAAAAATAAGGAAATTAAATATTATTCATCATTATAATAATATGTTTTGAATTTATTTAAAAATTTATTTAAAAGTAAATATTAAAACACAAAATAATTATTTTTTATAATGAATATATTATTTAGGGTTCATTTAGAATATAATGGGAAATGTATGTCATGTTAATTACTCAAATTGTATAATATAATATATATTTTGTGGTACACGTATGAGATAATATTTAAATGAAATTTATAAGACATTTATTATTTAATTTTGTGTCATTGATAGATTATTTTGAATTTCTTTGTTATATAGGTGCCTATGTGGAATTTCTAGGAATTTAAAACTTCCAATATAATATTTGGGAATAAAAAATTATAAAGGCAATCCATCCCAACAAATTAATATCCACTCTAATTTCCATTTCAAATTCATGAGGAAAAATAAAATGATACGAGAACTGTTATCCAAAATCATAATCTCATATCAATGGAATGGAGCTCTGGATATCACATGGATGTTCGAAGTTTCCTAAATTAACAAAGATTTCATGTGGGATCCAATAATTCAGGTACTTATAGAATATTGATGATATTGTATTTTATGTATTTGTATCTGATGTTTTTTTATTTTAGAAATGATATCAAATAGAAAGAATATATTTATTCGATAAAAATTGATCATCATAAGATTTTTAATAAGATTTTAATTTTTTATTTGTGAATTTCTAAATTTAATATGATCCATTTATGAATTTGACCAAGGTTATACCATATTTTATGGATTGACATTATTCTGGTTCTATAACTTTTTAAATTAATATTGTCATGCTTTTGTTAGACCGTGAGTTCCATAAATTTTTATCAGAGTGAGTTACACAATTAAAAAATTGTAAGTAAAAATTAAATTTTCATTTAATCAAGAAGGGGATTCCACCATTCTACCTCTGCGACAAATACCTCATCGTTTAGATATCCAATGGTTAAGTTATGTTAATTAGAATTTATAAAATAAATTTAATAATGATCTAAAACATTAACCAATATATATATATATAACTAATATGTTCATGATTATATCCCAGATGGAAGGTGATTTTAACTCATAAATGATGGTCTACACTTTACCTTTATGTGATTTGTTGGCCGAGCAACAACACTAAGATGTATGTGTCAATGCTGGAATTTTATTGCTAATTGTTTTTAATATTTATACATATAGATATATTCTTATATATATATATATGATATTATATATATGTGTGGGTGTGTGGGTGTGTAATGCAAAAAATAATGGGGGAAAGATATTCCATCCATGGGTAGTTTCAAAGGGAAAATAAAATTCACAAGACTATATTATAAGAATGAAATTTAAAAAAAACAAAAAAATAAATAAATAAATGGGGATGTGAGGAGAATCTCATCTTCCCCTATGGGAAAAAATCCTCCCATGCCCTTAGTATAGAAATATTTAGTTATAGTCCTATGTAATAAATTATATTATTTTAAATGAAAAAAACACTCAACCTCTCCCTTATATAGGTTGAATAATATCCCCCAATAGGGGGTATATGTTATTGTTCTCAAGAAACATCATTTAATGAAAAAAAAAATTGAAAAAAAATTTATGAATGATTAAAGGATTCCTCGATTCCCATGTGCAAAGCATGCAGGTTTTCAATTACCACTAGCCTAACCTCCATACCTGGTGGGTTCTACCCTACCCATAAAATCTTATCATATTTCTAATAGGATTTGAAACCCCTCTAGAGGGATTAACAAAATTATGGGTTCCATAGTAAATATAATTTTTTTGAACATATTAAAAATATATATTTTTTAATTATTCACCTATTTTAGTAGACAATGAGACAAATATTTTTTGAATTAAAATTTAATTTTAGTTATTATTATTCATGAAATGTACCATGAAGATGAATTAATCAATTTTTTTTAAATTATATGTGTTTAATGTGTATAGATTAAACATGTTCGACATAATATCTAATAGTAGTACAATGATATATATATGTATTTAGTTATTGAAATATATTTATTCATAATATTTATTCGATATATATTTATCTTTAAATTACCTTATTCATCATAATTTTTATATGGTCTTGCATATATACAATATTTTTATCAATTCTTATCCCAAATTCTCTATATCCTCTTTAATTCATGAAACATTAACTATAATGTGATGAATATAAAAGATGAAGTGTTTCATGTAAAGACTAGGAATGGAACAAAATGAGACTCTAACATATTATATTTGGTAAGTGTTGTTACATTAATCACATGAATCACTATGCATATAGTTTCTTCTAGGCTCTAGATTGAAACATTATTATCTCAGAGGAACAAAAATTAATATCAAATACATTTCATTTCATTTAATTTTATTAGTGAAATAATTAATTTTTATGTATTTTTAGTTTTGGTGCATGATCAAATAATATAATAAGTGAGTATGTGTATATGAAATAAACATGCATGAGTAATTGTTTCTATTTATTATATTATTAAAATGTTACTACCATAAAACTTAATCAAAATATATAAATTGAAATTTATTAAATTATCCATAAATATTAAAAATTATATAAATAAATGTTATGTAATAATTGATTATAATGATTATATTTGAAAAAATATGATTGTATGAGGTTCTCATCATCCCTAGTTGTTCGTGACTCTTAATCCTAGAGATTTCCTATGATGGTGATGGGTTGAGTTAATTTTTTTTCATATCCAATAATTTTTCATATCTAACATACTGAAAATTTCAGAGAAATAATTACATAATAAAAATATATCCTTTACATGAGATTGAAATGTAGTCAACATATCATAGAGACCCGAGTTAATGTGTTGTCCTAGTTGAATGATTAACATGAGACTCTCTGAGTGATGGAATATTTATAGCATTTATTATAATTTTACATCAAATAGATCATTTAAAATTAAATACTCAATCAACTAAGTATTTTAAATCTCATAGTAGAGGGATAAATTTTTTTGATAAATAGTCAGAGGAATTTAGTATAATAAAATATAAAATATATGACAATTGGTTGAAAACCTAAAATAATAATCATCTAAAATTCAAAAATTCATAATAGTGGATAATAATACATAAAGTTTAACATAATCATCTATTGGTGGTGATAATTTCCTAAAAATCTACAATTTATATGTATAGTAATGGTTTGTATGAAATGTACTATAATAATAAATAAAATTTTTTGTTCAAGAGTCCTAAATACTTTTTATTCCATTTGCATAAGTGAGCGTGAATTTTAAGATTAATAGGGATTAAATATTGATACATATCATGTTTAAATAATAATTATTTCTGTAATTTTTAATTAGTTTTTAGGGAAAAATTAAAACTTGTATTGACTCACATGTTATCTCATCTTCAAGATGTCATCAAGGAGAAGGCAATGCTAGAATTCCATCAAATGATGATAACACTGAGCATGTGTAAATTGATAGACGTTTCGTGATATTTCAATGTATCGATTTTTAATATCCTTAACAACCAATAAAATTACTTTTGATTTGGATTATAAAATGACCACTATAGATAAAATGTTTCATCTTCATTTGGGTAAGGTTATCCTATAAGATAATAACATGATGAAAAATTAATCACCAGTTATTTTTGTATATAAGTTCAAATAAATTAGAAAAAATTCAATTAAAATTTTAACATGTATTGAAAACTCATAATATAATTCAAGGAAAAGTGTAACAACATAATAAATTAGGACACCTACTTCAATTGTCGTGAGATAAGTCTCTATAAGATGAAATTAAATGAATTGATTTATAAGAAAGAAGAGGAATTGAAAAGGTTTATATGCACGATTTTTTGGGATGGATATATTTTCATTCATGGCAATTAAATACTGGATGCATCTTAAAAAATTGGGTACTAAAATAATAACCATGTGTGTTTAGAATCATTAAAAGAAGTAAGGCAAGTTCTATAAGAATTAATGAAATGAATATTATTTAGTAAAATGTGAAAAGTACAAATCTTATATTTGTCATGATTAACGAACCTAGTTAATTTAGTATTAAATAATGAAATACAATAATCTCATGTTTATTATTTACGGAGACAGAAAATATACTTTTTTTGTAATAAATATTGTTTTTATTGTCCAATATTCAAATATTTTTTCATTAATTCCGAATTTATTGGATGTATCAGATTAATTTGAAATATATGATAAGAAAAATACCTAGTTTTAGAAGGGTTATTATTTTTCTACAAAAAAATAATGTAGTAGAGAAGGAAATGCCCAGTACATTCTTTAAAATCATTGAATAGAAAACCATATGTATTATATTGAAATTTACTAATATATTTTTATATAGAAAAACAATTATAAATAATCATAAAAAACCATGATTTTACAATTATTTTAGGTAGAGATAATGAACTATCCAAAAAACTGGCTAGAAGTAAATTAATATACATAAGAAGATTCATTAAAATTATTTAATGAATATAAATGTTATGTAATGGGAATTCATAGATATATGATATTATTTTCCTTCAACCAATGACATGATGAATATCATTTCAAAAAATTCATTGTTCATGAAATAGTGTAGTAGATTTATTCTTAAACTCAGATTTTTAAATTCTAAAAAAATCTACAGTGTTTGTAAATGTATGATTGGAAATTAATATTACCTAAATACATTGAAAATGGAAATTTTAATTTCATTTATTACCAAAATCACATTCCCTTATTCCTTAAAAATCAATGATGTACGTAAAAGGATGATAAATGGCATTTCTTACATTCATATACTGGTCATTAAAAACTATAATTGAATAATTAAAAAAATTAATTTCCTTATACACATCAAATTCATGTCTTTTTTATAATTATAATAAATTATGCTACAAATAAAAATTGTAAAACCATCAATTTTATTATATGATATTCATTAGAAATAGTGGTTTTAACGCATAACCACATTGAAACAATAATGTAAAATTGATATCATATGAGTTATAATATAAATGAAATTAATTATATAATACTTAGTGTGTTTAAAGGAAATAGTATTTTGTGGATAAGATAATAAAAACAATTCACCAAGAATATAAATTTGGATCTATGTTAACATCAAAATATTTATATAGCATATCAAAAAATCCCCATGATAGAAAATTTATATTCAATTGAATTAATATTTTTCTATAAATGGGTGATCATTTTTGTTTGTGATTATGAGAGGAAGGTATAATTTTAAACGTAATGTATTGATAAGAATAAATAGTTTCCATAATATCATGTTCCACAACTACTTATATAAACACTATGTTCATGAGATAAATACTGTGCGAGAAGAATAAAACCAGTGTGGTGGTTTTATATTCACTAAAATGGGTGACATATTATTAATTAAGAATATTTGATCTCACAAGTATGTTGTAAATGAAAATAATATATGATTGAAAATTTTATAAGAACGTAGGAGAATGGATTCCATATAAAAAAGTCATGTAATAATTTTGGTTATTCTTCTAATTGATATAGAGATGTTGATGGGTATACATGAGAAACTGTACATGGGTTGTACCTGAATGGTACTAATAAGGATCTAATTTTTATACCAACCAATAATCATTAAATAAATTTTAATTTCACATTTAATTAAATCATTCTATGATCATAATATTTGGTATTGAATGTGACAAACATGTTTCGTTGATGGTGTCTCTATGATGCAACTAGAAAGGGTTAGTACCACCAAAAAATATCAATATGCAATTGAAGTTGTAGAGATCCATTTATGGACTAATAAAGTAATTAAAATAATAAAATAACAATTTTTAAATAATTTATGATTTCTTTCTATAATAAATAATTCTAATCAGTATAGTTTTCTTTTAAAATATACTGATAACATATGGAAAAAATGATTTTTCATTCACGTAGTTAAGTCTAGAATGAATGTAACTATCCAATTATTGAAAAAGATTATATTCCATTTTTATTGGGAATAATATCTATCAATGTATATCAATGGTATCTATATACCATTTAAATCTACATATATTTATAATTTATTTAAACAGTTCATGACTGGATATTTAACAATGTAACATGGAATAAATCTCTCATTGAATACTTGTATGTGACATATGAGGATACTATAATGTTAATAAAAATTATATCCATTTATGATAGATCTACTAAAAATTTCATTGTATGTTCTAGATATTTCAACCATATACCAAATTGTATGATAAAAATAGTTAAATGAAGGAGGTTATCATGAGAAGATGTCACAACAATCCATTTGTAATTGTAAATTTCCAAATGATATATTCCTCACACTCAGAGAGTAAGGGAAATTCTTTATAAAAGGAATAAAAATAGTCATCAAACGGATATATGCGATCTAATACCATTTTTAGGATGATGTAAAGAGATACCGTAGCTTATTAAATCTATTTTTATCCATATCTGTAAATACTAAATATATTTCAGATTCTATGTTGTTAAAGATGCATAAAATATATAATGGGTTTTCTATTTCTTGGAATTGTACTTTAGGTACTAAAAACTATGTCAAGAATAAGATATATTAAAAATATTTTATAATCAATTATATAATTTATTAGGATGATTCACTCAAGGATATGAATTCATAGACAACATAGAAGAAATGTAGGAAAATCATAAACCCAATGACTAAATCTATAACTCAGTAGAATCGTGATCTTATCATGTGAGTCCCAAAATTTTTATCTTGAGAAAGATAGATCTAGTAAATGTGGGATTTTTTTAAAAGTGGGTACTTCAATCCCATATTCAATGTCTATTTCCTTTTCCAAATCATTTATACACAGTGTTGTGCATTTTTTGTGAATATGATAATAATGTTGACACTACTGTATAAACTATTTACAATGTAATCCACATAGATTATTTTCTATATCTATGGGATATAACATCTTAGTACCATAATGATACCACTATGATATTATGATATTATTCTTAAAACACATATTATATTCACGATAAATCATACTGACTAAAAACTGATTATTTAGGGGAAACATACGTTGGGTTATCATACAGATTGAGACTTATTATCATGAATTTATAAATTAGTGATCACATGTAGAGGATGTCATGATGACTAACCTACCGATAAAAACCCCACATAATTTTGGTTTCATTAGAAGTTACTAATTGGGTATATTTTTTTTATTCCCCCAACATGATATTATTATCATTATAATTTTACTTTGTACATTGATGAAATATTAAAACATTTTTTTTGAGGTAGTTAGAATTGGGTGATTCATTACTGGTATTACATTGATTGGATGGTCAATATTTAATTTTTCATATCTATCCTAAATATATTTCCCCATCCAAATTGATCATGATGTTTGTAAATTTATTAAATTAATTAACATGTTATTAACGGTTTGACTATTCAACATTACTAATGAATAATTAACCATGAATGGATGAGGACAAGAAATAAAAATTCTTCTTTATGGGAGGTCTTAAAACAATAATGTTTTACTTAAATTATAATGTATAAAACAGTTTTTCATTTATAATCCTAAAACAAAAATACTTAGAGGCCTTTATTTTAACAATCTATTATTTGATAGTATGTCATCTCTTCAACATAACTCAATAACATGTGCTACACGCAACATCAAGTTTGAGCGCAACACGACTTACCAAACTGGCCATTCAAAAACAGTTATGAATAGTGTTAATAGAATTTTGAATATTATATACACTCTATATAATTTTATGATCCATATTATGTATTTATAATACATAATATAAGAACAAATTCATTTTTTTAGATAAAAGAATTATTTAAAAAAAATTCAATTTTACCACCATTTAAGGGGGAACACTTTTTAAAACCAATATTTGACAGTTTTATATTTCAGATTTAATAAAATTAAATTATTTTTTTAAAGTGGGATAGAAAAATATAGTTTGGATAAAATTTTGGTACTTTTTTGATAACATTCATATTTTGATGAATATTGAAAAATACTAAATTTTAACTAAAAACAACTTTTTAATCGAAATAATTTATAGTGTTAAATTTAGAATTTTAATGGTTTTGAAGTATAATTAGATTATTAATTTTCCATGTAATAAAATTTATGTCATTATAAGTAATTTGACATAAAAAGTTTACATAAACACATGAAAATCTTTTGATAGTTTTTACGTTTTAAAAACGCGCATTTTGGTTTTGACAATAGGAATTAATTTTAAATTAATTAATGTGACTTCCATGTTTTTAATTTGGTATAATAGAATTAATTTTCGAATTATGAATATCAAAATTAGCATAGGGTGAATTTTTTGTATTTTTATAAAAACATTATATTTTTGATGAATAGTGAAAAGCACTGTTTTATTGTTTAAAACCGACATTTTATTTAAATAATTATTTATTTTATTTAAATTTATTTAAGTAAAAATAGATATATAAAACCAATATATGTTTAATTTAATTCATTGGAGCCATTTTATTATAAAATTATATGTATAAAATTTTATTGAACTTTTTAACGTCTTTTACCTACCTTCTAGGTACATTTGCAAATTTGCAAAAAATGAAAATTTAACGCTTCTGTGAATTGATTTTAAAAAATCCAAGAGACATGGATGATATCAATAATTAAAATGTGGATCAATATGCTGAAAATAATGTTTTTTTTAATATTCACTTTTGATTTTTATTTACCACGATTAAAAGTAACTAAGGTAATTAAAAGGAAAAATGATATTTTAATTATCCCATCACATGCCCTAATTCTATTGGAAAAGCTTACTTAGGCCAAGACCAACCTCAAAAATAAAATATGATCCTTCTGGTCCACTTGTATTAGGTTAGGATAGTTATAATTATTTTACATAAAGAATAGTTAAAAGTGTTAAATTCAATGTTTAATAACTAAACCATTTTTAATATTGTTTTATGCATAATCTAAATTTGTCTATAAATATTCATTAGAATGATAAAACTATTTCCTATATCATGGTGTTTTATTTATAATTTTTAGGAATTACATAGATAAAATTACTTATGAGACAATGATGATGTGGTAATTACATTATTAATGAATGAATCAAATAAATGGTATTAAAAATATTAAAATAAATATAATTTCAATGTTTTGATGACATCAAAGAACTCTCTTGTTGCGTATGACATGCTAAGGTTGATTTTTTTTTCAAAGTAACCAATTTGTGATTCCTTTCAAAAAAACCAAATACTAAATAGTGTCTAAATTGACATATATGAGTTTTTAAAACAAAAAACTATATTATTAAATAGTATAATTGTCTTAAAAATCTTGGGATTAGCAAAAAGATTTATATAATATTATATATGTCATTAATAAACCACATGGGGTTTCATTTAAAATTTATAGTAAGATTATTAACTATATAGTATAAAAATACAGGGAGGCATAGAAAATGTTAAACTATTTAACTAAGTGATAAATCTAAATGATAAGGTTAATATGGAACCTAAACTTGTCTAAAACCTATTGGTTGAGAGGATTTATACCCATAAACACATATTACTAGAAATAAAATCATTTAGAGCCATTATAAATGGAATACAATTGTATAATAAAATAATATTTCAATTTTTTTCCTAAAGTGCCCCTCACCACTCTTATAAAAGAGAAATTCCACTGTTCTCAAATTCACACCTCCAAAGCCATGTGGAAAGGCCAAAACATTCCCATATATCCTCCCAACTTCTATAAAGTCAACATAGAGGCATTAAATTGAGCATAAATCCAACATATAAAGCCCTTTTTTTCAAATCAAAAGGGAATACCCAAAGAAGAGGTAATTATTTTATCACCTATTTCGAAGTTCTTTTTTTATACACTTTCACTTTCATTGTTATTTCCATAAAAAAATTATAAATACATTACCTTATAAATACTCTTATGTTATTACAAAAAATTTACTACCAACCTTCTTATTCTATCTATTCTATGAATGAAAAATTCACCATACGCATGTAAGTATGGATTATCGTCTCCACGTCGTGGTGATGTTTGTTATTCAACACATCATTTTTTGGTTGGGTATAATAATGAGTATAATTCATGTAAATAATAAATATACCATGTTAATGACTCTATATATATAATATAACATCCAATAACATATGATTTAACCATAAATATATTGATATCATTTCTCATGCGTATGTACGACTTACCATCTCCATGACACGATGTGGTTTATTTCCACATTCACCATTAAAAAATGATTATAAACATATATATTATTATTATGTATAAAATATATGACATAATAATGAAACTATATATATATATATATATATTAATGTACGTATTTACTTACATATATCTTATTCACTTACTTACGTTCAATATGATATTAAAACGGAAACACCGTTTATGCGTATGTACGGCCTACCATCTACATAAATGGTTCTTTCCATTTCATATATCTATATATAATACATATTTATATTCTAAATATATATTATATATAAATCATGTTATATATACTCTAAGTATTTAAATCATTATTTAAATGATATGATCCAGAATACTAAGTTAAAACACTTACGATAAAGAAAGCAATTATTACATGAAATCTTAATTTAACATGGAAATCATTATAATATGGGTATTATAAAGTCCTAAATAAATAATTTATGATATAATAAATATAAATATAGTTATTTAATAATTTAATAACATAGTATGGTCATTATACAGAATTTTAAGCATACACACAACCAATGGAAAGTGCACGATGAGGGTTAATTCCTCAATCTCATTATTATTCAGGATTGTTTATGTGTAAGTATTTTCTAGGAAATATTTATTATGGATGTCCATTTTTCATAAAATACTAATTTAAAAATTATTCTTTTAAGTTAATATTTAACTAAAACATAAATTTAAATTTTTTAAAAATTTATTTTTATAAATCATTCTCATTAATGTATATGTTTTCAAATCGTTTTATGGATTTATTTTTATGGACATGAATGTTTGAAAATGATAATTCCATTAAATGGTTTCAATGTGGTATGAGACACATTTATTCAAAAATATTATTTAAATTTCATCCTTTATAAATTTTGCAACATTTAAATGAATTTATGAAATAGGGGTATTTAACTCAAGGAGTTTTAATGATAATTTTCAACTATATCATCATCCTTTACTGGATATTATTCTTGATTGAGGTCGATTTATTATAATACAATATTCCATATTGTATTTAATGAGTTATGATATTTTTTACTATGGATGTTCTATTTTTATTCCATTCATGGTTTATAGATAATGTATTGACACTTCATAATCTAGTTTTAATACAAATGTTTATGTTGTGTTTCAACAATTTGAAATGAGGAATTTAGTGGACTTAGTAAGTAATTGGTGGAGCTCGATATATCTCTTTGATGCATCGGTTGGTCTCATGAGAAAAATTAGTGTCTTGGCACAAGGATTTGAAAAAAAAATTATTTGTAGTCTTGGAATGAGGCCTTGACTATGTGATAATGATGTTCGGCATTAGACATGCCCTAATTATGAAATTAATTATAAAATGTGATTATTCCACCAATATAATAAACATGTGCATGTTTATATAGTAATGTATGATTTATTTTAAACATATTTTATTAATGTTTTTGTTTAAAAGGCTGATTTTTATTACACATCTTTCATTAAGAGTTTATAGCTTCCGCTAAATTATTTTTCCTTTCTGAGCATCTGAGCTCATCCCTTTCTTAGGTTTTATTTTCCTAGGATTAAAAAAAGTGTATTGTGATTGAAATCCAGGCATAAGCTAGGGGAATAATGGCATTCTTGATGGATTATATATACTATTTTTTATGTAAGAAATTGTTGCGTAAATTTCATGTATGTAATCTATTTCCAATACTGCTAATTTGATTAGTCCTTCGGGACACGATTCATTGTAATCATACCAATTTATTAAAATAATGCACTAGCTCCGAGATACTAGGGTCAGGGTGTTACATTTATGGGTTTTTAGTCCCCTGTAATGGATTGTTATTGGTGATAAATATTAATGATATATATATATATATATGGTCACACAGTAAAAATATTATTGAGTTTGTTCTATTCTATGTGAATGAAATTTCCGGACATTGTGGGATCCTCCATGATGATTGGGGGATCCTCAAGTATTACTGATCATTAAGAAATAAATAATTAAAATATTATTCTTGTTTAGAATAATAGATTTTGATTTTATTTAATTACTATATTGAAATGTATATATGTGAATACAAAAGAATTTGTTTCCAAAAGATATAATTATTAATGTTTCATATTTATTTAATGGGATAAGAAAGTTGATTTAATGTGTAAAATATTATCATGTATTTTATAGTTTATGTTATAGGAATTTTATAAAATTATAATTAAATTTATGATATATGGTCAAGATTTTCTTATTCTATTAAGTTCTAATTTAGAAGGTTTAAGTTAATTGGTGGCATAATTGAATCGTTTTGGTCTTTAAAAATACCTAAGTATGACATGAGAAGCCCAAATATTAGGGAATACTCATATTGTTTAATCTTTTATAAACTCTTACTTCTATAAAAAATTAAAAAGTTAGAATTAAGATATAATATTATTATTTTAAATCATCCTAGATTAAAGAAACTGAGCTCATGAGATCACTAGGATGTTGAACGCATCATAGGTTCTCTTTGGGAGCTCCCAGACACCGAATATCGATGTACTAATAATATCTTAATTTGATTTTGGATGATCTAGGTGGATCTAATGTAATTTACATTATGAAATAATCACAAATATAGATCATATATTTTTTGAACAATAATTCTATACGTACTATTCTGATTTAATTTTTCCTTTTTATTCATCATGATTTTTTAAATTTCACATAATACATTACTGAATCTGGGATATGGTACACTAATTTTTACCTTTAATGTAAATATATATATCAATTTTTAAAAATAATCCACACTTATTGAATCAATTTAGTTCCTTCGATAACATATAAAAAGTTACAAGAGTGGAAAATAATATTATTCATTAATAACATATGATTATTCAAACTCTAAGGTTTTTACTTATTAAAATTTCCATGTTATTAATTAAATGATATTTTACCTTGACTTTGATGCTAATTACCATGACATTGTTTCTTCCCTGTGAATAATTCCCACCAATACAACTTTCTTTATTCATTAGTACCCATTTTTTATTTCCATTGGATGAGTCGACACGTGAAATATATTCCTCAAATATGTGGATCATCTCGATGAACTAATTTAGATTACATTTATGTATGTCCTCCACATAATTTACAATTCCCATATACTATATTCTAATTTTGACACCATATCCAAAACATATTTTAAAACAGTCATTCGTTGTCTATAAATCTTTATATAGATTTCTAATCATATTGTGACCTTTATAATAGTGATGTGGTCTTCATCTAAAAATTTCAATTAATTATTAATAAAACATAATATTTAAAAGACCCAATGAAATAGTTTTAATTCCATTATAAAATTCCATTGTTATCTCTGTAACTCATTGATTTATCATTTTTTTAAATTTCATCTACCACAATATAGACAATATTACCATATAATAGAAAGTAAAATCAATTTTGAAATAGATTCCAAAAATCCAATAGATTATCCCTATTATACATTTAATAATCATCTTCTACATATACTAACTTTCTCATAGTGGTCTATTATTCCTCTATAATTTGAATATCCTTCCCATTACATACATATTATCATAAATAATTAACAGTTGATAGTATATACTATAAACCATGATTAGTTTTTGATTACATCTTCCTCAAAATAATCCTAATGGTCACCATTATAACCACCTAAAACATTATTAGGCCACTTCTCATAGGTTCTCAATCATACTCTTTCTCATCACATCACACAATCCAACCACAATGATTAAGAATATCAGAAATGGATTCACCATTACTCACATATTTTCTTGAAATGCACAAAAGTTTTATATGTGGAATATTCTCATATTGTTTTCTCATATCCATCCACAATGAATTATATTAAGGCAATATCATTATCATACTCATTTTGAACAATTCATAGGTTTGTGTTACCTGAAACACATTTGGCCTCTTCTAAAGGAGTCAAAACAACCAATTTTCAACTCCCCATTTTACACAGGGATAAATATGAAGCTAAATTCCATTCTCAAACTTGTTAAATAGACCCTATGGCCATTTTTTGATCATATTCATCTAATACATCACCTTAATTTTTCATCATTGAACGTCGATCACATGTAGCATTCCCATAACTAAAATCACCTTAAGAAGTCATTGATAAATCAACCAGGAGATGTTATCCTCTTCTTGATCAAATCCATTAGAGACCTCTCAATCTTGATCATTCCTTGGTTTCACCCTATAATGTTGTTTTTACCTTTTTCCACACATTAAAACCTACCCATTCATGTGATTATCATCAAAAACTAGTGCTTACCCGCACTAGACTCTCATTTGCAGCATGTTCTAATAAACATTTAACTAATAAATCCCTCATATATATTTTTATTTATTTTAATCATTTTTTGGGACATCCCAACATGAATATTGACCATGGGTGTCCTTAATATCAATATTATATACACCCTAGCGTGGTGAAATACATCTAAGAATCTTGGAATGATCTATAGCTTAAATAATTTTAGGAGGTTCTCGTGACCACCTTCATTTACCTAACATGTTCCAATAACCAATTTTCATCATAAAAAATATTATACATAACCATGTCAATTGTTATAATGAAAAATAAACCTCAATGTTCAACTAAAAAAGTTCAAAAAACCTTTAAAGGGTCTTCATAAAAATGTAACACCTATGAATGAACATGTTTTCATTTACATATTCTCTTCATGGTGTGGTCCCCCTTCCAGTAGTGTGAAAAAAACTACTATTAATTATATAAAAAATAGATTCAATTGATTATTACATATTTTCAAAAAATTATTAAAACAACTGTTACATTTATATATTTTCTAGGATTAAAGAAAAATAATATTAATTTTTCATTATTGTGAACTTTACTCAAGTCCTAATTCATATTTTGTTTTGAAAGGATTAAAAATATTATTTAATAACTCTTCACTCAAATATTTCAGGTTTTATCATTGAGAATAGAACATATAATTGTAAATACAATATAATACCATTATAAAATCAAAAATGCATATTAACCAGTATTCCATAAATCAAAGATAGATTTTAAAAAAATCTAGGAATATAATTACTCACATAGATCTAAAAATATATTTATTCACCTTCAATAAAAATAATTAAGACTTCCAAATTCAAATAATAAAATTTTAATCCATAATAAATACTTATAATAAATTTTGGTTTTGATTAATATAGAATATAATACATCCAAAACATACATACCATATAAAATATAGCTCCTGACTTGTAGTTATGTTGGAGTCAATGTCTAATACCATTAAATTGGAATGATTATAAGGAATAAAAAAACAAAGGACCAAATATTTTTGTAGTCGTGGTAAAACTAATACAAACAAGGATATTGTATTAAAAATGAACAAAATAATCAAAACATAAATTTCATCAATAATATATTTATTCCTTCTATTATATCCCATAATAAATTTCTCAATAAAATTAATGTATTTATGTATAAATGGAAAAAAATTAAGGATGAACTTAAATTCTCAGTAATGGTTAAGTGAAACAGAAATAATAATTAATCAATGAGAATAAGAAATATTTTATGGTAAATGTATGAACACTCATTCCATGTACTCAATAAACTGATAAGGATGTGTGCAAAAAATATGTAATGGTACCTAAATTTACATATAATCCATTTAGATAAATTGACTACATGAATAGATAAGGAAGTGTAAATATATCGAGGTAAAAAATAGATAACACATTCCATTTAATGAGTAAATTAATAATGAAATGCATCTATAATTTTTTTTTCAATAGTGTAAATCCCATGGATAATAAATAATGAATCTGATTAAACATAATTAATAATTATTTTACCCCGTATATCTAGCACAAGAAGCATAATACCATCATGATCAATCATCAAGATAATATAAATATGTGGGTAGAAACCCTTTTGATTATCTTTTGAACAAACTCGATGGGTTTGTCACCTAATGATTTCGTATCAATAGTCTATCGATGCATCAATGTGATTATTTCCAATGATTCCAAACCCATTTAGTTTCTGTCAAAAACCTTCCACATATATCAAATAATATATTTCATTAATGAAAAATGTTCCTCATCAAATATCAATATTAATTAATGAATATAGATTAATCAATATTTTCCTAGACAAACAAGTTTCTATCATTTAACAAATATACGTAAAAATGGAATATATTTTAGGAATTGAATATATCCATGATAAATGATTTTAATAATTATGGGGAATTTAATGTCCAATGATCTTCAGATAGAAAATATTTCTAGGGGACTTAACAAAGGAATCACAGAACTCAAATTCATTACTTTCTTTTTCCAACTGAACTGATTACCACATAGAGTAACACTATGGATGGTATGAATAAAAAATAACCCTAGAATATTACAAATAGTGTATTTATTTAATTAATTAACAAAATAATATAGATGGAAATTTTATAAACAATATTGAGGAAAATAGATTTTTTATTTTTATTTTTTTTTCAAAATAAATTTCTTTTAAATTCATATTTTGAAATAATTTTCTTTAATAAATCGACTTTTAAAAATTATAAGGAATATATGATGAAATGATGTAGGATAAATCTGTACATGTTATACAACATAAAAAATACCTTTCCTTTGAACTATAAATATTTTGGAAAGGTTAATTGATTGGAAAATGGCAATAATATTCATTTTGTAAATTAATTTATAAATACATATTTAATAAATATTTTCTATGAGTTTAAAATTAGTTATTATTTTTAAGGAAACATGATTTTAAAAGAAAATATATTCTCATTCAGATGATAAATGATGTCATATTTTCATAAATCATTTTATAAAATCATTTAAGTACCAAATATTGTTGAAATAGTGCTATTGATTGAAAAAGTGCATGAATAATATTAGTAGAATATTATGAATGGATTTATTGTAAAATTATTGAATAATTTCCTTAAATTGATATTCATGTTTAGGCAATGTCAAATAAAATGGGATTATGATATAATCCCTTGTAAAGATCATAATGTTGAAGTGAGAATCAACCAAAGAATTGATTATTTGAATCAAATATGAACCAAATAAAACGAGTTAAAATAAAATATATATTTTCATAAGATATTTATCACATAATTAAACAATGATAATTTCAATGATAATGTATTACATACAAATGGATTCTAATTGAGTTATTTAATTCATTTAGACGTGGTAATTTGTAATTCAAACCCACATAGATGATATAATTCAAAGACGAACCTAAACTACAATGAATAACTAATTAATCATATTATTACATGTTAAAATTATTATATACACCACAAAAATGTTAATTGGTTCATAATAAACAAATATGTCTTAATGAAATGTAAATTGGGAGAAAATCCCAATAACATTAGTAAATTTGTAATAGTGACATCCATGAAAGAGAAAAATCAATTGAAACTTTTAATATCATTAAATAAGGTAAATGTATGATATAACATGTAATATTATAGAATCTACACTATGAAAAATTAACTAGTATTTAATATGTCATAAGTAACACATAAACAAATGTGGTACTAGAAAACTTCTTACCTTATATTTCCTTTTGGGCGTTCATCCTTCAACATATGGTATACTCATTTTAATCATGTTATTAATTTAATATAGAACCATATTAATATTTTTTATATCATAAAATTCCATTCTATAAAATATTATTATCCTCTTGATAATATTGATCTCTTATTTTCATCATTGCAGATTTTATTTATCTTGTTTTTTAGTGTGATTTGACTTGCCACTTTTTCTTACTTCTACAAAGACCATGATGTAATCATATAGATAATGTAAAACCATGATAAAAATATAATATATATTTATTATATGGATATAGTAATTCATAAAATTTATAGGTATATAATTAAATACACTGTTTGCAGAGACAATAGATCGTGCATATGGATGATTGATTTTTCTATTTTCATTCTATATTAAAAGAATTGAATGAAAATTAAATATATTTAAATAAATGTTTATGTATAATTTTTAAGTCATAGATATAAAATAGTTTTATTAAACCCATCCTTAATAGATTTCATGTAATATATGGGTGAATCATAATGCTTTGAGGAGGCAGTATTCTATATGTCCACAAACAATGTTATCGTATTTCCATAAAATGGAATGTATGAAGGTATATGTTAATAAATAGTTTTTTGAAGAATAAATTCATTATAAATATCATATATTTAACATATAATTAACACATCCTTCAATATCCCCATCCTAAAAATGGGTTACTTGAAAAACAAACAATAATGGTTCACAAGGTGGTAGTCTGCCATACACACGAATGATGAATGAATATCCATTTTCATAGAAGTTTGTTTGAGTGTAACTCTTTAAATTGAGATAGAAAATATCAATATATTTAAGATAATTTTTTAATCATGTGGTAATTATATAAAATTATTTTCTGTGGTTTATAATGATATGAAACAAAAGTGACCATTGATGAGTGTTACCACTTTTTTAGGTAACTCCTTTTTGTTTATACAAAAATAAATCCCTAGTTATCTGTCATAAAACATTTAATTTAATAATAAATGTATTTATGATTAGATATTTTTTGGTTAGTTATTTTATTATAAATCATAGCTTGAGTTTTTCGAATACCGGAGGGGTGAGCTCCCTTTTATAGTAGAAGAGGAGTGGCAATGTAGTAAATATTTGAAAGAAGGATTTCCACCAACAATTTTTACATGTCATGTGGCTCCAATATAGAACAAAAATTGATACGTGTAACTATAGGGTCTATATATGGCCAAAAAATAGTTTTTAAGTAATTTTAGATCATTTTTCCCTTAAGATTGTGGTTTAGTACCTTGTTAAGCTAGTTTTCTTCAATGTTGCTATAATTAATTTTAATTGTTTTCACTATTAATTTTGTTCAAAAACTATTTTTGTCTTATTATATTTTATAAAATATACTGGTTGAAAATTATAAATCCATTTTTCTATATTCAAAAAATATATATGGAAGAAATTAATTTAAAAATAATCCTATAAATAGGACGATAAATAAGGGTTTTAATGTGAATATAATCAAAATATTAAAATGTTTCTATATCCAATTTAAATGTGAAAAGTTTTCCAATAAACCATATTCCATTATTATATGAATAAATGATATAATTTATCTTTAAAACAAAATAAAACTATTATTTATCCTTAAAAATAATTTAAATGAATTTTTTTAAATAAAATTAAGTAATTTTTTTCTATTCATCATGAAAAATGATACATCTTTTAAAAAAATCACCCTAAGATAAATTTGATGTTTTTATTCCAATAATGATTTTTATTTTTTGGAATAAATTTTTTAATAGTTTCAAAATTTATTTTTAAACAAGGATACCCATTAAAATGAGGCAAAACAACCTTTATAAAAATATAGTTGTTAATCCGTAAAATCGGTATTGTTATTATCATTTGATTATAATATGTTTTAAATGAATGTATACAATACTTTTTTATTATAATATATATATATATATATATATTTAATAATTATGATTCAATAATATAGATTACAATGATTTGTTATTTTAAATCCTTTTGTCAACATAGAATTTATTTTTAAACATTCCGCCTATAATTTAATTTTTTTGTTGTTTCAAATGAATTAATAAAACAAGGAATAAATTTAGATTTATTAAAAATTATCTCTTTATAAGAACATTATTCTTATTATAAACTTACAATTAAATGTCTATTAGGTAATTTTCATTTTAAATATTTATAATAATATTATTCATAAAAACTCAATCTTGCGTGTAGGGAATGATATCAATGATTGAATTTATTATGTCTACTCAAAGATAACATAGTATTGTGTTTATTTATATATATATATAATAAAATTAATTTAATTCAAAATATTTAATATATAATAATGTCTTGGGAGGTAATATTCGTTTTTATTCTTAGTGTTTTGTGTCCTACATTGTATCAAAAATGATTCTCAAATTTTTAAATTTCATGGTGTAACATTATATCGGCCTTAAATATATTGATTCATCACAATTCAAACATGATCTCTATTGTAGAGGGTTTTTATTTGAAAATACTATTATTGAGAAAACCACATCATAAATATATTAGTAGAATAATATGTTAATAAGATAGAATGGGATGTACAACCGACATATAGAATAAAATATAACTAGGTTTCTAAATAGGGAACATTATTAAAATGTGAAAATATTTAATTTAAGGAATGTAATAAATACATATAGTGAGTATGAAATTTGTTCTTTTAATTATATAAAATTACATTATATTTTTTAAATAGATGACCTTTTAAATTTTAGATTCTTATAAAAATAGTACATTATACATGAAGACAAAAAAATTCCTTCAATACAAATGAATGTAGTATTATTTTTTTTAACCTATGTAAAATTACTACATCTTATTGCATAGGGATATACATTAAATGAGAGGGTGAGAATGTGGCCCAATAAGGGAACATATGAGAAATAATTTACAAGTGGTCTTGATAAGTATCAATAAGAATTTTAAGAATATCATAAAGGACTAAGAAAAGAAAAGGAGACATATAATAGTAAAGATAAAATGAATAATTACATGGAAATGTGGTTGAATCATTTAATTTGTTCATTCATTAGCATGTCACTATGTTTTACCAGTAAGGTATCATACAATTTACGTATGTTTTTTTAGAGGTGGAGCCTCGGTAAAAGACCAAGGTAGTATTTATTGCTCAAAAAAAGGAGTTAAAAAAGTCTGAAAGACGGAATCTTATTACAATCCTTATCATAAAATGGGAGATAAACATCAGGAAACTCATCAAGCCAGGTAACATCCGGATTGACCCCTTTGTTGGCAAGACTATCAGCAACCATGTTCGCTTCACGTAACACATGCGTGGCAATGTAATCGAGGTCCATGAGCGAAGCAAGGCATTTCATCCATTGAGGGGTAAGTGGCCATGCGAGGTGCACCACCCCCTTCAAAATATCTTGAACAAAAGTGGTTGAATCACATTCAATCCATAGCTTGTGCCAACCCTTTTTCTTGGACAAGTCCACCGCATGAATAACACCCTTCATTTCGGCTTCCAAAGCTGAGGTCATGCCACATCCACCGTAGAAGCATCCAAGGCATCTTCCAAGGGAGTCTCTAAAAATGGCACCACAACCCGCCGGACCCGAGTTTCCTCTAGAGGTGCCGTCGAAATTCACTTTGATCCATCCTGGAAGTGGGGCTTTCTAGAAGACCTCAATGGTGTTTTGATGTTGTCTATAAGATCCAGCAATCTGAAGACGTCGAATAATTTTAAAATCGCCAACAGAGTTGTCACAATGATCTTTTTGAAGAGGAGAAGCATCCTTGATGGCAATGAGAATACACGTTTTACCTACATTGAGATCGAAAGTGAAATTATTATGAATGAATTTATTTCTGTCATACCAGATTACATGCAGTAGTTCCTTTTTCTAACATGGATGATTTCATCATTTGGGAACCTGCTTTTAATGGAGTCCTTGACTCCAAAAGTTTCTACAAAAACAATTTCAACAATTCTGTTTCTAATTTTGTTTGGTTGAAAGCCTTTGGTAAAACATGGATAAATCCCTCGAGACGTACTCTTATTTGGCATGTTGCGCATAATAGGGTCCCCACCGATGTGTGCCTTCAATCCTTTGGGATTCCTCTTTCCTCTAGATGTCATATAT
Source organism: Viscum album (assembly GCA_963277665.1). NCBI lineage: Eukaryota > Viridiplantae > Streptophyta > Magnoliopsida > Santalales > Viscaceae > Viscum > Viscum album. The sequence continues at coordinate 1,783,596,513 of OY728150.1, forward strand.
GCAATCAAAATCGCAATGATTCTAACCATTTGTTTCTGTCTTGATGGAAATGAGAATATGCGTTTTACCTGCATTGAGATTGAAAGAGAAATTATTATGAATGAAGTTATTTCTGTTAAACCAGATTACATACAGGAGTTCTGCCACTACAGTCAGAAAAATATTCCTGATTTGCTTCGAAGAGTCCCAATTAACACAGAGATGCAATTGGGAGTTGATAGTAGCGGGAATACACCATCTGCAACCAAAAATGTCAAAAGTGAAAGTCTAAAGAGTTGCAGTTGTAGCACAAGTCAAAAAAAATGGTTAGAATCCTCGCGATATTGATTGCACATATGTCATCTAGAGAAAAGTGGAATCCCAAAGGATTGAAGGCACAAATCGGTGGGGTCCCTATTATGGGCAACACACCAAATAAGAGTATGTCTCGAGGGCTTGATCCAAGGTTTACTAAAGGATTTCAACCAAAAAAATTTAGAAAAAGAATTTTTGAAATTGTTTTTGTAGAAACTTTTGGAGTCATGGACTCCATTAAAAGCAGGTTCCCAAATGAGGAAATAGTCTAAGATTTACAAAAGCATTTCAAATCAAAATCAGTAGCTTTATCAAAAATTACTTAAATAATTGTTATTTATATCATTATCTACCCATGAAAAGTGAAGGGGGGTTTCATGAAAGTTAATTCATAAAGAAAAAAAATATGTATAAATGTAGGTGAATATACAAAATATCCAAGGATTTTTTGGTACTCAAATATGAAAATAAGGGAATTTCATTAGAAAAATATAGAAATTTTAAGGAAATAATCTTACAGCATAATAGGTATGAAACAAGGATTTAGAAAAAAAAATGGGACAGGATAAATGTATATAATTAAAAAAATAATTGTAATAAATTAAATAGATTGAATTAAATGGATAGAAAAATATAGTAATGAAATTTGAAAGACATACCACATAAAAAGTTAACATTAAAGGAATAGAGAAGTTGATATTTCCCTTACGTTGAAGAATAACACCTAAAACACAATGATTGGGACCATGGGGGACTGAGAAAATTATGGGAGGACTCCATGAGATGTTAAAATACTAGATATTCATTTAGGATGAATCATGAGTAATACAAAATGGTGAAATGGGTGGGTATATATAGTCAAAGTGGTGGATTTGATTATTAATTTCCTTTAACAGCTAGTAGTGGTAAATTCAAAAACAATGGGATTTCCCATGTTATTAAAAAATTGTGAAACCTATTATGTTATTATAATCCACACGATTCAACCATAATTTTAAATTATATATAAAATCAATATGATTTCATTGAACATACCAAAAACACATGGTATATTTTTACTTTTCACCGAAAAATAAAATATTTTTGAAAACTATCATAAATTCACCCTAACCTAATTTAAATGTAAATATTTAAAATATTCTATTTATTTTATCATAATTATTTTATAAATAAGATAATTTTATGATGAAAATATAAAATATCTTATTTGTTAAAAATAACAATGGATTGAAAATCAATTATTATATTGCTAAGTGAAATCTCTGACACTTGAAAAAATATAATTATATTGTCATTTATATTTTAATAACAGCATTTTAATCATAATATTTCGTTAAAATAATAATTATTAATGATATATTACATATTATAATAATTTTTTCATTTTTGAAACCTATAATTTTTGTCCAAAAAAAACCAATTTATCAAATTTTTTATATTTTTAAGAAAAATCTATTCATAAAATAGAGTTGATGGAATAAAAATTTAATTCATACAATTGTATTACACATTAAGTATCTAAATAATACACACATAAAACGTTATAACATCCTCATATGACTTATTAGTGAGGTTTGCGATGGTGATAAACTCATGGGACGACTTGGGTAACAACAATTGAGTGGTAATTTCCACCAACTTGAACTTCTATCATAAATGACTTGGTTGAAGCCTCAATTATCGTTGATCATATTGGAATTTTTTAGTAGGAAATATTAGGGATTCATCCTCTCACACATGTTATATAAAATTTTCTTCATATGACATAGATTTAATAGATGAGGCCGTTGACTCTTCTTTGTGCATTAATTTTCCTTTTTCATTTCTACTTAAAAATAATAATTATGACCTCAAAATTATTATTAATAGAATACTCTCTAATGGTCATATTGAACAAATATCATAATTGAAAAATAGTCATATAGAGGATAAAAAATAATGGTCACATTTCAAAATATACTAACTTCATTGTTAGAGAGATATAGTTTTTTTTGTATAAAATAATATAAAACGCATTTATAAGAAATTATTACCATTCAAAAAATGTTTGTCGTTACATTCATTCCCCATTAATAAAATTTTTCCATAAAATTTCAAATCATTCACTCTTCTGAGATAATGTGTGGGTATATATTCCTCATTTTCTCATATCTTTCCCACGTCAACTCATCATATTATTGGTTACTTCACAATATTTAATGAGGTTAGTTGTCTTGTTGCATATAAAATTTTCTCTATGGTCTAACTTATCCACCTACTGATATTCCTATGAGAGGTCATGTTACAATACTACCACATTTGGATTTGGTACATGTGAAGGGTTAGGTATGTACTTCCTCTAGATAGAAACACGTTAAACATGATGAACATGTTCTTTGTTTGGTTGAAGTTCTAGTCAATAAGCCATTTCTCCAATGCAATCAAGGATTTCATATGGTCTAATGTACATGTGGAAAATTTTACCCTTCATCCCAAAATCATAACTCTCTTCCAAGTTGAAATTGGAATGAAGAACTCATCTCTAACATCAATCTCCAACTCCTTATGATGGTTTTCATCATAGATCTTTTTCAAACTCTAAACTTACATTAAGTATTAACAGATTTAGTGAACCTTTTATATCATATTTTTCACAAGATTAAGTCTAAGAAACTTTCTCTCACTATATTTCTCCAATCAAGTAAGTGTTCATAACTGATTCCCATAGATATCACAATAGTACCATGATTGAATAATCTAATATAAAATTTTATTGTATGATAGCTCAACTAATGGGAGACGTTGTTCCGATCCATAATTAAATGTCTTTGATCATGTTATTAGCATGTCATTGAGTGTTTTAATATTCAGTTATTATTAGCTATAATTTTTTAGTGATAGTTCTTACTGAAATGAAATTTAGTATTCAAATCACATAGAATAATCCTAAATAATTTTTATGTGATATTGTGACCATTTTCAGAAGTGATAAAAAATGGAACCCCATTTAGCATTAAAAATTACATTATATATATATTGGCATGTTGTTCATGATATAAAACCTCATGAATAGTGATTAATTTAGTAGACTTGGTGAGACCGTCCACTATAACCTATATCACATTATTTCTTTTGGATTTTTTGGGGAGATTAGTGGAAAATTATATAGTGATATTGTCCCATTTCCATACTAGTATGAGTAGTGGTTCTCATAGCCCTTTAGGAAAATGTCTCAATGAATTAACTTACTGAAACACCTACCACCATGTAGTCTAGTAAATAATCTTCCTTTTTATATTATTCAACTAACAATTATCACGATGTTCCATATAAATTATAATTCTTCCTGGATGTATAGAAAATTTAGAGTTAATAGCTTAATCGATTAGATCATTCTTTATTTTTAGAATAGATGGAACACATATCCATGTATGAAATTTCCCTACAACTTCTTGATCAATATTAATGTCCCGAAACATTCCATTAATTGTTTTCTCTATATAATAACATATGAAATTATCTTTTCATTGATATTTCTTGATCATCTTCGGTAATAATAGTTGAGAAATATTTTTGGAATGGTTAATGAAGTCCATTCCCTTATAATTAACATGTCATGTTTTACTATGTCATTGATCCAAGGATCTCCCTGATTTGTCCTCCAATTTTGCATAGGAGGTTCCATCCTATTTAATGAAAAGTAGAATTGTATGATCATATTGGGTGATAATGAAATGAAAAATCATAGTCTTAATTATGATCAACCAATATCTTATGTATAATTTTGAATACCTGTTATCGGAAAATATTCTTAAAAGATTTATGGTCTATGTATATATCACATTTATCTCCATAATGATAGATCATCCATAAATTTTAGCTAAAAAACTATAGCCAACTCCAGGTCATGTGTTGGACAATTCTTCTCATGAGGCTTCAACTGTCGAGATGCAAAGGCAACTACCATGTCCTTTTTCATGAGGACGCACATAATGCTTTTTAAAGACACTAAAAATAATGAATCATTCTCTAATAAATGGTTGAGTTAACTTGGGTACAATAACCAATCTCTTATTTATCTCTTAAACATTCTTGACACACCTTTTTCTTGATGAACATATCCATTGTTCAAGATAACATGATTATTAGACTAGAAACATGGTATTTTTTTCACAAACCTCCAATAATATCATGTTAAAACAACAAAACTATGAATCTTTGTTACTATTGTATTATGAGTCAAATTCTCCCCATCCTTTTTATTTTAATGTTTAACTATTATTACATCATTGGTTTCAATGTTCCACAATAATGATACTTTTTGTAACCGAATTTTCATTAGAGAAGACATCCAAATAGCATCTCCTTCCTCATAGTTTTCAATAAAACCCTTAGATGATCCTCACGATCCTTGTAAATTTTTGAATATATGATAATATAATAAATTAAAATTACCAAAATGCTATTAAGGTATTCCATAAATACACTATTCATTACATGTAAGAAAATATTAGGATCACAAGTCATGATTAAGAGAATAAATAACTCATAATGATCATATATTGATTGTAAGAGAATCATTAGAATATATTATTTCCTTACCCCTTAATGATGATAACCATACCGATGATTAACCAGGGAGAATAATCGAGTCTCCTGAAGCTAGTAAAATAACTCATCAATCCATAGAAGAGGGTACTTGTTCTTCAATGTGATCCCATTATGTTCCCTATAATCAATACGTTTCTTACTTTCACCATCCTTCCACTTAAAAAATAGAGTGGGATCTCCCCATGGAGATACAATCATTTGGATAAATCACTTCCCCAAAATATCTTGGATTTTCTTATTTATTTCCACTAGATCCACATTTTTATTCTATATAGAGTCCTTGAAATCCTACTGGATCAAATAATGAGTTCATTAGAGAACTCAACCTCTTTTCCTAGGGGAGGTCTATGAAATTCCTCAAAAAATATTCATTGCATTCATGAAATATGTCGAAACTTTCAACTTTAATAGTCTCATTTACTTCTTTATTTTTAAAAAAATCAATAAATAATGATATAATACGTGCTTCTAGACAAAACTCTAGATGATATATATCTCCTTTTAAGATAACTTCATATTGTGAATTCAAGAATTTTGATAAGTTCATTCTTCTAAAGTTGATCATTGCATTATACATTGAGGGAAATTAAATCCGTATAACAATAGTTAATTCTATCATAGTAATGACTAATAGATTTCATTGTGATTTATCCCACCAATATGAATACTACAGTATCTATACACTGATGATTCTTGGACAATCCATATGGTATTCAAGATAGATAACTCTATATCTATCAGTTCATTGATTGATTTTATGAGTTATTTAAAACATTGATGAAATAATGGAATGTGTAGAATAAGAATAAAAATGTAATTTCTATATTTATGTGCCTAAAAATAGTACCATAAATCTCCTCGGTTAGAGTATCCTCATCTACTATAGTGATAGAAAAATCACACCCTTTCTCACATGTCATATGCTATGGTAGATTTTGATTCCCCTACTATACCACCGAATTTGGAGAGTGATTTTAAATGTTCCAAATAATTCCACACAAAAAGAATTGGAATTCATGATGGGACTGAAATATCTTCCATTTGTCTATGGTGTTAAGAATTTTAGTCTTCACCTCAGTACAAAAGATTCGATAAATATGTCCATCTATTCTTTAAATGTAAAATTCTTCTCTCCCAATAATGTTGTCCCATGAATTCTTCGTCCAAATTTGTGTCATGTGTAATGTTTGACATTTATTACTCATCTTTCGTGATCAATGTCACTCCATAATAATTTATCAAATGATCTTTAATTTTTATAAAAATGGTGAAACTACTAATTCTCACCAACCTCTATTTCAACATTCATAGAACTTTCTACTTCACTACATATAATTTGTAGTCTTTACTGGAGATATTCTTACCTAGAAGTGTTCTTGGTCCACCGAAGATTCTGTCAACCTTCCCATTAGGATCCATGAAAAATATATAGATGTAATAAAAATGTCTTCTGTTTTAAAGCTCACAGCATCACAAAGAATCATTTTCATTATAAGTTAGATTTTGGAATTCCCAATCTATTTGCATTAAAATAAATATAAGGAATGATATTTTTGGAAAAAGTTCCCCTTAACTCTTCCCAATACATATCATTTATCTAACCTCTTGGAATTGTGTTTTTAACTAGTTTCTAATACTGATTATCTTCTCCCTCTAATATGTATACATCTAGAGTGAGTTTCTCCTATTTCAAATGAAGGGTTACATAAAATATAATTTCTGTATAAATTATCCACTATTCTATAATCATTGGGTCGACTGATACACTGAAAAAGGTTGACATAATAACATGAAGGAAAAAATAAAAAGATGTTCCCTTATATGTGAATCTGATCACTTGAAATTATTATTATTTTCTGTTCATAACTCATGTTTGTTGATTCATCACTGTGAATATGATTTCAAATTTGGCTTCCATTGGAAGGTTGTTAGTGCCTGATCAGTTTCGCTCACCATTAACATAGTTTCTGCTATTTCTTCAAAATATCTAAAAGAATAAAACCATACTAGGAAACTTTTTTATTTAATAATCATATAATAATAAATGAATTTAATATCATAAAACATCTTTCTTAAATACCGTATTCATTAGAAAAAACTTCATTATTAATAAATAATTCTTAATGGTTCATAAAAAAAATATAGTTATTAACCAAGAATATCCCCCAAGAGTGTCAAACTTAGTGTGTAGTAAGTCATTTTTTCATTTACCACGTTACATTGAGTCAGGGTTGATGCACCATGTTAGAGTTTTCACCCATAGATACATCTATTCCATAATGAAATCCAATTGTTCATATTTGGACAACGATTCTTTTCAAGAGAAATCACTTACTAAATAATTCAATAAATTAAAGGTTTTGTTCTAAAATTTAAACATTTCAATAAGGTTCTTCAAAAAAAATTCAGATACAAATTTCCATAAATAAATAAACCATAATTTGATACCAACTATGACATCTTGTATTTATATTTCTCTATTTTACATTACATTATACAAAAAAGGGAATTTTAATATTTATTTTCTCAGTGAAAAGGTAAAAAATACATAGAAACATAAAAAATTCACAGAATCAAATTTAATGGATTATTAATTTGTAAAACCTATATAAAATTACAACATTTCATCACCTGGGGACATACAAAAATGAAAAGGTGGAGCATAAGCCCGATAAGAGAATAAAATGCAAACAATTTCCAAGTGATTATGTGAATTATCAATAAGAACATGAAGAATTTCATAAAGTCACAAGAAAAGGAAATGAGACATATATTATTAAAAATAACAAGAATAATAACATGGATTTTTTTTAAAAAAATAATCTATTCATTTATATTCATATTAGTATGCTTTATAACTAAAGTGTCATAAAAATCACAATGGTTATTTACTAAGGTATTGTAAAAAAAGCGTCTCTATAGATTAAATTCTATACCCAATGAATTGGATCACTATTACGGAAAACAAATAATGGATATTAATTAATATGATCCATTTTGATCAAAATAGAATGATTTAGAATTAACTCATGGAGAATAAAAGAAATGGGTTTTTGTATTAAAATCATTACATTTTAAAAAAAAGTTTTTAATGACCAGATCATTTTTCATTTTTAACCCACGAAAAATGAAGTTGGGTTTCATTTATGTTAATCCATGAATAAAAAAGATATATTAAAAATATAAGTTAATACACCCTGAAAATAATGATTTTTTTGTATTATAAAATTAAAATAATATAATTTCATGTGTAAAAGAGAAATAATTTGTGATGAAAATATAGTAGCATAACAGGTATGAAATAGGTTTCTAGAAAAAAAATAAAAGAATGTGGAAAAGGGTCTCCCATTATTAAAATACCCATAATAAAATAATGAGATAGAATAAAATATTAAAAATAACATATAATGGAAATTTTAATGGCATACAACTTAAAAAGTGATCTTGAAAGGAAAAAAGAATTTGATAATTCCCTTACCTTGAAGTGATACTCTTAAAACATGACGATTGTGACCTTATGGATTGAGAAATAATTTCAAAAACTACATGGGAAGTATAAACACTAAATAGTCATGGAGGATGAATTTTTTTAATGTGAATAGAGGAATTTGTGGGTGTTTATTGAAAATTTGGTGGATTTGTTTATTAATTTCCATGGACACCTATAGGGTGGTAAATTCAAATATGCGGGCTTGAACGTTGTATTTTCCCATGGTTTATACAACCTGGGAAAAATATTATGTTCTTATAATCTTCATTAAATTCATGGAAATTTATGATACATATTACATCATTATTTTTTCATTAAACATACAATAAAATAATAACTTATGAGTGATAATATTTCAATAAAAAAACAATTATTCATAATACTTTAATTTATTTTAATAATTATATCATTTCCAAACAATACAATTTCTGTCTTAAAAAATCAATTTATCTTTTTTTCATATTTCATAGAAAAACTATTATCAAAACAGAATTGATATAATTAATATTATATATATATAAAGGGATTAAAATTTAATTTACTAAATACATGACACACTACCCCTTATTACAGCCACATATGACCTAAGGGTGGCGTGCACGATGGTGATATACTCATAAGGCTTCTTCATTGACATCACCCTAGTGGTAATTTTCAATAGCTTAAAAATCTCTCTTACGAGATTTCCATCAATCCTCACTTGTTGAATCTCATCATGGACATGATCAAGAGAAGGACCAGTGGTACTTCCTCCCTCATATGTTCTTATAAATGGTATTTCTACAAAAAAACTCTACTGGATGAGGCCATTGACTCTTCTTTTTGTATTAAGAGTATATTCTCAAACGGTCATATTGACCAATGATAATAACTAACCAACAGTCATATAATGATTGATTCTAGACTGTCTAATTTCAAAATATAATCAATTATTTATTATTTATTTATTTTTTTGTTGTTTTAAAATAATAAAAACACATTTTATAGAAAAAATAATCATTCATAATGTTCATGTCATTAGAGATAGTGATTGAGGTCATTGGTCTCATGAATGTGAACGATCAATAGAAATTCAATGGAATTAATTCCATAAATACATGATGATTTAATAGAACATAAGTTCGACAAAAAATAATTTATTATGATAACATTTTTTTATCATTTTATTAATGTTGAATAATGTTTTCACAGCCAAATTTTATATTGAAATATACATACATGGAATTTTTTTTTTCAAAAAATGAAATTTTTTTTCTTTAGGTTTTGATTTGATACATTTAAAACATTCACCTTTATTATTGGAAATAAATACCAATTTCTTTAATGTGCTAAAATTTTCATTTTAAAAATTATAAGATCTATAAAAGAGTATAAAGTATTTATATTTGTCTCCAAATATTTTTCAAAACTATTAAATCTAATATACTAATTTTTTAACCCAAAAAGTAGTAATATAGGTTTATCATTAATATTTATTCATAAATTTTTTTAAGTAAAATGAATGAAATATTAATCATTAAATAATGTAGGCCAGGGGTAGGCATGAAACCCTTATCATCCTTCGATCATGGGCTCAATCCCTATCTCCTCGCTGAATGAAATGGGTAATTAAATTTTCAATGGGATGTACTTTTTATATACTATTACATTCAAAAAATATAAAATAAATACATAAAATTTAATCATTAATGAACATTTTCTCTATGATTTTATACTAAACCTATTTTTTCGATGTATAATAACATTATTTGAATATAAACCGAAATTTTTATCAATACATTTAAACTCACATACCTAAAATGTAATGACATTATCACTAAAATATAATTTTCATTAAAATAACTACTAAACTAATGGGTAATATTTCCATAAATTTCATCCAAAATATCCTTAATCAGGGTATAATATCATTACATATAACCTTAATAGAGGTTTTCCAGAACATATAATCATCCTTAATATCACAATCTAATTATGGTATCCATTACTCATAATAAAATAAAAGCATATGTTCTTTTACGATTATCCTCAATGTCTATGATAGGGATATGTTCAATAATTTATATTTTTCTAAATATAGTTCTCTAGGTGGAATCAAAACAACCATTAATAAAATATATTGTGCCCTGACCTAAGTATGATCATAGTTGGTTTCTACAACCATTAAATTAGAATTATTACAAGGAATAAAATATCATAGGAATGAATAGTTTAGTATTATGGGTAAACATGATTGAAAAATGTGTCTTATATTACAAATTAATAGATTAATTACCATATATTTTTTCAAGGAAAAACATATTTCCCAGTTATCATACACTGGAATATCTTTTTAAGTACAATTCAACGATTTATAGGGAAAAGATTCTAAATAAATATAGGGTGAAATGATAAGTTTGGGTAAGTACAGTGGAAACAATAATGAACTAATGTGAATAATAAATATTTAAATTTAATATTTCAACATAAAAACCATTTAATCAATAAATTGAGAAAGAAGTGCTTAAATAATTTTGAAAGGCAAATAAATAACACAAATTAAATTCATATGACATAATTTCATGAATATATAAAGGGAAAGTTATAATGTAAAATGAAGTGAATTATAATACATTACATTTTATACATAAAAATAAAATTAAATGCATTAACTTTTTTCATAGTTAAAATATAATACATTTTCAATACTAATTATAAATAAGGGTAATTCTTAATTATTAGATGACCTGTATATGGTACAGGAACCACTATACCATCAATATCTATGCACATGAATGTTTAATTATTTGGGTTGAAACCTATTTGACGCTACATAGAAAAAACTCTAAGGGATTATTTCCAATTGATTTTATCTTGTGATACTATTAGTGCATCGATGGGGTTATTTAAATATTCCTCACCCCATGTAGTTCATGTTCAAAGAATTATCTATAATAAATATAACATAACCCAAAGGTTTCAAACTATTGGAAAATACATTGAAACTATTGGATAGCCTACCCAAACGTTTTAGTAACCTTTAGTATGTCACCCATTAGGATAACTCCATACTAGTAGCTTATTGTGAACTATTGGAATATGGTGGTTCGGATTACAGTTTTCCAGTGGTTCATTGTGAAATGTCAGTATATGAATTTCCAAATAGTTCACAAAGATCTGTTGATATAGGGGGAGAGAATGTTATTTTACAAACAGTTCCGTTTTAACTATGGTAATAGAGGTATACTAATGGTTTTAAAAGAATTTGTATATACCCCCTCCACTAACTCACCAAAAAACAACATCCCAACATCCTACTCAGAGCACCATCAAGCACCTAGAATCAAAACATCAAAAAATATTCCAATCATTGAACACCTACAATGGAAATACAACCCCATAAGGACTACTTACCTCAAAAAATAATATCCACAACCTATAACAAGACCGAAAAACATCCTTAACACATAGATCCTTCAATGTATCCAATATAGAATCATAAAATATAAATAAACAAACCTAGAAATAATGATAACATAGAAAATAAATTTCTGAATTTTAACTATTGACAACAAACATAAAAAATTTCATATATATTCATTTCGACCAAAACATTAATCTTCAAATGCCATAAATATTAGTCACAAAATGTAATGAATTAATATGTCCCTCATCATCATAATTATAATCAATGTCATCATCATCCTCACCCTTATCCTCATCCTCATACCTGGCCTCATCCTTGGACCTTCTCTTTTCCTCACCCCAATCCCCACCATCTTTCTCGCCATCATCTATGCCCTCTTCATTTCCATCATCTTGGCTCACTTCCCCACATTCATCCTCACCATCACCATTTTCTGGAACATCATCGTACCGAAAACCACTAAGACTAGAACCCATTGTATTATATAAAATATGCATCCTGGATATATATTCATTATAAGATGTGACAATTTCTAGTGAATGTGATAGACATAATACTTCCACCAATTTCATAAATTCAGCGTTTACCATTTGATCTCGTTCTTACAAAATAATGGCCCATTTTTCATCCTTTTCTTTCATAGCGTTATCATGTTTTATAGGTTTCTAATCAGTGTTACTATAACCTACACCTATAATCGTCTAATACATTATCAGTAAAATAAGCTTCCCTGGTTGGTATTTTACTGATCAATGGTGCTCATCTCCAAAATCATTGAGTAAGTTGTCATTTTAGCCAAAGATTATGGGTCTCTAACCATCAATGGCCTCTAAATTATACTGTTAGAAATATAAATAGAATAATAATTTAAAAAAAGATATTATAAATTGAAATCAACCGACTAAAACATACGATTTTCTAACGTGTCTGTTTGTTTAATATGCTTCTATATTTCTTCATTCTACTCGAGCAAAATAGTTTTTCTCGAAGGAAACCTCCTTTAATATTTGAATACAACGTATAAAATTACATTATAAATTATTACAATGAGATTTATCCAGTTAAAATTAAAATACGATCAATAATTCATCTAATATTATGTTTCATGTATAAAAAAATAAAGGAATGTAATATTCATTGAAGAAATTATTTTGCAATATGTATATGAAGGAATATTGGAATTTGAGTTACCCTCTAAAAGAAAAAAATTATTTTAAGATACAATTAAAAATGTAAATGAGGTAAAATAACATAAAATTATTTATTTTAGGAAAATTATTCTAATTGAAATCAATGAAATATTTCCAAATTGAAAAAAGTAGAAAATTAGACTAAATTTATTGTTCTTTTTTAAAATGGATATAGAAGAATTTAGACATATTTTTTTAACCATTAACATTTGAATAGATGTTGATCCTTTTTGTACCAGTTTTTTATGTTTTATATCAATTTAGCCCAGATAAAATCAGTTTTTAATAATTTATTCATATTTTTATTGTTCAATTAGATTAATAAATTTTTTTTTGGGTTTAGACTATTAGTATTAGTTCAATTCAATATAGGTTACCTCGTACTTGTTTGGTCAGGTTGATTTCATTTTTTCTACTTATTATAGATGTGTTTAGTGGATAACCAACTGTGTGAAAAAAAAATTAATATTTATAATTAATGAAATGTTAGTTTTTTATATCATTCTAATGAAAAAAATAAATAAAATAGAAGATTAAATTATAATTGGTGTCTTATATGATTTATATTTAATACATTATATGTATTTCAAATTAAATCCTTTAATATGGATATTTTAAATTTGAGAAAATATAAATCTAATCAATATCCCCTTACTATCCTATTTCTATTTTCCCTTGAATTTCAGGATATTTAATTGATTGAACTATTTATATTCCATTTATGGTGTTATTATGGTTCACGATAATTTTATTGGCATTATAGTGACATTAAATTAATAAGTTTATCAAATAAAACCTCCCAGAAATTATTACATGGCATGTATACAATGAACAAAAAATAGTATAGTCATTCCTAGAGATAAAAAAACAGAACAATACATGCATCTTCAAACATAATTTTCAGAATAATCCTTTCTAAAATTTCTTCATTGATGACTAATTTTTTTTTATCTTGAACTCATACAACTTTTTCTTCTACACCCCATCCAAGAGAAGGGCCTCTCCCTCAAAAATTCAATAGATATGCATGAACCATTTTAGATGTTTTTTATGATATATTAGATGAGTGTATGAGTATGTTTATGACTTTTTCAACAAGTATCTTATGAATATAAAATATAATGCAGATGAATAATAATTTTATGAGATCATGAGAACCAATTAATAACAATTCAATGAATATTTATCTCCATTTATGTAGAATAAATATGTATATTCATAAATTCATATGCGTCGAAGATGTTTGAGAAGATGACCAACAATCTAATTAATGTTTTGGAGTAATAAATTTTAAGTGAACCAGAAAACATAAAAGGATATATGGATAAAATGACATGAATATGAATGGTCCAATTGTCTTTTACAAAATGGATATTAGCTAAATACATGTTTAAAGGTGGATTTATGGTGGTCCATTTGAATATTAATTAGAATGAGTTATAAATACTCTATTAGGTTACAAATGTAAGAATTATAGGAGATATATTTTAATAGTTATAGATAGTATAAAATAAATTAGTGGAGTTGGATGTTGTAAGAACTAGAAACATGAAATTTCAACATACCTCTATTATTCTTTTTAAGAGGTATATTTTTTTTGCATGTAGTTTTATAGTGGGAAAACTATGACTTAGTTTTCAACCTATATTTAGGGGGTTTTATGATTTAAATACATATACATGTAATGTAATTTTTTTAGAAATTAGTTTCAGAAATAATAATTTCTAATGTGATCCACACATTGGAAATTATCTAAAAACCAATACGAGTGTAGAATATTATAAAATAGAGGTTATGGATAAAATGTAAGAGATAATTGTAACTCTTTTTAGGAATAAATAATTATTTATATAGAACATAAAATTATAGGGTCCACATTAAATATATGTGTGTCATTTCTGCTTCCACTCATGGTCTGACATCGTAGTCTACTACATAGTGTGGAGGTATATTGCAGAATCTTCATTACTTTATTTTTTATTAATGATTCCAAATAAAATAAATAATAAAAATTTATGTTTTAATAAAAATAATTTTAATTTTAATTTATAACATTCAAATTTGATTAATAACATATACTCATTACACATCCAGTGATTAATCATTTCCCTAAAATATTCTTCTGGACATTTATCCTTGATTGGTGTGGCCTCAAAATCCATGCCAACTGTTTCATTCCATCCACTATACAATGCATTCTTATAACCTCTCCAGATATCACCAAATTAAATAAGTCATGTTGCCCTTATAGTATCAACATCATGAAAATTAAAATGAAGCATATACTAAAAAATAAAATTTAATATATACAAAAAAATATGACATTAAATCCAATTAATTTTTTTACCCATATTTATGACAAATCATTATCCTTATCTTTATTTGGATGGTTTCTCCAAGAGATTAGTTGTTTGTGAATTATGTTTGAGTATTTCTCTTACATCGCAAAAAAACTCTTACATAGATGTCATGTTTTTCAAATAATTCATTCTTGTTAATTTTAATCCACAATCTTCTATTTGTGGTGGTTCCACACCACACACATGCATATAATCCCATTTTGATTATATATAAATGTAGCTGTTAATGAAAAAAATAATATACTAATACATATTATAATGTAAATAATTTATGGTTTATTTAATGTACAATGATTCTATAAACATGCCTGAGGTAGCCTGATTAGTGGGTGTCACTGGATCCCCAAGAACTGAAGGAACATCAACATGTATAAATGTAGCAGGTCCCAACGTATGCTATGTAGGATAAGATGATGTTGGAGCTTCATTTAAATAAGAAGGAATGTAGTATCCTAGGGATAAGTAATTAGAAGGAAAAAAGTTTACATAGATAGTTGTGCACATTCATAATAAGGTTGAGGAGTAGGAATCATCATAAAATATAGGAAAGAGTAGAGGGGAGGTTTATATGAAAATGAAGGTGCAAACATGGGGGGCCTAGATATCCCTATTGTATATTAAGACACAACAACATCCTCAATACTTAGAATACAATCAATATGTTATTATTTTAACCTATATTAATGTTGAGTTTTCCTTGGGGAAGTCAATAAAGGATCCTTTAATTCGCTAAAAGGTCTGTCTAAGTATAATTTGAACATCTATATTATTATATTTTTTTAAAAAAATATTATATAAAATGGTTGAAAATGTTTTTTCAACATATACCATGAAATATTTAATAAAACCTATTGTTTATATCAAATATCTACCCATTACCTTTAATTTCACAATTTTGATGTTAAGATCTCATATTTCAACGTAATTTTAAACTACTAGAGGGTTTAAATTGATTCTAACTCCCAAATATATAAGTTATTTTAATGATTCATTCACATTAAAGTAATAAATAATAGTGAAGAACTACTAATTATTTATCTTTTTATATCTCTTCTATTAAATAACTATATAGAATTATTCAATAAATTTATCATTGAAATTTCATTCAATCATTCATCAAATTATATTATTTGTGAATATATTGGTGGTTATAAGTGTTAAAAGTTCATCTATAATGGAATCCACCTTAAAATAGTTTTTAATGTCTTTATTGTCAACATGATGTAAATTTTTGTGCTAATAAAATTTATTATTTATTTAAAGTAATTTAACATGTGTCCCATATGATTTACTTAACTATCTATATTTATTATCATGAATGTCCAATATACTATTTGTCTTGTCTTCTTCTTTTTAGATGGTTTAGATTTTTATTTTTTGTTCGAAAGTATATTATTTATTCCCAATTAAATTTTTTCCATGTTCATATATACTACTATGTTTGGATATGTTGGATTATCTTCATAGTTTACTTTAATAGTTTTTACTCTTGTAATTGTAATTTTCATGTGTTCCATGTTAGATTGATCTCAGTAGTTTTATGTAGTTATACCTTATATATTACTATATTATATTTTAAAATATATAAAATATTCATTTCTTAGTTATGTGTCCATGTTTTTTTCAATTATATCAATTGGTTAATCTAGATATATTTTAGTAGGTTGGAATAAAAAAATAATTTATTCTAAGATAATTCCCATTTTTCTCTTGGGGATTTAAAAATATCATATATATATCTATTATCTCAACTAACATTAATACACCATGGTCAAATCAATATTTGTTTAATTATATCACTTTCACTATTTGATATTATTTTATCATTAATAAAACTCATACTCTATTCTTCTTAAAATAGTATATAAATTGAAATGAAAACATGAATGAAAAATATCAATATTACATAATTAATTCTATTTAATATAATGAAATGAGTGTATAAATAAAATTTCAACATCCACTAGAATCGCTAAACAACGATGTTGTTATAATGTTCAAAGCAGACAGATCATCCATCATTGTTTACAATTATGACTTCTCAAAAGATCATTGCTCTATATACTAATGTGTAGTCATTATTCCGGTAGAAGATACAATTTATTATTTTGAATCAACATGTATAACAATAAAAAAAATTCTAGTGAATCAATCCAATTTTCAAAATAATTAAATCTTATTTAAAATTTTTTGTATAAAATTCTCTTCATATTCATGAAAATAAATTATTTAATGAAATTAAAAACATTAATGAAATTCCAATCATTTTCAATAATTAGTTAATAAAATATTTATTATTTCCATGTGAAATTAATGTTAAAATTTTAAAAAATTACAATATTTATGTTGTGTAACATCCCATAATTTTACGAAATTTTTAAATAAATTTAAATTCCATGATATCTTAGTTGTACACAACATTGAATTCTACCAAATTACAATATATATTTCTTATTACTAATTAACAAAACCATTATGATCAATAAATTGCATTTTTTTGAAGAATAAGAAAAAAATAAAATATTATTTGGAGTTTTTTATATTAGAAAATGATATTAATTAAAATGTAATTTATTTGATTTAATGCCTTTATATTTTTTGAGAATAAAATTTCCACAAAGAATGGTTTAAATATTTTTTGTGAAGAAATATTAAAATAAATTTTTGAAAAATTTATTATTTACTTCAAAAATTTATTTATTTGAATGGACATGTAAAAACCATATTAATGTGATTTTTTGGGATTTTTGGAAATGATAAAAGTTTTAACATATTATGAAAACCACTAATTTTTATTTAAACTTTTCTTTTAATGTATTGAATTTATTTTGTTATGTTTTTTAAATGGTTTTAAAAGTTAATTGGTATCATTATAATATGTTTAAACTATTTTAGGTTATTCTAATTAATTTCATATTAAATATAGATATAAAAATGTTATGAATTTTTTAAAATTTTCTCATTTGGAAAATTATTTTTCAATCATGAATATGTGTTTATTTTTAAATTTAAATAGTCATAATAATGGATTTGAATTCTGAAAAAAATAAATCCATACATGGAATAAGAACAATTAATAATATATAATAACATTAACCAAATGATTTAACAAAATTAATAGATAAATTATTAATAAATAATTAATATAGTTAAAGCTAAAACATATTTACTTGTGGCTAAAATAAACATATAAGGGATAAATGACCTAGATACTTTTGAAAAACTAATGTTATGGCCATATATTGACTATATATCATATATTTTATGATAAATACCAATTCAGGATCCTTTTAATATGAAAAATTGGTGAATTATAGTTGTCCAAAACATTCCATGTGTTTTCTCTCCCTTGCTTCTAAATGGACACACTCTCCTACCCACTTTAAGAAATCAAAAACCCTTAGTTTGAAAATAATTACCCAATTACATTAAATAATTCCCATATATTATCATAGTGTTCTTTTATTGATTTAAAAACCATCCAATAAATACTTTAGGTATAAACCATAAGAGTATATCTTAAGAAGATGTAAAATTATTAAACTTGTGTTTTTTCTATTTAATATTCCACATCCTTCAAATATTTTGAAACCATAATAATATAATTAACTTAATATATTAAATACTATTATAAATTATAATTTTAATTTATTTACATATATCATTCACCTCTTCCCTCAAATGGGAAAGAAAATCATCGATAATGTGAACGATGTACTACCACATCATAAACCATTGTTATTCATTTTCCATCATCACCTCAGACATATGTATATAGTGATTTATTTATTGTTAATATTTTTTGTTTTTGATATTGTTAATATCTTTATTCATTATATCAGATATACCTTCTTAAATTCCATTCCTTAAATATATGATAGCATCCGTCTTCTATAAAGAGTATTATCTCATTACGAAGCAATGTGATTCAATTTTTACTAACAATTTACAATGAAAATAATAATAATAAATTTAATGTATATATTAAATATATATGAAAAATTAATTACTCTGGATTTTTTTTATATTTTTTACCATCATTTCATTCAATCCATCTAAAAATGAAAATAGAATTCACTTATACATATGCCTTACCATCCCCATTAATAGTATAACTCATTTTCTATATCTAATGTTAATAGATTAATTTGTATAAATATATATATAGAATAAAGACAATATTTATATCATGTTTAATATTATTAATATTATGGAACCATTATCAATGTTATATGATAAAAAATACCAAACCAAAACATACATGAAAAAAAATAATTTTCATTAGAAACATCATTTTAAAAAAGTATTATTGATAAAATTGTAATAGAATGTCATAGGTAAATAATAAAATGAATTATAAATATGAATAAGGATCTCTACTATATTTATAATAAGTTTATATTTAAAATAAAGTTGGTTTTAACATGTAAAATAATTTCAATACATAATGTAGTGGTTTTTTCTGAATGTACCATCCTTAAGATTCAATATATAATTTTCCCATATCTTATTTAATTAGATGTATATACTGATAACTAAATTATTATATCATGGATAATATTTTTTCTATTAAATTTATTTTTCATTTTATATTGAAAATTAATGGTTATTCTAATTTAAAAGTTACCAATGTGGTAAGGGTTTTATTTTAGAATGTCATCACTTTTGGTTGTTTATGATTGTTTTCCAAATCATAATACCTTATTATATATCTATAAAAAAAATAATTTTATAATCCTATGGATATTTCATGATAATAAATATTTTTCATTATTTTTTACCTTTTTATGAATGAATGGGATCTAAAAAAATTATAAGAAAATATCATTTTATTTCACAATTATATTGAATATTAATTTTCCTTTTTTTGTAAATTTTATTAATTTTCACAAATTGTTCTAAATTAAATCCACAAGACATTTACTGAAGGTGGGTTTTATGGAATTAATTTGAAATGTAAATGAAATATTTTTTTTAATTGTATAACATGAAATGAAATTCCAACCATCCTCGCCTATCAATAATTAGAATCTTCAATTAGTGGATTCCAAGGTTATTTGCAATAAAAATTTTACCTTTAATATTCATGATGTATTTAAATTTTAATGATGTTTTTTTCAAATGGAATTTATTTTTTCCTCAATATTGTTTTCATTATATCTTTATGGGATATCAATTAAATGATGACAAAAAAATTGGTGTTTCTTATATTTACTGGGTATATGATCATTTTTACTATCCTTACTATTTCTCAGGACTGTTTATGATTATGATTATGTGATTTTTTGTAAAGACCCGTAAAATTCAAGGGAAATTTTTTCTTAATTTTCTTTAGAATTTTACAAGAGCGCGGCTTCAGACGGCACCTGATTCCGAGGCCCGGAGTGCCCGGAATTAATTTCCGAAGTTTGGCTCGGGTACGTTCAGTGAACGAACGAGCGGGAATTCCTAACTTTTGATCCGGAGCTCGGAATTGAAATCCGAGGGCACCGATGAACTCGCAGCGCCGATATTCGCTTAAAGAGACCTTTTCGGGAGTTGCGTTTGTTGCGGGTTGAAAGTTACGTTTTGGGGTTTTTAGTTTGAGTTAAATAAAATTGTGAAGAACAATTTTATTACTACAAGTTAAAACCTATCAAAGGTGGTTGGAAGTGGGACCCACACCCACTTAACCTCCCTTGGGAGGATTAAGTTTGGTGGGGCCCACACGAACCCCTAACCTTTTCAAATTCTCTCAACATACTTAACCCCCAATTAATTGGCTTAAGTTACTCTTAATTAATTGTGGGAGTTAAGTCTTCTTTTGAATTTCAAACTTTTGAAATTCTTTTATGTTTTGTAATAATAAAATAAGATGTTATCTTATTTTATTTTGGGTTGATCGTTTGTCTTCTTGAGAGGTGGAGAGCTCCTCTTCTACTTCTTCAAACTCAACGAAGAACGCGAAGAACGTCGTTCTTCAACGAAGAACTTCTCCGCCGAAGAACACGATCCATCCGCGACGCCGCATCCGCGACGCGACGTACTTCTTCTGCGTCATCTCTTCCGCGACGGTTTTCCGCGACGAACGCCATCGACAACGACTCTTCCTCCGACGTCAAAGGAATCGGCACCGATATTCCACGACTACGTCAACGTGTGAATATCGAGGTAGGGGTTCTTGAGTTCGTTGTTTACTTTATTATTTGACTTTCCTCAAGACTTGACGAGGATCGCTCTTTTTCCGACGAAGAACGTCGCACCTCCTTTCTTCGTTCACCGTGACAACGAAGGGGACGCCACCACTTCTTCGGACAACCTTCGTCGGCGTGCAAGTTTCGCCAACGACGTATCTCTTCGGGCATATCTCTTCGTCAACGGATTTGACGAACGACGACCGCGACGCCCGACTTCCGCGACGCCGTCTTCCGCGGAACGTAGACGATTTTTCGAATCTTAAACCCGAGGTAGGGGTTGTTTAATTCTTTAATTATTTCATTCTTGCTCGTGGTTTGTATGACTAACGTGAGGATGTTGTTTCTTAAGTTGAGTTATTTATTGCTTAACGTGAGGGGGGCCGGACCGCATGAACACGGCCGAACCCCCTCCATCGTTCATGTTTAATTCATGCGATGGAAGCAAAGTGGCGTGGTGCCGTCGCACCACGCGGATTACCGTGCGTTTATTTTACGCGGCGCCGTCGCGCCACGCCGAGGTAGAAACTTCAAGAACGCGACGCCGTCGCGCCGCGTTGAAAAGAATCAAAGCACGACCAAGGGGCGTGGTGCCGTCGCACCGCGCCGGATGACGAACGCCGCGGCCGGTTCCGGGCCGCGACGGGACGAGAAGACCGCGGCCGGTTCCGGGCCTCGGCGGGACGAGGAGACCGCGGCCGGTTCCGGGCCGCGGCGGAAGGGAAGACCGGTGGCCGGGCCGCCGGCGTCGGAAGCCGAAGAAGGGGACCAGAAATTCCAGTCCCGTTTGAGAAAACCGGCCGGCCAGCTGGCCGGCCGGATGACTTAATACCGGGGAATTTAATTCCCCGGCCAATCTTTAAAAACCCCCCTCTTAAAGAGGGGGGCAGTTCTTGAAGGAGGGGGGCAGCCGGCCCCCCTGGCTCTCTTATATAAACCGGCCCCCCACGTGGGGCGGTTTCAATCAAGGGCGCGGCAGTTGCCGCGCCGTTCTTTTTCAGGAACCGCGGGGCTGAGCCCCGCGTGCTGCCACCCCGTGCGGCGCCCGGCGCCGCCGCCGCGCTACCGCCGCCGCCGCAGCCGCCGCCGCCGCCGCCGCCGCGGCCCGCCGCCTCCGCGGCCCACCGCCGCCGCCGCCGCGCCGCCCGCCGCCACCGCCCGCCGCCGCCGCCGTCCGCCACCGCCGGCCGCCGCCGCCGGCCGCCGCGCCGCCCCAGGGGGGGGGGGGGGGGTCGGGCCGGGTCGGCCCGGACCCGGACCCCCCGTTACGTACCAGATTCGGTTTTTGGCTAATAACTTGAGCCTCGGACCTCCGAATGACGAACCGTCTGCGGCAACGCGATCCTTGGATCGAGACGGTCGTTTCGGTATATCGCACTCAAGGTTTCGGATTACTTTGAGTTCGGCCGGGTTGGTTCGTTCACGGAACCAACCGGGCCTTCGGAGCGGAAACGCTCATATCTTGAGCCACGAACGTCCGATTGACGCACCGTCAGTCGCGTTGCGTTCCTCTTAATGAGACGGATCTTTTGGCATACTCCGCCCGAGGTTTGGACGCAGGTGGAGTACGGTCGGGTTGGTTTTGCCTTAAAAACCAACCGGGCCCCGGAGATGAAAAAGCCAATAACTCACAGACCGGGCGTCCGATTGACGCGCCGTCTGTTTCGTTGACTTCCTCTTGATGAGACGGAACTTTTGACATACTCCGCCCGAGTTTTGGATACAGTCGGAGTATGGCCGGGTTGGATTGTACCCGAAATCCAACCGGGCCCCTGGAACGGAAAAGCTGATATCTTTCAGACAGGACGTCCGTTTGACGAACCGTCAGCGGCGTTGGTGTTTACGTTTAGTAAAGGTCCCTATGAGTATACCCTATGGGAGTTCGGGGTACAGTTGAGATACAGCCAGGATTGGTTCGCACTCGAAACCAACCGGGCCCCTGAGACGAAAAGGCTAATAGCTCACAGACCGGGCGTCCGATCGACGTGCCGTCTGTTGCGTTGAGACCCCTGTGACGAAACGGACTTTTGAGATACTTCTTTGCGGAACTTTGAGATACTTGGAGTATCGACCTGTAGCTCGTGGAGCGGACCCTCCCAGTGACGATCGTGCGATGTACGGAGACCGTGTAGCTGGCTGAGACCTGACGACTGCTTGACCGACTCGACTTGGAGTGAGTCGACTAGCCCAGTGGACGGAGCACTACTTTCTGAGGTGCAGACCCATGGCAGACGGAGCACTACCTGTGTGACAGTGCAGACCCGCGGTGCTCGTCCTGAGAGTACCTCAGCAGGCTACTAGGGGGTGTGCACTACTGAGTTTGGGTGACATACCTCGGCGGGAAGCACTACTGTGTCTGGGTGGCTGACCCGCGGTACTCGACAGGAGGAGTACTTCAGCAGTCTTAGGTTAGTGAGCAGTACCTCGGAGTCGTGTCAGGACCACTGCACACTCCAGAGACGGAGCTCTTCAGCAGTTACGGTTTCGATAATAAAAATCCTGGTTTGAGCTGAGACTTTTGACCTTGTGTTTATTTCATGATTGAGATGGGTCACTTGCTAACTTTGGTATATGTATGGGCATATACCCGGGTAGTGGTTATCCGTCGATTTCACAATCCTTGTGTTTCCTCATGATTGAGATGGGTTACTTGATAACTTAGGTATATGTATGGGCATATACCTAAGTAGGTTTTATCTGTTGAGATCTTCTTGTGTTTATCCTTGTTGGTTTTAGTGAGACCTTGTGGGTCTCGGGGTCCCTACTGAGTATCGTTATACTCACCCCTGCACGGGCTATGCCCGCACCTCGTTGTGTTGGTTGCAGACGACGGACAGTGCTGACAGAAGCCGAAGGTTCAAGGACTGGACGGTACCTGGAGGTGGACTATACGACGAGGCGGTACCCGGAGGTGGACACTGGGCGGGACATACTCGGAGCGGATGGCGGGACCCGAGGAGCAGAGGAGCTATCTGTACCCACCCTTCAGGTGGGATTTCCAGTGGACATCTCAGCGTAGCAGCTTTACTTTTCAGTCGCTGTTTTCCCTTTCGAGTTGTACTTTACAATTGGGCTTGTATTTCCGGCCCCTTTTACTTTTCAGCTCTTCTTTTTGTACTTAGTGTTTTACTTCCGCTTGTACTCTGTGGTGCTTGTTTTCTTTATAAAGGCAATGCCTTCCCAGTTATCGGGATTTTACGCCTTTGGTGCTAGTCGCCAACCCCTGGCCTATGGAAGGCGGGCTTGGGGTAGTCACGGCACAGGCCCCGAGGACGGGTCGTGACAAATTGGTATCAAAGGATTTCGGTTCTACCGCAGAACTTATAACTCTGATGTTTCTTTCTGTGAAGCAATAGTGTTGAGAGTACCGAGTGTGGTTTTCAGTTCAGGGAGTCCAGTGTTGGTGCGGGCGGCTGACGTATCCATACACCAGGACCCTGACAACTGATTTCCGACTTTGTGCACGAAAACACTGATTGCGTGTGTGTTTTCAAAGGTTTTCCCCCTTAAAACAGCTCAAACCAGGTCAGCTCACCAGGTATAATCGTTTGATCGTGTTACGTTGTTTCTTTCAGGATGGCCCACGACGACAGCCAGCTAGGGTTCCGAGAATCGAACGTGACGACAGCCCACCGAGCGACGAGGCCTCGGTGCAGGGCCCTTTTTCAGTAGTGGCACCGGCGGTAGCTTTACCCGCCGAGCCCCCGATGCTTCCAGCAGCAGCCGCTGACGATGCACGTCGCCTCAGCGCACTGCATGAGTTTCAGCGCCAGCGACCGCCCAGGTTTCGCGGGGAGACGGATCCCCAGGCTGCATAGGACTGGCTGGAGGCAGTGGTACGAGTGTTTAGGCTAGTGAGGACACCAGCAGACCTCATGGTGATCCTCGCTGCGAGCCTACTACACGCAGCAGCAGGTAGGTGGTGGAGCCACTTGTTTCAGTTTTGCGATGAGATGAACTTCGCATGGGAAGACTTTGAGACCTTCTTTAGGGTGGAGTTTGTGCCAGTATCTCTACACCCCGAGCGTGTACAGGAGATTCTGCCTTTGCCGCGTGTTTTTCGATCAGAAGCCGAGTCATCTGTGGGCAGTAGACAGATGATGCAGAGGTCCAGGAGGACCAGACCAGCAGTTGGGCGATCTCGGGTTTTAGGACCGGTGGTGCGGGGCACCCGAGGTGGGGTCAGAGCCAGGCGTGCCAGAAACGGACAATGTTACTCCTGTGGCGGAAAGGGTCACCTGGCACGTGACTGTCCGACTCCTCAATCCGCAGGCTTGGAGGGAGCCACCGAGGTTGAGGCAGCGACAAATGCTTGAGCAACAGTAAAGCAGGTGGACAGGGGAGGAACTAGTGGATACGTCTTTTGTACTTCTAGTTCTATGTTGATGTTGCTTTTGTGTAGCGTCTTTTAATATGAGCTGCAATAATAAAAGACGCATACCTTTATGATGTTTTCTTTCCTGTCCTCTTTTGTGATGTTACTAAGAGGTTCCAGTTGACTGTTGACTTGACCCTCACTTGTGAGACATCTACTGGAGGAGACCAGTTACCACACACTGATGCCGACAGTGTGACTCAACCCTTGGAGGCGAGAGTAACGGTTGGATCTCTTAGTAGTAGCGTCGAGGCCTTACGACGTCATCCTTGGTATGGATTAGTATCATCCATGTTAGGATTGACTGTTTTAGGCAAAGAATGTGGTTCATCCAGGGGATGAGACCAGGTTTCTCTTATCGGCAAAGAAGAAATCTCGCAGCTCTTGTGGGACCAGAGATGGTCCGGGCCACGTCAGAAGAGGTCCATGTCATCCAGGAGCGGATGAGGAAAACACAGAGCCAGCAGAAGTCATACGCTGACAGGAGGCGGAGGCCACTAGAGTTCGAGGATGGTGACCACGTCTTCTTACGGGTCTCACCTCGACGTGGTATTCGGAGATTTGGCCGAGGCGACAAGTTATCTCCGCGCTTCATCGGACCTTTCCAGGTCCTCAGTAGGATAGGAGAGGTGGCTTATCGCCTGGCTCTACCACCTCAGTTGCACCGGGTGCACGACGTCTTCCACGTGTCTCAACTGAGGAGATACGTGCACGACCCGACGCACATCTTTGACCATGGGGAGCTTGACGTTGACGATGGGGCGACTTTTACGGAGGTTACGGTGGAGATAGAGGATCGACAGGAGCGGGTCCTACATGGGCGATCGATTCCTCTTGTGCGCAACAGATGGCGGCACGGGAATCTCCAGGAGAGCACATGGGAGCGGGAGGCTCAGATGCGTGCTCAGTACCCTCTTTTGTTTCCCTAGTTTTTGTTGTAGCTTTACGGGGACGTAAAGCCCTGAGGTGGGAGTAATGTAAAGACCCGTAAAATTCAAGGGAAATTTTTTCTTAATTTTCTTTAGAATTTTACAAGAGCGCGGCTTCAGACGGCACCTGATTCAGAGGCCCGGAGTGCCCGGAATTAATTTCCGAAGTTTGGCTCGGGTACGTTCAGTGAACGAACGAGCGGGAATTCCTAACTTTTGATCCGGAGCTCGGAATTGAAATCCGAGGGCACCGATGAACTCGCAGCGCCGATATTCGCTTAAAGAGACCTTTTCGGGAGTTGCGTTTGTTGCGGGTTGAAAGTTACGTTTTGGGGTTTTTAGTTTGAGTTAAATAAAATTGTGAAGAACAATTTTATTACTACAAGTTAAAACCTATCAAAGGTGGTTGGAAGTGGGACCCACACCCACTTAACCTCCCTTGGGAGGATTAAGTGTGGTGGGGCCCACACGAACCCCTAACCTTTTCAAATTCTCTCAACATACTTAACCCCTAATTAATTGGCTTAAGTTACTCTTAATTAATTGTGGGAGTTAAGTCTTCTTTTGAATTTCAAACTTTTGAAATTCTTTTATGTTTTGTAATAATAAAATAAGATGTTATCTTATTTTATTTTGGGTTGATCGTTTGTCTTCTTGAGAGGTGGAGAGCTCCTCTTCTACTTCTTCAAACTCAACGAAGAACGCGAAGAACGTCGTTCTTCAACGAAGAACTTCTCCGCCGAAGAACACGATCCATCCGCGACGCCGCATCCGCGACGCGACGTACTTCTTCTGCGTCATCTCTTCCGCGACGGTTTTCCGCGACGAAGGCCATCGACAACGACTCTTCCTCCGACGTCAAAGGAATCGGCACCGATATTCCACGACTACGTCAACGTGTGAATATCGAGGTAGGGGTTCTTGAGTTCGTTGTTTACTTTATTATTTGACTTTCCTCAAGACTTGACGAGGAACGCTCTTTTTCCGACGAAGAACGCCGCACCTCCTTTCTTCGTTCACCGTGACAACGAAGGGGACGCCACCACTTCTTCGGACAACCTTCGTCGGCGTGCAAGTTTCGCCAACGACGTATCTCTTCGGGCATATCTCTTCGTCAACGGATTTGACGAACGACGACCGCGACGCCCGACTTCCGCGACGCCGTCTTCCGCGGAACGTAGACGATTCTTCGAATCTTAAACCCGAGGTAGGGGTTGTTTAATTCTTTAATTATTTCATTCTTGCTCGTGGTTTGTATGACTAACGTGAGGATGTTGTTTCTTAAGTTGAGTTATTTATTGCTTAACGTGAGGGGGGCCGGACCGCATGAACACGGCCGAACCCCCTCCATCGTTCATGTTTAATTCTTGCGATGGAAGCAAAGTGGCGTGGTGCCGTCGCACCACGCGGATTACCGTGCGTTTATTTTACGCGGCGCCGTCGCGCCACGCCGAGGTAGAAACTTCAAGAACGCGACGCCGTCACACCGCGTTGAAAAGAATCAAAGCACGACCAAGGGGCGCGGTGCCGTCGCACCGCGCCGGATGACGAACGCCGCGGCCGGTTCCGGGCCGCGACGGGACGAGAAGACCGCGGCCGGTTCCGGGCCGCGGCGGGACGAGGAGACCGCGGCCGGTTCCGGGCCGCGGCGGAAGGGAAGACCGGCGGCCGGGCCGCCGGCGTCGGAAGCCGAAGAAGGGGACCGGAAATTCCGGTCCCGTTTGAGAAAACCGGCCGGCCAGCTGGCCGGCCGGATGACTTAAAACCGGGGAATTTAATTCCCCGACCAATCTTTAAAAACCCCCCTCTTAAAGAGGGGGGCGGTTCTTGAAGGAGGGGGGCAGCCGGCCCCCCCTGGCTCTCTTATATAAACCGGCCCCCCACGTGGGGCGGTTTCAATCAAGGGCGCGGCAGTTGCCGCGCCGTTCTTTTTCAGGAACCGCGGGGCTGAGCCCCGCGCGCTGCCACCCCGTGCGGCGCCAGGCGCCGCCGCCGCGGCCCGCCGCCTCCGCGGCCCCCCGCCGCCGCCGCCGCCGCAGCCCCAGGGGGGGGGGGGGTCGGGCCGGGTCGGCCCGGACCCGGACCCCCCCCGTTACGTACCAGATTCGGTTTTTGGCTCATAACTTGAGCCTCGGACCTCCGAATGACGAACCGTCTGCGGCAACGCGATCCTTGGATCGAGACGGTCGTTTAGGTATATCGCACTCAAGGTTTCGGATTACTTTGAGTTCGGCCGGGTTGGTTCGTTCACGGAACCAACCGGGCCTTCGGAGCGGAAACGCTCATATCTTGAGCCACGAACGTCCGATTGACGCGCCGTCCGTTGCGTTGCGTTCCTCTTAATGAGACGGATCTTTTGGCATACTCCGCCCGAGGTTTGGACGCAGGTGGAGTACGGTCGGGTTGGTTTTGCCTTAAAAACCAACCGGGCCCCGGAGACGAAAAAGCCAATAACTCACAGACCGGGCGTCCGATTGACGCGCCGTCTGTTTCGTTGACTTCCTCTTGATGAGACGGAACTTTTGACATACTCCGCCCGAGTTTTGGATACAGTCGGAGTATGGCCGGGTTGGATTGTACCCGAAATCCAACCGGGCCCCTGGAACTGAAAAGCTGATATCTTTCAGACAGGACGTCCGTTTGACGAACCGTCAGCGGCGTTGGTGTTTATGTTTAGTAACGGTCCCTATGAGTATACCCTATGGGAGTTCGGGGTACAGTTGAGATACGGCCGGGATTGGTTCGCACTCGAAACCAACCGGGCCCCTGGGACGAAAAGGCTAATAGCTCACAGACCGGGCGTCCGATCGACGTGCCGTCTGTTGCGTTGAGACCCCTGTGACGAAACGGACTTTTGAGATACTTCTTTGCGGAACTTTGAGATACTTGGAGTATCGACCTGTAGCTCGTGGAGCGGACCCTCCCAGTGACGAGCGTGCGATGTACGGAGACCGTGTAGCTGGCTGAGACCTGACGACTGCTTGACCGACTCGACTTGGATTGAGTCGACTAGCCCAGTGGACGGAGCACTACTTTCTGAGGTTCAGACCCATGGCGGACGGAGCACTACCTGTGTGACAGTGCAGACCCGCGGTGCTCGTCCTGAGAGTACCTCAGCAGGCTACTAGGGGGTGTGCACTACTGAGTTTGGGTGACATACCTCGGCGGGAAGCACTACTGTGTCTGGGTGGCTGACCCGCGGTACTCGACAGGAGGAGTACTTCAGCAGTCTTAGGTTAGTGAGCAGTACCTCAGAGTCGTGTCAGGACCACTGCACACTCCAGAGACGGAGCTCTTCAGCAGTTACGGTTTCGATAATGAAAATCCTGGTTTGAGCTGAGACTTTTGACCTTGTGTTTATTTCATGATTGAGATGGGTCACTTGCTAACTTTGGTATATGTATGGGCATATACCTGGGTAGTGGTTATCCGTCGATTTCACAATCCTTGTGTTTCCTCATGATTGAGATGGGTTACTTGATAACTTAGGTATATGTATGGGCATATACCTAAGTAGGGTTTATCTGTTGAGATCTTCTTGTGTTTATCCTTGTTGGTTTTAGTGAGACCTTGTGGGTCTCGGGGTCCCTACTGAGTATCGTTATACTCACCCCTGTACGGGCTATTCCCGCACCTCGTTGTGTTGGTTGCAGACGACGGACAGTGCTGACAGAAGCCGAAGGTTCAAGGACTGGACGGTACCTGGAGGTGGACTATACGACGAGGCGGTACCCGGAGGTGGACACTGGGCGGGACATACTCGGAGCGGATGGCGGGACCCGAGGAGCAGAGGAGCTATCTGTACCCACCCTTCAGGTGGGATTTCCAGTGGACATCTCATCGTAGCAGCTTTACTTTACAGTCGCTGTTTTCCCTTTCGAGTTGTACTTTACAGTTGGGCTTGTATTTCCGGCCCCTTTTACTTTTCAGCTCTTCTTTTTGTACTTAGTGTTTTACTTCCGCTTGTACTCTGTGGTGCTTGTTTTCTTTATAAAGGCAATGCCTTCCCAGTTATCGGGATTTTACGCCTTTGGTGCTAGTCGCCAACCCCTGGCCTATGGAAGGCGGGCTTGGGGTAGTCACGGCACGGGCCCCGAGGACGGGTCGTGACATTTTTTATTAAAATAATTTTTTTCCATTGCTAACTATTTGTTGAAATGCATATGAAATTAAGTTAATCTCCATTTATTATTCATGGATGTACTAATTATATAACCTATTTTTTTCATAAGATCAGATATGATAACTTTTTTTATAATCCTATAGAACACGATTATATGATATACAGTTTTTTTTGAGGGGTTCCTATATCACCATCCAAAGTATTGGGTACAAACAAATATCTCATCAGATAAAATTGAGTTTAATGGGGGTGTGATCCTTGTTCATTAAGTGAAATTCTCTATAGAAAAAATATTTTTTGTAATCCCCATCCACAATTATAGTTTTCATATACAAAGCATTCGACTATGATATACTTTTTAATATCCCATAATATTGGGGAAATGATTTTATATACATATTTTTATGCCACAATTCCATATATTATTCCATATTTTGTCTCTTAGGGAACATTTTATTTTATTCCCAAATGATTACTTTATAATAAACATAAATTATTTATTCCATTTCTAATTATTATGATCTATAATATAATGTTTATTATTTAAAAATGGTGTTATCATGCTCCCA
The DNA here is from genome assembly GCA_963277665.1 of Viscum album. Lineage (NCBI taxonomy): Eukaryota > Viridiplantae > Streptophyta > Magnoliopsida > Santalales > Viscaceae > Viscum > Viscum album. Next base: position 1,783,628,012 of record OY728150.1, read on the forward strand.
TAAAATTATTCTATCTATATTTTTACTTGATTTTATTTGTATATCCATATAGATTTTATAAACTCTCACTTTCATATGATCATTTTCCTAGTTTGTGATGACACGTATTATGTATCTTATGTTTATAAATGGAACTATTTATGAGGAACTATGATGGAGATGATGTATAACATATATAGACCCTTTGTTTAGGATTCCATGATTCCAAATAAAATATACCTATTTGATCATCATGATTGTATTTGTGACATTTTAAAATTATTTATTGAAAAATATGAAATATTTATTTGCTAAAATATGGTTGTATTTAATGCTACAATTAGAGGATATTCTTAGTTAAACTTTGGAAACTATTATGAGAAACCTATAGCAAGATCCCTTAAGTTAAAGATAAGAATATAATAATACCCTAATGTTTTATTAGTTAAAATATTATATATTTTAACAAGAAATATATCTATATTCAGATACTGTATATAGATGTGGTTCTAGAATAGATTTTTCTTGGGGTTATTACTCTAAAATATGTTTGATCGACACGAATCAATCATTCCTCGATACACGAAAACATGTATTATTTTGCACTTTGTGTGACCATCCTAGGCTATATGAGATTGTTAATTTATATTTTATTTATGAATCATTATGAATTATTTTAAGAGATAATTTTTATAATCCATGTAGGTTAAACATTATGTGACATGCATTTAAAATAAGGTGTCTTGATTTATAACCCTGATTAATTATAATTTAAGACTATGTATTTTACCATTATTATTATTATTTATCACTCTATGATTTTTGGATTTAGTAAGAGGTTGGAACCTTATGAAACAATAATAATGATGAATGTAATGGAAAATTAAATTATCCTTCCCATGAGAAAAGAATGTTATGGGATCTGGAATGAAAAATCACAAATTTTATTCTAACACAACATTCTCATGCTAGGAATAATGTTGAACATTCAAATGAGAAAATAATGAAACAGAATTATGTTGAGTCCTTCATGTGGAAATTTCCACATTCATTTAGTGGTTCTAGGGATTTTCTAGTTACTGAAAAATTGATCAATATGACTAAAATGATATATTTAATTTTAGAACATGAAAAATTCATTTTGGATGTCTGTCATTCAGAAGTGGAAATAGATCTACGGTGGAATCTCATATTGATTACATTTAAATAAGGAAAATTTGACTATATTATGTAGGATGAGTTTAATAGGTAATTTTTTAATACTTATATCCCTCACATTACTAATACCAAAATGGTGAATTAAATCATTGGGATAATTTAGTGTTATGATGAATCCACTGGAACCTTCGTTGAAAATATTAAAAGTCCTAAGAGGGAAAATTATGGAATTGTCGTCATACATGAATGAATGAATGATTAATTATTTAGTAGATTAAAACTGTGTATGTGATGTGAATTTGACATAAGTGATTTTAGTAGCTATGAATAAATCATTCAATGTTCTCCCATAGTGGAAATGAAGATTAGAATCACTGATCAATATCACGGTTTGGATATGAAAATAAATATGTAGTTTCGGGGATCCACTGAGTACTATTTAAAGAAGTGGGTGATCTTTCATTCACGCTATAAGTGTGACAGAAAAAATTGAGGAAAATAATATAAAGGGACAAGTAAAAGTTTCAATTATGGAATTTAAACTCCTTAGAAAATTGAATTCTAAAATAATGGGAAGAATTAAAAATTGGTGGAATATAAATAATGATCTAGAAAGACACCACCCAAACTCAAAGTTGTTCAAATAAAATAATTATGGTCATTATGCTAAATATTTCACAAATATTAGAATCAATTATGATGATTGACATCAGCACCTTCTTAAGATGAGGGATTAGTGTAAATTCCAAGTGATCATGATTTTTTGTGAGGGTTTATATAAAAACATTCTGAAAGGTATACTTATTATCCACTATAGAACTATTATTGTCTAATTTGAATCTAGATATATAGTTTAATATATATATGAATAATTTTATGATGGAATAAATATTGAACTTACCTGGTCAGTTTAAAAATTATAAGATAAAACCACTATTGGTACAATGATCACATATTATGTCTATTATTCATCTCATGTTTATGATTGTGGGAATATTATTTTTTCAATAATATCATAATTATTCTTTTTTAATTTGATAATATCTTAGGAATATATTTTCCCTCTTTAGAAATCCCACATAAATTGTAGTGTAGTGTAATTATTGTGTGATAATCCTAAAATAACATAGGATCATCAATCATTGTGTTTGTAAATATAGAAATCCTATTGAATTCACATCCATTTTATAGGTTTTTATACATACTAAAATAAGAATTTTTCTTATATGGTTGGAGAGACACTCAATATTTATTATTAGAATATTACATTGTTGGTTATTATTTTCATTCTAGTAGAGTTCCCCAGTCTGTCACTTTATCATGAGGTTGTGTTTGTAAAAATATCCATACCTAGCAGCACACAGAATTTAAGGATCCCAGGAAGAATGGAAATGATTGAGTTGCATGAATTGAATATGTAACTAAAAGATAATCATGTAAACATATTCATTAAGCAATTTTTCAACCATGGGGTGAAACCATTATCTTTTTCCAAAATCATATAGTTGGATGCGTATTTTTGTTGATTATTGGGATAACAATAAGACCAAAATAATGTACAAGTATTCTCTACCCCATATTGAAGTTTGGTTGGATAATATACATGATGAACAATAAATTATATGACTGAAATTTTTTATTAATATCATTAATTATGAGATAAGGATAATATAACAAATAAAAAATTCTATACATGTAATTGACTCTATGAGAATATAGTGCATCTATTTGATCTTTGAAATTATCCATCATTTTTCAGGGATAGAGTGAATAGATTTTTAGAGAGTACATTTATATATTTATTGTAGTATTTATATATCATATTAAATTATATTATAATAGTAAAAAATCATGAATATTACCATATAATTGTAATAAACTCCCTCATGAATGATATGTTTTATGAGAAATTTATAATGATTGAAATTTGGATAATAATTGATTCAATTTTAAGTCGTATAATATCTAGCAAGGTTATATTAGTTGATTCATAAAATATGAAGTATATTTAATGTTTTCATTTACCAACTACTGGGACTAAATTAAAAATTATTCTAGGATTGGAAGGATATTATTGATAGTTTTTTCATAATTTATGATAACAATGTTATAAAATGACCAAGATAACTTAGCAGGTATCCAAGTTTCATAGAACAAATACATGTGAAACAATTTATGTAACTGAAGTGAAGATTAGTTATAAAACATTTTCTAATATTAACTAGTTGTGGAGAAGGGTTTTTAATATTTTATGGTGTATAAAATATGGGATTGTGATGTTTTATTATAAATAATTACATGGTTATAGAATATTTCTCACAATATTTGATGGTTTAGGTGAAAACATTCCCATATCATGTTTTGCATTTTGCAGTGGCTATTTTTTCATTAATCAAATCGATGAATTACCATTACAGGAAAAAATATTATAAATATCATCTTCAAAAAATTATATATAAGTATTCATATAGAAAATAAGAATTTGTAGTTGAGGAGATTGTTATAGAAAATTAAATATTATCATTACTCAATACATTTTTACCGTAGGAAATGGAAAAATATGGAAAATTATTTGATTCAAAATGATCATGCTAGCTATTTATCATTAGGATCAATATAGGTCAAATATATTTGGATTTTAAAAAATGGATTTATACATCATGATTTAATGGGATAAATCTTACTATTCTCAAAAGAGTATTTAACTATATATCCATGTGAAGATTAATGTGTTGTAGAAAGACTATATATATCTAAAGAATTTGTGAGAAATTATTAGGAGTTTAACCAAGATTTTGATAGAATGATAAGCTTCAGGATCTATGTATGTGTTCCATCCATACCATATTTGATGATTTTATTATGAGTTTCAGCACAACGTTCTATATTCACTATTCATATTAGATGTACGATGATATATATAGAATTTGAAGAGTATTTATAATAAGAATTAATGATGACATATTTCACAATTTTTTTAACTCAATGTATTGTATTTCTATAATATAAGAATGAGAAAAACTTTTTAAGGGGTTTCTACATATATTACCTATAGGAGATTAGATATAAAGAATAATAATCATGGATTTCATCAATAAAACCCTTAAAACGTCTAATTTGAATAATTCTCTATGGGTTGTAATCTATTTCCTTACAAAGTAAACCCACATAATTAATATTTCCAAATATTTATCTCAAGACAATCTTTTTATGATATATGTTAACGATATGGTACGATTTTATAGAGTACCGAATTATACTATATATGATCAGGATATGAGGATTACCTTGATGTTATGGAGACATCTTAATTTATATATTGATAGAGATATTATTTTCAGAACATCATATCAACCTCATATTGATGTCCAATCTGATATAACAATTCAATCCCTATTGTATATGCTAAGATATTATTATTTAGATTTCATATATTATTAGGATCAATGCAATATTGTAGTTGTGTTTGCATACTATTACATCCTTTCAATGAGTTTTCAGATAGATCCTTATGAGGAAAGATATGTAAGAAATTCTAGAACTCTAAAATTCTAGAATTCAGTAAAAGAAATAATGATATTAAGACATGAGACATCTGATTAAATGAGAGAGAATATTAAATAAATTCAACCACACATAACGATTCCACAAAGTTGAACAAAATTTTATATGGATAATTGTTGACATGAAATGAAATTTGAAGTTAATTATATAGGGTTTCTAAAAATTTATCAACAGAATAAGTTAAAAATATTATAAATGATTAGAAAACTAATCCATGGATATATTGGTCTATTTTAAATAATGGATCATATCTGGATGGTAGAATATTATTTGGTTCTTCCACAAAACCTCACTCAAATACATGATGTGTAATATAGTTATCTTTTAAGGAAGTAAATTATAATAAAATCACATATACTGAACTGAGAGTTCATAATTTTGCAGAAAGATATTTCATATTATGAATAATTTATGGATATTATATATCATAGTGTGAATGACCTACCAAACAAGAACACATACATGGTCATTTTTTTTTGAAAATCTATCAATTTAAGGAAGCTAAAACTGAACCTAAGAATGTAATGATATAGAAGGATTACCATTTTTCTATATTAGACTGATAAAATTATAGGGTGAAATTCATTTCCTTGAGGTATGATGTCGAACCCTGTTATTTCATAATCTTTTTTTTAATATATTTAATTTTATTGATAGCTTTCAAAAAACCCAACCCAAAGTTTAAACAAACATCAATATACTATATATATTAATATATAATATGGATGTTATGATATATTCATTAAACATTGAGTGACCAATAGTATTATCTAAGTATAAAATATTAAATATAATGGATTCATAAAAAATTGGAAAAAATATACTTATTTTTTTGTAAAGTAATTATATTTTTCGAGGAAATAATTTTTTTAAAAATTGATCATAATTATTTTTGAGAAAAAATAATAAAAAAATCATTCATACAGATAGAAAATTTGAGTAATAAAATTAAACTCATTATTGGAATTAATATGTTAAAACTACAATATAGAAAGCATTTGGGATTTATTTTCAAAACATATGTTTTTTGATTAATAATGAAAATACTGGTTTAAATTTAACACTAACCTCTAGATTAACTATTTTTAAAGGATTAGTTTTGTTTTAAAATGTTATTAAAATTAAAATTTATCTAATTGTATTATAATTATTCCAAAATAGGCCATTGGAATAAATTTCATATAGAATTTTGATATTAATGTTTTTTGATCTTTTAAATAATTTCTTTTTGAAAAACATTTTTTGACATGTCTACAAGTTTAATTTTAAAATTTATTCTTCAAAATATATGAATTGAATTTTTAGAAATGGGAAACTTTGTATGGAATAATATTTATTAATAATATCTAATAGGGTATCTTAAATTTTTAACATACTGAATAGTAAAATCAGTAGAAATTAATTAATGAGTTTAATGTTTAAACAGGTTTACCGAGGAGGTCAAAACAATTAAATGGGTAAAATGACTTAAAAACATAATAAAACAATTTACCTGGTAATATTTTTACCTTAAAAAAATTAGGTTATATAGTTACTCATTATTTCCTTGTTTCATGGGAGAAACATGGGTACAAATTATTATTTTAAATAATTCTATGTGTATCATATCCCCTACTTATAAAATGCCACCCACTCTATCATACCCTCGAAAAATACAAAAAAATAGCCATTCATTAAATAAATAAATTATTTATTTCCAACATATAAATCTATATAAATGGTATTAATCAAAAATCATCCTATATATTTTTTATGTATAAATCTAAAGAAGAACTCCAAATAAGTGGTAGAATTCTTAATCTTTTTTTTTTGATTTATGTCTTCTTCCACCTCGATAAAATAAAATTAATACATGTTACAAAAAAAATCTGTATAATACATAAAATTGTATTTTATTATGTTAATTTAATGGAAAGAAACTATCTTTTACTACAACAAATATGAAAATAAACAATAGAACATGTGTATGGTGGACGACCAGCTCACGAACCGACTTAATATATTTTTAATCACCACCGATCAAGAAAAGATATAATTATGTATAATAATGTATGATGTTAATTATATTATTAGTATAATTTAATAATTATTTAATATAAGTCGTATGTCATCCCATTTTGCGAGGATACAATAATATTGTTTGAATTTACGACCCAACTTCAACCACATGAAGTGACATGATTAATTTTTCAATAAATTTTTACCTTAAATTAAATGAAGATAAATTTAACTCACATATTTAATATTTATTAAATCATAATTTATTTTTAAATGTGATTAATAATTTCAAGGCATTATTTTTATCCATCGATAAAATGGAATCAACGTTCTTCTATATATACAACATATCGTTTCCCTTAACGATGTAACTAATTTTTTATATCGTACATTAATGGATTACTGTAAATAAATATATAATGAATATATATTATATTTATATTATTTTGAACTTATCTCTATGTTTTAACAATTATCAATGTTAAAACACCACAAATACCAAACCAAATCATACCAGAAAAATGATACATTTTTTACACGAAATGTGAATTTTATAAGGAATTATTTATAAATGGGTAATAAAAATTCATAATAAAATGATATAGTGTATGGCGAATACTATTATGGTTTTATATGGATGTATAATAAACATATATTTATTATATCGGATGTTCCAACATGTATGAAGGAAGTGAATATATGATGTATGGTATGTTTTAACCAAATTTATTTCATTGCGGCATAAGATATATTATGCACCTATATTCTATTATTAGGTGTATATAATTCAATTAAAAATTCTATATCATGAATATTATTATTTTAAATAATTATCATTTTCATTTTATGTTAATATTTAATGATTCTTATGATTCAAAATATAACAAAGTGTTAATAATTTTGTGTTTTAATATCAGTATTTATTTGGATTATTAATGCCAATTTTTTATTGATGAAACCATATGATATATATCACATTAAACAAATTTAATTTCTTATAATATGCTTATTTCATGAAAAAATGTTTTCCCCTTCAATTTTCATCTTTTTTTGTACTCAAGAGATGATAAATATATTTTTTAAGAGAAATCTATTTTAGTTTTTCCCATATGTCAAAAATTATTTTTATTTTAAAAAAATGTATTCCAGAGAAATATTATTGTTTAAAAAAATATACAGTGATTATTTGAAATAATTTCTACCCTTATTTAGATATAATATTAAAAAATAAATATGAATATTTTACCATTTTTTGAACATGTTGATTTTCAATTAAACTGAAAATTTGAAAGGAATATTTGTTTTATTGTATACATAACAAATGAAAATTTCAACCATCATGACCAATCAATGTCCATCATATCATATTATATTATTCCTATATTATTTTCATATAAAATATATTCTTTAATATAGGGAATGTTTTTTATTTTAAATAAGAGTTTTCCAAAATTGAATGGTTATTTTCATAAAGATTTCTTTAATGGTTTTCTTAGAATATAAGCTAAAATACAACAATAAATTGTGATGTTTCTTATATTTTATTAGGGATATGATCCATTTGTAATATATCTATTCTTTCCCTGGATAGATTATTATTATAATAAAGGTATTTTTATGAAATCCAATTATTTACATGGGTTATTATATGATTCAGTGTATATAAAACGTATTTATTTTACATGGGTTATAAAAGGATTTAATTATTATGAAACCAATTATTCATCAAGGGTTCTTATATGATTCATTTTTATGATCTTATGGAAAAAAAATCTATTATTTTAATTATGTGACGTTTGGGACATATATTTCCTTCTAACTCATTGGGAAAATATTTATATCTCATGAGATAAATATTACATGATTGTTTAATAAACCTAGTTCAGTAATTGAATTTTCCAGAACATTAATCTTGGATGTGAACCTTAACTTCTATTATGGTTTGAGGAGTAAACCCATTACACATTTATATAATTAATAATGATCCTTGACTAGAATGTAAATGAATTTTCTTTTTTTATGTATAATTTACAATTACATGTATTATTAATTTTTATGATACCAATATCAATGATCATTGATTTTAGTATGATTTGTATCTTAGGAAAAACCAATATTTATAATAAGACCTAATATTAAGATATTTGACATGAAGGGTGTGTTTTGAAAATTTAATGATCCTGTTATTATACCCTTATTCTCAGGATATATTTCTGAATTTCCCTTTTTTTACTCATACTAAGAATAATAGCTCACCCTTCCATATGATTATTTTACCATGGTTATGATGATAGGTTTTACATGTGAGATCACTATGAAGGGTGGGACATATTTGGAAATATGTTGTAGTTTATTTTGAAAAATTAATAATTAATTGATTACGTATCAAGGTTTTAAAATTTATGATTCCATTTTGATTCTTAGGTGAGTGTTTCTGTATTGTAATGATTATTCATCTAAAAATGAATTATCTTTGTATGAAAATATTCGGTTGTAATATTTTCATGTATGTCTTACATAATTATATAGATTATATAGTTTTATATAATATTTGACTAACATAATAATGGGATATTGGCCAATTTATAATCATGGGTTACCATTCATGTAACTATCTATTTTACAAAAATGAGATGCCTTCATTGATGATTTTGGAATCAAATTCACCATATTTACAAAAAAAAATTACTTTTCTAATCCCCAGGTTCATGAAACCCCACAAATATAAGTATTAAATTATATGGTGAGTATCCTTCCTTATTGAATTTTAATCAGTATGTTTAAAATAATATTATTATCATGACTCTCAGATTTTGAGAAAAATCATCATTTTCTTAATTTAATTTGTTCGACTTTAAGAAAAACATCAAGAGATTTCAGATTCCATCCAAAATATTTGAAGATATATATGGTCCTTTAAAATTTTAGAAAATTTTATGAATAATAACAATTTGACTTTATCAGTGTGTTTTATAAATAGGCAAAGTAACAATAAAAACTCAAAATGTCTTAAAGATGAATTATTTCTCAAACCAATCCCCCTTTTGGTCTATTAGAAACACATAAAAAAATTAATACCCTCTATTGTGTAAAATTAAATTTTCTTATTCCTCGACCATTTTTTATTTTTTTACTTTAGATAGTGATAGAAACATTAATCAAGACATAATCATAGTTCAAAAAGGGAATACTAATATAGAAAATAAGAGTAACATTAAAAGATCATCTTTAAAAAATTTATTATATATATTAGATGAAAAATATTAATATTTTTTTATTCCATATAGTATTATAATATCCAATCTAAAACCACACATGGTAACTAGTTTCATCAGGAACACATAGGTCACCCCATATATGATAAATATTCATTGAAAAATCGCCAACATCATAATATTTGTAATTTTTTTAAAATCAGTAACCACTTTATTCGACATGAAACATTATTCCCACATCAATAACATCTTTCATTAATGAATAATATTTAGAGCCCATTGAAAATGAATGAATAGAAATATTTTTTCAGTTATGAAATAGGGGAAAGAACCTCATCAATACTCTATAAGGGAGTTCCACATCAATACTTTTTAAATGAATGGGGTTGACTTGATTTATAGAGATGGATAATTCCATTCCAAATATTTTTAGGTATTGTATTTTTCAAAATATCTATGGAAAAAATCTATATTAGAACATACTCTTACTTTGTCATCACTTCTATCATATTCACCATTATAATGTAACACTTTATTCAAAAATTCTACATCCATGAGTAACTGGGTGAATTTTTTTATTATTGATAGCACTTTAATATGAAATTTTTTTAAAATTGAAGATATCATTTATAATTCTATATTATTATGATATTTCTTCATAAAAGATAATTTTTTAAATTCATGTATGTTCACAATATCATCTATATTTTTATTTCATAGATTAAAGTAGAGTTATTTATTTCTATTCGGTGAAATTCATAACACTCTATGATATAATAATCTTCATAAAGCTGAATTTTTTTCATCAATTTAACTTTCCCAATTAGTTATAATATATCCCAATATCTAATAAAAAAATTTTATTTAGTACTCAATACTAAAACCACTATGCCTTGGGAATATAATAATATTATGGTCACTTTATGAATGTTTATTTAATTAGTATTACTTTGACATTGAGTATATTGATAAGTGGAAGAAACAATATTGGTTTATGTCACCATTTAATACAACAATATCTCATTGATCTATTTGTATCTATTAAATTTACCATATCCTTATCAAAATCCATTGATTCATTTATATAGATTTCGAAGAATGTTTCAATATCTGTTGAATACTCAATTAAAATTATTCTTATAAATACTATTCCATATTTATAATGAAAAATAAGTTTACCATGGATTCCACGAAAAATATATAGACAATGGGATATCATTATTATTTTTTAAAAAATTTGTTATACTCACACTTCTTGAATTATATGAACTATTTTTAATTTCCATAACTTGGTCTAGTAATTACTATGAAATCCACACACACTATAACAAACATCCTTTAATCACATTCACTTTTGAAATACATATTCTTACCATCCCAAACAAGTTCATAATATATCTTCTTCAAATAATAATCTAGTCCTAAATACCAGACTCTTAGTGTCTTCTTCATCCCTTAATTTGACTTATATTTTTATAAAAAATTTATCCCATCATGTTGTAAAATAAACCAATTCAATTTTTTGATGTACCCCTCTTCATCTTGAACTCTATTTATAAATATTAACTTAATTTTAATCTATAATAAATTGAATTTCTTTTACAATATAGTGGCAATGAATAGTTTAATTGTACAAAAACTTAATATGGTTGAAAGTGTATCATAATAATTTATCCCCCCAATAAATTAGTATAAGTTGATCAACATTAATTGTTTATGTTATAGCAGCATACCATCTTTATTCCAATTACATTGTAAAACACAATTAGTTTAGTTGATGTTCATATTTTTCAAACTCTAACAAACCACCAATATTAGATTCATTTCAATGTGATCATTGATTTTATTCCTTATATGGATTAAATTATCATGGATAGAGGTTACTTTAAAACACTTTGGATACATATAAAAGAATTAATATATTGTTTTAGAGATATGATTCTCTTTATCACAACTAGTTATTTCTGATCACCTATGATATTCTATAATTAAAAATCAGCTCGATTAATCATATTCTATATAAATATAAGTCTATCATCATCCATAACATCAACAGTTTTTCTTTTGAATTTTTTATTTTATCATGTACTAATCGTAATTTATTTAATTATCAACCACCTTATTCTAGAAACTGATCACTATTTAGATGGATAATGTACTCATTTTACACTATAGTGACGTCAATACATTTTGAAACCATTATTAGTCCCTTATTGAATAAAATTATATACATTAATATCTACATGGTAGATAAGGATATGTTTTTCATCATTATAATGAAAAAAACATACTATTTAATCATTATTGAGAGTGAAACAATTACTAATATTTATTTATATGTAATTTAGTATATTATTCTTTCAATAGAAAATATTGTATTGAGTATTTCCTTCTCCCAAGAAAAAAATATCTATTTTAATTAATTTATTTATTTATTGAATACATACTACTAAATATCATTAAATAGTAATTACTCAATAATCATTGTTCTAGACTTTTTTATTGTGATATGATCTATCCTCTAGATTTTAATATTTTACCGAGGGGTTATAACTATTAAGACTTGGTGCATTATCCCATGGTTCAAGAGATAATCAAATACATGGATATTTTGTTGAATCCTTATCATTATCTATCACACATTCCATTAATTTTATACCCATTCATCCTTTCATAATTCCTCTAATACAGAAAAATTTAATAAAACACCCTATATTTTGGAATGACGACCATTATACATTCCAACTCAATGAAATAATAATTGAAAAGAATATAGTACCCCTCCCATCAATATCTCATGCTAATATTAGTTCAAAAAAATTATATGAACTAATTCATGATTCCATGTTCATCTATATAATTTTTATTACAATACCTTTGGATATATCTTATTTTTTTATATAACATGACACATGTGAGTAAGATCATGTGATAACATAGAGAGATCTTAAGATCCATAATTTTTCATGAGATATTCCTATGATTATTGTATAAAATTTCTTATAAATTAATTCTATAATTCATTTTTTCTTAATTGAATTGAAAATGAATGTTCTATTTCCAAATAACATGTTAGATATTCCACTTTATGCTCTTTCCATATATAATAACTACACCATGCATCCCCATGTAAATAAAATTATTCATGGTATATTTTATCTGATTCCCCATGTCACATATTTCATTGAAAATTAAAAAGTTGTGATAGTGATGTTCCAAAAAAAAATTTTCATTGGTTTCATATAATTTCAATTAAATATGGTTTTCCATAGACAATAATATTTAGTAATTTAGTATTTAAAATTATAATCACTCCATTCTTCTTGTATAGGACTTCTGTATCAATATTCTAATTACCCAATTTTTGGAATGCATATCAACTATCAATAATAAGTATTCTAGAATGATAGAATGATTTTAGGGGAATATCTACCTACACTGGATAAAAATTAATTTTCATTTTTATATATGTCTTCTAATTCACACCATGTGTGGATTAACATTTGTGATCTTATTTTTATTATGATAATCCAAACTCATCTATAAAATTTAAATCAATTTTATATTTTCAGTTCACATGATGGTTTCTTCAGACAATGATTATGACCATTTTGGGATTTCATAAATATAAAAAAATTCATATTCAATGAGAAATAAAATTAAATATATCCTGAATCTCCAAAATATAAATAGTATCCATCAAAATAATATATGGAATATTAAACTATTATTTATATCCTTTGTTTATCTTATACATTTTAGTAACATTTTTTATGAATTAAATATTTAGACAATGTAAAATCTTTTCCAAAAATTGAAACCCAATTGGAGGTGTATTATAATGTATCATTTCCAAATCATTACTTTTCCCTTGGTTTCTTTGAGTATTCCATTTCTAGGTAGTACCCAAATCATAAACCAAATTTGGAGTTGGTGATACTCTCCGACCATCAACAAGTAGTGCGTCCTATTTTTAATATAGCCTCATATGAACTTTTTTTTGCATCACTATTCTCTTCAAAAAAATACATTTTTAGATATCCTAGAACTATTTACTAAAAATTCAGATTTTCCATTTTTCATGTGATCTTCATTCCCATTATCATTGTGGGAGTAAAGATTATCCTGTCGTTTTTTAATTATCATCACATGATGTGAACACACATTTATGATATTTAATATATTTGACTTAGTATGTAACAATGTTTGTTAAATAATCTATAAAAATTCCAATTTCTTCATTTCTATGATTTCTAAAAAAACATGATTAGGTTTTCTGGATTTATATATTTATATATTTTACATTTCTAACTTTTACTCATAATTACTAACTAACTTTTTAAGCATATATTTTTCCGGTATCATAAACTAATTTTTTGGATTTATTCATTTTAGTTATTGAAACAAATATTAATTCAAGCATAACCTCTAATTATTCATAGATATAAACTCTCCCTCAAACATATCCTTTCTCATATTCACACTCTTACCTTGATTGGGGGCATCTGATGAAATATAGTAAAGAAAAACTTTTTCAATTAAAGTTCACAATTTCTTATACATTATTTACTTATGAACAATTTGCGTTATATTTATATATCATATTTTTGATTGAAAATTAATCATTTAATACTTTTGTTTTAATTCAAATTCGATTAATATTACTTCATGGAAACTTTACTTTCCTCATCATCACTGTGAATTTTTTTTGTAACATCTACCTGAAAGGTTCCCAAAAATTTAACATCAAAATCATGTGACTAGAAGATTCCATTGAAAATTCCCATTTTACAATAATATATTTTAGTAATGGAATGAAAAAAATCATCAAAATATTATTGTACCTGATTATTATCTATGGAATGCTTCATAAAATCATGTAATTACACTTCATTCAACTTCCCATTATCCAAAACATCATTATCATGAATTAAAATTTTACATTCATCCATAATCTTTGTGAATCCTAATCAATGAAATATCCATTAGATCAATATCCTCAATCACACTGTGTTTTCAACTAAATTGGGGTAGAAAACTCCTCAAGATGCGATTCATGGTATTTGTAAAATCTATGATTTATCTATGACAACAAATATATTCTAAAACCAAAACCACACTATTTATGAAGTCATTAATAGATTTCATTGGCTTCATCCATAATTCATTTTACTTGTTTCCATAGATCTAGAAAGTTATAATCTCAAACATTTGAGTTTTCATTATTGATAGTAAATATATTTTTCCACATAGAATTTGATGACTCGCATGACATCACTATTATGTATGTTATGTTTCGAAAGGATCCCCATAAAGAATTAATCTCCATAGAATAAATATATTTTTCCCTGTAGTCTACTTCTAAAAACCATATCTATACATACTAAAGGATATAAAATGTTTATTATTTTTATAAAAACACATTCTTATGGAATGGATATAATGATTCTTATTATTCTACCATAGTTGAATTTATTTATTTATAATAATAATCCTTTTTTATTTTTTTCCATTTATTACTCTGTAATGGAATACTGATAAATGTAATCTCTTTCACAAATAAAAACTGATGTCCCTAAAAGTTTTAACAACTTAGTGGGTGTGAAATAGGGAATGTCATATAAAACAAATCCCTCTATTCATCTTATTTTTTCATTTAAAAAATTATATTCTCTACTCATCACAAAAAATATAAATTGAAATATAATAACACAGGTGGACCAAAATTTCTGCTTTGTTCACTATAACCACAATATTACATTGAGTATAAAATGGATATGTTTCAATATTATAGAATCACTAATTTTCTATATGGTAAAAATGTTCATAGAAGACTATTTATCCATACTTTTCTTATAAAAACTCACTTGATTAAAGATAAATAATATATTTATAGATGTGTAATTATTTATCCTTAAGTAGATGCCTATTTATTATTTGAAATCCTAATGATTACAATAATATTTAAATTTCATGAATCTCTTAGTTTACCAATAAGATAAATATTATTTGAAAAATACAATTAGAGGATGTACCTTTATATTCACACGACGTTATAATTTAATTGAAATCTATACTGAATATAAACATAAAATTATTTGAAACTCTTAACATTCACAAAAGTTAGTCCATTTCCAAAAACAATATTATTTCATTATGAAACAAAATTTTGAGTACAATTACTTCATTTATGAAGTACCTTTATGTATATATTACCCAGAAACATAGCATTTTAGAAATCCTATATCCCATTCCTTGTACTTTTTTTATCGATAAATATCCTTTATATATATATGGTTGACCATTAACAGAACTATTTTTTCCTGGAAAATTTGACACCGTTATTGAATATTTTAAAGTTCAATTGAATATATTCATGATAATTCTACAAATTCAAAAAAAATCACTCAAATTCAAATACATGAGTTTTTTAACATTCTCAAAAGAAATTTTCTTTTTTTAATTTTTAATTAATGAGATTAATATAATATTGGTCATAAACTCTTAAATAGAATGAAAACCCTTCTATTACTCTATTTTTTCTATCCAACTTCTCATACATCATTCATGACATGAAAAACCTATATTTATAAATCGTTAAAGTTAATAATAGACCTAGAAAACTGTAAAAATATTATATAAACAAACCCACTATAGAAATGTTAATCAGTTATTTAATAAAAATAATAATCTTAAAACCTAAAAATTACTTTAAGAGGGATTTTTTCTCAAAAAAATAATAATTGATTTTTTTTGAAATTATAGACTAATTGAAAAAATATTTTTTTCCCTTGTTTGCATGAGAAACATATTTTTCATTAAATACACCCCATACTCACAAATGTTTCCTTTCATTATCCTTATAATACTAATTAAGATCATCCTTCAATGTTTGATTATAACTGGTTGAAAAATGTTATTTTTTAATAGACTATCTCCAATAGTTTACCATTTAACCAGTATTCTCCACCTGATTGGGTGATTCCTCTTATATTTATATGTAAAATTTCACATACATAAATATATATTCACATAAATTTCACAGTAAATACATTTATTTTTCATAATTCATTATTAGATAGAAGAACATGGAACTGTATTTGAAAATAATATATATATTATTTCATATAATATTTTACTATAAATTCATTGGGTGTGACTCTTTGGCCGATCATATACTCTAATTATAAATTATAATTAGAATATTATAATATATCTTGTATTATACTAATGTTTATTTCTATAATGGTCCCCTCCTATAGCTTCTACCAATTTTTTTTCATATATCCTCAAATCCAATATAAAATAATTTCATATATTAATAATGTGAGAATAGATAATATAGAAACCATTAGTAATAACTCTTGAATTGTTATAATTATTCATGAAATTTCTCTTTATCTTTCTAAACAAATATAGATTTCCATGAACTTAAACACATGGTTGGAATTTCTTTATACAGTAATTGAAAATTTCCTCCCATGTGTTGAATGAATCATTATATTATTCTACAAGTAACATCATAGCATGACCCATGAGATAATGTGGAGGTAATATAATACTTATATCTTCTTTAATCTCCTTAATGAGTGGGAAGTACTGAATATGGATTAAAAATTATTTATAGAAGTAAAATAAAACTATTATACATAAAAAAATAGTTGTTTTTATAAGTGATCATTACATATATCATATTTTAAATAATTATACGATAAGATAATAAATGATAGATTTCTTATCATCATATGGATTCCCAATTCTATACATCTTAGTTTTTATTTAAAATTTTTTATGGTTTAAACATTAAAAAATTTCATATCTTTTTTGAAATCTCAAGTATAAATATAAAACTTATATTTCATCAATTTTGTTTTCCTTACATCTATAAAGGTTTCTATAAATATCAATAACAAGTGGTTAGAGATATACACTCTTTATCCATGTGAATATATACCTATAATTCCAAATAGTTCAATCAATCCATAGTGGTAATTTAAATAACTATCAATTAATGAATATGTTTATTATATAGTGTGGTGATGATTTTTAAAAAAAAATTTGTATTGTAAAGGTCAATGGATGATTTTTTAATCATCAATTGAAATGATGAGAAACATTACTAATGGTAAACTATGTAACAAATAAATATATCCTCCCAAAAAGTTTTAAGGGTTTAATATAATGCTAAAGTTGGGAATCCCATGACACATATATAGGAACTAAAAATTAAATAAAATATTTACTTTTACATATGTTAGAATTATAAAAGAAGTAATTTTGTATGTAGTAAGTCATAAAAAAATTAATCTCGTTGAAAAAAAATAACATGTGAGATGAAAAATGGATTTGTTAATAATATTTGTAAAATATTGGATATCATTATTGTATTAACTTTTTATATTTTATTTTTCCTAAATTATTCTAATTATTTTTTTATACACTCTTCCACATTATTTAAATTATCTATTTCTATCTTCAAGTTCGTTGATGATTCACATTATCCCATTAGGTGTCATGTGATAACTACCTAAAAAGAATTATGTTCTTTATGTGTTTATATTTTTTCTATATATTTATTGGGAGTTATTATGTTACAAATATCTATTACCCTAAACCATATGAAAGGGAATTTATTTCCATTTATACTCACTAACAATCTCCAATTTTTATTTAATTATTGATAGTTCTGAAAAAACATAAAACATTTAATTGGATTATTTTTATAAATGGATCCATTCCTTGTAAAAAATACACCACTACAGCACACCCTATATCACGAGGTGGTTAACCATGAATACTCATCCAAAATGGGTAAAATTGAATAGTGTAATACAAGATCCTTTACTAATAATTTTAGAGCTCCACCAATGGAATCAATCTCGAAGGTCCTTCCTTATATATTTATCAAATCCTTATTATGATATTATAATTCTTGATTCTTCTTGATATTATGTCTATTTCATTATATATGGGAACTTCAATAATTAATTCAACTCCACTTTTATAATCATTCCATGTAGATAGTTAGTGATGAGATATCACTATGAGGATAACAACATGGATTCTATTTGTAAAGTTCCACTCCTAATTTCTAAATAGGTAAATCAATGTCCCACTTGAAATTGATTCTATGCATTCATGTTATTGATGTAAAAATCAATTTTTTAAGAAATAATTATCTGGGAATATTCTTGGTCCCTCATTACAAATAATGTTTCCCCATTGAAAATCAATGGATTGAGTACCAATATTAATTATTCTCCCTTCTTTCCCTATTAATAAATCTTATGTAGTAGTTTTCTAGTGATTTTGGATTACAATAACACCTCTAGTGTACCATTGATACATAACTACACCAATATTGATATTAGGCATACAAGGGTATTTTGGATTCAATGTATCATATGCTAGGTTGTGATATTACATTGTCCAAGTAACATAATATTGAGTAGTCCATCTCTAGGATCAGGTGGAATATGGATGTTTCATGTGTTGTTACATCATATTAAAATGGATAGATAACATATTATAGAGACATAATATAAGTACCTAATCAATATTTAATTCAAAATTACAATTTATAAAAAGTATTTTATTTTCATTAATTCTGAATGATCTTTTAGATTTCATAGATTCAGATAATTATTTCATAATTTTTATATAATAAAATATTATATCACATGATGGATACATCCAATTACATTATTTTTTAAACATGAAATGAATTTTAAATTAAAAAATAATAAGATGAATTTATATATTCATATTAGATACATATAATAAATTTTTATTCATGTTTAATCGGTAATGAACTAGATTTTGGATTGTTTTCATAGAAACTAAAACTTCTGGACACGAAGAAATGAATGTTAAATAATAGAAAAATAAGATATACACATTATATAACCTTCATTTACAGAATCCTTGTTGACCAAAATATAGACCATGAAGACATTAAATAATATAAGGACCATACATGATATGTAAATTCACTCATGATGTGTTAATTACAAAATCATATCCCCATAAATGTAACTCTGATAGATGAAATGCATTGTTTAAACAACAAGAAAGGTTCGAGATATTACCTGGTCAAATATACAATATGATTATATAAGGGATATTGAATATCATATCTAAATTATATGAATATTGATTACATTACATGAATATTACATGATATTATCCACTTATTCTAGTACATAACGTGAAGAATTCACATGTCGTGTACATTTCATGAATATTTATGTATGTGCGCTTCATTACAAACATGGGAGTATATAACATGAAATACACTCATTTTATTCTCTTTTTTATCTTATAAAACAATTTTAATTCATTCATTTCTTGTTTTATTTAAAATTTTTACATTTCCTTCCATTCGTCATCCATTCTCCATTCATTTCACATTGACTTCCAATTCAATGATAATTTTTTTAATTCTAATTTATTCATTTATTATTTTTATTTTAATTACTGTATTTATAATTTCAGTATATATTTTATTGGATTTTGATTCTGAATAATTTCTTAAACATGGGGTGATTTTTTTTAATTTGGGATTTCAAATTTCTCATTATTTTCATGTTTATGCATATCATGTTTAGTATTTAACTTCTTTAGATCAACACTATTGTTTATGATGAGTCCTCATATATTTAGGGGTTGAGATTAAGTTTTTTTCTAAGATCCCTAAAATTTATCATTATACCTTCTTATTTAAATGGATTGAATCCATACAAAATTGTTACAAACAAACAAAATCTTGATGTGTGAATGTGATAAATACTCCTATAGAGTTTTTTTCAATCGGTTTCATTCTTGTTAGTGATCCCTGTGGATTTATCCATAAAATGCCACTATAATATGTCCATGTAGTAATTGTTTTTTGGGACTATAAATTTATAATTTGATCAATTCACATGTCAATTAAATGATGTGAGTGGGAGCATGAAAATTTTCTTAATTTCATTTCCTAATGAAAAAAAATCTCAATAGGGTTTCTGAAAGAAAAAAAATTTTAAAAAGATACATTCATTTTAAAAACTAAAAGAAAATGATGTTTAAGAGAAAACATTAGTCCCTTATAATAAAATAGAACAATGAAAACCAGTAATTACTTTTAGGTATTTTCCTTATTCAGATTCCATCATACATTACTTACATTTTCCTAAATTTCTTATAGATGATACACCCAATTTTTAATTCATCTAACAACAAATTTCCCCTCATCCATCATGTTAATATGTAATTGGATTTATGCTCATACCCTGAATAAAAGTTCCTAACCATATGATTCCTTGGTTCTAAAATCTATAATTGATAATTGGAAATACAAAATAAATCATGAGTTATTATGAAATATGTATTTAATGTCTCTATGGCTGAGGATAGGTGGGTAGAGAATAAAAATTTAACTAAATATTAGAGTAATATCTACTATATAATAAATTGTAAATTTGAATAGAACAATGAATTTATTCATTCTATAGAAATGATTCCACAATACAACAGTTGAAATTTGTTCCATGAATATGTCAATTAGGTATGAAGAATGTGAAATTATAAATTCTTTTTGTTTTTATTTAATTCTATAATTCCATGTTTAGGATAGTTCTCACATCACTCAACTAACCACATATAATCCATTAGATGATTCATCGATCTTAAAATGGCGTTATTTGACCTTAATAAAACACATATAAAATTCCATTTCTCTATTTTATGTATTTATTTTATTATAATTATATTAGTATTGAATATACCATTTGTAATCATAGTCCACATCCCAATAATTTTGTATACATTCATCATCTATTTCTTTAGATTAACTTTTAATATAAATCTATATTGACAATTCTCCCACCCTAGTTCAAAGTACAATCATTAAACATACCAAGAGTGTGGTAGTAATGAATAATTGTCTTCATAAAAAGCCACACTAAAATATTATTGAAGGATACTACAGTATAAAAAAATAATTATGTGCATGTGATTCTAAGGAATATGTGTTCTATGAAAATTTGACTAATCAATTTTAAAAGAGTATTTTTTGAATAGATAGAATAATAAAATCACAATTAAAGAAATGGTATACTTACATTCCACATGCATCTATCATGAAATATGACTAGAAAAGAATATTAAATTGTGGGTCTGAAATCCTCTCGAGAATGGGAGTATAAAAAATTAATAACAAATAATCATGGAATAAAATTTTGTAATAAGTAAATAAATATCGATTTACCAGAATCTTGAATTTGAATTAAATTAATCACCTCAAAAGTCATGCACAAAATTATATATAGAAATAAAAATGCGTTTCAATAATATAAAAAACATTTTCTTTTATTACTATTGGTGTAATATGTTTTCATGTCTACAACATGATTTTAGTTAAGAATATCCCATTAATATTGAAAATAATAAACAATCTGCGTGTATCGATTGTAATTCTCAAGAATGACTCCCCCACACTTAAAATGAGACTGTTTATTCACTGTTCTAAAAACCATTAGGTGGTATATTTTAAATAAAGAATTTAGAGATAGAAATTGAAATTATTAATTGAAATTGTGGAATGAAAAGTCCTATGTGTTGAAGATTATTCTATGTGGATACTTGCTGGATTTTGAGTGGAGTTTGTGTAACATAAAAATTGGATAAAATTACAAAACATTCAAATTATATAACATTTGTTCAAAGGGTTTAAAAAAATGGATGAAGGAAATTGGGATGGATAAAAAGATCATCAATAATATAATATTCCTTAGAAAAATGAATAAAGGAGAGTACAATGATGTTTCAGACTCCTTATAAACTCTAATGTTGGAAAATGGAAAAACAATAATACTAACAAGATAAAAAATTAAAAAAATAAGGGTTTCAATCTATAAAGAGATAATAATAGCATCATCATTCAGATGAATAGAAAAAAATTAATTAGGTAGTTTCATCCATCACATCAAGGGACCATTTCCTTCTACAAGAACTGCTGGTTGTGTCATCTAGCTTGTGGGGATTGTAGGTGGGATTAAGCACTTAAAGAGTGTAATAAGAATAAATTTCATGTTTAATTAAGGTAATATGAGAAATTTTTGGTGGGGAATTATAATGAGAAAAAATATCATGTGATATCTCTTTAATTAGGATCCTGACATCATCAATATGCAGATAAATATGATCATGGTGGTTTGTTGGTGGAGTGATAGAAACATAATAACTATATAAGATAAAGAATAACATAACATGGGTAATATAATTCAACAATTAAATGAAAATAATCCCTCAATCTGTAATAAAAAAACAATATCCAATATTTATATATAATAAATGAAAAAAACATAGAAAATGAAATAGAAGTAGTAAAAAAAGTACATCAAAATAGAATATAAAAAGGGATGGGACAATAAAATAACTAAAATGTAAAATCAATGTTGTTGATATATACATTGGTATTACCCTCATGAATATTAGTTTCTTACATCCATCCCACCATATCGATGTCATTAATCGTGAATGGAGATGGGGGTCGACCGCAAAAAGAGATTCCACGGTGTTGGGAGCTAGCATGGTCAATGATAGAGGATATTGTTTTTTGATATATACAGAGTTTGTGTGTCATTTCGATGGATCTATCAATAAAACCTCATAGGAAAGTAGATGTAAAGTTCTTTTTCCCTTGTGTTCTAGCCCCTCAAGACACTTCCACTAAGAAATAGGGTAGGTCATATCATTGGGTAAATAATTATGAGAGGGAGAAAATGTTCCATAATATAACATGATGAAAATATTTTTTGTGGTTGTGGGATAGATGATTTAGTGGAGACTATTTGTGGAGGGATGTTAAATTATGATGGTGAAATGAAGGGAATGTAGTGGTAGAGTAAAATTTTATGTTAGTTTTACATAAGAAACTCTGTAACATGCCATTGGATAGATAGTTGAGGGGTAAAGATTTGGTAGGGACATAGGTTGTGGTTTTAAAAATATGGTAAGGTAATTATTTGGTGTAACACCCCATGATTTTATGAAATTATTTTTTTGAAAATAAATTTAATATCTTTTATTTCATAAATTTCAAAAAAAAACACTATGCTCAAATGAACAAAAATATATATTATTTTTACATAATAATTATCACCAAGATATTGGAATGGATGGAATGAATGAGAACAACAAAATTTTAAAAATATTGTTTTCACATGTTTAAAAATGAATTCATTGGTTTCAAATTAATTATAAATTAAAATTACAACTAATTAAACATAAGAGAGTTTTTATTATAAAAACTATATTTTTATGCTCAGAAAGTATTTTTATTAAAATAATTTAAATTAATAAATATTAGTGAAATATATTAATGAAAATAATATGTTATATATTAAATATAATCAATAGGTTTGATAGTATTAAGATAAGAAAAATTGAACTTCATGATCATAAAAATATATGTTTTTCTAAACTAAATGTCTTCCATTTTATGATGGAACAAATATTTTAAATCAAAATTTTTAAAAATTTGTAATTTTTATATAAAATAATAACAATCAATGTTGAGTTAGGAAAATAAAAATTATCGTAGGGTTAATTTTAAAATTCTTCTGGAAAGTTTCATTTCTTGATTAGTACATAAAAATACTGTATGTTTAATTGGAAAATGATTTTTCAACTAAATAATTTATATAGGTACATTATATTTTAAATTTGTGTTAAAATATAAATACTTAAATTAAACATCAGTAAATTAAATTTAAAACCTGAATGATAGTGATCATGTACCCCAGTTGTAGAGGCCCATGATTGGCATCCAATAGACCCACGATCAAATCTGGGTTGGTGAGTTTACAGGTTACTACAGTAGTACTATTTCAGTTACTCTTCAGTATTTTTTCAGCTAACAGTATTCATTTAATTTTGTCCTATGTGTCTCATATTCATTAGAGCACCAAAGGAATTTGAGGAATAGGGCCTTCAGGCTGTAAGGGCCTTCGAACCACATAAATTTGGGTTACATAAAAAAGACCAAGAATCAACTCAGATAGACTACATGGAAGTAGTCCCATATGAGGATTTAGAGAAAAATAACGACCACCAGAGTAGTGCTAAATAGATTTGAAGAATTAGTGTGTATGGAAACTACCATACGGACCAAGCATCGCGCAGATCTACTAGGGGTAATGCTAGCCGATCGTCCATGCGAGGTGGGTAGCTTGCAACCTTCATGATGTAGATACTAGGGATGGTATTTTTTATGTGTGTCAGGTCTTGGTCCATTATGGTCATGTATTCGCTCTTTTATAGTCCTTGTGACTTGGTTTTATGAGTCATGTAAGGGTTCTACATCAACACATAAATGGGGGTATCATCCAAAAATAAAAAAAATGGAATGCCTTTGGGCCATTCCGTCTATTTATACACTGAAATCAATTTTACAGTGAAATTTGTATAAATTCAATTCAAACTATATATGTTTTCCCTTTAAAAAATAGTTTTCTATTTTAAATGCGGGAATATTTTTAAATATATTTATTCTAATTTTTTCTATGGAATAATGTAAAATAGAAAAAATATTTTTAGTTGTAAGGATAAAATTAATTTTTATGGGTAATTTAATATTTAGGTATAGAATTTTTGTTAGGATGAGAACATTATTTACCATCGTATTGGTATAATAGTGATGAGGGTTAATATTAAATTGTAAAATCTTATCATACCTAAGAATTATAAAAATTATTTATTTATATTGTGTTTTCATTCTACCCTAAACATCCTATAATATATTAATTTCAATCAAAAGTCATTTATTTTAATGCCACCTCAATTTGATTTGGATTTAAATATAAAATTGTAATTATTTAATCACATAAAAACCACTCATCCACAATTATAAATACTACCACTCACCACCCTATTATAAACTCAAAAGCCTTGAATCTCTTCCAATATCTAGGAGAAAAACTAATTTTAAATATCCCCAATTCCAATTTCTACTAGTCTCACTGAATGACCAAATCCATTTTCCTCCAGGGTCTCTCATTAAGGTGATACTAAGGATGTAATTTCATCAAAACACCTATATTAATTTCTTTTCTTTTTATACTTTCTCATCATATAATTCATCCATAAATTCATAATAATTTCAAAGTCAAGTATGTAATATTCTTTTATGTTTTTAATTTAATTTTATATATATATATATATATATCTTTTTTTACCTCCTCTTATTCAATAAAATGAAACAAGGGTCCAAATTGTGTCCCTTAATTACCTCCATGAATAATGCTTTTGTTCTTTTTTCCATTACCTCCTTATTTTAAGGTCATAAATCTATCTTTTGGTTAAATATTATTTTAATAAGTATATAAAATCATATTTAATTTTATGGAAAAATTTTATCCTCGTAATATTTAATTAAATTAAACCATGTTGAGATGTTTGGAAGAACAATGAAAATAAGCTAAACAAAAATTATTAATATTTTTATGAAATGAATAAGACTCATGTTAGAAAAAAAATTATATCAGAGACAATTTAAACACATATAGTTTAATTAATTAAATTTCATTCCACTTCTAGTGTTATATTCCCATTTGACAAGTTATTTAAAAATTATACACAAATGAACTGATCACGAAACTATGAAATGAACACACCCGAAACAATTAAAGTAATAAAATTTTATTAATGAATGGATCATATTATTTTATAAAATCGTCAAATATATTTTTATAAATATTTATATATCTATTTAATGAATTAATAACATTATTTAACAATTACATATTAGGTTAATGTACACACCACTAAAGGGATGTTTAAGGTAAGGGTTTCTCGTCTATCTTTTAATTCTTTGATATATCTAGTATTATTCACCACTATTTCTTGTGAGTGTTGTGTATACTCTAAATGTTGGTATACCACATCATTAATATTGGTATATTTATAATATTTAATATCTCATTTTATAATTTTTACATTTATGGGCATATGATTGGACTTATTTCAAATGTTAAGAAAATTTCAAACTCAACTTACATTCATTGTGTTAAAATTTTATTACAATGATTATATCATTATATGATTATTTGTGAAATTAATTTTGATAATCATATATTTCATTTCCCATTTTTCTATGGATTTACAGTTAATACACATAATCTATTCAATTGACCAATTCTTACCACAAAGATATGATTTCTAGTCTCACTTTTATTTCTTCAAGTCATAAGCCATATTCACTACAAGTTTATTTTTTGTGATTTATATAATTCCCATTGATGTAATATATTATCCTTATCATTAAATTTATTTGTTATTATTTATCCATTTTTTTATCTCTCTATCATGGGGTTCATATTTGAAATTTTACCAAATAAAAAAGCTTGTTTTGTATCTGGTATGCTTCGTTGAAACACATTTAATGTTATGCACATAAATCCACATACAAGGTTTATATAATGACCATTTACATATTGTATCATGAATATACATACCTTTTTTATTTAATTATTCATTTAATTTTACCATCTATACAAAATATTATTTATTAAAAAATTCATGTTTTGAAAAACTGATTTAAATTTTTTTTAATTGATCATTTATAATTTTTTCAAAAAAAGGATTTAAAAAATGATTCAAATTTTTTTAAAATCATCTATTATATGTTTTAGTTGGTTATTTTTAAAGAAAATTTTTTCTAATTATTTTGTGGTTTAAAATAATTTTGAAATGGGAAATGATAGTTTCTAAAATAAATTATTTAGAAAGATCCTTCAATTTCTTTACATCTATGATGACTTCCTTTGGTGTTTTTGAATCATTAATTGTGATATTATACAAGGATAAAATTATTTTTCTTTCTCTAATAGTTTTTTGTTTATGATAGAATGATGGTTATGAATTTAATTTATTTCCCTGGGTAACTGCTACAATTATAACTTCTATTTGATTCTCTATCTGGGACATATATACATGAGCATGTTGAAATGTGTTCTCTCAGATATCACTCTAATTCATTGGGTAATGTTTTACTATCATGAGACATCTTGTTGGGATAGATGTTAAACAAAAATCTTTTATATTACCTTGTGCATTAGGTTATATTTTCTTGGATGTAAGTCTTCAGTCAAGTCTTTTTCATGTTATATGTTATTTTCACAATTAAATGTTTTTTGTTTTTCTCTCATGGATCATGTTCTATTCTTATTTATTAACTCCTGTATTATGAATGTCCATGTTTTATTTCCTGACATAAGATTCTGATCATTGATATACATGGTGTTATTTTAAAATTCTATATTTATGATCAAAGACCATTATGATCATATTATGATTTCATATGATCATCGATTGATTAATATTATGTTTATTCTTACTGATAATTTAATCTCACCCTTATTTTATTTTTTCCCATGGTCATGGGCAAAGATGTTAGATAAACCATTTCTAGAATTATTTAACATGGATGATTTTAATGACCAAATGTAAAAGTTAGTTATAGTGGGGATAATGTTAATATTTAGGATCCATTTGTTTTTTAACCCATGTTGTTAAGTGTTTTTCCTAATTCTATAAGAATGTAAACATATAAGGTACTTGGTTATATAAGTGATCTAATATTTCATTTTGATTATTTTTTAAAAATATGGGTCAAATTTATCAGTATCAAATTCAACAATAAAATTTTTATCTTTTTAAATTCCGATCCAGAAGTGCGGATTCTAGGTTTTTATCATTGGAATCAAATAATGATTTAGTCAACTTTATAGACTGGGACATTTTCTTTTCTTGACATTATAAATAGTTATGGATATCATTAATGGTTTATAATTTTCATGTAGATCATATGTTTAGTGTATTAGAAACTCATATTTAGGATTTATATAATGAAATTATAAGGTGACTAATGGAATTTTTTAGAGAAAATATGTTTTTAGAGAAATACGTGTTTACATTAAAGAATGATAAAATTAAAGGTACGAGAAAACCATTGATTTTAAAACATATTGAGGTTATTTATAGGATGCTTCTAACATTTTATAAGTTGATAAGGATTATATAAATATGGTTTAAGGAAAAAGAGAAACATTTGGATAGGTGGTAACTAGTAATATTTAGAATGGTCTATGGGATCGAACCCATAATAGAATGGTGACAAGAATGCATCACCTACCACTAGACTACACAATATAAAAGTTATAATAAAATTCCATTTCATTATTTAACTATCTATGTAAAAAAATGTGAAATTTATTTTTGGGATCATACGTTAATCATATTAGAAACCATTTGATTGAAAATAATTTGGTTATTAAGTGATTAATGTCACATTAAAAGATATTCACAATTTTGGGAACCCTATATAATTAAGGTGAATTGAATACTAATAGATTTTATTTTTTAGAGTAATAGTTGATTTAAATTTTCATAAAATATATGTATTTATTTATTTTTATGTTGACTTCGGTTATTTAAGGAAATTTTTATCATATCTTGGAGATTATGTTATTTTGGAAGTAAATTTTTTTCAGTCATACATTAAGAATTATTGACCTTATTTTAGGATAAGTATTAAAATTTACCTTGGAAGGCTATGTGATAAAATCCTTTAATTTTTGGATTTCAATAGTAGTCTTGAATAGTGTTTGAGGAATTTTAAGGATATTTATTATAAAATGATATATGTATAACATTGGGTATTACTATTATATTTTAGTGGAGAAAGTAATTTTTCATTAAAAAATGATTTATTCATTATGGATGATTATATATTTTGCTAACCATTTCGGATTTTTTAATGTTGGATAAATCAGTTGTTATCTTTTTAATATTTATTGATGTGTATAAGTATATTGTAATTATTTTGGATAACAAATTAATACTCATAATTTGGAGAAATATTTGACTTTGTTGTTGAAATTTATTAAATGAGGAAAATCCTATAGTCCTGTAAGTTTATTTACACATGTTCTTTGATAGGTAAGTAATGTAAATCCTCCACTTTAGGAAGTGTTTCCATAAACAAAAGAATAATTTTTTTAGTTTCCTAGGGATTAGTCAATGGCCTCTTTAACCAATAACATATTTATATATCGGTGATGGTATAACTTCATATGACTATGTTCTCTATCACTCTCTATCATAATATGATGGTTTGATTTCTCTTCCATGACATGGTTTTCAATTCACAAAAATATTAACCTATTCTAAAGCATGGTTTTTTAATAACCTTCATATTTTCCTTTCACTCTTATTATATTATATTTTATTGACCCCTTTTTCAATATGAGTTTCCCAAGGAGGAAATAATAAAGCATTAATATTTATTATTTAAGTGGAAATACAAATTTGCAACGAGGACATTTTTTTTTGAACATTTTGTGATGGTACCTTATTTATTGGCTCTTCCAAAAAATATCTCCCAATTTCATGATATATTCCACTTATCTCTTCTATGAAAGTACATACCTAATCCATCAGAAGTTTTAAAAAGTGTATTCATATATCTCAAACAATACATTTCTTATAAAGACAGACCGATAGAAATTATAGACCATAAAGATAATGTTCTATTAAACAAATCCAGACACCTGATTATAGTCTTTTGAAAAACCACTAATTTGAATAAGATATATAAGAACATTGGTATGTGATGAGGAAAAAGATTTATCATATATTTTATTTTACAAATGAATTATGGGGGAGAAATTAATCTTATGTTGGATATAATTTAATAACCCATGATTTTATGATATCTCTATTTTTAAAATAACTTTAACCTCTTCCATAGCTTACATTGCATAAAACACCCAATATAAAGGAAGTCAAAAAATATTTTTATTTTAAAAAAAATAATTATCACCTAGATGATGAAATGATGGGAATGAATTTGATTTACTATAATAATAAAATATAACTTTCACAAATTTAAAAAATTAATTCATTAGTTTCCAATTAAAAAGAAAAGAAAATAATGGTCAATTAAACATAATTGAATTGTTTTTTATGAACTATTTTTTTTCACAATATTGTTTTCCCTCAATAAATAAAATTAATCACTATCAATTAAAGTTGTTATAAAAAAATTTATGCTATATATTTAATTTAAAATTTTTAAATTCATAAAATAGGTTTTTTAGGATTCATATACAAATAATATTAATTTTGAGCATAAAAACCGATTTTATTATAAAAGACAATTTTCCTCCTTTTGATGGTGTAAAATTTTTAAATCAAAATATTAAAAAATTTATATGTTTTTTATGATAAATTCAAATAAATTTTTTATATTGGAAAAAAAATTTATAGGTTTATTTTTTGGTATCTTTCTAACAATAATTATTTTTTAATAAATTGTAAAAAATAATACATTTTAATTGAAAACTAAATTTTCATCAAAGTGATTTTGAAAGTGAAATTTTATTATAAATTTCATTGAATGTATAATTACAATAATAAAACATAAATAAAATGAATATATGTTATTTTAACCAAATTTATATTAAAATTGGATATAAAACCATTTGGAACTATGGAATTTTTTTGTAAAGACTCAAAGCATGACGTACATAGACATTACATTACTTTTCAGGAATACCTAATACATAACAAAAACAGACCCCAAAGGATCGTAATAGTTTAGTGTCTTTGGAAACTCAAAATATAATCTTCTAATCTTGGTGAAAGATCTTCAACATCTCCCATAAATATCTTTCGTTGTTTTTTTTACCTAAAAACTTTCGATATATACTAGGGAAAAGATATCATATAAAGGAAAATTCTCAGTAAGGGTAAGCATGGAGAAAATAAACCAAACCAAATAAATTTTAACTTCAAAACATGAACATAATATTTAAACATCAAAATCATGAGCAATGGCATAAAACATGGAAGTACGTAAGGCATAGATCATAATGGATCATCAATAATGATATAATAGCATGGGAATAAAAAATTTAATTGTGGAAACCATTAAGAACATGATATATATTTACACAGTATCCAAGGCGTTGCTTCTATGACCATCTTAGTGGACAAAGTCCCTTTCTGAATCGAGTTCACTCCTCGTTCCAGTCCTGTATCACTGAACTGGATTAACTTACTATTCCAGCCATGTTTATCTCATGAGATATAAATATTTACCCAATGCATTGGAGGTAGATATAGGTCCCACCCATCTCATAATGAAATCACCCTTACATGTGCCACAAAATAAACATAAATCATTCATCACAACACAAAGAAAAAAATGGGTTACATAAACATCATCCCATAATCACATAATACATATAAAACAAATGGATATCATTTCATCATAAGAAAAGTGAATCCATTAAATTCATAGATACACTAAACTTGAAACATACACATATGAAATAATTTCATCTTAGAGGAAAAATAGTTTTGATAAAACACAAGAAATGAATTCTTGAGTAAAATATCCTTTCTTCTTCAAAAACATTTTCTTTTCACAAAATTCCACACAATTTTAAAAGAAAATGATTTTATTGAAAATAACCATGAAATTTTTTAGAGTAATATTCATTGAAATAAGTTGTTATAAAATCGTAAAAAATATATTCATGCAGTATAAGTTAAGAAAACATTCTCCTCGTACTTTTGTCAGAAAAGACAAAGAGTTCCTCGTATGGTAAACAAAAGAAATATTCCTTCCATGACACAAATTGAAATTCAAATCGAGGTAAACATGACATTAAAAATACATGTAAGAATATAAAATAATTTATGAGAAACATTGTATGGGCATGGATGATAAATATAACCCTAGTAAATACTTATGTATGAGCAGTCTCAAATAAAAATGAGATTTGAAAAATTATCCTATACCTTAGGACTGATATGCTTCGTACGTATCTGAACCTCCAGTATAATGATTTAAATAATTTCATTGACTTATTAAAGAATCATTTTCATTGTTATGATATCATATATGGTTCACTTATGACTTTATATAACCATTTCTTTTGTAAATTCCATGTTAAAGCAGCGTTTTGGGTAAAATCGTTTTATTTGTCATACATGTTTGGACTTGTTGTTATTGATATTATTATTACTTATATCATGATTTACTTACTTCAAGAATTTAAATAATGATTTATATATCATATATATTCAGTATATATATATAATATATAGATAAATTAAATGAAATACACCGTTCATGGAGACGGTAGGCCTTACGTACGCATGAACGCTGTTTTCCTATCTTTATTGAACTGAATGGAAGTATGTAGATGAAATATATATATACAAAAATAAAGTGGATATATCATGTCATATATTTCATTATTATTCATTATATACACTTTATAATCATTCTTGAATGGTTAACATGGAGAATGAATCTCATCGCGTAGGGGAGACGATAATCAGTACGTACGCACGAGCGATGACATCGTTCCCATAATTATTGAATTGAATTGGAGTGGATCATATAATATCTCAAGATTAGTATGATGTTATAATAACTATATATAGTTATTATTTACACCAATATACCCATCCATGTATGATGGTGGTGGAAAAATAGATTACACCACGGTGTGGAGACAGTATTATGTACGTACGCACGCGCAATGATTTCATTTTCCATATGATGGATAGAAGAAGAAATTGGGTTGTTTCATATTTATAATAATATATCATTATATTATTGATACTGATGTTATTACTTTGTAATTAAACAAAAAAGGAATAATAAGTTAAATAAGAAAGAAAACTTGAAAGAATTGGTAGAAGAGATTGCCTCTTCTTCGACGCACCTCTTTTAAGATTTCACATAAGGAACTAGAGAAGGTCAATTGAGAAGACCAGAACCCATAAAATGTTTCTAAGGAAGTTTATGAGGGAAATGGGAAGTTTTTGGCCAAGCTTTAACGCTAAAAATTGTGTAAAGAGAAGAGGGAGGAGGTTCAATTTTATAAGGGAGGATAGGGGCACCTTAAGAAAATCATAAAAAATTATTTTATAATAAAGTTATATTCGGTTTATAATAGCTCCAAAATGATTTATTTAGAATATAAAGTGGGTATGGGTTGAACTACTATCAAAAAATATGTTTTAGACAAGTTTAGGTTACTATTTTAACCTTATTATATTGATTTAAATCTAAGTTAAATAATTTTAACTTTTACCGTGTCTTCTTGTTTCCTTACACTATATGGTTAATAAACATACTATAACAAGAAAAACGAACCCCAAGTGGTTAATTATTAATATATATATCCTTATCTATGTCATTTTTCCTAACATTATATTTTTAGTAATATAATAACAATTAATAATATAATAATTTTTTTAAAACTATTTTATGTCAATTTTAACACTATTTGGAAATTGATATTTTTGGAACTCATAAAAGCATTATTAGTTCTAAAATAGTTAATTAAATCAATAATAACATGTCATATTAACCTTAAAAACTAGTTTAATCTATAAAAAGTCTCAAATTATATTTATTTGGGTATTTATAACATCAATTTTGTTAATATTTCATGAATAAGGTAATTATTGCATCTTTATTGTGTCATAAATAAATTAAATTATTTAATGTGTAACAATTATAAATAAAATACCATTATGTATGAAATCTTTTTATCTTTCTAATGAATATTTATAGTCTTATTTATCTTATTTATAATTCTATATTAAAATGTTTTATTTATTAAACTTTGATTTTAACTCTTTTAACTATTCTTTAAAGAAAATAATAATAAGAGTCCTAATCTAATCCAAGGGGACCTAAAGTGTAATATTTTGTTCCTAAGGTTTTTTTGGTCAAATTAAACTTATAAAATAGAATTAATACATGTGTTATGGTAATAATTATATAATTTTTACCCTTAATTACCCTATTTACTTTTAACAGTGGTAAATGAAAGTTAAAAAGACACTATTCACCAAATATTACTTTTATCTTATTGAACAAAATTTTAATCATTGATATTCACCATGTCTCTTGGATTTTCAAAATTTAACTCATAGATGTAGTAAAATTAAGTTTTATATATAATTAAAAATGCTACTAGGAGGTGGGTAAAAGACGGTAAAAAGTTCAGAAACATTTTTATGTATTTATATTATTATAAATTTACTCCAATGAATTACATCGAACTTATATAGGTATTATGTATCTATTTTTAACTAAACTAAATTTAAATAAAATAAATGATTATTTAAATAAAAAGTCGGTTTTTAAATAGTAACCCGCTGTTTTCACTATTCATCAAAAATTGAATGTTTTCATAAAAATACTGAAACGTCACCCTAGGAAAACATCGATATTTCGAATCCAAAAATGAAGCCTATTTTGAAAGATAAAATTTATAAAATTTCAAAAACTTGGTATTACTATTTACAACATCAAGTTTATATAATGTTTTAATAACATATCGTTGTTTAGTGAAACTCGGTATTGTGTACAACACAAACTACCGTGGAAGGTCACGATTTCGTGTAAATAAATATAAGTCAGGTTTGCATGTAATGCAAGATTCCTTTATTGTTGTGTATAATATAATCCAACTATATTTCATTTATACATTGAATATATATATATATATATACACACACACTCAATGATGCGTAGAATAACTTCTATCAAACGAACATTAAATTTTGTGTAACACGATCCAAGAATAGTGTTGCATATACTGCATGCTAAAATGGTGTTGCGTATAGCGCAAGAAAATATTGGTGTAGAATAAAACATAAGATATCAAATAAATTAAAGAGAATACTTCTCATAAAATCTTGTGGTGTTACATTCTACACCCATTAAAATGAATTTCTCCCTTGAAATTTGTCAGGGTTATAAATGGTTTACTACTTGATAGTTTCTTTCATTGAAACCCACATCATAAAAATAAATACTAAATCTTCATTTAAGAAAGTGAAGTTAGAATCGTAATGGTCAACAAAAGTAACTCATCACTGGGTTTCCACATAAGACAACATTGGTTGAAATATGGATATGGAAGAGAAATATAACAATCAACTTCTGATGGAGAGTGGTAGGGAACATGACTATGAAAAATCCATCAATCACAAAGCCACAAATTTTTTATAATTTAAAGTAACATCTAATTCATCTGGTATGAGGGTAGTAGGACAATGTTTTTAGTTCTCATGATCATTTCCCTAATGATGACGAATTTTTTAATTAAAAGAAATACTTACTTGAATTTGGTACAATCTCACCATTTTTCGTGCCTTTAGCTACTTCCACTTCATCTCTTAAAGAAATGTTGTGGAATTTGTCATTGGTGAAGTGTTATCAGATTATGATATAGAATAATAGGTCCGTCCATGTGTTTCTATCATAAGAAGTTTAGCACAATTTATTAAATATACATAAGTCCATCTATGGACTTATACTTCATCTATAATAGCGCTTAATAAAATAAAACTAGTTTCTACTAACTAGGGACTTCCTGTAGGCCAGTGGTATGCGATAAAGGCCTGTCACACCTCAGTTGTGGGTTCGATTCCCACATCCTTGTCTGGCGCGACAAGTTGTCTCTCGTCATATGGGTTGTCCTTTTTCTAAAACTATACTATTATAACATTCCAGAAATAATAACAAAAAACAAGTTTTATCCTTAAATAATACTATCTAGTGTCCAACATAATCCATTCCAATCTTTAGGCTTATCCATTGTACATTTGTCCAATCTCATAGTGTAATGAAAATAATTACTTGAAAGGTCATATAACAAGAATGTGAATACCATCATTTATCCCCCATATATCATAAGATATATCTTGTTGGTCATATTCCAAACATGTGAACACCATAATCATGTATTCTATTAAAACATGAATCATCATAGAACCTTAGTGAAAACCTGAATGCTGTAAAAAGTTAACTCTTTCCACATACCAAAATCCCAAAATTTCAATATACTCAAACCATGATATCACTTTGTCCTTATATCAGTCATGAGCTCATTAATACTATCAAACATTTCATTATCTCCTTATCCCATGTGTATGCGCATATTATGTGCTTTCCAAAAATATCTGAAGAATGTTTCATGGTTACAAGTACCATTCAACATATACTTTCAAAAACATAAGGAAAAAAAATTGTGTAACAATCCTTAGATTTCTCTTTATTCCATAGTATGATGAGTTTACTTATGCAACATTACTCTTGAAAAACATGTAATCATTCCACTACCTTCTTAAACCATTGAGTGATCTTGAACAATTCTTTCATTTCACATATCATTTGTAGTCTCTTCATTATCATCGATATAAACACTACCCATACGACCATTCTAATTCTCTTCATGATATTTTCCCTTAGGGAATTGGTTTTCATAATGCTCATACATTCCACATTTATAGCATTTAACCATTGTTGGTGTCTTAGAAATTCCATTATCCTTGTCCCTGGTGTTAACTGAACATTTTTCTTTGAAATTACTGGATTTGGGTCCTTCTTTTCCACACCCAAAGCATCTTCGAGTTCCTTTGAAACATTCTCCCTGATTCCTCTTCCCACATGATTTATATAGGGGAAACTAAACTTTCTTTCCTCTATGGTCATCATGAAACTCCATCATTCTCTTATTATTTGAGTCAGGAAACTTACCAATGTTGAGATTATTGATCATATTATGAGATTTCTGATTAGGAATAATAATGATGGATTCACATCCAAATCCCACTTCATTGGGTTTCTCATGAAAAACATCATATTCTCAATTAACATGAATCCTCCTGTTTCCTGCCATTTCTTAAAACCCAAAAAGAATAGTATGAGAGGCAAAACATGTACTAGAAAAACAACGTAATCAAGGGGGAGTACATTCAATCTCTAACATCATAGGTTTAATTCTTTGATCGTTACCTTAATTGGAGTACTACAACCTATACTTATACTTAACCTTATGGACATCCCTAAACATACCTTATAAATATCCTTAGGGATCTCACTAATGTTTTCGCATCCTAGTTTCCAAAGGTTAACTAAACCTTTTCTCTGATACCAACTGTAATGACCCAAATCTTGACGTACATAGACATTACATTACTTTTTAGGAATACCTCTTATATGAAAAAAACAGACACCAAAGGACTGTAATAGATTAGTGTCATTGGATACTCGGAATATAATATTCTGATCTTGGTGAAAGATCTTCATCATCTCCCATAAATATCTTCCCTGCTTTTTTTTTCTTACCTAAAAACTTTCTTTATATCCTGGGGAAAAGAAAACATATAAAGGGTAAGCACAAATTCTTATTAAGGGTAAGAATGGAGAAAATAAAATAGACCATATACATCTGAACTTCAAAACATGAACATAATATTTAAACATCAAAATATTGAGCAATGGCATAAAACATGGAAGTACTTAAGGCATAGATCATAATGGATAATCAATCCTGATAAAATAGCAGGGGAATAAAACATGTAATTTTGGCTACCATTAAGCACATGATATTATTTCCATAGTATCCAAGGAATTGCTGCCAAGACCATCTTAGTGGACAAACTCCGTTTCGGAATCGAGTTTACACCTCGTTTCAGTCTTGTATCACTGAACCAGATTAACTTACAGTTCCATCCATTTATATCTCAATAGATATAAATCTTTACCCATTGCATTGGAGGGAGATAAAGGTCACAACCATCTCATAATTAAATCATTCTTACTTGTGCCACAAAATAAACATAAATTATTCATCATAACCCGAAGAATAAAATGGGTTTCATAAACATCATCCCATCATCATATAATCCATATAAAAAATGGATATAATTTCATCATAAGAAAAGTGATGACATTTAAATAATAGAGACACTATACTTGAAACATACACATATGAAATAATGTCTTCTTAGAGGGAAAATAGTTTTGATAAAACACTTGAAATGAATTCTTGAGTAAAATATCATTTCTACTTTAAAAAAAAATTATTTTAAAAAAATGCCACACAATTTTAAATTAAAAGTATTTTATTGAAAATAACCATGAAATTTTTTAGAGGAATTTTCATTTAAAGAACTCATTATGAAACCGTAAAAACCCATTCACACCGTTTAAGTTAAAAAAATCATTCTCCTCTTACTTTTGTTGGAAAAGTCAAAGAGTTACTCGTATGGTAAACAAAAGAAATATTCCTTCCATAACACAAAGTAAAAGTCAAAGATGGTTAAATGTGACATTAAAAATAAATGGAAGAATATTAAAAAATTTATGAAAAACATTTTATGGGAATGGATGAAAAATATAACCCCAGTAAATACTTACGTATAAGCAATCGTGGATAAAAATGAGATTTGCAAAATTATCCCTTACCTTAGGTCTGATATGCTTTATACGTATCTAAACCTCCTTTATAATGATTTAAATAATGACATTGACTTATTAAAGATTCATATTCATTGTTATGATATCATATATGGTTCACTTATGTCTTTATATTACCCGTTCTTTTGTAAATTCCATGTTAAAGGAGCGTTTTGGGTAAAATTGTTTTATTTGTCGTACATGTTTGGACTTGTAGTTCTTGATATTATTATTAATTATATCATGATTTACATACTTACAGAATTTACATCATGATTTATATAACATATATATTCAGTATATATATATATATAATAGATATATAAATGAAATGAAATACACCGTTCATGGAGATGGTAGGCCGTACGTACGCATGAACACTATATTCTTTTCCTTATTGACTTGAATGGATGTAAGTAGATGAAATATATATATACATAAATATAGTATCTATATCATGTCATATATTTCATTATTATTCATTATATATACTTTATAATCATTCTTGAATGGCTAACATGGAGAATGAATCTCACCGCGTCGTGGAGACGGTAATCTATACGTATGCACGAGCGATGATATCATTCCCATAATTATTGAATTGAATTGGAGTGGATGATATAAAATCTCAGAATCATTATTATGTTATAATAACTATATATACTTATTCTTTACACCATTATACCCATCCAAGTAAGGTGGTGGTGGAAAAACTTATTATACCACGGCGTGGAGACGGTATTCCGTACGTACGCAGGCACAGTGATTTTATTTCCTATAGGATAGATAGAAGGTGAAATTGGGTTGTTTCATATTTATAATAACATTTCAGTATATTAGTGATACTTATGTTGTTACTTTATAATGAAACAACAAAGTAAGAAGAAGTTAAAGAAGAAATAAAACTTGAAATAATTGGTAGAAGAGATTACCTCTTCTTCGACGCACCTCTTTTAAGCTTCCTCTTAATGCACTAGAGTTTGTGATTTGAGGAGACCAGAACCTCTAACATGTTTCTAGATAAGTTGAAAAGTTAAATGGGAAGGGGTCGTCAGAGTTTGAAAGCTCAAAATTTTCGTAAATTAAAGAGAGAGGAGGTTCCCTTTTATAAGGGAGGAGAGGGGCACCTTAGGAAAAACTTAAAATATTATTTTATAATAAATAAATATTTGGATTATAATATCTCAAAATTGATTTATTTAAAAGATAAAGTGGGGATGGGTCTAAATCCTCTCAACCAATAGGTTTTAGACAAGTTTAGTTTACTATTTTAACCTTATCATTTAGATTTATCTATAATTTAAATAATTTTAACTTTTACCGTGCCTTTTTGTTTTCTTACAATATATTGTTAATAAACGTACTATAACAAGACAAAAGAACCCCAAGTGGTTCATTATTAATATATGTGACCTTATATATGTAATTTAGATGAACCTTATATTTTTAGGAATAGAATAACAATTAATAATATAATATTTTTAAAAAAACTATTTTATGTCAATTTTGACACTATTTGGTAATTGATATTTTTGAAAATCATAACAGCATTATTGGTTCGAACAAAGTTAATTAAATCAATACTAACATGTCATATTAAACTAAAAAAATTAGTGTAATTTATAAAAAGTCTCAAATTACATTTATTTGGGTATTTATAACATCAATTTTGTTAATATTTCATTAATAAGTTAATTACTGCATCATCATTGTGTCATAAATAAATTAAATTAATTAATGTATAAAATTTATAAATAAAATACCATTATGTAGGAAATATTTTCATCTTTATAATGAATTTTTATAGTCTAATTTATCTCATGTATAACCCTATATTAAAATGTTTTAGTTATTAAACTTTGATTTTAACTCTTTTAACTCTTCTTTAAAGAAAATGATAATAAGTGTCCTAATCTAATACAAGTGGACCTAAATGGTTATATTTTATTCAAAAGGATGTTTTTTTGTCGAATTACACTTATCCAATAGAATTAGGTCATGTTTTAGGGTAATAATAATACAATTTTTACCCTTAATTACCCTATTTACTTTTAACCGTGTTAAATAAATGTAAAAAGTAACTACTCAGAAAATATAATTTTTTTCTTATTGAACCAAATTTTACTCCTTGATATTAACCATGTCTCTCATATTTTAGAAATTAAACTCAGAGAAGCGGTGAAATTGTGTTTTATGTACAATTGAAAATGCTCCTAGGAGGTGGGTAAAAGACGGTAAAAAGTTCAATATTAATTTTATGTATCTATATTATTATAAAATTACTCCAATGAATTACATTGAACATATATAGTTATTATGTATCTATTTTGACCTAAAATAAATTTAAATAAAATAAATTATTATTTAAATAAAATTTCGGTTTTTAAATAGTAACCCAGTGTTTTCACTATTCACCATAAATTAAATGTTTTTAGAAAAATACCAAAATTCACCCAAGGCTAATTTTGATATTCCAAATCCAATAATTAATTCCATTTTGAAAGATAAAATTGAAAAAATTTCAAAAAGTGGGTATTACTATTCATAAAGGAAGGTTTATATAATATTTTAATAACATATCGTTGTTTATTAAGACTCAGTATTGCGTACAACACATGCTATCGTGAAAGGTCGTGATTGCATGTAAATCAAGCCAAGTCAGGTTTGCGTGTAATGCAAGATTCATTTTTTTTGTATAATATAATCCAACCATATTTAATTTATACATTGAATATATATATATATATATTTACTAAATGTTGCGTAGAATAACTTCTATCAAACGGACTTAAAATTTTGTGTAACACGATCCAAGAATAGTTGTGCATATACTGCAAGATAATGCGGTGTTGCGTATAGTGCAATATAATCTTGGTGTAGCATAAAACACAAGTCATCAAATAAATTAAAAATAATACTTCCCATAAAATCTCAGCGTGTTACATTTTCACATTAAAATCATGTTTATTGTTTAGTCTGTGATATTATTTTTAAATCCAATTTTTTTCATTTATATGAATTTGATTAAGTAAAATTGATTACATATTAATAATAAAAATAAAAAATTTATATGTTATGGTTATTTTATTTTTTATTAATAAAAAATATACAATGAATTTTTTTTACCATTGTATAGGTAAATTATTGATAATGGTTAATGTTTAAAGGTAAAATCTCAACATTCCAAAAAACATTTAATGGTTGTATTAGTTATTTATTGTCCTTAGAAATTTACTAATATATTAATTTCCTTCAAATTTCATGGAATGTAGTTCTAGATCAATGTTTTGGGCATTAATTATGAAATAAGCATTATTTATTCACTTAAAATCCACACCCCCATGTGTAAATACCACCCTTCACCAACCCATTTTGACCAAAAAACATAAATCTAATTGAATATCTTTAAAAATTTCACATAATATCTCTTCCCATTTCAATGT
This sequence comes from Viscum album, assembly GCA_963277665.1. Classification (NCBI taxonomy): domain Eukaryota; kingdom Viridiplantae; phylum Streptophyta; class Magnoliopsida; order Santalales; family Viscaceae; genus Viscum; species Viscum album. Next base: position 1,783,670,692 of record OY728150.1, read on the forward strand.
GCTTTAGTTCTCACCAAAATAGAAAATCTAAAGTCCTAAATGGTCTCTTAATGAGGATATATTCAAGAGGTAATTTCTCAAAACACCTCTTTTAATTTATTTTCTTTTTATACATTATCCTATTACCTTTCATCAATCAACGAAAAATTAATTACACAAATATTTAAATACTTTAATTTTTGGTTTTATAGTGGAATATATTATATCCATACATTTTATTTCTTCATATTATTCAGTGAAATTATAATATTTTCTAAGTTATGTCAGTTAATCACCTCTATGAGTATTTTTTTGTTCATTTTCGTATACCTTAATCTTGGATTGTCATAAATAAATATTTAGGGTTAAATAATATTTTAAGAAATGAATTATATCCTATTTCCTTGTATCTAACTAAATTATTATCATAATATTATATAAAATGAAACTAGTTTATGATGTTCTGAAAAAACGACAAATATTTACCAAGTAACTATTGATGAAAAATAAATCATAATCATGATAGAAAAAATGATACACAAGACCATTTAAACTCTTTAATGTTCATAAAAACCATTTCATTCAACTTCTTGGTTTTTATTCTCATTTTACAGGGTAATCCCTGATTATACACACATGAACCTATCCTGAAACCATGAAACAAAAACACACAAGACCACAAAAATAATGAAATATTATTAATAAATGGGTAATATGATTCTATAGAATCAATAAATAAGGTATTATAAAAATTTATATATCTATTTTCTGATTTAATAAAATTATTTGACTGTTAAATAAGAGGTTAATGTATGAAACATTAAAGGGAAGTTAGAGGCAAGGGTTTCTTGTCTTACATTCACATCCATGAGATAAAGGCCTTATCATCTAATATTTATTGTATTAGGTGTTTATATATTTTCAAATTATATATAATATCATTAATAAATGTAACTTCATTGTATTAAATGTTTAATTTTATAATTATTACTTTAATAGGAATATGATTTGATGGATTACAAGTGGTAAGTTAATTCATAACTAAATTTACCTTCATTGGGTTAAAAACACATTTCATTGATTATTTAATTACATAAATATGCTTGAAATAAAACATATTTAAATATTTTTTTATATCATTCTTATATATTTATAGGAAATACACATAATCAGTTCAATTGATTAATGACTACTTCAATGATATGATTTATAGTCTCACTTCTATTTCTGAGTGACTTAAGACATATTCACCAATATATTCTTTTGATGTGGTATTAATAATTTCCATGAATTTAAAATATGATGATAATAATTAAATTTATATATATTTTCATATCAATTTCTTAATCTATTTTTATGTGGTTTATGGTTCCAAATTTACCAAATCTGTAAGGTAATTTTGTCTCAATTTTCCATTATTGAAATAATAGTTTTACTATGCATCTATATTCATTTTCATGGTGTATATACTTACCTTTATCATTTTCAAACCTCAATATCCTTCCTTCAAAAATATTATATGTTTCACATAATTTTATCTTTGTGCGGAAATATGATTTATTTAAAAAATCATTTTTTATAAAAAAAATTAAAAATATTATTAAATTATATTTTCAGAATTTAAATTAGGGGGGATTTCAAATATGTTTAAAATGGTTTTCTATAATTCATTTATATGTATTTCTGGGATATATTCAGATAAAATTGTTTTTACTTTTTTATGAATTAAAAATAATTTTTCCAATATGAGAGGTTATTTTCAACCTAAATGTTTTAAAAAGATACTTAAAAATTATTTTCCATGTAAGATGATATTTGTTAGTGATTATCATGACTTTTTGGGGATGTGATACAATGATACCATTCTTATTATTTTTTTCAATGGTTTATGTGTATGATAGCACAATGTTTTTGAATTTAATTTCATTCCATGGGTAACCCTTATTATTATTCATTATTCTTGATTCTCTATGTTTCACAAATATGATAGATCATTTTGTAATTGGTGTCCCTAGACAGTGCTACTACACAATGTGTACTGTTATAGTCTCATGAGAAGTCATGTTGGGAAGGGGTGTAAACCTGATTCCTTTATGGTAACTTTTCCACTATTTTATATATTCTTTTCTATTATCCTTTACACATGTCTGTGGAATGTTACATGTTATGAAAAAAAATTGGTTTATTATGTTATTCCCACATGGATAATGTTCTTTGATAATTTTATAACTCATGTCTTATGGACATCTAGGTTTAATTTCATGACTCAACATTTTTAAATTTGATCTATAGGGTATAATTTTTAAAAGGTATGTTCATGATCATATACCATTAATCTCATATTAGGATTTAATATGATCATGGTTTGATTAATCATATGTCTATTATTACAAAGAATATGTTCTAACTCTTATTATGTATTATTTTCACCTGATCATGATGAATGATGTTAAATTCACTTTGACTAAAAGGATTTCACATAGATGAGGTTGATGACCAATAGTAAAATTTTCCCAAGCAAGAGACAATATAGACTTTTATGAGATAGTTTTTTATGAACCCATGTTGTTAACAGGGTTTTCTAAATATCAATGACTCTAAAACTAAAATTCCCATGGGAATATAAGTGATCCAATATTTCCTTTATAATTTTTATGATTTTTGTTGAACAATATTATCACATTTGTCAATATGAATGTCAGTAATCTGATTTTTATGTTTTTAGGACCAAATATAGAAGTCTAGATTCTTGGTTGTTATAGTTTGATGTGGTTAGTGATATGGGAATAAGTGGTGATTTCTGTTAATGATAGGTTAGTGGTGGTGTAGGATGGGTCATGTGTAGGTGAGGATGGGTCAACTTATTTTTTTGTAGGTTCTTCATCATAATCCTCATGAAATCACAGTTCCCTTCGAAAAAATATGGAACCCTTAATTGAATCATCCCTATTGTATAGAAGAAGGTCATCTATCCTCTCCATTATGGGATGTTTTTGGTATTGATGTTTTTAAGGAATTGATATGATTTCATATATGTCTCATTAATTACCCCCGTGAAATTGTACTTTGGATCCTCCCCATATGGGTCAAAAATAACAACCCAAATTATCCCCCATAGTGATGGATGAGTTGTCCAAGGTTGATGATAGAATAATTACCATGATATATATCACACTCCCATGAGAATAACCATGGTCTAGTAAGGAGTAAGGTCTTATTGAATGATCTAAAGAATAAAACCTCAGAGCAAGGTGATCATCATTAGGTGAGGATTGTGAAAGCTCTAAGGGCCTCTGAAAATAATCCCCCATAATAGTAAATCACCAGCATTATTAGAAATGAGATATACGGTTAACTAAACTAATAAGGAATTGAATTTAGTGCAATATATATCGATACTACCACCAAAATCACATAGTGTGATTACCATTGAATTTCCTATGAGTCTGGAGGAAAAATATCCATTGGCCAAGTCAAAGTTGTCTATGAACATGATGAAGAACTTTTGAAAAATTTCATAACACACATGGTTAATTGGTGAGATGATAGGATGACCAATAAGGCCAATAAACACTTTATGAATGGGTATATTCTTGATAATAACAAGGGAAATGCTTTGTTGGACTCCATAAGCTTCTCATGGGGATAGATGAACTAGAAATGGTGCTCAGGTGTCGAGAAATAGAGGTTGGGATGAAGAAATGGGAGGAAAATTCCCTAAAAACCATCAGAATATGTTTATGACCCCATTTAGGTAGAGGATAAGGTTGGGGAGGAATATAATGACAATGTGGGTGGATATTACGGTGTAAGAGAAGGTGTAGGCTTCCACCTCATGGTAAAAGAAGAGTTTCATCATGCTCATGTACCCATTTTGGTGTGAGGGGAGAATAATTTTGGTTATGCCATTTCAAAGGGGGGGAATGATAAATGGAAGAATATGGGGAGTTGTTGTCATTAGATTATAGGATATGGTGAATATGGTTGAGATAGGTCTGGGAAGGAGAAGCATCATTGAATGAGGGATCCAAATGGAGGAGAGAAAATTAGTGGGCTGTAAGTCATGAACCTAGGGTTCACTAGTTTTAAAATGACTCAAACCATATATGTCATGTTTTCAATAAATGTTTTTTAAAGATTTATTTTTTATTTTTTATTACATTTGATATTTTCATGACATGTATGAATAAAAAATCATGTATTTTTCCTTTTTTTCTCCAAGTATGAAGAAGCTCCTCTTACTAATATACCATCATCATTAAAATTTTGTAAAAATTAACTATAATATTTGAACATATTAAAGTTATATTTGGATTTATCACTATTATTTCATTATTAATATTATAGAGACATACATGTTTTTAATTATAATACTGAAATTTTGACGAGATACCCATGGTATAAATATTTTTAAAAATATAGGGAAATAATGGTGGGGAGACTATCAATGTTAGTGGTGAAATTTAATTTTCATTATAGTGATTTTTGAATCCATTTTTAAATTAAGGTAGTTTCCTATTATTACCTAATAGTCACATGATCATCTTCCACATAAAAAAATTAATGGATTAAAAATTCAATGAATCATTTATTTTATTTGAGTCATTCTCAAAATAATATACTATATATTCTTCATAAACTTAAAATATAAATCTTCATTGGTTAGCGTCAATCAGATTTTTCTTAGTGGAGAGAAATATTTCTTATATAATGAGGGGACTATGTCATTCATCTTCTAGGACCAGGATTATGAAAGCAATATGAAAAATTAATTTTATGACTTTTACTAAATCATCATCAAGAATTTATTAAGGATGGTTGTCTAAGAGTTATATATGTTGGAGTGCCACACATGTCAGTTTAAGTTTTTGAACCCCCATATCCTTGAAGAAAACCATTGGAATAAGATTTATTATTGATCCTAGATCACACAATTATCTGTCAAAATTTCATGTTCCCATGGTTCAAGGAATTTAGAAACACAACAGGTCAAAAATTTCTAGATATTGTAGCGGATGGACAATAGTAGAGAATTATTAATTTAGAAAAATGACTCTTAAGTCCTCTATTTTTATTTTCCTACAAAGTAATACATTTTGTAATATTTTATAAGATGGTACCTCTGAAATTTTCTTTTAAAAAGTAAATTTTGATATAAAATTATATATTCATCTCATATATTTTTATATTTTACCTATTTTTTTCTTGTCTCATCCTTCAATGCAAGGGAATATGTGTCTTATATATTGGAGGTTCTACATATACAACATCATTTTTATGATACTCCATTATGGGTGCATTTTTTATATATATAACTCTTGATTACTCTCATGAATGGATTTATCAATTTCTTCTTAATTCTTTTCCTAAACTACATGGGGTTTTTGGAAATCCGTCATATTTTCACTATTAACAATGATAGCTTTATCCTCATCCCTTGGTTGAATATTTTATTTACCATGGTACGTACCTAGTAATCAATCTGATATGGTCTTATAAATTTTCCTCACTTTATTTTCCAGGTTTTAAGGGCCCCTATTTGATTATCTATCTCAGCCCTTAGAGATATCAACTTTTGGATATCTTTCTAAAAAAAATGATACAGATTTTGAGATTGGATAGAAGGGGTTGGGTCTGTTTTGTGGTCTAATTAGATAATATAAAAAAATTTATAGTTTTTCTGGTGGGAAACTTTTATATACATGAAAACATTTTTGGAATATTTGTGGAGGTCAAGGAACATAACCTTGTGAATGGTTCCAAGATGGTACCTAATTTAATTTTGTCAACCATTCACTCCTTTGTTTTTATTAACCATGGTTTAGTATTACAATCTATGGTTGAAAATATATTTTTATTTAATTTTGTAGCTATTGGTATTAATGTCATTTTAGTAATTTTTTCTTTAAATATTTTAATTTACAAAATTATAATCTTTGGATTGATTTTCCTCTATCATTATCCTATGATCATGTTTTCAATACAGACCACCATACTTCTCATATGATGGAATAATCATTAGAAGAGGAGTTATAATTGCTAGCTAAAATGACTCTATGTTTTGTATGGTCTTCTACTTGGGATTAAAGATAGATCCTCCCCTCCACATGATGTATTCCAGGTCGAGTAGGACCACAATCACTATTCAATATACTAGTGTTATGGGAGAACTCATAGATATATTCTTGGTAGTATAATGGTGTATTAATAATTAATCTGTCATTATTTTTGACACCTAATATAGTTATAACTCCATGTTGGAGTCCTTGTTAGAATATATAATGTTGTATTCATGTATATAGTACATGATGTGGTCACTTTCTACAGATCTCTTTAATCATATCCCATTCCTTCCATAGTGATTCACCATTCGCATGATAAATTTTTTTATTGAAATTATAGATATCCCATGTCTTTATTATAATAAAGAATTTTTCAAGGATCATTTTTGATTGTTCCATAAATTTCCTAATCAACACGAGATCTTAGATTTTGAGCCAACACATGGGTATGTCACACAATGAAAACTGGAATACATGGAATATAATCTCACCTGATGATATACCCTATATGTGATAGCTATATCAATTCTTTTAAAATTGTGAAATATGTTCATGGGGGTCTTCAATTTGAAGCCTATTGAACTGAACCATGTTCCAGATAATGTGTAAAATTCCAGGTTGTATTTCTGAGGTATGTACCTTAATTGGAGGGTTTACATAGCTGCAAGAAACACCACATACGAGACAAAATATATACTCTATTATGGTGTAATCATAAAATATGAATTACTCCCCAAAATTGTATGGTCCTGCATATTGCATATTTTTCTTGTTGAGATGAGCAAGATTACTTCAATCATCCATTATGAAGGGGTGGAGTGTAGTTAAAGATAGATCGATCATGGGAATCAATGAAAGGAGTTTCTATCCATCAATGCTCTTATAAAAAATTATAGGCCCCTAAATCATGAATGAGAAAAGAGAGAGAGATAAATATAGAAGATATAGTTGGGATTGACAGAGAAAAGTGTAAATTAAAATGTGGAGGGATTAAGAAGAAAGGCTTAGGGGAGAAGTAATCCATGGTTAATCTAAGGGTCATTGTTCCTGAGCACAAAATTTCCAAGAATTGGTTCCAATACATGATATTCATATATACATCATTGAATTAGCATTTGAATTGATCCTATTATAAATTTATTCTCCAAAAAATGCACATAGTAAAATTGAATAGTAATGATTATGTACAGGGTTAAAACCATAAGGATAAATGGAAAAAAAATTAAAAATAAATCAAAATAATTTCAAAGGATTCCTAATGAAATTTCAAAAAAAAATACTTTTTTATTGAACCAGTTAGTTTTGATTTAATTAAAATTAATAACATTGAATAATGTGGAATTTTTGAACTATTAGTAAAAGGTAATTGTAAATATATATTTGAATAGTCTTATGGATTATGTTTCACTGTGGTGTAAGGTTCAACAATTTGAAATGATCTAACCAATTGGATTTATCTATAATTATATTATCCCTTTTTCTGTGTATATCATACAACATTGATAAATTATTCTAAACATTAATTTAGAATGCTTCACATGAAAAAGGACATAGACAGATCAACTCAAATTAAGTTACACTCACTCAATTGCACCTTCAACGACCATTCTTATGAAAGATAATGTGAGGATTTTTCTTAAACAAATTACTAATATGAGGGTTTCTAAGGATGAATTATAGATTCATTATGCTAATAAATACCCATACTCTTCACCCATAACCCTATAAAAGTTAGCATCACATGGAAATGTTGATAAAAAGAAAATAAATACTAAAAAACAGTTATATAATAATGAAACAAAAGAGAAATTAGAAACCATGATTAAAAAAATATAATTATATGTTTAAAAAATTTAATGTAATGTAATCCAATCTAGTACATAATAAATATTTATAAACAATAAACCAACAAAAATCATCGATGAAAATGGAAAACAATATCGAAAATCAGTAATGATATAGAAATAGAAGTGCACTAATCAAATAATAAATGAAAAATGGAAGAAAACCTGAAATGATTTATTAAGAAAAGTAATGTAAGGAATTTTAATTTTTTTTGAATAGAAAATAGTTGAATGGGATAGAATAAATCTAAATAATATTCTTAGTTCAATCATCTCATGTGCATAATAGAGTTTTCATACATAAATATTCCAAAGAATAAAATGACATGTAAAGCCTTCACACTTTGTAATGGCTTAGGTTGAAACTCTCTTGACATCTGGATGTTGTTTAATCTGGATACATGTTCTATAGTTGATATTGGAAACTTACTCCAGATAATCAGCTTGTATCTTTGAATATGTAAAATATTGAATGTTGAACTTCATGTATTCGGGTTTTTTCAGTGGAAATATAAGATGGAAATTTTCACATTATATAATGATTGTACACATCATTAAAATCATGACATCTTTTAATGTCTTCAATGGATGACCTTTTGACCACAGGGATTTCATAAGTGAGGAATAAACACCATGTATGTCATACAAACCATGTAAAGACTATGTTTTTCATTGTAATCATTTCTTCCATTGACTATATAATTACTCATTCCTATAAAGATCAAAAACCCATGTAATTATCGAATAAAACATGAATAATACTTAATTAAATTTATCCAAAATGTATATATAAATTCACCTTATTAAACACAAATTCTTTCTATGAATCTTATTCGCTATTTTCTACATGACCTTATAATTATTCCTATACATACTAAAATCCTTATGAAATTCATTTCGAAATATTATCTGTGCACAAAATTATCATTATAGAATATAAAAAAATAAATATGATACCCAATATTCAATTATGAAATAGTGATATCTTAAAAGAGTTGTTTTCCTTTAACTCAATATACCGTAAGCTCTAATAATTGTTTTCATGACCATAAAATTATTATCACTACCGTAATTTTTTATAAAAATATTTTATAAGAAAAAATATGTAAAAATAATAAACGTTATGGTTTTTTAATATACTTTTCAACCCATGAAAAATATTTTCATAAGGAAATATCCTTCTCACTAATATGGTATAATCATTCCATGAATCAAAAGGATCATAAAACATAAAATAAAAATATTTACATGAATAATTATCCGAGAGAATAGAATATTCATGATTTTTATGTAAGACAGCTACTTAAAACCTTTATAATAACCCATACATGTGAAATAATCTTCACAGTCAATGTCCAACAGAATTATTTAGAGAACATAATAGTTACTCTATTTATGGGAGATATATACTATTGTATCCCATCAAGAAATATATGAAAGATAACCCATCATTCATAAAATATATCCATGTTTCATAAAATGATATAAAGATGTAACATATTTCATTTTTACATTACAAAAAACTCCTAAAATATCTATTTAAACTCACTAGTAATACATTTTTACATTTTCATATTTCTCTTTCATTTCAAACTCAATTTACAAAACCAGCATACAATGAATAATGGGAAGGTGGGGTTTTCTATAAATTAAACATGAAATATAAAAATATAATATAATTATAATATAATTGTTATGGTGGTGGGAATAACCTTCAGTGATTTATATTATATAATATAAAATTACATTTTCTTTTAGTGAAGAATGTTAAAACATTATGTATAAAATTTATTAAAAAATCATTTTATAATCCATTAAATAAATAAATAAAATCATGAAATGTACATTTTAATTAAATTATATACATATAAATACATTCACAATATAATTATATTAATATAGAAATAGAACTAACGTTTTTACAAAATAAATCATCAAATCATCTACAACATGGTATTTTAGGAAAATGGCCCCTACCACAAGCATGACATGTCATGTATATTACTTATTATCTCAAATAATGAAATAATATTAATTTTTTACATTATTAATGAACACATTCATATTCATTAAATTAACATTATGACTTTTATATCATTTATGACAATGTTTTATTTAATTACATAATGAGTTTACATTATGTCATATACATAGAGGATATTCGATTCATAATCCCAAAAACAACCTTGGTTGGATAAATATGGTCAAATAGGCCATTATTATACATTTGAAACCCATGAATTATGATTACCATAATTGAATTTCATTATTATCATGATGATGGTAGGCTATTAATTCGCAATAGTGACATTTCCACTTATCAATGAAGATGAAAAAATGAAGATGACTGTTATATTATTTTCATAGATTTATTATTTTAATATTAATATCATATTATCCTTATAAATACTCTTATATTTTCCATACATGTGATGTGGTGATGAAAAAAATCGCATCACTATATAGAGGTTGTAATTCACACATAAAGACGACCAATATTATCATTTTTTAAAATATGTAAATGTAATAATATAGAAGATATATTGTCATTAATTAATGATAATTACACCATCAAAAATATAAATTTATATATTAAATTTTCATTACAACCTATCATTTGGGGTTTCAATGGAAAAATACATTTTTTCGTGATGCAGTAGTCCTCCGTACACAAGAATGATTAATGCATCTCCCATTTCATTTAAGTGTGTATCGATATATGTTATGAGAGTAATTTAATTAAAAATAATATTTTTTTATATTTATTTTATTATTATTAAATTTATGAATATTATATTATGTTTTAATAATAATAAATAAAATGAAAACATAGTCTTAAGAATTATATCTATTCTTTACACAACATCATTTTATTTAAAACTTTATCAATATAAAGGTATAATTATTCCAAAAAATGACAACAAATACATGTTGTGTTATTTTAGAAAAAAAAATTTCAGGTCATGGATGAAATAAATATCATTTGATATGTGCATATGAGAGCAGAGTGGTTGTCCTTTTATAATATGGGCAGAAGACACACATTAAATTTTAAAAAATATTAAAAAATATAAAAGTGTAACTCTTAATAAATGGATCTTAAGTCGCCCAATTCAAAATATGATATTATACAACATCAAAATATAACTATAAAAGGCTATTTAGATAATTTTTACTCTAATATTTTTCCATTTTCACTTTAGATTAACAGACATAATACATGTTTTTAATTTAACAATGGTAATATGTTTTTACCCTTTTCAATATTCCGTATGACAAAAAATTACATTTCCTTTATTTCATAAAATCAATTCGGATAATTAAAAACATATAATTCAATACATAAAATAAAATTCTAAAATTGATAGAATTTATTTTAAAAATAGTATCACAAAACTTTATAAAAATGGTTTTTTTATATAATGACTTTTAAAGATAATTTTTTATAAACCCCAATCAAGCCCAAAATATATTCAAAAGAACATAATTCCATAATAAGAAACATAAGTGGAAAATTATCAACATGAAATAGACATTAACAATATTATACATTGTAAAATATTAAAAAAAACTATCAATAGTACCAATGATTTTGTATATTTTACCCACAATATATTTTTCTAAAAAAATTACAAATCAATTCACTATCACTAAATTTTCAATTTATGATAGTGAAAATTAAATTCATTTTTTATTGTTTTAAATCTATATAATAAAAATTATAATTTTTAATAAATATTATAATATAAGTTAAAATTTTTTGTAATAATAGATATTATTTCCTTTTTGATTAAAAATTAAATAATGTTATTACAGTGATTAAAAATATATTAAAAATATTCAATTTATTTTTAAAAGAAAATAAATTTATTTAAAAATAAAATTAAATAGTCTGTTAAATCCTTCCACACTTTTAGAAATTTATTCATTGTAATTTTATTAACTTATTAAATTAGTGGGGTAATTTTATCTATCAAATGATTTTTATATTTCCATTTTCGTTGTTCAATCATAGGGTTTGTTTACAAATTAATAATCATGTAAATCAATTTATTATAAAATAGTTAAACTCTATGGTCAATAATCTAAAAAATTTGTCCCTCTTAGGAATGGTTCTATTCTAACTGATGTACTACTTGTATAAAAATATTATGTTGATCTATCACTTACTTCCTTAACAATAAAACATGAAGCACATCATGTAATAGGGATAAACATGGAAGTAATGGAAATCTAAAATAAACCGATCAAATCGTCCCTATAATTTCATATGGTACAATATATAATCAAATTTTCTTTTTATTACAAAAATTCTTACCACTTTATATAGAGAAACATTATGAAAAACTTTTTAAAATACCTCAAATGTTTGACCATTCAAGAGGTTATATGTAATGATTTTTAACAATTATTTAGTAACCTCATATATTAATAAATCACCATCACCATACCAACCATTTAATCATTCAATAATAGATTAAATAAATTCATTCCCTATCATTATCCAAACAAGTTTCTCTCTAACCCTGTTTTAAATATAAATCTTCAAAAGGATCCATCTATATAATGGCATGAAAACTGTTATTTACATTGTAATTAATATAATAAAATATGTTAATATCAACTTTCTTGGTATTAAATTTATCAAGGTTCAATCATTTACAAATATTTCTTAATTACTCCTCATTATGTTACATCTAATTATGGAAAAAGGATACACTAAAAATTTATTAGTACCCTATGATTTCGAAATATTTTTAAAAAAATTGTTTGTAAACACGGGATCATGGAAAAATTAAATAGAGATAAACTCCCTACAACATTAAAATTTTATTGATATAGATATTAGAATATTTGTCTAAGTACAAAATTTCTTGAATATGAAGAAACTGAACAAATTTATTCTATAGATCAATAATAACCCAAATAAAATTATTTCCTTGAGATTAAATTGGAAATATAAATGTGAAATCTATAGAAATATTTCCCCAGTTCATCAATGAAATATTAAATATATATATATAATCAAATTGAGTAATTAATTCTATTATTTCCCTAATTTACATGTCAAAAATTTCTTGGATAACCCAGAAATGTCATATTTCCATCAATCCTGCCAAAATTTTCATAATGGTCTCTATATATATTAATATTTTTAAGATGAATGAAAAATAATGATATAAGTTATTCAATAAAAAATTCACTCTTCAACTTTTTATCAAATTAAATGAATAATATCTACCAAAATAATGTGACACCTTCTCAATAAAAATTACCCTCTAAAAATAAACCCTTATTTAATAAAGGGTCTTTTTCAGGTAAAACACGAACCTCCTATAAAGAATGATTAATTCAACCCAAAGAGGGAGTATTTACTAGTAGCTAGAGAAAAATAGAGTATTTTGTTTCATGTATTTTCCCTAGACCATAATTCATCAAATCATTTACTAATGGTTCAAATTCTGAATATAGAATGGTTAGTGATTAAATATATTCTGTCCTTAAATCACCAAATAATAATTTTTCTTTTCATGGATAGAAATTGATCATGTTATCATAGTCCTTAATAAATTTTATCCTTATGTTCTATATCTTGTTCAATTATTTATAATTGAATATATAATTTTATATTGTATGATAGATATATATTTCACTATTTACTTAATATGAATGATATCATGATGTTTTTAAATAAGGCACTACATCTAAAAGTTCATGGTATTCCATATGATAACTTTGAATACAATGTTTAAATTTATGTGAAATGTTAGAAATTACATATTCATTATATAATATAACACAACCCAATCCCCAAAAAGAATAGATTTTATAGATAAAAAAGTCACTGCTATAGATGTAATGGTTAATAATGGAGCATTCACTAATCATTTTTTCAATTCTAGGAAAAATTCATAATATTAGATCATCTATATAAATTTTATTCTTTTGGTGTAAAAATAGTTTGTGTGAAAGGCATCTGATAATAATTTTCCATAACCATTTGGTTTTATCCATTTAAATAATGAAAACAAAAATTCTATATGAAATTTTTAGGCTATAAAAAATCTTAAATGACATTAGTTTTAGATGTATCAATAGTGAATTCCATCGTTATTTACAATAGGTCCAAGGAAATAAATCTATATAAAAATAAATACACATTTGATAAACATTATATATAAAACTTTATCATTCAAGGTTGAAAAATAACCCTCAACTGATTCTCATGATAATCATTACATTTAGTATACATCTGGATCACATCAATAAACACCTCTTTAAATGTATCATTAACCTTTGGAAAACTCTATTAATGGGGTCCATAAATACATCTAAAGAGTCTTTCAACCAAAACTAAATATCCACAAAATCATAAATCATATCCCTTTAATGAAAAAATGAATTTTTTTATTTTCATTCCCATGAACCTTCTACTAATGGTACCCAATCTAAAATATATCAATTTGGAAAATATTTAAATCCCTATTTCTGAAAAATAAAAGAATTTATATTATGAAATAAATACTTATTATTAATTGTGATGCTATTTAATAAACTATATTAAATATAAGTATTTATAGAACAAAAATTATTTGTGACAAGTAAAATAGGATCACCCAATGGGGATGTGATAAGATTAATGAAACCATTAAAAAGAAAATATTTTAACTAGTTTATCAATTATTAAAGTTATAATTTCTCAATTTGATAAGGTGGTTCATATATTATCATAATATAAAGCACTCAATAAATAGTATATTCAATCTTTCAATTATGTATAATAACATGAAATTCATCAGGGAAAACATCATAAAATTCATTTACTATTTTAAAATCACTAATATTTGTAGTATCCTTATTCTCAACATATGTTTTATACAACATTAATTTCCATATTTTTCCTATTTATTAGAATCATGATATGTTTTCAATGGTATAAATTTTTTCTTCTATATAAAATAATTATTATTATGAAAAAACTAAATTATATATACAATTATTCAATGAATGATAAACAAAAAAACCAATCCATATCCAAAATAACATCAAACTCATTAAGGGGAAATAAAAAGAGTATTTTAGGTGTAACCTTTACATCGATGATAATAAGAAGATTCTTATAATTTTTTTCTTAATTATTCCCCTGGTCTTTTTACTAAAAGATTTTATATCAATTATAATAATTAAATTTGCAATATAATAGAATACATACTGAAAATTAAAGAATTTTTAGAGATCTAATAAAAAAAGAAATTTATATTTTTAATAAAGGTACATATAGAAAACCTCATCAATGAAAGGTCAATATGATAGAGGAGTATTTTCGAAGGATTTATCCATAGATTTCAACATCTGAATTTGATAACATCCATAATTTACTTCTTCATTCATATTAGTACTAACAAAATAACAAATTTTTTATAATTAAAACATCTTAGAATTGGATGTTAATTATTTTTATGATCAATAATATAATAATTTTTCCAAAAATCAGGAGAATGATATCCTAAATTAAAACAATAGAAAAATAAATTATAATTATATAACATTCAACAATGTGATTTCTAACTAACATAACACACGTTTGAAACATGATTATTATACTATTAGATTTCAACTATTTATTTTTTCTATTTTCCTTCCAGGTAAATCTATATTTCAATTTGTTGACGCAAGACATATCATCCTTATAAAACATCAATTCTACCATCTAAACTCACTGAATAGGGTTCTCAAAAAAATATATATTCATGAGATTCAATTTCCTTTTGATATCATGGATTCAATCATGATTAAAACCAACTAATTTTACTAGCATGATACCCAATATAAATTGGTGGGTACCTTTCCAAATGAGTGAATTTTGATTCATATAAACCCATTTAATCTCCCTCATTATCAGAAAATTATATTTAGTTATTTTCTAACTAATTTCTAACAACATTGGGAAAATATTTTTCAATGAAAATATTTTCAAAATTGTCTCATTTTTTGCATAATTATTTTATATTTTTCTGGTAATATTAATCATTGAACACCACAAATCATTTTAACCATCCAAATGGAAAACAGAAAGAATTTAATTTTTGAATATCATAATAATCTATTAATTTTATTATCATCATAACTAGTAACCCAATATATTATCTATCAAAGTGATGATCCACTAAATATTAGAGGGTGTTTTTAATATAGTTCTCCACTATATACATGTTCATCTATGGTGGACGTGGTTTCTCTCTCCCATAGAAACAACCACAATTTACATCATAAATAAAATGATCCATATGAGTAATAAACTACTCAATGTAAATTAAATCAACTTCATGTTTCTAGTTAGGAAGGATATTTTCTTCTTGATTCATCTAAATATTAGAGAACATATTTCCACTAATGAATTACATTAAAAAAGAAATAGTTTAGAACAAGAAATATGGTTATCGTTAAATTTAATATGAATCTTGTATAAAATATACTTGATTCCATTATAGGTACATACCTACATTAATACATCATATAAAATTTTCTCAACCCAACTATAATTCCAAATATAAATACATGATAATTATTCAATAAATAATTTTATTTTGAAATAAGAATTTATTGTCTTTTATTTACGAATAATATTTCATTTTTTAGGTTTTATATAAATATTTCACAATTTATACATGGTAAAATTTAATTCTTCTAGTTGGAAACCTCATCCGTGAATAAATGTTTCACACATTATAGAACTTTTAAAATGAATGATATATAAAGTTTATGAAAAATCAATATGATAATCAACATGAATTCATCATTTTTCTAACTCATACATAAACCCAATGAATTTTTTTTGATAATTTGGGGTGACCATAAAAATATCAATAATATACATATATAAACATGAACAAAACAAATTCATCCATTTCAAAAAAATTAGATCATAATAGTGATTTTTCAAATAACATTAAATAATTGAGCTCCAGTAATTCATTACAAAATATTAATCCCACTTCAGGACATCAATGGGAGACTATCCTAAATTTAAAGGCATATTTCTTTTTTATTAAAAAAATAAAATAATAAAAGGAGGAATTGAAGGTGGATAGTTTTATAAAATCATTCATAACCTCATTAAAAAAATCCAAAAAAATTAATATCATGGTTCATCTTAAAACTGACAGAAGGAATCATAATCACCATACAAATTAGATTTATACTATCTTAGATCAAGATACTTTCTAACCATAACTAGTTTCATATATGAGTTTTCTCCGGTATGCCTATCTATTATATGAGGTACTGGTTGAAACCATGCATCATCCAAAACAACATTTCTTCCACTGGAAAAATCCTTACGATAAGATGGTTTATTTAGAGAGTCATCATCAATATCATCCCACCTTACATAGAATCAATATGTTTCCTTTAATTAAATAATTTCTTCCTAAATCCTTTATATATTCACACCATCATTCAATATTAATTGAACCTCAGTTGTAATGGTGGGGTATTGCAACTCCATTTATAAAGTCAAATATTTTTTTAAGGCTCCCACTTATTGGGCATTGACACAATTCTCGGGAATCAAAATTCAAGGAGAATCATGACCTAAATCAAAATTCATAAGACCTACATTCCCTTATTTCATGAGATAAAATATGTTCTCCTTATCTATAGCTACCTGAGTCGCTTATACTAGTTCCTAAGAAAACTATTAAATTGATTATGAGACACCATCACTAAAATGATCCTTATCCCTACTAAGATGGGTCTCATTCCTCATGAAAAATACGCTTTATTCTATATTTTTGGGCTCCTGACTATCTTCTCACTAGAAGTATCATGATTCCATTTTGAAGAAGAATATAATCATACAACATTTATCTTTGGGATGAACAATAAATTAACATTTTGTCACGAATTTAGGTAATATCTCATCTTACACATTTAGAGATATATCATCATCAAATTCAAAAAAAATATCTTATTAAATAAGAAATAACTTATGTACTCCTTCACCAAGAATCTATAATAACGAACAAAATTTTCATATTTAGTGTTCATATTCATTTTAATTTAAATCCCAACAATAGAAAAAATGTTTTAAATAATTTTAGTATTCAATAAGATGTAGGGAAGACTAAAAATATAGATATATAATTGAGATATAGTATTTTTACAGATAAAAAGATGAATAAAAAACCCCTTAATGAATGAAAATCATTCATCTATTTAGTTAAATTGATCTCACCCCAATCTCTTCACTACATATTTTTAGATGAAAAAAATTGTGTGAAATCGCCATAGACCCATATAAATTATTAATGAATTATAAAACACAAATATAGATGTTAGTTTTCAGTCAAAATTATTTTGATTCCAATATATTCCTCCAAACATAAGAATGATTCCTGAAATAATAGTAAGATAACATGCTTAAATTTGTCAGGGATAGCTTTCCTATTGTCAACCACAGTATATTTGTCATCCTATTTGGTTATTCTATCATTTGAAACAACATGGAAAGATGTGAAAATAAATCGATTGAAGTCCCATTAATTTCCATCATAGAACCTCATAGATTCTTCTATAGCTTTCAAATTAATAGATAGATCCACTCCTATGGAGATACTAGGATAACCCACCAATTCATCCACTATAGAAGTATAACCCATTGAATTAGCTTTCATCTTGTCCTCGTCTAAAACCTATTTGGTGAGTTGTTTTTTATCAATCCCCACCTTAGAATTTATATAATTCATTTTTTATCCATTTGAAACCGAAATTAATTTTATTATAAAATAATATTTTTAGCTTTTCCAAAGGGGCCCCTCGCCCCTCTTATAAAAAGGGAACTCCCCCTTCCTTCAAATTCACACCTTAAAAGCCGTTTGGCTCAGCCAAACTCTACCCAAATACACTATAAACATTCCTCCATTAATCTTAGTTTCCTTACTTTAGTGATAAATCCATCCTAAAGGGCCATTTTGATCAAATCAAAAAGAAGAACCCGAAGAAGAGCTAAATATTTCACCACCTCTTTCATTTTCGTTTCTTCTTCCACTTCCTCTTTCTTTGTTCTTTCCATTATAAAATAATAAATCCAGCATCATATATATACTATGATGTTATTATAAATATTTTAGAACCATATTCATTATTCTATCCATCCTTTGAATGACATGTCACCATACGTGCGTACGTACGGCTTACCGTCTCCACGTCTTGGTGTAATTGTTATTCAATATATTATTATTCGGATGGGTGTTATAATGATGTGTAATTGAGGAAAATAATAAATATAACATGATAATGATTCTGTATATATTATATACCATCCAATTATATATTATTTTAATATCAAAAAAACGATATTGTTGCTCGTGCGTACGTACGGATTACCGTCTCCAAGAACGCGATGAGATATATTCCCCATTGTATCTATTCAAGACTAATATTTATTTGATGATTAAAAATAATTTTTAAAGACTTGATATCATTCTGAATAAAAATAAGATACATCACATCCATAATAAATACGACTCACCTAAAAAATAATTGAAAGGAAAACGAATCTGTTAACACCCAAAACGACAATAATACTAAGATATTATTAAAAAATCAATATAAAAAATATCATATATGATATCATACTAATGTATATGATTATTGTATAATTTAATAATAATTAATTCAATATTATACTGTATGTTATCTTACCCTCAACCAAGGAAATGTACATGTTAAGGGTTAATTCTACAATCTCTTCGTTATCTGAGGTTGTTTATATGTAATAATCTATTGGGACCTCTTTGTCATCAACATCCATGTTTCTTAAAAATGTATTTCAAAACATTATTACTATTTTTTATACTATAATTTAAAGTCATTTATACCATTGTTTGAATTTTATATTATGTTTATAATGGAATCTTTATGTCATTTTCCAAACAAGGTGCTTTTTGACCTTTTCGACAAATTTTAGGTAAGAATGTTTTTTAACATATACGGTGGGTGTGTCTATTTTATGCCATTATAACATCTTTTAAGCTTCCCTTAAATGATTATAATAATATATTCAAAATAAGTGTTTTATTTTATAACTATATGACTTTTAAATGATTTCAAAATAAAGAAATATTTCTCAAAAAATGTTTTCATTTCTTCTATGTCAACATCCTTTGATATATTATAAGCTTATTTGAAGTTGATTTATTATGATACAAAACTTCTATATTGTATTGAAGGTTTTGTGATATGTTTGAATGTGTATGTTCTATTTTTATACCATTCACATTTTATGGGTAAAGTGATGACATTTCGTAATCATGTTTTAATACGAATGTTTATGTTATGTTTAAACCTTTTCATATATGGAATGCATTAGACTTAGTAAGTGTTCAGTGGAGCCCGCTATAGCTCCTCGATGCATTGGTAGGTCTCATGAGACATACTACTGTCTTGGAACAATGCCTTGAAAAATTATTATTTGCAGTCTTGGAACAAGGCCTTGACTATGTGGTTATGAAAGTCTGGCATTATGCATTCCATAATTATGAAAGTGGCTATTGATATTGTATGTGATTATTTGACTAGTTTATTATCCATGTGAATAAGTAATTGGAGTTATTTGATTTTATCTTTTCCATATTATGCTGAATTTTAAGTTTAAAAATCCTTTTTTTAAGTCTTATACATTGCCTTAAATGTTTATTTTTAATAATGAATCTATCCTATAAATTGTTAACCCTACTGAGCATCTGAGCTCACCCCTTTCTATGATTTATTTTTCCTAGGATGTGAAAACGTATATTATGACTAACCTACAGGGATAGTCTATGGGATCGCAATGTTGTCTATGGAAACAATATTGTTGTAGTTTTCCATTTCAAGATGTAATGTAACCCTTATGAATGTCTCTAGAACTACCATGGCTACTAAACAAATTGGTCTTTCGAGACATGATCTGTTATGATCATACTAATGATACGTAATAATGCACCAACTCTGGGCTTCTGGGGTCGGGGCGTTACAGTTGGTATCAGAGGATGTTTAGTACAAAACATGGAAGCTAGATTTAGAAAACTCTGATTAGAGAACATTACCCTAATATAGACTTTCAGGATTAGTATAGAAGAACTTCCTAGAATTTTGGTACTGTAGAGATTTTCTATGTTTTCCAAGAAATACATACCTATCTGGATACAATCAGGTAGAAGAAGCTCTAGAACATATATACCTTGGGGTAAAACCTGAAAACACCATTTGTGATAGACTTGAATGGGAACTGGTGCACGACAACTGGCCTTGCTGCACTTTTGTTTACGAAACTCCCAGGTGATATGTTTAGAATAATTCTCATATTCTTTACAAACCATTATGAATAATTTATGAGTATATACTTCCTCAAAGAAATTTTTTTATGATTATGGATTATATCCTTAAATTAATCAATTAATGTTTATTGTTTTACAAGTTTGGAATTATGTATTTCGATTCATACACTAATCTAGTTTACGCCACTGTTAAGAAATAGCGCATAGTGGAAGGAATGGAAACTTTATCAATGCATGCACTCCATGTTGGGATTTCCCTCCTACTGAAGATAATTATAGTGGAGATGGTGATGCATTTGGTGCTGATTAGATTATCACCATACTGGGACAACTCACTGAGGTAATGAATAATAACCTTACCCATATGGAGAACCATGATCCTCATTGTAGAGGATCAATGTTAGATCGCTTCATGAGGAAACAACCACCAAATTTAAATGGGGGTACAAATCCACTAGTAGCCAGACAATGGATAAATTCCTTAAAGAAAATATTCCACTCATTGGGGAGTAGCTAAAGGGAAAAAGTTATCATGGAAATTTACCGCCTCATTGGAGATGCTAATCAATGGTGGTTATTGATTCAAAACACAAAAGAAGATGATGAAAAATCAAATATGGAATGGAGGGATTTTAAAGAAATTTTAATAGAACAATACATTCCTCGTGACCATCGAGCAGATATGGAAATACAATTTCTATGTCTGAGGCAAAATGAGGATGAGAATGTAGAAACGTATGAAGTTAACATTACAAGGTTAGCAAGGTATGCTCCAGATTGTATACATAACCCAATAAGTAATATTGATCGTTTATTTGATGGGTTGAAACCATTTCTCTGTTGATCATCTGTCTCACAATCCTTCTTGTTGTACGAAGATATTGACTCATGTGCTATCAAGATAGAAAAATAATTCTCCAAGTCTTATGACCATAAAGAAAAGAAATATAAGAAGAGATATATTGAACACTATGTAAATAGAAATAAGGGGATGAAGGGAAAAGCTAAATATCCATCCCGCATTAAATGTGGGAATAAACACCCTGGTACTTTCCTGAAGGGAATGGGAGTCTATTACAAGTGTGGTGAAAAAGGCCACCATGCTCGTGATTCCAATGGGAATAAAGAGGTTGTCGATGTTGAATTCTACAATTGTAGAGAAAGGGTCATTATGCGAATGAATTTCCTAAGCATCCGGAGAACTTACCTCAAAAAGGCCAAGGGATCAAGGACAAGCTTATTCTATCACTACTGCTGAGTTTGAAGCTCCAAAAGACATAGTGGTAGGTAATTTAATGGTTTCCTCAAGTTCAGAAAATTATTTATTTGATTCTTGATCATCTCATTGCTTATATCGTCATAGTTTACTAAGAAAATTAGATATTTCCAATTTTATTTAACAAGTGATTTGTCAGTGAAAACTCCTAAGGGAGGTATCATTGCAGAAATGTCTTGTCAATCTGTCCCAATTAGAGCATATAAATGTTCTTTATCTTCTGATCTCATTGTCATACCCTTGATTGAATTTGATATAATCATCGGTATGGATTGGCTTTAGACCATGATGCAAAAATTTATTGTAAGAAGAAAGAGGTTACTATTTTTGATGATGATGATAAAGAACACCTTATCTTTAGAGTAGAATCATCACCACCTAATTATTATCTAGATTCACCCCCAGTAGCTCAACTAAATTCAATTATTGGGGGGGAAGAGAATGAAATAATTGTTTGTGAGGAAAATAATGTTCAAATAGAGGATGCACCTATTGTGAAAGAATTTGTTGATGTGTTTCCAGACGATTTTCCTGGACATCCTCCAAAACGTGAAATTTATTTTTTCATTGATTTAATTGCTTGATCAATTCCCATATCGAAGACCCCTTATAGAATGGGAACTGTGGAATTAGTGGAACTAAAGAAACAACTAGATGAATTGAGTTGTAAGTGATTTTTTCACCCTAGTGTTTCTCCATGGGGTGCCACTATCCTTTTTGTTATGAAGAAAGATGGATCTATATGGTTGTGCATTGACTATAGTTATATCAATTATATAAAATTAAAGAACAAGTATCCCCTACCTTGCATTGATTATTTATTCCGCCAACATCATGGATCTCAATACTTTTCAAGGATTGAACTTCGATCTAGATAACATCAGTTTTTTGTGAAGAAGGAAGACATTTTGAAAATATCATTTCAAACCAGGTACAAGAATTACGAGTTTACAGAAATTCCTTTTGGATTGACTAATGTACCCTCTGTCTTCATGGATCAAATGAATAGAGTTTTCAAGGAATATCTTGATGAATTTTCAGTGGTATTTTTTAAATATATCTTGGTATACTCCAAAAGCTACAAATATTATGAAAATAATTTGTGCATTATTCTAAAGACTCATAAAAGACAAGAATTATATTGGATGTTTAGAAAGTGTGAATTATAGCTTCAAGAGATTTATTTTCTTGTCCATATTTTTCTTAAATATAGAATATCGGTTGATCCTTCTAAGACCAAGGCAATCAAAGAATGGCCAGAACTGAAGAGTATAATTGAAGCACATAGTTTTATTGGTTTATCAGGTTATTATCGACATTTCGTCCAGAATTTTTCCCAGTTTTCTAACCCATTAACAAAGCTCACACGAAAATGGGTTAAATTTGTTTGGAAAAAAGAGTGCGAAGAATGTTTCAAATAATTGATGTAAATATCAGTCAATTTTCATATATAGACCCTACCATTGGGTAATGATGGGTTTGATAGTTATTGTGATGCATCACAGAAAGGACTTGGTTGTGTCCTTATGTAGAATGATAGGGTTATTGCCTAAACATCACGATAGAAAAACTTTCGTGAGAAAAACTATCCTACCCATGATCTTGTGTTAGCAGCTGTAATCATTTCTTTGATGATTTGGAGACACTATCTCTATGGTGAAAATTTTGTGATTTATACTGATCACAAGTGTTTGAAGTGTATTTTTCACAGAAAGAACTCAACATGAGGAAATGGAGATGTCCTGAACAACTAAAAGATTATGATTACACGATACACTACCACCCGAGGAAGGAAAATAAGGTGTTAGATGTTTTGAGCAGAAAAGGTCATGGATTTTTGAACAAGATGAGAGTTGAAAGGGATCCTATTTTCATGGATCTAGTGAAGATGAATATGGGAATCAGCATGGAAGGTGAAAGAACAAAACAGTTTCAAATGGTTTCCAAACCATCATTACTAAAAATGATAAAGAGTTCTCAAACCATTGATAAAGAGTTTCAAAAGAAGAATAAAGTAGTGAATGATGGGAGATTGAGTGACTTCGTATATAAAGATGGAATTTTGAAATTTGGGAAGAGAATTTGTGTTCCCAATATACCTGATCTAAAAAGAGTATTATTGGATGATTCTCATAGTTCCAATTTCTTTATACACCCTAGGGGAACCAAAATGTATAAAGATTTGAAAGAACATTTTTGGTGGGACAACATGAAGAGGGATATTGCTGATTTTTTTTCAGGACGTGTGGTTTTCCACAAGTTAAATCTATAAGGAAATATCCTAGAAGAGTAATGCAACCTCTTCCCATACCTGAGTAGAAATCGGATGATATCATGATATAGATTTTGATGGGGCTACCAAAGACTCCTAGAAAGAATGATGCAATATGGTTTATTTTTTATCATCTTACCAAGTAAGCACATTTTCTTTCTATAAGAGACGATTTACCACTTAAACATCTAGAAAGACTGTATATTAATGGAGTTGTGTGACTTCATGGAGTACCCCTATCAATGGTTTCTGATCGTGATCCAATTTTTACATCAAGATTATGGAAAACTCTTTAGAAATCCCTAGATACTGAACTTCGTTTGAGCACAACCTACCACCCCCAAACTACTGAACAATCAGAACGGACTATTAAAACCATAGAAGACATGTTGAGATCATGCTCACATGACTTTTAAGGTATGTGAAATAAATATTTAAATTTGGAAAAAATTTCTTATAACAAAAGATTCCATTCAAGTATTCATATGGAACCATATGAAGTGTTATACGGAAAGAGATGTCGCGCACCAACCTGTCGGGATGATGTTGGTGAAAGAAAAATCGTAGGCCCTGAACTTGTGAAGAAAATGATGGAAAAGGTGAATGTAATCAAAAACCACATCAAGGTATCTCAATATAGACAGAAGAGCTATGTTGATAACTGAAGGAAAGGTTTGTAATATCAGGTAGGAGATCATGTTTTCCTGAAGTTATCTCTATAGAAGGGTGTTATACATTTCTTTAAGAAGGGAACATTAAGTCCTAGGTACATCGGACTATTCGAAATTCTAGAGCGAATTGGGGTTGTAGCTTACCATTTAAAAATGTTGTCAAGTCTCTCCAAAGGTGATGATGTACTCCACATATCACTGTTGATAAAATAAATGCATGACCCAATGCATGTACTCACCTATGAGGAATTATAACTGGAACCCGGTCTATCTTATTGTGAAGAGCCTATCATGGTTTTTGATACACGAGATCAAGTGTTGAGAAACCAAACGATTCGTCTCGTAGAAGTTTTATGGAGAAACCATAATATGGAAGAGGCAATGTGGGTACCTAAGGAACCTATGACAAAGAACAACCTGAGTATTTTTATATAGAAATATTCTAGAAATTTCATGGAAGAAATTATTTGATGGAGGGGAGAATGTAACACCCCAAGCTTCTATGATACGCTTTTCTTTGAATAATACAATATCGTGTGTTATACGCAACTTTGAGTTCTAACACACCACAACCAATCAAACTAGCCGTTATGAATAGTAATACCCACTTTTTGAAATTTTATAAATTTTAACTTTACAAATTGACTTCATTTTTGTATTCAGAATAACAAAATTAGCTTAGGGTGAGTTTTTGATATTTTTATGAAAACATTCAATTTTTAATGAATATTGAAAAAAACGTAGTTATATTTGAAAATAGAAATATTATTTAAATAATTATTTATTTTATTTAAATTTATTTTAGTTCAAAATAGATACATAATAACTATATAAGTTCAATGTAATTCATTGGCATCAGTTTATAATAATTTTAGATATATAAAAAGTTTATTGAACTTTTAACAATCTTTTACCAACCTCTTAGGAGCATTTGAAAATTTAAATAAAACATAATTTTACTTTTTTTGTGAGTTTAATTTCATAGAACTGAGAGACATAGTTGATATCAGTAAGTAAAATGTGGTTCAATAAGATTAAAATAATATTTAGTGAATAATAACTATTTACTTTTATTTACAATAGTTAAAAGTGAATAGGGTAATATATGGTAAAAATGATATTATTATTATTCGGAAACATGTCCTAGTTCTATTAGATGAGTATAATTCGACCACTAACAAACTTAGGAATAAAATATGAACCTCTTTGGTCCACTTGGATTTTATTAGGACATTTTTTATTATTTAATTCAAAGAAGAGTTAAAAGAGTTAAAATCATAGTTTTATAACTAATACATTTTTTATATAACGTTACACATAAGATAAATTCAAATATAAATATTCATTAGAAAGATAAAGATATTTCATACATAATATGTTTTTATATACTTTTTTCACCTTAAATAATTTAATTTATTTATGACACAATGATGAAGCAGTAATTACCTAAATAATAAAATATTAAAATAATTGATATAATAAATATCCAAATAAATGTAATTTGAGACTTTTTATGACATAAACTAATGTTTATAAGTTAATATGACATGTTAGGGTTTATTAGATAATTTGTTTGGATGTAATAAGGATGTTATGAATTTAGAAAAAACAAAATTACAAATAGTTTCAAAATTGACATAAAAGAGTTTTTAAAATAAATATAATATTATTAATTGATCTTCTATTCCTAAAAATCCAAGGGTCGGAAAAAAGTATTATATAATAATATTTTTATCTTTAATGAACCACTCAGGGTTCACTTGGATGTTTATCGTAATTATATTAACCATATAATATAAAAATACAAAGAGACATGGTAAATGTCAAACTATTTAACTAAGAGTTAAATCTAAAAGATAAGTTTAATATAGTAACCCAAACCTCTACAAAACCTATTGGTTGAGTGGTTTTTGACCCATCCCCACTTCATCCTCAAAACAATTTATTTTTTAACCCCTATAAATGGAAATTGATTTTGTTATAAAATAATATTTCTATCTTTTCCTAAGATGCCCCTCACCCCTCTTATAAAAGGGTACTCCACCTTCCCTCACATTCACACCTTCAAAGCCTTTTGGCTCAGCCAAACTCTACCCAAACACACTTTCAACTATCCTCCATTAATACTAGAGGCCATCATTTAGTCAGAAAGCCATCCTAAGGAGCCCTTTTGATCAAATCAAAAGGAAGAACCCGAAGAAGAAGTAAATATTTCATCACCTCTTTCATGTTCCTTTCTTCTTCCACTTCCTATTTCTTTGTTGTTTCCATTCTAAAAAAATAACTCCAGATTATTCTATATAATGTGATGTTATTATAAATATGGTACCACCATATTCTTAATTCAATCCTTCCTTTGAATGACATGTCACCATACATGCGTACGTACGGATTACCATCTCAACGTCGTGGTTTAATTGTTATTCAATGAATTATTATTTGGATGGGTATAATAATGATGTGTAATTGATGTAAATAATAAAAATAACATGATAATGATTCTTTATATATGATATAACATCCAATTATATATTATTTTGATATCAAAAGAATGATATTGTCTCTTAAGCGTATGTACGGATTACCTTCTCTTTGAACACGATGAGATTCTTTCCCCATCGTATCCATTCAAGACTAATTTTAATTTGATGATTAAAAATAATGTTTAAAGACTTGATATCCTTATGGATATGAATAAGATACGTCCCATCCATATCAAAAATGACTCACATAACAAAGAATATAAAGGAAAATGAATACGTTAACACACGAAACGACGATAATACTAAGATATTACTAACAAAGAAATGCTAAAAGATCATATATGATATAATTTTAAAGTATATGATTATTGTATAATTTAATAACAATTATTTCACCATTATACAGGAGGTTAATCTACCCTTTACTAACAAAAATATAAGGTAAGGGTTCATTCTACAATCTCTTCATTATCTGAGGTTGTTTATACGTAATTATCTACTATGTCCTCTTTATCATCCACATACATGTTTTTAAAAAATTCATTTCAAAACATTATTACTATTTTATAGACTGTGGGTTAAAATCATTTATACTATTGTGTTAATTTTATAATATGTTTATAAAAGAATCTTCCTGTCATTTTCAAACAAGGTAATTTTTGACCTTTTGACAAATATAAGGTAAGAATTTTTTTAACATATACAGTGGGTATGGCTATTTTATGCTGTTATAACATCATTGATGCTTACCTTACAAGGTTATAAGAATATTTTCAAAATAAATGTTTTCTTTTATAATTATATTAATTTTAAATGATTTGAAAATAAAGTGATATTTCTCAAAAAATGTTTTGATTTCATATATGTCAACATCCTTTGATGGATTGTAAGATTATTTGAAGTGGATTTATTATGATATAGAACTTTTATATTGTATTGAAGGTTTTGTGATATGTTTTATTGTGGATGTTCTATTTTTTACCATCGCGGTTTATGGATAATGTATTGACATTTCCTATGCTAGTTTTAATATGAATGTTTATGTTATGTTTAAACATTTTTGTATGAAAAATTCATTGGACGTAATAATTGGTGGTTGGATTACGCTATTACTCTTCGATTCATCGGTAAGTCTCATGAGACAAAATATTGTCTCGGAAAAATACCTTGACAAAAAATTATTTGTATCTTGGCACAAGGCCTTGACTATGTAGTTATGAAAGTCTGGAATTATGCATTCTATCACTATGAAATTGGATATTGATATTTCATGGGATTATTCAAGTAGTAGAATATCCATGTGAATAATTAAATGGCATATTTGATTTTATCATTGCCATATTATGATGAATTCGAAGTTTAAGATGATTTTGTTTTAGTCTTATACATTTCCTTAAATTTTAATGGTTATTTATGAAGGTTTTCGCTATATTGTTATCCTTACCGAGCATCTGAGCTCACCCCATTCTATATTTTTTTCCCAGGATTTGAAAAAGTATATTTTGACTGACCTGTAGGGATTGTCTATGGGATCTCATTGATTTCTATGGAAACAATGTTGTTTTAGTTTTCAATTTCATGATGTAATATAAAACTTATGAATGTATCTCTCACTTCCAAGGCTACTAAAATAATCGGTCTTTCGAGACTTGATCTTTTTTTATCATGCCAATGATACATAACAATGCACTGACTCTCGGCTTCTAGGTTCAGGGCATTACAAACACTATTTTTATCTATCACCCTTGTCATATATATATATATATGTGTGTGTGTGTGTGTGTGTGTGTGTGTGTGTGTGGTATCTCGTAATATCTATTACCGCATTAAGATTAGAGTGACATGACCTATTATTACCTACATTAGGCACCACATGAGGATATTATTTAAGAGTATATCCCCTAATGAGATGGATAGAAATAAGGGAATAGAGAAGAATCATGAATGATCCATAACCTCATAGGACACTACAGACAAAAAAATAACTATCAGGGTGGAACTCCCATTCCCTTGACATCTCAATTAGTTGGAGATTCCATTGGGTAAATCATTGTATGGAACTCGTTCTAGACTCTCCCACATACCTATAAAACTCTCAATTCCTTAACTGGTCTTGACCTCAATTGTTAGTATGGTCACTCTTATGTTCACCTATTAAAAAATGATCTGATTTACTAGAGATATGATATAATCCCCTTTTAGATAAGATTAATGATCCATAAATATACATGAAATAATTGTCATCCAAGATATATAATTAAATCGCTGAAAAATGAAACAATAATTATGTGTGGTTTACATGCCCAAGGATACATCATAGGTGTACGCACTGATGTTGTATTGATGATCCAAATTAAACTAACAATATATTAGTGTTTGGTTTAGTATAGGACATTCATCTTCCTAAGTTTAATCTCCTTACAAATTTAGTGTTAGATCACTAAAACAAAAGATGAACTCCCTTGTTCAACTCCCTTTTCCCATTACATCACGAGGAAATTCATTTTGAATCACATTCCAATGCACAATTTCACTATAAGATTGATTATTTACTTATTAATTCTCGTTGATATTAACTTTTCTCTTTAAAATTATTTTTGTAAAAAAACCATTATACTATATACACATTATATGTTGAACTAGTCATCATGTAATACCAAATTACATTGTATTAGTCTTAAAAAATTTCCAATAGATTTTTAGGTCAAAAAAATTAATAGTCTCTTGAAACTTTAACCTTTTACAAAACAATATATATTTTTTTACTCCAAAAATTGTTAACAGTTTTTTCTTTTCTAAGAACACATAAACATTTCAAATCATTCAATGTGTTTCGATACTCTAAACTTTTCTGACACTTTCATGATTTAGTGAATCTCGCTACCATCTATGAATCATTAGAAACATTTTTTAAACATAATTCATTTATGAAATAGATACTCATGTGAATCCCTTATGCAGGGAATACCATTATAAAATTAAGTCATGATCTCATAGCCTTATAATCTTGAATGATTCAACATTTTTCAAATGAGTATGTATGTAACCTATTTATATAATTTTAAACCTATTTAAGAGGGATTCAAGATATACATATCCTTTTCACGAAACAATTAAATTATCATCAAGAAAAACACATTTCATCATGAAACATCCTAGAAATTTTCCATTCATAAATCATTTCATTATCACGTAACTTACCTACTATTTCCCTCATGGATCAATGGTATTTCTGAAAACATTATTTTTAAAATATGAAAAATTTATGACACCAGAAATTCAAAAATTCCATGTCATTAACATTTTTTATATGAAATATCAAAATATCCAAATTTAATCAATATCAACCTTTTAAATTAAGGATCAATTTTTTAAACACCTGGAAAAACAACCACCATGTACGTGAATCATCCTAATAAACTTATTGTTTCTTCATATATATATCATGGATATTTCTTTGACGTACCTTATTAAAAATAATAGTAAAAATTATCCTTGATCATTTAATAATTTATTCATTTCTAGGTTCTCTTAACTTTTTGGTAGCTTCATCCAACCCCTCATTATTATCACATTCGACATTATGGGCACACACTCTGATTCAAATAATATTCTGGATTCCCATTATTGGGAAAACCATCTTCCAATGTAATTATTGGTTAATTTATTTCATCAGAAACACTAGCATTAAATAAAACTATTTTCATACTGAATAGAAAATATATCATTCAATATAACACATTGTCAATGGAAAAACTTCATCTAACAGACCAACTAAAAAGGGTTGATAATAATAGGGTTGTTAGTGAAACTAAAAACAACACATGAAGACACCAATTCTCATTGGTGTCAAATAATATCCCATATTTAATTTTTTAGAAACACTTTCATGAATACTTTTCCATTGTCTCTATTCACAGTGAAAACATATTATTGATTCCAATATTTTATGAATAAAAATACCAAAAATTGATTATTTTTTGGAATTTATATAATTGTATTTTCATAATAAATTTCACATTAGAGGACCAATTCTTTAACCGCAATTTATAGCTTCATTATTCACAAACTCTTTTTTGGTTTAGTGTAATTAAAAAACATCATCATCATAATCATACTTTTATAATTTTTTTCCTAATATCCATATAAATTGATGGGATGTTAAACACACTAATCCATGATCATTTCTACTCAAAGAAGAAACTATAAATTAATTGAAGAACCTTTCTTATTGACATTTGACGGAAAATACAAGGTATATAAAGAATTTTATGTATTGAATATAAAATAATTATAAATATATACCATAATTAATAGCGGTGACACTTAAAGAATTTTAAATATTTTCCTCTAGTCACTATGATGTCAGAAAACATAAAATGTTATGCATTAATTCACTTAAGATAGTGTATGTTCATATTGAATTCCTTATCCATTATCAATAATGTTCATTGGGGATAATTTTATTTATTCCCCTCAATAAAGAAGGAATATAAATATGATAAGGAAATTTAGGGCTCCCTTGTGATATGAAACTCCCCATTTTTTTGTCCAACTATTTGACCATAAAATTCACTTATTATCATTAATTATTTCATGATATCTAACATCAAAATATAGAAACATTTTTTCCTTAAAAATATCATTCTGTTTTATCTTCTTTGAATATAATTTTTACTATTTACATACCACTTATCATGGATCCATTAATATAACCTCTATGCCTGCTATTTTGAAACATGGTGTAGGAAATAATATACAATGTTTATAAAACAATTGTTTTCCATTTCACTCACTATCACACATCCCAAGAAGCCATAAAACATTTTCTACATTTACGGATTTATACTATAATTCATCGTCATCTATAGTCACTATATTGATTCCAATTGTTAAAACTGATTTTAACTGAAATAGGTATCTAAATGATGGATGATATTATTAGGAGATTTTTTCGATATTAATTATTGAAATTAATACATGTTTTATTTATTTGATGATCCCATAGATAAAAAATTTTGTAGAATATTATTTATCCAATATATAAGGTGCAATTATTTAATTTATATAGAATCCAACAATCATATTTTCACTAAAAACACCCTTATCTCTTTCATTTTAACTTGAACATTGAACTATAATTTATTATGATAGTTACCAATATATTTTATATTTTGACACATGATTTCATTCTTCTATTGACCTCATTAATTATGATTCCGAGAATAGAAAAAATATATATCACATTAAATTGAATGAATTATAACGCTGAAACACATCGTAACATCAAATTTTTCTGAATATATATCCCCATGGATCTTATATTCCTTAAAAACAACTTCCACGATGGTTAATAACATTTAAATACATAGGTATAGGGCAACCTCCACTTCCTCAAGTTCACAAATTTGGTCAGTCATGATAAAACAACATTTAAGTACAAAATTTTATGTTTTCCCTATGCATATTTTAGGATTTTAATATCATCATCTCATTAAACTCTTCTTCTAATGTATATCCTTTGTGGTAATATTATTTAGTTCATTTCTAGAGGGTCTTCTATGAATGATTCCACTAATACATGCATCATATTAGATGTTTTTATTAGACATACCTATTCCCAACCAGTGAATGTTCTATTATTTATTTCCCAAAAGGACAAAACATATTCCTTTCATACTCTAACCATTAAAGACCTATTCTAAAATTATTTATTCAATCCTTCATCTCCATATCTTCTTTTTTTCATTCCATGAACTCTTTTTTTCAGTGTCTAATTTGGATCATCTCATTGTGTAACAATTTTCCACATACTTGGGAACTCCCATTGTATAGATCTTATCTTCCTTTATGATATAATTTTCAAATAAAACATTTCCATTCCTGAAGAATGTATTTTTTAGTGATCACATGATCCACCTAATAAATTTCATTCACTTTTTTATTTTTTATTTCATGCTCTTCTATTTTTCTCAAATCTAAATAGTATTCTCCAATATTCTTCAATATTTGACCTTTTCATTTAAAGAGGGATTCCAGGAATAAACTAATGTTTGTGTATAATGTATCATTCTGGGATCCCCATTATTCTCCTTCGAAACAATAAATCTAGAATCCGTCATAGTGGAATTATTGTCTTTCAAAACCTTTTTCATACTATGAGAGATAATTGAGGATTCCCGTATAACACATTAATTTATCTTTAATGCTCAAATTATTATCCACATTACAACAACATTAAAATATAAAACACTACTCAAATAAAAAATTCATCTTGTATTCATGAATCTGTTGAGGTTTTTTTGTAGTATATTTCCCTTTTCCAGAATCCCTTCTTCTTCAAGTTAGACACCCTTAGTGTGACCAATGATTCCAAATTAGTAGAACATAATGGTTACCTAAATATGATAGTCATCACTTAATAGTTTTTTAAGATTATTAATCATGCATGATAATTCTATATTTATAAATTTATAGACTCCACCTATACATATACAAATGGGAAGGAATGTTGTTTTCTAACTTGATGTTATCATCCTAAATTTAATATATTTGGTATTACCATCATTTTCCATTAGTTTATTAGTCATATCCAATATAATTTAGCTTGATTTTATATATATATATCCACACTTATAATTATGTTTTTGAGAGTCACATTTATACTATTCATCTACATCTATGTGAACACGTTTTTTTTAAAATTCATATCACATTTAATCAAGTATGTCATTTTGGTTCTTCAACATTACACATAAATTATCACTATTGTCACATTAGGACGCATATTCTAGACTGTTCTTCTGGTTCTCCTCTAAAAACTCTTTCATGTGTGAAATAATTTATTCCATTTAGTCCCCTAGATTATAGATATAATTTGATTCACGGAAATCATCATGGTAATGTGTTTTCAACTCATTCCACTACTAAAAAATTTCATCGAATTATGTTTCATGAGTTTAATTCCACTGCATGAAAAATATAGATTCATAAATTTCTCATTGATTTAGTATTTTTAGTTTATTAAAATCAATTTCTAGTTCTTTATCATGATTACTTTAGATTCATTCTTATTTATCAACTCTATGATTTCTCTCTTCATCCCCTGGTCATGTGCCTCTTATATATGGCCAATTTCCTCCATTGTATATATTGATATATTATCATACATAGTAGTCACAACATATATATGAATACCAGCCTCCATGGAAAGTCCTCCAATATTAATTTAGGAATACATAGATAAAAATAAGATTCATCCCTTACTTCTATTTTTCAGGTGTTGGGTTCCTTCATCTTGATCGCAATCTTATCAAATATTATTCTAAAATAAGTAATTTCATTAGAAGTTTTCATATTCTCATGATTATTTCTATTTACCGTTTCAAATGAGAAAATAGATTTCAACTCAAAAAAATAAGTTAGATAAATTTATATTAAAAATAATCCAATAAGATAAACCATTCCCCTAATACTAATTTCTAGAATAACATGTGAAATTAGTGGGATATAGCCTGAGAGGTGGGTGTTAATTAGTGTATAAAACACATTAATATTTCCCAATGTATCTATGGTACTCTCACTATTCTAGCCAATATTGAGAACACTTGTCAGTTGGTACACTCTTTTGTTCAAATATTAATAGAGGTTTTGATTAGGTGGATACAATATCTTACACGTGTGTAGATAATATAAATGATCCATAGTCCACATGCCTTGATTTTCCAAACATTAAAATTTAGTAAATAATATACAAAATAAAATAGAATTTTACTTGGTTTTTCCAGGTGGGTTTATGTATACAGAGCACAAACTAATGTTTTCTCAATGTTCCAAAATCTATTAATAATATTTCTGTGGGGGATTTAGGCGTGATAAATATTATTCATAGCTACATTCCCATTACATGATTAAGGGTCAAATCACTCTCACCTAGGGGTCACTCTTTTTCTCATTTCCCTTTTCTCACTACTTGGGGAGGGAGTATTTTTTAGCTCACATTACAAAGCATGACTTGACTATCTGGATGTTGATGCACTAATTAGTTATTATTGATCATCACATTACTCATTCACACACTAGGGAATAATATCACCATTTTTGTATACTCCCATTCCCTATTTAAGTAGTCATCAGGGAATACCAACTTCAATTTGAAATGAATACATTAAGATACCATAAAATTCAATATCGTGAAAATTAATAGTCTAAAAAAATACATCTTATATAGTTTGATGTTTTTCAAAACACTAATAATTAATTAGTCTCTCAACCATTCATCAAACTCACAACCCTTCACCAATTATTTTATTTATTGTGAAACACCAATAATTCAGGATACATTCTTTTTTAAAAATCCTTAAAACCAATTATGAATCTTTCACAACATTCACTGAAAATAATTTTTACCTTGACTTTTTGTTCTTATGAATCCTCCATGAATTAAAATGAGCCGCAAAATTATTTTTCAAACACATGGCCACTGAATATTTAACAACTCAAGCTAGATAAAATGAGGATTTTAGTATCCTATTTATAGAAATTTCTACCTGTTCAAAAATCATTCATGATCATCACCATCATTTCAGGAAAATTTTAATTTTTTCGGAAACACACATTCATCACGAAAATTCAAGGATTTTTTTTCAATAAAAATATCATATAGACATAAAATTGTTCCTTTCAACCATAGTAAATTCATGAAACAATATTTAATAAATCTTTATTGAATCAAGAGTAAAACTTGTCATGAATTCCATTCCACTTCCATATTTCAATAAGACATCCTTGAAAATAAATATTTCAAGATACTATTCCCATCCTCAAAATTTTAGACCACAAATTTTTGAAATCATATTAAAACTTCACCACCTTGTATAAAAAACATCCTAAACAACATCATGTGCTCCCATAACTATTTCATGGACTATTTTGTTCATATATCATGTATACAATCAAACTGGAACATCTCCAAGAATAATTCATGAAGCATCATTTTCTTTATTCACCACTTTCGTTGTTATCATCAAAATATTTTTCTATATTAGTATGTTTGAAATTCTGGGCTCACACAGTGCTTCATTAAATCCCATCATTCCTATTATCATGTGCATCATCTTCTCATGAAATAATTTCCACATTTTATAGATCAGGAACAATACTCTCTCAAGAAACTATTGGCATGATGAATAGAATGTATACCATGATTGTTCAAAATATGGAAATAAAAACAATGCATCCCACAAACCAACTCATAATGTTTTAAAATTATAGGGTTAGAAAATAATCCAACAAACAACAGATGGAAAGATTAATTCTAATTTTTATCCAACACTAAAAAATGAAATCCTATTTATTGCTGAAATATTTTCTAAAAATAAATTACAAGAAAACATATTGAAAAATCAAAATCCTTGGGATTTAATAAAAAATATGAGAACAAATGAAATTTTCTTCATAAAAACACTCCTAGTATTCTTAAAAGACATAATATTATTATTAAACAAATAGTTTAACCATATGAAATCAAAATATTTCATTTAAATCAAATTAAAAATCATAGAATATTCATGTAGGATACATGGGACATTATCTTGATAGAACCATTATAGGAACCCTTATAAGTTGAATAACCTAAATATTCAATTTCTATAATAATTATCCAGTGAATATATTCATTAACCAATTAATTGAAGATCTATATCGGGTTCATCCTTCCATAGAGGTATATTGGGAAAAATATTCACTAGAAAAAATTTCCAAGGCCCATAAAATGCATGAAAACATAACATATTTTATATCCTTCATCAAAATAATTAATGTGTAATTTTAAATAAGTTAAAAAAAATTAGTTAAATTGTTTTCATTTCCTTTATAAATTAATTTTCCAAAATAATATTACTAGAATAATTGAAGTAAGGATTTTTTTTCACATAGAAATTCAATCTTGTAAAAGAATACCTAGATAAAATGAAATCTATAGAAGCATGGAAATATTTCGATGCCATATGTGATAAAAAAATATCATGGAATTTTCCATCTATAAATAAAGTGATAAAATTATATATATAATATATAAAAGTATTCTTTTCAAAAACATTTTATAGAATTTAAAAATGAGAAATAAAAACTTATTTATAATTCAGTAATGTCCATAAAAATAAACAATGAAAAATATCAGAATATTTAAATTGATTAAAAATAATTCTAAAATAAAACTTTACAACATTTAGAATGATTTTCTGATGATTAATTTCATATACCTAATGCTGGACTTTAAGCATTCATGTTTTATCATCCTTAGTAACAAAAATATGTACATTTTTTACTTTATTAATACCATTTGGAATTTTAATTCAACTATATTTATATATTTGATAAAATTTATTACTGAATTTATTTAATATATTTATCAGTTTTTTTACATAAGACGCATTAACGAATTTGAGGTCATAATCCAAAAATAGATTTGGTAGGATGAATGTGGTAAAATTGGTTCTTATTTAATTATCCATGTAATATTAGTCATGAAATAATAATCATTTTTATAAATAAATTTAAATTTTAAAACAATCCTTGAATGATAGTTATCAAAAATGAATTATAATTCTATCATAGAGATGATATGTCATACATATGCATGAGTAACATTTCCATTTTCCAATAAACATGAGGTAAAGAAGAATATTATTAAATTATAATTAAATAATAATTATTAGATTGTAAATATTAAATTCCATACATAAATTCAAATATATATATATTAATATGACCGATGTGGAGTAGTGATGAAAACAAATCATATTGATTCGTGGAGACAGTAATGCACTTGTAGGGAGAAAGATCGCAATCATTATTCAATAAGTGGGATGTCAAGATAATGGGTTACATATAATATTTATAAAAACACATTTACATCATGATTTATATATATATAAATAAAATCAATCATTATATAATTTTTTTAATGTTATTTATATAAAAATAACTACATTGTTCACTAACAATGTAGTACATTAGACACATGAAAGATGGATTAATATCCCATTTGAGGGAAGTTGATATGGCTGTATGAAATTCCTCCAATATAATATTATCTCATTATATTTAAAACATGGATGTTCTTATTTCACCATTTTTAGGAACATTTAAATACGGTATAAGAAGAAATAAAATGTTAATGATTGGCACTGAATTATTCAGCTTCTTCATATAACTTCTATTACATTACACCTTATTCAAACTATAGTTGGTATTAATCTATATATAATACCTATAGTAAAAGGATATAGATTTTAGGAATTTATTTGGGTAGTTAATTTCAGAAATAAAATTCATTTTACGTTTGGAGAGTAGAGAATATGCATTATCCTTTTATAAGTTGGGGAGGGGACACACATGTATTTTTAACAATATTAAAATATAGTAATGTCTTACTAAAGAAAAAAATGGATCACAACAGACCATTTTTTATGATTATATGAGATAACATTGTAATATTTGTATAAAATATGAGTTAGATGTGATTTATAGTTGTTTTAACCAAAATCACTATAGTTTAAGAACTGGTAAACATTTTTTATCCTTTACCACGGTGACAAATTGATATTTTTTTACTATTCATTATAGCCATAATTTAATTTATTCATTTTAAATAATATTTATCATTATTATTGAAAATATTTAATCCATTAGAACAAACAAAATTAAAATAGCAAAAATTAATTATTTAAATAAAATCTACAAAATGGGATGGAAATATAGTTCTTCAAGAAAATGTGTTTTATGTATTTGAATTATATAACATGGAAATAAATCATTAAATTAATTAACAATAAATTATTTTAAATTTTAATTATATAAATTTATTGGTTTTATATT
Source organism: Viscum album (assembly GCA_963277665.1). Lineage (NCBI taxonomy): Eukaryota > Viridiplantae > Streptophyta > Magnoliopsida > Santalales > Viscaceae > Viscum > Viscum album. Next base: position 1,783,710,481 of record OY728150.1, read on the forward strand.
TAAATAATTTTTTAAAAAAATGTTTCTTTTAAAAATTTTCATATGAAGAGAAATTTTTAAATATAAATAAATATTTATACTTTTCACCCAAAAATAATCACATTTAGAAATTTAAAAAAAATCAATATAAAATAATTTGAAAAAAATGATATCTAAAAAATTTTCATTTTTTCAGATTAAAATTCAATAATTTTTTAATATTTTCTTAAATAAACTATATACTATATGTAAATAAATTTAGTAATAAAAAAAGTTACTTTGTTTTCATTAATTACATAATATTCATATATATAATGTAAATAAATAAAATCTAATTTTTGAATATTGGTGATGAATGAAAACATTTTACTTCTATAATATTATGTTTTTTATAAAACTAATGCATATCATATTTGTACTATGGTTGAAATAGGTTAAAATGATATATTTTATTTGATCGGAAATATAATACCAACCCATTGATATTTTAAATTTATAAAATTAATGCATCACAAAAAGTGTTTCCATTGTTAATGAGCCCATAACTTATATTACATCTGAATAAAATAGTGGATCTTTAAAATACCATGCATTATATTTTAGTGATAAATTATTCACTTTAAAAACATATGGTTTAAAATTATTACCAATGTGAATGTAGTTTAAACGATGGATTTATAGAATTATGATGTTATTTCGAATCTAATGATGATATAAAAAATACAAATTAATATCTAAAAATAATTAAAATAAATAACTGGAAATATAAAAAATATTTAATATATAATATTCATATGAATGATTTAAAAAAATGTTACAGACACTATCATAGTGATTCCTTTAAAACTATCTAATTCTACAAAAAATATTATGGAAATTAAGAATTGATCCTTTGGAGATTACAATGAAAAAAGTATAGTGTTATATATAGAAAATATTCTAAAATAAAACCAATGTAATCTAGAGTATTTGATAATTGAGTTAGAAACATTTTTTAAGGATAATATATATTAAAAGTAAAATAAATTTTAATTTTTTATTTTGAATGTTATATTATTAGGGAATGTGATCATAGGAAAAGGATATATATTGATCCTTCCAAGACTAGTGTATTTTATATGTTCCTTATACCAATATATCTCATGGTGATCATTACTTTCTTTAAATTCCCTTTTTATTGTCAATGGTTTTTGAGAAATTTACATTGATTATCAAAATAAAAAACCATTCTAACTTAGAATAGGATTATGTTAATTAAGATAAGGTAATGTGAATTGAGATTCAAAATGTATAATAAACATCATGTCATTAAACCTGTACTCACACTAACCTCAAGTGGGAAAGAATTCTTGACAAACAATGATTACACAGAGAAATAATATGGTTGTGTACTCATCAGAAATGATAAATTGAAATCCAATGCCTTAGGGAAGTTTCAGGTAAGTGATAAAAATTAATGTTCACATATTATATTATTTTTAGTCATGAAATTGGTTTAGTTATTACAATGGTGATATTTTTTACAGTTATAATTATAATAAATTTGAGAACTATTTATTCACATATAAGGAACCTATAATTCACCGACAATGATTGTTAGAGATGATTAAAAATGATTACTACTCACTCCATTACTATCCTAATATGAAGAATAATTTGGGGAATTATATATGATGAAATATCTTGAAATAAATGATGATGAATGAATGTGATCCAATCATTATACACAAGAGAATAATTGAATTTGGGATAATAAAAGATGTTACATTACCATACATTAAAAAGATGATTTCCCAAAAATATATCTTGGAGGAAATTTAGGGGGAACAATATGATAACATTAATAAGTAATGCTTTCTAGAAAAAATAAGGAATTATAAAATATCTGAGTTCAACATTGAAAAATATGGAGCGATAAGGTTTTTGAAAAACTTATATGCACCACATAAGAATTAGTTAAAATATATTGTATTATGTGTAAGGATTCTAATTTTATATTCACCTAGGGAGTGAAATGATATATAGATGTCACGTATAGTACCTTTTTGTGATAATATTTATAAGAACCCGACCTTATTACATAAATAATCTTGAGTTTAGTTAAGAAAACACTTACTTTTACATTGAGGATCTTTTCAAGTTTAGAGCATTAGAGAATTAGGACAAAACATTCATAACATTACAAATTGTTACATAGTGGATACCATAAAAACAGTTTCCATTTTTCTCAAAATATAAAACATTAAAACATAAAACAACACTCCTTGAAAATTCTTCAACATTTAACGTGTCTTATTTATTTGTATCACATATCCATTAACCTATGAAAAATCATTTAAAAACTTCATATGAGCACAAAATCTTGGTACGGGATGGAAAAGAATGAAAAAAATCACAGTAGTCCATGAATACTCATAACGTATGAAAACATTTTCAAAAGACATGATTTTCACCCATATATAATTACTTCAAGTAACATGAGATTTACACAAGATCCAAACAAACATGAGAACATAAATTTAATCCTAAAGGTATCTTGGGTAATTACTTACATAATCTTATAACCATGTTGGCTATCTTAAAATTTTTAACCCTCATAGCTACCTTACTTTGTGAACAATCGCAGTTACACTTGGAGTAACCAAATAGCCGACCTCTAACTTACTCATACCCAATGCATAGGAGGGAAATATAGGTCCCACCCTTCATCATAAATAATTTCTAGGAACCAAAACATAATTATAAAACATGAATAATTCCATAAAAACATTTCATTGTTATTTCGTAAAACCGATTTTAGAAAGAGGATTTTTAAACAAAATCCCCTTTTAAATATCTTATAATTGAATAGAGACTTAATAGAGTGGATTTAGTATGTATATATACTATAAATAAACATAATTAAACATAATATAAACAGAACCCATCACATAAACAATTTAAATATCACATAAATAATAAAGTAGAAGGTTAACCCAAAGAATGGAAATCAGGGTAAGAATTCCATTACCTCGGGGTTGTCTTACTTAAAACATGTTTAAACCTCTTGTAAAATGGTAAAAAGAGTGTTATTAATATTTTAAAGTAACATGTTCATGTTTATAACATATTATATGATCATTTAATAACATCTTTTCACTCTTAATTGTTAGTATTTTTCCCCTTGCACTGTTTTTTGTTGAATTATTACATGATTTCTGCGATTGGTTCTTGGTGAACATTCCTGTCGATTGGAAGTGAAACTCCATAATTGGAATGGAGTAGTATTTTCATATAACCATTCACATAAATTAATCCATTTATAATTTTGAATTATTACATGAGGTTGTTTCATAGGTTAGAACATTAATGATGTTCGTTTAGATCCTTTTAGTGGTTCTTTGATAATAACAACCTCGTTTTTCATATAAATTATAACCATGAGTACAAAATAATTCCAAAACCATGGGTGTGACATAAATCATATATTATATCCTGGTTCAGACATATAAATGGTTTCATAACCATTCTTGAAAGATTTAATGGAAATTGAAATCACATCGACCACGATGTCGATAATTCAACACAAACAGACAATGTTTTTATTCTTTAAATAAGTGGGGGAGAACAAGACTAATGATGAGTATTTTTTCATAAACATGATACAATACAGAGTATAAATGATTTATGGAGATTTTGGGCCTCTTGGGTAAGGATATATGAAGAAAGAATAAGGAAGGAACTCAAAATAAAAGAAAAAGTGAGAAATCTCTTATAAAAATTTGGCAGCCTAACGGCTACACAAGATGGTTTTAGAAAATATTAAAAAGAGTGGGGAAAAGGGTCACCCATCCCAAAATGAATCATAATAAATAGAATATCAAGTACAAGAATTAATTAATAACATGGTATGAAAACATTAAAATTATACCACATAAAATAGAATTTGAATGGAAAAAGTAGAAAATTGAGAATTTCCTTAACTTTTAGAGTAACCCTTAGAACGTGAAGGTTGGGACCTTGGGGGCTAGTATAAGCCTTGGGATGACGAATATAAAGGTATGGAGTCTATATATTCGTTGAGGGAGAATTGGGAATGAATTCAATGAAGGGAAGAGTTGTAATTTATTGGAAAAGTGAGGGATTATTTTAATAATTTTCAAGGGACACCTCATGAGTGTTATTTGAAAAACCATGGGATTTCCCATGGTATTTGCTCATGGAATAAGCCACCTGGGACACATAACACCTTATTTAACTACAAAAAAGTCTAAAATATTTATGACTACAATATTATATCATTAATGATGTAATTAATACACCGAAACTAAAAACTGTATTTTTTACTATTCACTGAAAAATCAACTGTTTCAGAAAAATTCCCAAAATTCACCCTAACCATTTATCGATGTGTAGATTTAAAAAAATGATATCCATTTTTTGAAAAGAAATTTCTAAATATTATTAATTTAGTTTTTAAATAAAATAATACTTAATTAAAAAAATAACAATTCTAATTCTCCAACTACTTCTTTATCATAATGAAAAATTAACCAAGATGTTATTATCTTAATGCCTTATTAAAATAAAATAATAATAAAATTCACTATTCATTAGGGTCATATTACTATTCATAAGGTATTTTACTATTCACCAAAAAAACAAGTTGGTTTCAATATACTCCAAATAACATACTGAACACAAACATAGATGACAGTTTCTTGAAATTCAGAACATAGAAGTAGAAAAAAGTTATGTTTTAAAGGCTAATTAAAAATATATACTTAAAAAAAAGTTCGAAAAATTTATATTTATTTTTATAAAAACATGGGGTGTTACATTATCCCCACCGTCTTTAAATTTTCTCCTCATAATTTTATTTAATTATTAAACAGCTGAGGGTATTTTTCTCTCATACCATTTTTACACTCCCATATCGCTTCTTCAACCATGTGGTTTCTCCACAAAACCTTTACCTGGTGGATTACCTTATTCCGCAATACCTGTTCACTATGATCAAGAATCTGAACCGGTTTATCTTCATAAAAAAGGTTCTCTTCCAGCTAAACTGCTTCTCATCTCAAGACATGTGATGAATCTCGCACATATTTCCTCATCATCAAATCATGAAAAACATTATGTACCTGAAACAAACTTGGAGGCAAAGCTACACGGTATGAAACTGTTCCAACTTTCTCCACGATTTCAAAAGGACCGAAGAATTTTGGACTTAGCCTCTCTTTCTTACAGAAACACATCACACTTTTCCATGGAAAGATTTTAAGGAAAACATGGTCACCTACCTCGAAAGAGAATTCGTTCTTTCTGTTATCTGCATAAATTTTTTGTCTGATCTAAGCTGTCCCCATGTGCTGCTGGATCATCATCACTTTCTCAGGAACTTCTTTAATAAATTCTAGCCCCATCAACTTTCTTTCACTGACATCATCCCAAAACGCTAGAGTCCGGCACCGCTTTCCATACAAGGCCTCAAAAGGTGTCGTCTGAATACTATAATGAAAACTGTTATTATATGAAAACTCAACTAATGAAAGATGATGATCCCAACTTCCATGATAGTCCATTGAACAAGCTTGAAGCATATCCTCCAATGTCTGAATAGTTCATTCTTACTGCCCATCTGATTGAGGATGAAATGTTGTACTGAAATTTAACTATGTTCCCAATGACTTCTGATGTCCCTTCCAAAAGTTAAAAGTGAACCTAGGATCTCGGTCAGATACAATGGAAAGAGGAACTCCATGTAACCTGATAATCTCCTTGAGGTACAATCGAGAAAGCTGATCCAAATTCATTTTGTCTCGAATAGAAATAAAATGTCCAGACTTTGTTAACCGATCAACAACAACGCAAATTACATTATTACCTCGAGAAGTCCTTGGTAGTCCCCCCCATGAAGTCCATGGATACATTCTACCATTTCCACTCTGGCACTAGAAAAGGCTGAAGCATTTTCATTGGTAACTTCTTCTTTTCTTTAACCTCTTGACATGTCAAACATTTAATGGTAAAATTAGCAATATCTCTTTTCATTCTATCCCACCAATAATACTCCAGAAGGTCTTTGTACATTTTAGTATCGCCAGGATGAACAGAAAATAGAGAACTATGAGCTTCGCACAACAAATATTTCTTCAATATAGAATCACTATGAATACACAACCTTTTGCCAAATTTTAAAACATAATCTTTGTCAAGATTAAATTCTGGAAACTAACACATTTTTACCAATTCAACCTTTTTTATAGCTCATGGTCTTCCTTCTGTGCATTCTTAATTCTGTCTGACAATGAAGACTACACTGAAACATGAAACCAAAAAGAGGTATTCTCTGTACCAACAACTTTTAAGCCCAAATTCTTCAAATCATTAATCAAGGGATCATGCTCCAAACGTAACATGTTTAATGATGCCTAATGTTTCCGACTTAAGGTATCTGCTAATTTGATTGCTTTTCCAGGACGGTAATTGATCGTGAAGTCATAATCCTTTATCATTTCTATCCATCTTCTCTACCTCATTTTTAATTCATTCTGAGTGAATATATACTTTAGACTTTTATGGTCAGTATGTATTTGGAATTTTGTTCTGTATAGATGAAGCCTCCATATTTGCAAAGCAAAAAACCATAGCTGCCAATTCCAAATCATGGGTGGGATAATTTAGCTCATGAGGTGTCAGTTGTCGAGAAGCATTGGCAATTACATAATCATTCTGCATCAAAACACAACCAAGTCCCCTCAAAGAAGCATCAATGTAGTTGAAAAACTCTCCATTATAGGAAGGTAAGGCCAAAACTAGAGCATTCACCAATATCTTCTTCATTTCCTGAAAACAAACATCACATTACACTGTCCAAACCAATTTAATCCCTTTTCCGTGATAACTTAGTTATCAGGCTAGATAACCGTGCAAAGTTCATAACAAACCGTCAGTAATAACTATCTAAGCCAAGAAAACTATGAATCTCTGTAACATTTGTGGGTCTTGGCAATTCATCAACTACTATTTTTTTAGCAGGATCAACTATTATTTCATCCTTATTTACAATGTTCTGAAGTATAGAAATCTGTTGTAACCAAAAATCACACTTTATGAATTTTCCATATTTTTTATTTTCTTTTAATGTTTTCAAAACAACCCCTAGATGTTTTTCTTGCTCCTATTTATTTTTAGAAAAAACCATATTGTCATTAAAAAATATAACCACAAACTTATCCATGAACTCATGAAATAATCTATTCATAAGATTCATGAATATAGTAGGTGCATTAGTTAATCCAAATGGCAGAAAAAGTTCATAATGCTCATATCTAGTATGAAAGGTTGTTTTTAGGATGTCATCCTCCTTCACCTTCAGCTGATGGTATCCGGATCTCAAGTCAATCTTGGGTAAGTACGGAGCTCCCTAGAGATGATCAAACAAGTCATCGATTTGAGGCAAAGGATACTTGTTTTTAACAATGATGTTACTCAAAACTCTATAATCTATGAAAATTCTCATGGAACCATCTTTCTTTTTAACAAAAAAACAGGGTCTCCCCACAGTGAATTGCTAGGATGAATGAAGCCTTTGTCATGAAAATAATGCAACTGATTTTTCATTTCAAGAAGTTCTGTTGGAGCCATACGATATGGGGGTTTTGAAATTGGCTTAGCATCAGGAAGTAAGTCAATTTTGAATTCAACTTCTTGATCATGTATGACATTGGATAACTCGTCAGGAAAAATATCATAGAATTCCTTTACCACTGGCACATCATTAATTTGAATAGTTCAATTTTTTCAATAATAAAAGCAAGATAACTTTCATTTTCATCTTTCAATAGTTTCTCAGCTTCTTGATATGTTATCAATTGTATGGGTTCATTCTTGTATACAAACTGAAATTCCTTTTGAAAAAAAACTTATTTAGCTCCACAGTCAATCTTAGCATGATAATCAGAAAGCCATTCCATCCCCAAAATAACTTAAAACTAGGATAAGGGTAAAACAATGTGGTTTGTAGGTAAAGTATTTCCACAATCCACAATAGAAATATTCTTATAATTCTTCTTTGCTATAAAATTTCCCCCTCGTGTTTTAACCACAAGTTCGGGTCTCATTTTTTGAGGTGATATTTCCAATTTACTAGAAAATTTCTCAGAGATGAAGGAATGTGTAGACATAGTATCAAACAAAACGTTAGAAAAATATGAGTGAAAAAACAAAGTATCTGATACAACTTCATTGGATGGCCCGACATTTGCTAACGTAATCGCAAAGGATCGCACTACACATTTCTGCTTGTAGTCTGGATTCTTTGCATCATTCGGATCTCTGTTTTGGAAGGAATTTTCATAATGACCCATCTCAGCACATTTAAAACACTTTACAGTCTACTTATCTGGATTTTTCTTTTGATCATTTTCATTACAATATCGGTCCATATGTCCAAACATACCACATTTTTAACAATTCATAGTTATGCTAAGACATTCCCCAGGGTTCTTCTTGCAACACTTTTCAAAAACTGAAAATTGGATTTTCTTACCATTAGATTTCGTGGGTAGATTCTTACTCATTGCTTTCCAACATGACCTCTTCTTCTCATTGTAACCAAAATGAACATGATCATCAGCAAACTCCATATCTACCCTCTCAGCACATCATACAAGTTTATCATAACTTTTGAATTCATGGGAGGCCAACATCCTTCGATACCTTGACATCAATCCTGATTAAAAGCGGTTGATTTTGCTATCAAGATCCAGAATAAGATTTGGAGCATACCTCGCCAGTCGGGTGAATTTAGCTTCATACACAGCCACTGAATTTTCCTCCATCTATTTCAATTCAAGTAATTTCTTCTCCTTTCTTAGTCGTATGACCTTAGGAAAATATTTTTCAAGGAAAATACATTGAAATTCATACAACTCTAAGGCTTCAAAATCTTATATACCCATGATATTCCTTACCATTAACCACCATTGAATAGCTTCCCCTTAAAAATGATAAATGGAAAGACTTACCTTTTGATTGTCTAAACATCCCATAACATCAAATATCCTTTCAAGGTCTTTGATCCATCATTCAGCTTCCACATTGTTAGAAGATCCATTGAATGCAGAAGGATGTTGTCTCAGAAAATGTTCCACCAATGTCATGTTCTGTTGTGGTACCTCTATTGGTTCTCTTGCATGGATACCACCACCATTTATTTTCTGCTTTAGCTGAGCCATCACTGTCACAAACTGCTCAGTTCTAATCCCTACCATTCTATGATGTAGATCCTGACAGATATCATTCTTTCGGTTCCTATCCTCTTCAGCATCCCTATTCCTTGTGTGGAAACCATTCTAAACAAAAATTTCTTAGATAAAGGAAAATGGTAATCTTTAATTGCTATAAAATTTCAAATTAAACATAGAGTGAAAATCATTTATGGCATTCTATTAACATCACCCTAACCCCTAAAGTAATCTAAACCATCCTCTGATACCAACTATAAGAACCTGACCTTATTACATACATAATCATGAGTATAGTTATGAAAAAAATTCCTTTTACATTGAGGATCTTTTCATGTTTAGATCTTTAGATAATTAGGACAAAAAATTCATATCATTACACATTGTTACATATTGGATACCATAAAAGCATTTTCCATTTTTCTCAAAATATAATACATTAAAACATAAAACAAGATTCCTTGACAATTCAAAAACATTTAACGTGACTTCCTTTCTTTTATTACACATCCATTAACCTGTGAAAAATAATTTAAAAACTTGTTATGAGAACAAAATCTCATTAACGGATGGAAAAGAAGGAAAAAAATCGCATTCGTCCATGAATACTCATAACGTATGAAAACATTTACAAAAGACATGATTTTCACCAATATATACTTACTTTATGTAAAATGAGATTTAGAAAAGATCCACACAAACATGAGAACATATATATAATCATAAAGTAATCTTGGGGAATTACATAAATAATCATGTAACCATCTTGGCTACCTTAAAATTTGTAACCCTCATGGCTACCTTGCTTTGTGTAACCATCGTAGTTACACTTGGAGTAACCATATGACCGACCTCCAACTTACTCATAACCAACGAGTTGGATGGAAATATAAGTCCAATCCTTAATCATAAATAATTCCCTAGAATAAAAACATAATCATACAACAAGAATAATTCCATAAAAACATTTCTTTGGAATTTTGTAAAACCGAGTTTAAAAAGAGGATTTTTAAAGAAAGCCTCTTATAATATATCATACAATTGAAGAGAGACTTAGTAGAGTGGATAAAGTATGTATATATACTAAAAATACACATAATTAAACATAATATAAACATAAACCATCACACAAACAATTTATATACCACATTAATAATGAAGTAGAAGGTTAACCCAATGAATATATATCAGGTTAAGAATTCCCTTACCTCGGGTTTGGCTTACATCCACCTTGTTTAAACCACCTTTATAATGGTTAAAAGCGTGTTATTAATATTTTAAAAAAACCTTTTTATGTTTATAACATTTTATATGATCATTTAATAACATCTTTTCACCCTTAATTGTTAGTATTTTTCCCCTTGCACTATTTTTGGTTGAATTCTTACTTGATTTCTATGATTGGTTCATAGTGGAAATTCTTGTCGATTGGAAGAGAAACTCCATAATTGGAATGGTGTAGTATTTTCATATAACAAGTAACATAAATTTTTCCATTTATTATTTTTAATTATTACATGACGATGATTCATAAGTTAGAACATTAATGATGTTCATTTAGATCCTTTCAGTGGTTCATTGATAATAACAACCTCATTTTGTCTTATAAATGAGAAACATGAATACAAAAGAATTACAGAACCATGGGTGACTCATAAAACTTATATTATATCCTGGTTCAACCATATAAATGGTTTAATTACCAGACTTGAACGAATTAATGTTAATTTAAATCACATCGTCCACGATGTCGATAATTCGACACAAATGGACAAAGTTTTTATTCTTTAAATAAGTGGGAGAGAAGAAGAATAATGATGAGTATTTTTTTCATAAAAAAGATAAAATATATACTATACATGATTTTTGGAGATTTCAAACCTCTTGGGTTAGGAGATATTAAGAAATAATAAGGAAATAACTCAAAATAAATGAAAAAGTGAGAAATCTCACACAAAAATTCGGCAGCCTAACAGCTACACAACATGGTTTTAGAAAATATTAAAAAGATAGGGGAAAAAGTTCACCCATCCAAAAATAAATCATAATATATAAAAGAACAATGATAAGAAGTAAATAATAACATTTTATGGAAACATGAAAATTATACCACATAAAAGAGAATTTGAAAGGAAAAAGAAGAAAATTGAGAATTTTCTTACCTTGTATAGTAAACCTTAGACCATGATGGTTGGGACATTGGGGACTTGAGGAAGGCTTTGGAGGACTAATATGAAGATAAAGAGGCCATAGATTCGTTGAGGGGGAATTGGGAATGAATTTAATGAAGGGAAGAGTTGGTATTTATAAGAAAAATGAGGGATTATTTTAATAATTTTCAAGGGACACCTCATGAGTGGTATATGAAAAACCATGGGCTTGCCCATCGTATTTGCTCATGGTATAAGCCACTTGAGACACATCACACCTTATTTAACTATACACAAGTCGACCATATTTATGACATCATTATTATATCATTAATGATGTCAGAAATACACTAAAACTAATAACTGCATTTTTTACTATTCACCGAAAATCAATTCTTTCAGAAAACTTACCAAAATTCACCCTAACCATTTATCGATGTGTAGATTTAAAAAATGGATTCCATTTTTTAAAAATAATTTTCTAAATGTTATTAATTTTATTTTTAAATAAAATCATACTTAATTCGAAAATTAACAGTTTTAATTCTACAACTACATCATTATCTCAATGAAAAATTAACCTAGATTCTATTATATTAAATCCTTAATAAAATAAAATAATAATAAAATTTACTATTCATTAGGGTCATATTACTATTCATGTTACTATTCAATAAGGTATTTTACTATTCACCAAAAAAAACAAGTTGGTTCCAATAGACTCCAAATAACATACTGAACACAAATGTAGATAAAAGTTTCTTGAAATTCAGAACATAAAAGTAGAAAAAAGTTAAGTTTTAAAGGCTAATTAAAAATATCTAATTAAAACAGAGTTCCAATTATTTCTATTTATATGTAGATAATCTTGGGGTGATACAATATGAATAATAATTTTATTAAATTTACATTACTATTCATATAATTCAAATTTTTTAACTATGGAGATGGTAATATCAAGGGGAATATGTAACCATTAACCATAATAAAATTGAAATAATAAAACATTTTCAAATAAATTTCTATGTATAATCCAAAATATTCCTAATGAAAAAATAATAAATTATTTTTTTTGGATAATCTAGAAATGAATTTGAAGGACCTTATAACACCCTGAGAGGGGAGGGGAGAATTAGTGTGTCAAATTTTCCTTTTTAAGGTTTTGGATATTATTACCACAATGGTAGGGACTTGTTTAATATGTGAAACAAATGAAATCTGGCAGATGACACAACACTTTTACATGGTTCACTGCAAAAGGCTACATCTAAGGAGCATACGCCGATAGTGTGTCGGTCGTACCTGAATTAATAAATCTTTTCTAGTTTTAGGATTACTATATTTAGTCATAGAGACTCTACTCCAAGAACAATTCCTTTACAATTGTTTAGGGATAGCTCTTTGAATCCCTCAGATCACATCCCCCAACACCCTCTAACTCACTTCCTTGAGAGAATTCAAACACAATTTATCGACTTAATGTTTGATTTAATAGATTTTCATTAAAGTATTTGTCTATGTTCAACATGATACACCACTTCCGTCGAAGTCCTGAATTTATGAAAATGATAGCACTGAACCATTGAACCAGCTATTCAGAACATTTAATCAGCCATCAGTGAAAATTGCACACAACACTATTCCTATGCTCACAAGATCATACTTTTGCGCCCATGATTTTCTTTTCATGCAGAAAATCATTCACGCAACTTCACCCATTGCACACAAATGTATCTCTTAGTGTGCAACATAAATATTATTCATGCAATAAAATTTTTCCAGGAAACTCTATCTTTTCTATTCAATAGAAATTTTTCCATAAAACATTAGCTTTTCTATGCACCCGTAAATTTGTCATGCAGTTGTAAATTTTTTGTGCAACTCCTATTTCGTGCAACTTTTACACACATCAGAAATAATATCTTCTTTAAGTAACTTATTATTTCGAATGAGGGGGTCACCTATTTTTTATAGCCATTACGACCCCTATGTGAAAAACCCACAATGGCGTGCAAAACCTCTCATTCTGCATGCAATACTTTTCACACATGAACCATTTTTTGTGCACATTTCCAGGTTTTTTGTGCAGCCCATGCCTTTTCCATTTTTCGACGTTATGATCCCGAAACATGATTTGAGAACAATTTTACAAGAACATACAATATTTCAGGAAACTTCCTTTTGAAAACACACTATTCTCCATTTATGGATTTTCATGGACAAAAACTTGGAAAACACTGGGAAATGATGCAACCTTCAATACTGTTGTCTTCTTAAACAGTATGATCCATTTCCTAGAAGACATTCTGAACATCCAATGAGGATTAAGAACAAACACAAACCAAACCTCATTTTTTTCATAGAACAATCATGGTTCCAACATAATTCCCACATAATCGCTATTTAAGAATATCTCTCAACCAATAAAACATAAAATATATAAGTCATTAACATTGTAAGTATATATAGAAAACTGTTATTTATATTATATAATAAAAAAACAAAGTTAATGTCAATATTTAGATAGATCCTCTAGAAGGTGTCAAACACAATTGTAAAAATTAACCAAACATATCATCCATATAATGACCGTAAAATATAAAGGATCATTCAAACTCTATATGATGTTTTCAAATAATGCATTATAGACATAAAAAATGGTTGGGATCCGCATCATCTAATCGCTTAATTCTCATTAATTTATAACTTGTACTCATTAATTCCATATGGATACCTTTGAATCTTCCCATAGAATGAAATGCATAACCTTTGTATGTTATGGTGAATTTATATGAGTAAATATATTACAATGATAAGTAGTGAAACAGATGACTGTGAAGGTCTAGGAAATTCATAATCACATCAGAGTAGTATAGCCTTGTTAGAAGAACTATAGTGGAAACAATTCATCTAACATATAGCTTTAGGTTAGGGATAAAGTATTTCACTTAATATATTCCTGGAAGATACTTATAATGTTTAATAACATTGGAATGTTATGTACTGGGTTTATTGTTCTTTTAGATATTCATGATAATGATGGATCTTTTTCCAGTTGAAATTACACTCTACTAACCTTATATCAAGATCATAATTTGTTCCTTATATTTACCATGGGGATATAGATTAATTATCCCTCACATGTACTAAATAAAAAGGTGGTATAGTTAGATAATTCAATCACATTTATAGATTAACAAATAGAGATATATTATCATGAATATAATTTGATACAAAAGTAGATCACACATATTTGTAATGTATTATGGTCAAGTCACAAGTAAAAAAGAGGCAACAAAGGAACATGAGGACATAATGAAACAAATATTCCCAAATCGAATTGCATAATTTTTTTAAAATTAAAATTGATAGGATGAATATTTAGATAGGGGAAGAATGTAATAACGAAATAATTTTTTATTATAAAGTATTCACTTCCTAATAATGATTTGTATAATACCAATTTATATTTTATAATACAAATCAAATATTCCACAAAATAAATAAATATTACTTTATTTCATCAACATAAATCATTGATTATGAGGTATAAATAATATATTTGAAATAAAAAAGTATACATTTGGAAAATAAAAATAAATAAATTATTTATCTATGATTTTAAAAATTATTAGTTTTGTGGTGTGAAATAAATATCATTATTTCAAAGAAGTTTCTAAAATTAAACATAAATATCAGAAAAAATATTCTCATTTTGTAAATAAATTGTATATATTTTTATAGGAAGCTTTCTAAATGAATAATAAAAGAAATAATATGTATTTATACTATATATATATTAATTGTAACAACCACATATTGTAAAAATAATATTTTACAATTGAAATAGTATCATACCTATTAGGTGGAGTGAACTGCCTAGTGATTAGTATTTATATAGAAAAAATATATAAATTGAAATATGATAATATTATAATATTATTTTTTAAATAATTTAACGAAATTTATATGTAGTCATAAAATTTTGTCAACATATGATTTAACTTATTTATTAATGAAACAAGAAAATATTTAAATTAAAATATTACCGTTACAAATTTATTAATTTTTTATTAAAATATATATTAGAATTAATTTTGGGTCATATAATGTTTATTAATGAATAATAATTAAATTTTTTATCAATCAAATGAAAATAAATAAATCCTATTTTATATAAAATTAATTTACAACATATAATATAACTTAAATTAAAAATAAAATTTTCAATTCTCTGAATATTAATATGGAAAAATTGGAAAAAAATTAGAATCAAATCAATAAATTTATTTTAAGAAGATATTTTTTATTTTAAAAAATATATTTATTTCAATACGATCGTTGAATTTTTTTTAAAGAATAACATATGACTTATGACATCATTATTAAGTCAATATTACACGAAAATTTGAACAAAAATTCACAAAATTAAATTTATTTAATTAGTATAGTAATTTATTTAAAAACGCTAAATTTAACATTAAAACATATAAATCTATTTTTAATACCAAATTAAATATTTAAATATAATAAATCACTATATTTTATTTTCTCAAACATTTTATAAAATGTTTCTAAAATTCATTTTGTTTTTTTTGGTTTTAAACTTCAAAAAACAATAATTTTTAATTAAAATTTATTAAAACTAACACAATTATTATTCTCGATCATTAAAAATAACCAATATTTAATTCAATCATACACCTCCATCATGCCAATAAAATCACTTTTATCCACCACATTATCATTAAATCCAAAACTTCTTCAATTTCCAATTATATAACTAAATTATTCTATAAACTCTTCTAGAAAACATCTAATAGACCTAGTCTATCTAATACAATTTCTTTTGAATTATTTAGTCTCAAATAAAAAGAAAAAAACTCAAAAAAAAGGTAAATTATTCATAACACACATTATATACTTCCAATACACATCTTACCCCTTCTATAATATATGAGATCACCATACGTAACATTAAAAAATATTTCCATTATACAATATTTTTTTATGATACTCCATTTTTATTCATTTATTTTAAACATGTTTTTCAATCATGGAAGATTTATAGTATCTAATTGAATATTTATATTTTTTTTATAAATTAATTATTGTATATATATTTTTGAAAATAGATATCCAAATTAAGAATGACAATAATAATCAAATAATATCATTTTTACGATTCATGAATGAAAAATATGCACTAATGTAGTTATTTTTTCCATTTAAAATATGTTAATTGTGGTATATATCTTCAATTTTGACTACCATCTAAACTATTAATTTCCCTTACATCTATATTTAATTGAAAATAATACCATTACAGTTTTTCGATATAATTTTACCTCTCGACTGGGACAACTTTTTGTTTCCAATACATCAAATTTGATTTAGAATTATGATATAGAAAATCACAAAAGTAATCATGAAAATAATATTAAATTAACTAATTACTATAAAAAAAATATCAACTAAATTATCGATGTGAAATAAATTATAATGAAGTTATATAATGACTAATAAATTTACATACATCTTCTTATCTTGATGTTAATAGAGGTTTTGAATAAATTCACCACTCGAGGTGAGAAGTTTTTCCCACTTGTAATCATTCATGTAGATATCATCTCTATTTCTTTCTGACATCACTATCTAATGATATATATATATATATATATATATATCTATTTCTCCCACTATATGTATTTATCAAATTAAATTATAATTTTCTTTCATTTTTTAGATATTATTCATTTAATTTTTATATTCAATTATCCTATTTCTTTTTGTGGATATGTATGTTACTCCTATAATCTTTTGAAACATTTCTATAAATTAAACCTAAATGAGAAAAAAAATTATATCACTTAATTTATTTAATGTTATAATATTTTAATTATTAATTAATTTATATGATTTTCTAAAAACAACTATACTTAATAAATCATATAAGTATCTATTAGTATATTTAAATGAGACTATTGATCTTATCCCTATTAATTTTTTTATAATTTCTTTAAAATAGTACAAAATTATTATACATTATTTTAATTTTTTTCATTATATTGAGATTTCTTTTTCTAATACATGATCCTTTGTTAGATATTTAATATATGTCATATATTTTGAAATTTTCGTATCTGTATCATATATGATGTAACAACATGACCCCAGTAAGTCTAGATGTGTTTCATTACATTATAATATTTTCAAAAATACAAGGATTCAATTACCAATGACTGGATATTTCAATATTTTTGAAACAAATATACAAATGAATCACATTATATATTGTTATTATGAAGAAGATAATAAAAAATAACAAAATCAAAACCTCATCATTCATGAAATTCATCCCTAGAATTTATCTTCATATCGTGTGGAACATAATAAAAATAAGGGTGAGATCAAATGCCATTGAGGGTTATGTACAATGGAATAAATAAAGAGTTAATGATTATAATAAACATGGAATGGTAAATAATTGATCACATATTCAATAATTTAACTAGATATAGCCTAATCAATTAGGATAGAAAAAAGTGATGAATGAATAATTCAATGTAAACAATATCATGAGCTTTGAACATGACAATGTATGTTTCATATAATCAAATAATGTAATGGAATATTAATAATAAAATAATTCATAATTTTGGAAATTTTGATATCATAAACTATCCATTATATAATTATTTTTATGATATATCCTCAAGACATCTTAAGTCTATCGGTAGAAAACAATCTTATTTTTCTTTGAAGAAAATACGAATGGCTTGTCATCAACTGATTTTTCACATGGTACTACCAAAAAATCAACTGGATTAAATTAACCACTCCCCAATACATGTCATTAATATCAAAAACATTTTTTATATATCAAATAATCAACTCAAATCATAAATAGCGTTCCTTATCAAATATCCTTACCAAGTAAATGATACAAATATGGTCATGAAAGAGTCTTCATATTCTTAAGATGATGAATGGAATAAATACCAAAAGAGATTTAGGGAGATGCATTGTTCTATATGTAATTTAAAAATGAAAGCCATGAGGAAAACTCATAATATTGAAGATGATGGAAAGTAGATCAACTGAAAATCATAATGTTCTTGATGGTGAACCCATGTATCATGATAATTGTGACAATGAAACCTTAATTATTTAGATAAATACCCAAATTATATAGTGTAGTGAATATAAGGAAACAAAATACTTTGTTGATGAGATGGTGGATTTGATGTTGGAGGAACCCCAGGAGGATCCATTTAATTCCCAAATATGGGACCATATCCTAAATTATTAGAACATATGTTGGAATATATTCTCTTAATAAATGTCGAGAAATAGGATTCTAATATTATTTCATTGTTTCATACACTTGTGGAATCCAACGAAGATATGATGGAGTGGATCAACAAGTATGATCGTATTCTAGAAAGAGGTTTTAATGAAAGAAAAATTAAACTTGAGGATTATATCCAATCATGGGTAATGATGGATTAATGGTTCGAAGTTCTTATCAAAGTTGATTTGGAAATAGATTTATATTATCTCTACAGGAAATTATTTATGTATGAAGTGTTAAATAGGCGGAAATAAGACAGTAATGGATCGAGCACCTCATTTGTCTGTGTAACACAACTCTACTCAGCATGTCGAACTCTTGAGTACATAATTTATAGCATAAATACATGGAATGAACCTAGATATGGGGTCCCCACCAATATAATTATCCATGCACACCACCTACGTGTATACTTATATATGGTGTGCACCCCACATTTGGAATAGATGTGCACTTCTATAAGGCCATGTTCCCTCACATGGGATGACTGGCCGAGTACTCTGTCATACCCTGAATTCATACTACACCGTGTGTACCAATGATAAATGACATGTAGTCCACAAAACATATTTTCTGTAAATAAGATGAAAATTCATTATGTAATATCCAAAATCCACACTGTGTACATGTGTTTTCTATAATTGAAACCAATAAAAATGTCCAGAACAACATGATTTCCATAAAAATACACAGATTGACCACTTGGGGTCCACAAAAACCCAAAATAGTATTTAATAATTAAAAAATAATAATTTTCAGGTATTTTTAGTAAAACACATATAAGGATCATAACACCACAATGAAAAAACATATACATTGTTTTTATCAATCATCTATAGTGAATACATGATGATCCAGCATGACATAAGATTTGTGGCGGTATATCCTCCTCCCCCTCTACCTATACTCTCTCTGCAAACATATCTCATCTAAAGATCACAAAGGGGGTCCATCTGATTTTTCATGATAATATAGGTAAATAAAGAAAAATTTGAAAAAAGAAAAAGGATATACTATAAAAATGATAAAAATGAAAAATAAAATAAAAGCGGACAGGGCTTAGCCCTAGTAACAATCTAACGACAAGTCTTTTGTTGTCCCCAATCTACCAAAAATTTATATGTTCTACATTGAATAATTTTATGCCCCCAAAATTGGTGTATTTGTATCATCTACCCAATTCCCAACTAATAACCCTTATGGACTATTCTATATCCATCACTGAATGTAATGAATAGATATGTCTGAACTGATGTCAAGTGATCACTATTATAAAAACATATGTCCTTCACACTCAAACGATAATAAAAAGTTTGTCCCACAATATCTGAATGCATGTGTTAGACTTTATAACAAATATATTTTATTGACAATCTCTAAAAAGTGAAAAAGTAAACACTATCAAGGTCCTCAATCTATAAAAAACATAAAATATCATAAAACCACTACCTAGGCTCCTCACATAGGTTGGCTCTAATAAAACAAATAACCCTCAAAAATCCTCTCCAAAAATGATGAATCTAATTAATTAAATGTTCAAACACATGACTACCCTATGTAGGGGTTTCATTCTAAAACCAAATAAGTCCAACCATACATCCACTGTGATACCCAATGCATAATATATAGATAGTAGGACCAAGGGTCCAAATTAACCTAAACACTCAATCCATCAATGAGACATGGAGCACTCTGAGTACTCTGATTCTCAAAAACCATTAACCCTCGTGCCTAACTAATTCATGGTTAAGGTATAACTCAAAATACCCACAAATGAATACTAACCATGATCACCCAATTCATTAGTAATTGCATAAAAATGATTCCCACCAAATAACCATATAAAATATACATAAAATGAATAGTTTATTCCTAGGGAACATGAACATGTGAATTTATTTGAAGCATTATATTAGGGAGACTATAGTCCAATACTAATCTACAAGGGTCTCCATGCATACCTCATACAAGGGACTACTTCTCTACTACTGGTGAATATCACAACAAATGAAACACATGAACTTTCATTTGTATAAAATATTAAGTAAAAAAACATAGATAAAAAGATTCCATTGGAATATTACATTCATAGAATGATTCATAATGTCTATTATCTTTTACATGGTCTAGAATACAACAACCAAAATAAATCATAAATAAATAAACTCTTATTCATCATCCAAGGTGAAATAATGAAACCTTCAAAACAGAATTGATGAAAAAGAATTGAAATCCCTAGAAACATGGACTTTGTATCTATTACAGTGTTCGTGACCCAATAATCTGATCTTCATAAAGTGTTATGATCAAATATAATAACTCTATTTTACCATCGACCCAAATTATAAAACAAATTATGTCTAATAACATTATTTTTCAGAGCAATTGGGGTTGACCTTACACGTTACTAGATTTGGTCCACCATAAGTCCTCAAGAATGTCACCCTGAATACTAGAGGTTTCCAAGATGTAGAGTGGGTTTAAAAGGAGAAGTGGGGGACATTATCATCTATTTAGAGTTCCATTACAATAGAAAATAACAATAATCAAACACATGAATCAACATAATAGTATGTATAAAAAACAACTAAATCAATGGGTTATATAATTAAGGGAATACAACATACAATCATATAGAATCAATAAATGAAAAAAACACAAATGTAGGTCACCCATTGTCCCAACGGCATATATGGAATAAATAGACTGAAATTATATACAACATTCTATACTCTAAACACTAGACTGATTCACATACCTAATCTCTGTAATGCTCTAGCTACACCGAACTTACTTTGAGATTCCATACATCCAGTTCTACTCAATCATAAAATATTATGCTTCATCCATATTCATTATGAAACATTTTCCCCAACCTAAGATAAGACATAAGGAAGGTAGAAACACCCAGACTCATATACAGGGGGGTGATAAAAAAATGTTCATCGGCCACCTATAAAGGAGAAAAAAATATATTTTCTATAGAAATTCATTCATAGGTAATATTCTCATCATACTAGATAACTAATATTAGCTACTATAAAAAAAAGTGATAAAAACTGTCAATAAACACATGGAAAATAGCCAACCAGAGGTTCTATCCTAGAATAAGATGTAAATATACACCTTCTCTACCCCATTCCTGATGATATCATCTAGGTCGAAACATCTATATTACCCCTTAGTCTCAAGATTCCTAAATAAAAAATAAAACACTATTTATAGGCCCGAAAAGGTGGGTTATATAAATATCCCAGAGAATTAATTCAATCCATCGACTTCAATAGAACAATAGAAACCCCCAAAAAATAAAAACATGTTATGTGGGTGCCTCTTCCCCTCATGAGTCTAAGGAAATACTGGTCATGGAAAACACTAAAATAGATTGTGGTTACACTAATCTAGATCATCAATTAGCTCCCTATGTATGTTTATTAACCACTTTACAATAGAGGAGAGAACCAAATCACAAATCGAGTCTAATGATCGATCCAATATATTTCAAGGGTCTCCTCATTTAACAAAAATCTAATGAAAAACTTATTCAAACCTCTTTTCAACTATCCAACAAAACATGGGTTGATCTATCCTAAAACACAAAATTCAAATTTGTGCCCTATCAGTGCCAATACACTCTCTGAAAATAAAGAAAAGTGCATATATCAGCTACCCAAATCTCAAAATTGAAGGAAAATATCCACCATGGGATCTCCATGACACACCATAGGGTCCAAACCAAAACCCGAGTTCCAAAGGTACCCAAGATCAGAAAAAAGTGGCATCCAAATAGGTTATCCCTTACTTAACCAATGTTATTTGTCCATTCCCACATAAAAAACATCATTCGTAATAATATCCATTGAAAAATAGGACATAATATAAGAGGTTCCTCTAGAGAATCTAAAAAAATAGTATATGCCAAGTGTAGAAACATCTTAAATAGACCTTAGTATCCACCATCTGATCACATATCAACTACACAACAAAAGATGTAATCTAAAATCAAAATCATTCCAATAGGGGAATTCACAATGACCATAATTCTGATATCAATGCAAGAAAGCATCCACCATGGATCCTTAGCACAATAAAACCATGAGGAAAATAACGTTCAAGAAAAACCTCAGTCGACCTTCATGAAAAACTACCCATCCATGGGTACCATCCTTCTAAATAGGGCATCAAAATAACAACATCCGAAACTATAATAATCTCAGATAGACTATCATTAATACTAATAAATTAATCATAAACCACCCATAAAGGGAATCTTCTATAGTCTCTCATAGTCATACCATTATCACAATAGCTCATGGATATGAGTTCCATCTAACGACATCAACCCTACCCAAAGGCTTTAATATATTTTGTTTAAAATGCGAAGAGATAGATCAAAAACTCTATAAACATGATAATCCGCCCTGAAATGAAAGGGAAATCCAATATATTTCCATATATACAAAATTATCCAAACATCCACAATCCCTCCAAAAAAACATTAAATAAAACTAAATGATATTCACAATCTGAAACAAATAACTAGATAAAATCCCTCACATGGTCCTTAAATCTCGCACAGATTCCATTGTAGGATTCCAAAAAAACCCTCAGTGAAATATCCCTAAAACTCACATAATCCAACAAAAACTATATAAATGGAATCTAAATGTAAAAAACATTACAACTTCATGATATATGTGTTAAAAACAAATATTGGACTTCTCACATGTCAACTACTAACATCAGGATAAAAAAATCATAACATTCCAAGGCAGTGATAGTAAAAACTATGCTCAAAAATTACATGGAATGTTTCCCAAAATTCCCAAATAGTCATGTTCCTCATGCCACTCATCATGTACATTAAAAAATACATTACCTTTAGACTTGTACATGGTATATTCCCCAATGTGGATAGTTTCTAGTATACACGATCCCCACATGGTATGTAAAACACGTATTGTCATGGTGTGTACCACTAGTACATGACATTTTCCACGAAATTGGTTCCTTACCAGTGCACATTGAAATATAAAACACCTAGATTGGTATGGATTCATTATGTTTACCAAAAATGGGGAATGTACTTGAACTTATACACAACCACATACCTTCAAATGTTTTGTATATCTATTTAAACAACCACATCCCTGATGCCTACTAGACAAAGTATACCTTAATAAAATGGTGTGTATTTAACAATTCACATGTTCCCAAAAAAATAAAAACATAATGGTTATTTTCTAGGAACAAAAAATTATATATGTAGTTTTTTTCAAATGGATAAACTCTCGAAATATCCTGAAGCACCCAATTTCCATAAAAAAAAGAAAACCATCCAAAAAGGGTCCCCAACAACAAAATAAAGGAATTAAAAATTTTAAAAACATAAAATATGTGTCTTTAGAATAAAAAATAAATCATTAATACTTATTGGAGTAAACATCAGATGCTTCTATCTGATCTATTATTCCCTTCAACCATTTTCTGATCAGGTGTGACTTGAGATCAATGGTAGGAATTCCTCTATTCCCAAACCCTATCTTCTCTCCATCTCCCTATCTTGATTGAAGACACCATTAGGGGTACCCACATGGTCATGTGAGAAATTCCATGGGAGAAAGGGAAATGAAGAAAAAAAGATACATGAAGAATGTGTAATGGTAAAAAAGAAAAACAAAATGGAAGGAAAACGATCCCAGGAGTATCCCTAGTGGTGGACACCAATGTTATGCATCTCTTAGGAACCCCCCCCCCCCCAAATCAAGACTCAAACATGAAAAAATACTCTCAATCTGGTGATCCATATAAAATATATTACTTAATGAAAATGTAAAAATAAAATATTGTTCAATTAAATTAATAACAAATAATACGTTTGAATAAAAACACCTTCAATTTCTAAAAAAAATAACATCCAAGTGTAAATACTCTATTTTAGGAAAAATATAGTGTCCATAAAATCTATTGATGAACATATCATAGGAAAAATTATTTTCCCCCTAGAAAAAAATGTATAATAGAAAGGTTCAAATTTCCACTAATATTCAAAACACGTGACTATGCAGGTGGTCACAAAGGCTGATTACCAACCTTTGGAGTCTACAGTGCATTCATATTATAAGAATATATGATGAAATTACCCTTAAGTAGGGAATAGGGCATCATAAATTAAAATATATATACATAAAATGACCAGCACCTATTCCTGATCTTCATTTACATAAATGGATAAGATATACTAGAGTATTATATGATCATAATAAATTAATAACCTCAAAAAAAAATAGATAATGAGTCTTATACATCCGAGTGTGGACAAATATTTCTAAATTCATGTCATGTGAATGGTCATTCCACTCATGGAATCATAGATGAAATGAAACATATAATACTACCTAATCCTTCTACATCTACACAAATCTCATACCGACACCACAGGAATCAAAATAAACATTATAGCCAATTGCATGCTCTGACAATGTTATATGTGAGGTTGTATTCAATCATCTATTCATCTCCTAAAATGAATCCTTACAAATATTTATACACGAAAACAACACTTCATATACTGTTATACCTTTCTTAACAAATACCATATATAATAATTCATATATTTACCATTTAAATTACACATCTAAACTGAGTAATATCTTAATCTAAAAGAAATTATGTTGATTTACCAATGTCATCTTATTCTCAACCTTCTCTATGTATAGAGAAATTTCTACATTAGAGGTACAATTTCCAACTAATAACACCTCTTAAATCCTAAAATGATATGTTGATAAATTAGTATTAATATTATATTAATTTGGTTTACTCAATGGGATATCTTGGTGTCATACATGAATTTATATTCTATTGAGTATATAAAAATATCATCAAAAAAATAATTAATTAGTTATGATATGTATGGAATATCATATTCATGACAACCATGAACGCCATCAGTTCATTTTTTACCCAGAAAAGAATAAAAAGATATCCATGCCGTTTATAGCTACTCTAAAATGTTACTATAAGAATATCCTTTTATCTGTCTCAAATACTGGTTTGACGGGATCATAAATAAAGCATAAAGGACCATTGATCTGCATGAAATTGGTCAAATTATTCATTGATTATTGGCACGGGTTAATGAAGATTCATGGTCCCTTTGTTTATATTATTATATTTTACACACAACTAAATAATACCATTCACCATCATAGTGAACTACATCGTGGAACCCCAAGGTGATTTACTCAATCTTATAAATTCCATATCCTCCAAATTCTCAATTTCTACATTGAGTTCCTTAAATTCATATTTTTTTTCATATTTAATGGGGTAAATGATATATTTTTACCCATATAATAAATTCAATATCAATTTTAATTCCTCTATAAAGATTTATACTATAATAGTCATCTGGAAAGATATCTTAATTAAGGCCCACCACTAGTTGAAATGAATATGTTATCATTGTTTCTATTATAAGACCCATACTTTCAATATGCACTATAATATCTTTGACATGGGTTAGATCTATTTCCACTCTACATGCTCCAATATCCCATTACCTAGTCAAAATAGGCTTCCCCCTTGTGTGTATTAAAGATACACATATCATGTATTAATAGATGTGTGCCTGATAAAAAGTTAGTCATTACCTTCTAAATTGTAAATAATTATTTTCCTTAAAAGGAATCAGAAAATCCTATAAATTTAAATATATATAAAATTACATGGGACATCTTGGATATCTCTGATGACAGTTCACATTCTTCCCAAAGGTTTTATCGAGAGATAATAACACAGAAGAAAACATGATCTATTAGACATCCTTAGGCATACCTTATTTGGATATAATTGAATAAGAAGAACCAGTATCAAAAATATAGTTTTAAATAGTATATGTGATCTACATTATTCAATAAATGCTCAATTTTCTCTTGTTATAATATGAAAAAAAACATGGCCCACTACATACACTCAGCCTGCCTATGCTCAATGACCTTATCCTAATATGCACGATGCACCAGATTCATCATCATATGATGGGTCTAAACATGCTTATATAGACCCCAACTAGTCACATTGCTCAATGAATTCATTAATCACTAAACCCTATAAGACATCGTCCTTGAATATTTTGACTGAAATCACTAAATAATACATGTCTTGTCACACCTATGACACTTGATTAAAGACTTTTGGAGGAAATTATAACAATTCCCACTCTATACACATTTTAATAATTGAGGACCTCCTTCTCCCAAATAAAAACCATATCCTCCTCCACAACTATCTAACACCACTCTTGAGTTATTCATCTACATTCCTCATCATGATACTAAATGTGTTAGTAGAATGTCCAATAATGGTTGAAGAAAAATGAATTTCTCATTCCACTTATATAACCATCTTAATTATCAAGTCCCTAAAAAGTATTTATATATTATTATTTTGTTTGATTTTATTTTAATGGTGTATTAAGAAAATGTTGTAAAATCTTCCATCCATGATAGGATTTAATAAATGAAGGTCCGTTAAATATTCATAGTTAGAAAACAATGTAATAGATCCTTACAGAAGCTCCATGAACACCTATGTAATGTCTATAATGAATATACCGGAAATAAATCCTTGAAGATAAGGTCTATGAACATCACCCTTGATATCCCTACACATCTTCTAGCATGAATCATTTCATTCCACCACCCTCAAATTGTGTACTGAAGTACAAGTGCCACAAGATTCACATTTTGATAATCTAGTGTATCCGTAATGGTGATCATCTTTTTGATGATACCTCATTTTAACAATTTCTATCGAATAACTAAGTATGGAGTTACACATATCCACATGTGTGTCTCCCCAACCACGTGATGTTTATAATTAGTAGAGAGGTTCTAAATGACATTAGTGTGGATACTATAGCCTATATATAATCAATGAAAAGTATAAATAATAACACATTGAAATAAATAAAAAATTATATAATGATTGGAATGGAATGTATAATGACAGTAGACTTGTACATATATATTCACTTGATTTATGTGTAATTACCCATGAAATACAAACCGATGTTCATACAGTCTAGTCACTTTGGATTAATAAGTACATAATTAAATAGCATGAATCCAAAATAAAATCATATTTTATTTAATCTCTTTAAAAACATCAAAACATCAATGGAGTTGCTACATCTTCATAGGATAACCGAGGAAATGCATAAACAATGAGATGAGATAATGAAATCACCCTTTAGTAATAAGAATATAAAGAAAGTATTTACCATGGGTTTGAAGTCACAACATGAAGATATAAAAATGCATTGATACATGAATATAAATATGGAAGTATAAAACACAGAACATGGGATCATGTAATCCTGGAATCATAGTATTGTGGAAACGCCATACAATATGTCATATTATTTAGTGATGGATAAACTCTAAGTCCATATCACATGGAGGATCCTGAGCCATGGTTAACCACAACACCATTACACTTGGAGAGTCATGAGTCAAGGATAACCAACAAAAATTTTATACATGACATCTCATAAGACTAAAAATTATCCAATGCATTGGATCACTATCTGGGTGTACCCATCAAAAAAAAATTCATTTTGGTACCACATGAAGTTCTTAAAAAAACGAGTAACCATAAGGGTTACCCATGGAATGAAATGGGTATCATAATAATTTTATAGAGCATAACAAATGGGAGTGTTAAAAAATTGTCCATGATTGAATTATTTTATATCAAAAATAGAAATTATTAAGTTCATATAGTCATATATCAAGATAATTATTTCTAATTTAATTTTAAGAATGTAAAATGAGTTTTTATGTTTATATAGAAATGAAACATTTTAGTTCTATTTAAAGAAATTATGAAAGAGAGTTTAAATGAGAAAATGAAAAATTTGTTTTCATAAAACCAAACTGAATCATGATATTTTATTTGATAATATGAGTTATTTTTTAAAAAATATTGTGTCAATAAAACAAAATATGTAGTTCCCTTGAAAATGGGTTATAAATCAATGAGTTTTCTTTAATTATGATTTTATATCAGGGTGATTTGGGAAGGGTAACTTTTAAAACATATATGTACCAATAAAATAAGAATAAAAATATCTGGATATATAATTTTCAAACAAATAAATTTAATTTATAGTGACAATATAAAAATAATAATAGTTTCAATAGAATGAAGAGGGAGAATGTGAAACTTGAATGATAAATGGTTGTTCTGAATGAATCCCTTACATCATGTCCCAAATCGTTCTGCACTTGATCATAATTTACAAGATAATCAAAATAAATCCATTAATTTAATAATTCAATAAATTTTCTACATGTTATTTATTTTTTATAAAATTATTAATTTAATTCATGTACTTTTTTATGAGTTATAATATTCAATATCATTATTTTTGAGTGTTTGTTTCGGTGGTTTTCATTATTGATAAACTTGTATACGTGTATGGAAATTCATGTGAAATGAGAATAGTTGCCCAGAATTTAAATTATATGTTATCAAAAAACATAAATAATATTAAATTGTCTTGAATATTATTTTCTTCTAGATGTGTGGATAATTCATTAGATAAAACATTAATGATACCCATTTTTATTATTTTGTCATTTTTTCATTCATCCCAAAATTGTTTTATTTTATAAATTCATATTATGTATATATAATTGCTATATAACATAAGCTATAAATGTATTTTATGAAATATATTATCCATAAATTATTTTTATAAAAACTGATGAAGGTGGTAATGGAAATTGAGGAATCGTATTCCTTGAATGTGATTAATCAACACATCACCGATGATGTTTTCATTTTTCAATCAAAATGAGAGGGTACAATAAATGATGATGGGTAGTTATATTATCAAAATAAAATTAGAGTATATAAAATATACTGGAGTTATTATATCAAGTAGATAATGAGTGTTTAGGAGAGGAAAAGAAAACATATTAAATGAATAAAAGAGGTTTTTACCTTATGAATTTTTATATTTGAGAACCTCCTTTAGGGAATTGGGTTTGTTTTTTTGGGGAACAATGTCTCCTGAACGTGGTGGAGTGACTTTATAATTGGAATATGAATAATATATAATATATTCTAGGATTTTTAGGTTAGATTATAAAAGGTGGTGAGGGGTGGTATTTAGAGTGGAGGACATATGTGTTTTTTAATTACATTGTTCTTTTTATTATTATTTTAGATCTAGACTATGAATAGGGTTGATTAGTTTTACTAAATATAGTAACATATGAATGTGAGTTCAAACCAATAGTGCTTAAATCATCGATGAATCAACAGTTAATTTGATTATTGTATATTGTAAATTATGGTATTTCTATATTCTCCAGAAATTCAACTATTCTAGAAAAAAACCAATAATTTACCCAATCAAATTTTAAAAATATATAATTTAAAAATGGACACCATTTGGTGAAAATAATTTTCCAAATATTAAAAGTTTAATTTGTAATTAAAATAATCATTTATTGAAAAAAATTACAATTTTTAAATTATAACATATTTTATAACACATTAAAACAATAATTAAGGTCTCATAAAATTATCTTATAATAATTAGGAAATAATAAATTGATTTATTAACCAATATTTTAAAAAGACATTTTTTCATAAATCATTATATTAATTATAAATTTTAAATAAACATTAATATATCACAAAATACCAATATTTAATTTATTACTCTTTAAAACATTAATTTACATAGTCTATGATATATGTATATATATATATATCATATACCAGTTGTATATTTTTTATCATTTCACTAGTGAATTCACTATTTTATTTGTCAGGTTACTATATTTAATGGTCATATTTATATTCAATTAGTCAAGTCATTATTCTATGCATTTAGGTTCCTTAATTTTTGAAAAAGACTCTTATTTCATTCATTATACAGTTATCATGTTTTTTTTCTCAAAGTATTTTTATATGATATATACTATATAAAATAATTAAAATATGGGTAAATTTGACTGATAAAATTATGGGTTGTTACATTCTTCCAACCTTACAAAATTTCACCGTCTAAATTTAGTTTTAAAATGTTAAAGAAAAATAGATGAGGCAACTTATCATCCATTAATTAAACTAGTTACCACATTTTCTCTTCGTACTTATGTTTCTACCATAGTACACTAACCAAGTGAGTGGTTTTGTTGCAGAGAAAATTATCTCTATGATCCAAGATCTTCAATAAATTCTCCTCGAAATAGAGATCATTTTCCAACTATAAAAACTCTTAATTCCATTCATCTAACAGACCCAATATATACATCCTCAGGAAGAAAATGTTCATTACATTTTTCACTTGATAAAATATTTTTGGAAGACCTAATTAATAGGACACAACTCAAACACAATTAAGAATCTTGAAGGGGTTGATATACAGGGGATGTAGATTTCCTTTTATCCCAAGTCGTATGATCCTCTTCCATAAAGATGAGTGAATGAATACCAAATCACCATCCTTAAATTCCATGTCACTTCTACGATTGTTTGTGTAACTATTCAGTGGAATTTGGGATTCCATGATGTTATTTTTAATGGTTTTCTCCTTTTCTATCATTTCATCAACCATTTCATGTCTTAGATTATTACATTAATGGAAATAACCAAAAATTTTATGTTTTCATCATAATTTTCTAGAAAGGAATTCAAATTTAGAAATTATGATTCTTTAGGGGAAACTATTTTTGTAAGTGAATTTTACTAGATGCGGATTTATGTCCCATCATCCCTTGAATTGCATAGAACATGGTCTCAATTAAAGTGTATGAATATTTTGATCAAATTGGCCATTTATTTTAGGAATATAGGATATATTAATGTTAAGATAAATTTTTAGAATACTCTGGATACTTTTCTACAACATGGATGTAAATGTAATATCTATAATGGTTACAATCGATAGTTTTATTCCAAGTAGCCATACCACTTCTCTAATGTATATCTGTGAATGTTGATCCAGTATGAAGTCCTCTTGTAATGTGATAAAGTGATATTTCGTTGAATGATTATCGATGAGAATCCTTATATCATTGATTCCTCAAGATGTATTTAGAATCCCAGTAACAAATTCCATGGTGTTGTTTTCCCATTCCCATGTTTTAATGGGTAATATTTGCATCATTGCATTATATTTTATCCTTTCATCCTTCACTTTCTGACATATTAGGAACTTTGATGAATAATCAATGATATATGTATTAATATTTTCTCACAAATAGTTCTCTCATAGATCTCGATATATCTTTGTTATCCCTGGGTGAATATAGATGGTTGAGCTATGGGAATCATTCAGAAGATAATAATTTATATTTATATTAAATGGTATATATAATCATGACCCAAATCTCAAGGATATTTCCCCATCAATTTTTAATTCTGAGGATTTCCCATTTCAGATAGTTTCCACCTTCTTCGGAATTTCCACGTCATTTCATTGTGAATCCATTATTTCCTCTATATGCTATAGTTGATCAATCATTTAAGAAAATATTGAAAACATTCCATAAATAATGATTCACAGGTCCATGCATTGAAATTCTAATAATATTAGATCCTTTAAAATTATAATATGTGAAAAATATGAAGCATACTTTATATATAAAGCATCCAAAACCTTATTTTATTTACCGCAATGGTAGTGGATTGAGAAGTAATAATCCTTGATGAGATCAAACAATATTCGATGGCACATATTATGATCATTCTATGTAAATATTTGTTTTGGCCTCTTATGATCTCTATATAACTCATATTTCTATACATATGGATAATTCTACCACATTTTAATCATAAATATCACAATGACCAACTCCACTTCATGTGTGGTGTATTTTATATCATGAATTTTAAAATTCATTGAGGCATGGGCTATCACTTTATTATTTTTCATTAGTATAGAACCTAATCCCTTTATTTAATCATAATTATTCACAAAAAAGAGTTCCCCACTTATCAGTGGTGTGAGCACTAGTGTAGTGAGTTTTTGTCTTTTAAACACTTTAAGGATTTCCTCATATTCACTAGTACTAATAAACATTACTCACTTTCTATTAAGAATGGTTAGTGGATTTGAAAATTATTATAATTTCTTCATATATCTATTGAAATTCACAGCTAGACTATGGAATCAATATATTTCTATTAAATATGTTTTTTGGTTACATATTATGACTTCCTTTGTCTTTGGGGGTACAAAAATATTCCTTTTCTGGGGATATCATTCCCCAATAATGTCACTTCCTCCATCCATGACCCACAATTATTTTACATTTGATAATGATTCTCCCTTCATAGAGACGTCAGTGTAGTATTCAATTGATCCTTATATTCCTCGTTTTTCTTGGAGTATATTATAATATCATCAATAAAGACTTCCATGAGTTTTTCAATGTAATCTCTAAATACCATTTTCATTTGGTCCATGAAAATTACTAGTTATTTTTAATTATAATGGGAATCAATATGAAGTCATAGTTTCTATACCTCATTCGAAAGGTAGTGTTGGGTATATGTTCCATCATCACATTCAAATACTCACTTAAGGACCACCTTATAGGAATTATATTCCCCACAAAGTTTTTTGAACTAGTCATCTATATATGGCCGGTTATACATGTTCTTTGTAATTTTTTTTTGAGCTGGAGATAATCAACATAGAGGGTCATTGATCCATCCTTATTTTAGATGAAGTGGACAGGTGCACCCCATGGTTAAAAACGTGGGAATAGAAAACCATTTTAATGATTCTAATATAAGGGTTAATTAGTTCTTCCAACTCCATTATGGAAATTATATATTATTTCTATGATATAGGAAGAGATCCGTAGATATGTTCAATTAAGAACTCAACTTTTCAATCAAAATGAATACCGTTGAACACTTTAGTGAACACATTAGTGTACGACCTCACAATGTGAATGTCTTCAAGCATTATCATCTCCATTTTATCTATAATTTTAGGTATTTATGTCCAGTAATAAGGAAATAATATCAAAAATTGATGTAATTAACCTAATAGAGATTCATCATACTTTATACACTTGTACAAAATTGGAGGATACCTCGGGGAGTCAAGAGTTATCTCTCTTTCTCAATAGTTGATGGTGTCTCTATATAATGATAGTAAATTCATTCCCAATATAGAGTGAAACTCTACCAAAGTATGTAATAAAATATTTTCTAGAAGTTTAGGACCACAAAAATTAACCGAGGACAATTCATATACATTGGAGGAAATAAATTACCCATTTTATATTATCAAAGGAAACTCAACCACCATATTTTGTGGTTCTGATTGAATATTTCTAAAAACGTGCAAGATATAAAAGAATGCATAGAACCATAATCATATAATATGCACTCTAATCGTGATTGAATAATAAGAATACCTATCACCACATCATTTTCATACATAACCTAAGAAGTAGTGATAACATATTCTCTTCTTTTCTTCTTTGGAGGTTTTTTTATCACCCCCAATAACCAATATCTTAGGGATATGATTTTCATAATTCCCATCCTCAAGGTCACCAGTTTTGAGTCTATTGTAGAAACCTAGTCATAAAGTGATGTTAAATATTATGATCCACAAAATCACAAAATATATCTCTTTTATGTATCACAGTTCCATCCTCTAGGTCATTACTTTCATAAAAACATCATTTCAATCCATAATGACTTCTTATATAGGTATTGTGTATAGGGTTAGGTAACTACAACAAATTATGACAAACTATCAATGTCTGGGTAAAATCATAGATGACCATCATTCGCCATGGTCATGTCATACATGGCCAGAATACTCCTATTGCCTATCTTGGCCCTATCATCATGTCACATATAAAATCTGAATGTTATCACCATCTCGAGCTACCATGCGATGATAATTCTACCATTAACATTGGTACCATGAATAAAACAACATTTTATAGCATGTACTAGTGCAACACATGGATACATAGAATCAAATATATATAAACATCAATAATGAAAATCTTGAGTATAAGTGACAATTTATACACACTTTTGACAATAATAAAACATGGCCTCATTTGAATTTCTCCCAAATACACATATAACCAAATATTAAAATGGAATCATAGGCTAAACATGCACATGCATATGATAAAACTGAAAAATGGTCTCAAGAATATAAGCAAAAAACATCAAATCATTATAATAATCAGAAAAACACCATGTATATAGAATTCAAATTCTACCTCACAAATTATGATGTTAAATCCATGGTTTGTAAATATTGATATCACTTGAACTATTTTTTCAAACCAACCAAAACAAGATTTCACTATAATAACTCTTAGAACAACTTGCCAGAAATAATAAAAATTATTCTATAATGGGTGTTATAGAAGCATCAAGGAAATGGGTAAAAAACAAATACACAACATCAAGAACCGACAAAGAATGTATTCAAGTCCTGTTCAGGAGGGGGGAATCCCAAAAAACATAAATACCAATAAGAGAATAATGTTGGTTCCATTACTAGTATTAATTAGTGTGAATAAAATTAATCTTCTATTGATTGATTATACCACATGTTCGATCTTGGAGAATCAATATAAAATAATTTTCTATGTCTATAGCTTTAGTAATGGATGTCATGACCACCTCCCTCCAAATATATTATAATGAGGGGAGAGAAATAATGAACATCGAGTCCCACCATCAGAATGCGTCGGGTTGGTGACTAGCACTGAGGGTCTAAAACTATCATTAAATGGGTGCCTTTACCCTATATTATATTTATGGATCATGAGATAAGATCAGTAATCCACAAACCATTTGAACAGATAATTTAAAAGAGACCAAATCCATACCAAAATGAGTGCATAAATAGAAATTATATAGTTAAATTTATTCAATTGTAAATACTCAAAAGAAAAGATAATGTAGTGATGTTATAGCTTTCCAAATGTCTGAGCCATAAATTTCTAGAACTATCCAATTAATACTTCTAGAAACCTAGAAAAAGTTTATATATGAAGGTTGAGAATATAGGAGTACCCATTAGAAAAATTTTAGTCACTAATGATCGTATAAAGTTGCATAATAATTTACAAAAGTGAAAATAGAAGAACCAAAACCCAGTAATATAGGTATATAATCTAGTGTTATCCTCACCATGGATAACTCACACAGTAACAGAAGTCTAGTAATATAATATAACAAGAATCACGTTGATAAGGGTACCTCATCACAATTTCCCACAATATGTCATTGTCACACCCCAATATCATATATTATCGAGCTCTAATAACATCATTATACCACACCTCCCCACAAACATTGTCACAACACACCTCACACGAAGACACCTAGGTTCTCCACCCAACTATATTTACCACATCACATCTCACCCGAAAAAACATGGTCTATAACATAACCACTTTCGCAGCAAGAGTATAATGATATCCTGAACACATAGGACATCAATCTCATGTCCTCTTCCTACCATTAATGAACCCCACCATAATCCACCCTACAACCATAGTATCATCACAAATCGTGTTAAAACACATGGGATACTACCCAACAAGCATTGACTCATCTCACCTTAAAATACCTGTGTTGTCACAAATACCACCTAATGCGCTAATATATCTTTGGACATCAAATCATGTTATGTACCTACTTTTCCTGGAAGAGGTAGGGGTACCCAATAATATTTCCTCCCCAAATGTCAGAAAGACACCCCAAACATGACTGTGTGATTATCAGAACATAGATATCGATGTGTATGAAGTGAATATATAATTCATAAGGAATATAAATTTATTTACATATAGACACACAGAACCCAACCTATTTCATCACAACCAAACAATAATAAAATTATAACACCACAAATGTTTCTACCACTACTAATTGAATAACACAACACCACATGCCACAAGTCCCATTTCACACTTCAAATCCACCTACATTTAATCATCCCATTATTTTCATTATTCGTCATCACCCAAATTTAATAACACAACCTATTGTATAATTTTTGGGTAAAAAGATCCATCCAATTAACCAAACCATCCAATGTAATTTTAAACATTATTAAACTATTCATTTATCAAATCACTACCCGAGCATGTAGCATAATGAAATTTCCACCCCACCGCCCGAAAAGAATAGCCAAAAAACCACATCACCACCCAAAATGAATGGAGAAAAAATCTCATCACCATCAAAAAATCACATACTAAAAACCACATCATGTCCAGAAAATCACATACAACAATACATCATACCCACATTCCCCCAAACACATCATCACCTTAATATAATTTTCATACATCATATCCCTTCATGTTAATTTTCGAAATTTTAAAATGTTTTTTACAACGTTTAACATTATTTCATGGAGTTATCACACAAAAAATAATATTTGGGAAAAATTATTACCCAAATATAATTGGTAATTCATCTTCCATTTTATGGTGATATTACAAAAATATAATAAATGAAGCAGTCAAAACAAAAATCATCCAGCATAAAAAATTCCATGAAAACCCATATTTTTCAGGGGTTTTAAATCCCATACTATCTACCATATCAAAAATTATATAAAATTTTAAATAAATTAGAAACATTCTCCTTCACCTGTTATTTTCAATTAAACAAGTTCTTTATATTTTAATAATCCAACACAACCCAAAACTATAGGTAGAAAAACTAAACCCCTCTCCTATGATAGACAATAAAAATAAAAGTTAGATTACCAACCTAAAATAATATTTACCACTTTTTTTAAAATTTATTGTGAAATAGAAACACCCTTTAACCATAATATTACCACAAAAAACCACTGATAAACCTACACCACACAAAACATTCATCAAATTACAACCCAAACAGAAATCTCAATCCAAACCACACCACTACAGTGAAACTCTGAATAATAATATAAAGAAACATATGAGAATGATATGTGAAATAACCAGATATTGATTATTGATATTTTAGAATAAATCCTCATTAGAATCAAGCTCAGTATAGAGATAAGAGAGATATATTTGTACTTTGAATAAAAGAGAGTGTAAGTTTTGAAAAAAACCCCTGAGGACATCAACCGTAAAAATGTGATGCACATAGGAATTATAGGGTGTGAAATCCATTTACTTGTTTTGTAAATTTCAAGGTATGGTTTTTGAAAAAATAACACAACACCCTTTTATGGTTTAACATTAAAAATGTACACATCATTTAACACCATGTGAGCCTACCTTCAATAGCCACGAACTTCATATAGTAAAAATGTAAACTTTTCTCATCAATTATTAACCATTTCTTAATAATGTAATATCCTAACTTCTACAGGATCACTATATGACTCATCGAATCACATCCAACACAAAAAATAGAAATGTAATAGGTCGATACAGAACAACCCATTACACCCAATAACCTCAGCCCAGTTGTTGAGGACTTCGCTAGTGAATCGAAGAGACCCGCGTTCAAGACCGAGTGGAGACATATTTTTGGGTACTGTAGAAGAATTGTAGAAGTATTGTAGTAGGTACTATAGTGGAAACTGTAGCATATAATGTTCGGTACTTTTGCAATCAGAACTATTCATCCATTTGGGCTTTCAGGCCACTAGTTTGGGCCTCGATTCCATTAAGGCCTTTGGGCCACCCAAAGACTTTTTCCCAGTAAGTCATTCGGGCCACCTCAGGACCTTAAGGACACCTAAAATTGAGCTTAATGATCAGATATACTCTACAAGAAGAAGACCTCGGATGGGGATCAGAGCAGGCGTACTCACTAGAGTAGATGCTAAGAGGATTTTTTCATAAAGAGAGGGTATGGAATTGCCATCGAGACCAACCTATGCATGCATTGGATGCCTAGTTGAACAATAATAAAATCTTGGATAACTGATATTGTAATTAAGAAGCTAGTAGGAGGATTTCCATGTATAGTATGTATAATTCTTAAGGTCTGCAGATCATGTAATCTCTAAACTTATGGGAATTGTAATGGTTCCCCCTCATCCCTTTAAAGTGAGGTTATCAATAATCAATAAAAAAGAAGGCATTTAGGACATTAGGGCTATGGAACAACCCATTACATAAAAGAAATAATAAATGATTTTCAAAATAAATAATCCAAAACAATTCCCACATGTAGAGGGGTTTGAAAAAACACTAAAGAGGTTGCCTCCCAGGGATAATTTCATTCCTAAATCTATACCACCAACCAAAAACACCAAACCAAATGGCCATAATCTTGTTGAAAAAATCATCACCACAAAACGACATCACCATAACCTCCCAACCTCAAAACCACAGCACAACCAACTCTGCCTCCTCCAATCCCAAACAAATGACCACTTCAAAAAAGGATCCACACCATCCCAAACACATGAATCATAAAAGTAAATAACACACATTTATAGACAATATATATTTTGGATGGAACTAAATTGACTTCATTGGTTTAATAACATCACACTTGATGCATATCAATTATGAGTTAGGTTCTCTCATTTTCATATGTTAGGTCGTTATCATGCATCACAAATCAAAAAATTTAGAAAAAACTCACATCACTAAGGAGAAGGATTCAAACATCACATCATAATGAAGAAAGTTCATGTAAAGACTAAAAAAACTTTAGGTACTAGGTATGTTCTTGTTTGTATCTCTAAAACACTCTCCTCTATGATACAATGCCACCACAACTCAGGAAACAAAGGAATGGTATGGTCATGTTGTTATTTCTCTTAGAACTCATAGATCTCAACTATCATTTGGACAATCTTTGTGTCAACCATGATATCTATCGCTCAACATTCAATGACATGGGAGTTATCATGATGATACTGATGAAGATGAGAGGTGTGGAAGACATCATGGATCCTATCCATCACCGATGGGAACTCCAACCAATATCCCACCTCTCCAAATTTACCAACACCTCCAAGGGATCAAAAATCATGGGATAATGATTACTACCTCTTCCAAACCATTACATACCACATTGCGGAAACCATATAGAATATGTGATCTACAACCTTGATCCTTAAGGTTCTCCTCTTATGATTGACATAAGACTTCTATAGGTCTTATATTTCACTAATAATCTCATGAAGAAGGAAAACATGATATTTTGGGTGGTAAATCACATCAACAACAAGAACTAATTCACCCCCAACAATTTTCCAACACAGCCAAGAATGGAACAATATCCCAAACAAAACCTCAAATGATTCAATTTTAGTTTATTAGACATAAATATTGTTCTAAAAAAACTCAACCAATGTAATTTTCATAACCCAGATCATATAAAGTTCAAGATGCATGTCCATGACATGTCCTCCAATATATAGATAGTATACTCCATATTCCCATCCATATGATGGTGGGATGTACTTTTGAGTTTTAACGGAGTTCTAAAAGCTTGCTAAACTCCACTCTAGAATCATCCTGTAAAATGTGTGTCCCAATATTAGAAAATGGATATTGGTACTCGATGATACTACACCACTTAATCCACATACCTCTTAGAAAAAGTATTCACAGTTCCTGACTCCCTAATCACTAAGAAGGGGGTGATTTCATCATTCAATTCACAATCACCTAAATAGCATCACAAACTCCTTGATATCAGTTTTTAACTATGACGATATCATTAAATATATCATCCCAATTCCATTTGGGAATATACAAGGTCTCTAAAAACCCACTAAGATCTTTTTGTTCGGCATTTACCAACTTGAAAACTTAGCAGTTCTCCAAAAACTATCCCACTACCCATTTAAAGGCGGACCGCCAAAACAACATCCTCAAACATGTTAAATCTTCAATACTACAAATTATAACTATAAATTTAATCTATTAATCACATTAATGTCTCACTTGTTCTTTTATATCAAAAAAACAACCATCTATGAAATAAAACATGGTTTCGAACGTCCTACGACCATCCCTTTATAAGAACACCGAGGCCCACATGACTGGTCATAAACATTACCTTCATGTATCCCCATATGACTCCTCCTCATATTACATCAATGATGGATTCAATTTCATATAAAAAAATATATTTAAAAACCATCCATCCTAGCATCAATGTGTAATGGTACAAACACATCAATTTAACTTGATGAGTCCCTAGAGTATTGGCCAACAACCTTCCATAACATCCTTCTCAAATCACTAGCCACAAAATTAACTTTTCTTGAGGTGTAAGTGATCTCCAAA
The DNA here is from genome assembly GCA_963277665.1 of Viscum album. Taxonomy (NCBI): domain Eukaryota; kingdom Viridiplantae; phylum Streptophyta; class Magnoliopsida; order Santalales; family Viscaceae; genus Viscum; species Viscum album. The sequence continues at coordinate 1,783,751,483 of OY728150.1, forward strand.
TTAGAATAAAAAATTATCACAATCCAAATCGCATATGAAAAATTGATATCACATTGAGAGAAGATATACATCAGTCTCTTGTAATCTGTGAAGACCCCAAAGTGCAACCAAATGATGTAATTCCTCCCCAACATCAGCTCAAAAATGACTATTTAAAACTACAAAATCAATAGTTCCATACTTACACTCATCGGGACATAGCTGGATAGAACCACAAGAGATCACTACATTTTGTTCATCAAAACACATCCGATGTATAGACAAAAAGCATCACGAAACCCCTCAAACAACACACCCTCCTCAGGAAACTAATATAGTGGATCATAAAATGAATTCTCTTTCAGGTTACTAAAAATCATATGGCACTAATAACTCAAAAAAATGATTGGTCCCTCATAGTCCTTTATGTAATTGTGCTGACAATTATAGAGAAATTAAAAATTAACCTTTGATAATAGCAGGTGAGAACAATAAAACATTGAACTTCTTCCAGATTCATTGGTTTGGAACAAGAAAAAACTACCTAGAAATTTTAAAATTATACTACCACACACTACTAAGATACTTCATTACTGATGAAATGAACCTCTTATATAAAAAACAAACACTTTGGAAAAATTACATAAAGTTAGTGGTGTTGAAGAATGTGGAAGGTGTCTCTATGATTTTTAGAATACTCCTCATATGACTTCATGTAGATCAATATATCTCCAATGAATAAGATGTTGAACTAGAAAAAAATTCATTTAACATCGAGTACATAATCTTTATGAACACAGATAATGCATTAATGACACTAAAAGGGATGATTACAAACCTAAAGTTCTCATTTTTACATATATTGGTAGCCTTTGAGATATCACCCTCTTTAACATTCAAGTGATGAAATCAAAACTAAAATTGATCTTTGAAAACCTAATAACCCCACTAAATTGGTAGAAATAAACATCTATCCTCTAAAAAGGGTAACAGTTCTAGATTATTATCCAATTTAAACTCGTATTTTCTATACAAAACCAAAATATAACATCATCTTTCTAAGAGAAATACACTTTTGTACAACACATGGATACATAGGGCTAGATAAACTCTTACTAATTAGTTCATATATATGAATATTCAAATCCCAAGACTCAGAAAGATCTATCCAATAAGGATTCATCCAAATTGGAGAAGCACATGAATGCATGTCTATTCAAAACTGAACATCTTGTCAAGGGAGTAATGACAAAACCTCATTAGGAAGAACGTCCAAAAATACTCTAATGACCATGGATATGTATATCATCCCCACCACTATTGATTCCATAGAGAGATGATCCAAAATGATTGAAGGGACTCCAAAAACTGACTACCCAATTGACAAGCCCACTCTCCATCAAAATTCATTGGCTGACCATACACATCTAACAAAAAGAATATCCTATGAAAGAAATTTTTAACAGATTATATGGAATGCAATTAGTTATGAGGAGGAAATCATTATATGACATAGTATCTATTAATAAATGACTCCATGAGACTGATGTGTCACCATCATCAATAGACACCCCTAACACACATCATACAAAGTGATCTGACCTACTAAGGGGGAGGTTAATACCATGGCATGAGACTCTATATGTCTAGTCCTATAGAAAGAGATAAAGATGGTGATATAAAGGAGTTTGTATTTACTTAATCAATCAAGGAAAAAATGTATTGAATAAAAAGATTAAACAACTGATTATCTTTGGCCCCTCTACCACTACCGCCTCAACTGTGTGAAACATACCACACTGAGCTCCCCCCACCCCCCTCTATATTGACATCCACCTCCCTAAGCATGCTTAATAATAGGTCTATGAAAATGATTAATATCATGATGTCATCGTCTAGATAGTATGTATCCCCTCACTAGAGAATTATTATGGATCCCCATCCACTAAAATTTTCTCATTGAAAACCGTTGCTTAGGGTAGCACTCAACCTACCCACCTATACCAAAATGAGATCTTTGAACCACAAGGCATTCAATTTGGTGATGAACACAAACCACCCAACCAAAAATAACTATATCATAAACCATAGAAAATAATGGAAACCACTAAAATAGAAGACTAAAAGGAATTTTTCAAGTGTTAACTCCTCAGTAGTAAAATCCATAAAGGTACTTGCACCTGAGACCATCTACTAACAAATCTACCCCTTGGGGAACCCTACATTTTCCCCTCTTGCGGAAAACCCCCTCAAGATTGAATCCGCTGAATCACATATTATTTTTTCAGAACCTCCATATTACTATGGCATCATAATGGGATTGATTGAATATAGGATAGAAGGAAGAAGTTCCTCCTCATGATGTTTTATATAGGACTCCCTATTTGGGAAATGATATGGGAAAAACGCATAAGGTACTTCATCATGATTCTAAATTCTTGATATGAAAAACTATCCTAATAAAGGAAATGAATCTCTTGCATCATCAGTGACTTCATGGTAAATGAATGAAAATATATAAAAAATATATTTTAGAATGTAGACCCATGAAGCATATGCCACTTTCCACTCTTCTAGATATAACCATCACCATTGACTCGTAACATCGCTCATCAGATTAACTGTTAAAGGGACTCAGTACTCCACTGGGGCCCATATCAATCTAAAAATTGAACCTAATATCCTCTATACATCTCCATCAATCTACATAATAAACACTAAAATAATATATTCCCATGAACTAACATTGAAAATCATGCAATGCCCTCTGGAAAGACTCATCTTCATTTGTCAAATCAACCTTACGATGATTAACTAGATAAGCATGTTGGACATAAACTACATGTGCAACAATGAACGATGAATGTGATCCATATTAGAAAAATAAATATGAACTTCTTATGTCATGAATTATTGCTTTTGTTTAGAATTATTTAATTCATTTTTCCCTTCCCAAAACAACCAAATTTAAAAAATAACACACGCCATCAGGACGCATATACCTTTCATAGGTATGTACCCTGTAAGTTGGTCAACCTCACATGGTCATTATATATGATATTATCCTACAAGTTAGATAATGGGGATCCTGAAATTTTATTTCCTATATAGTATCCCTATATTATTTCATGTACCAAGGACAACTAACATAGTTACTAAAGAATCCGATTAATTACTCACGATTTATGAATCCACACTCCATGCCATATCTACACCATATTATTTGATACCACTATGTCTTGACCCATCTCTACAAATACTCTATAATGTTGTGAGAGATATAATGCAGCATCATTCATGCATAACACATGCCTCGGGTTAGAGACTAGCACCAAAGGTATAAATGTATCAAGAAATGGGTTGCATTAGCCAATAAAATAATATTTGATCAAGAGATGAGATGAATCATACAAAAAACTCCAAGATATACAATAAAATAAATCAAAACCATCCCACAATGAATGTTTATATATAAATGATATAGATAAATCTCTCAAAATGTTAATACCTAAATGGAATGATAATTATATGATAGAATGGTTACAGAAAAGTATGAGCTAGTAATGTCCAGCACTATCCATGTAATCCTCATGGAAACCTCAGACTGATTTATATACATATAGTGATCATACAAGTATACATTGTAAGAAAACTAAAGTCTATTTGGAACATGTGAAATAATAATACTAATTCACCCTTGATAAAACAATAGAACAAAACACTAGCTATATAGTTATACTAACCAAACTACCAACACCAATGCACACTCACAAAATAACACAAGTCAAGTAATATAATATAACAGAAATCAGATTAATAAGGGTACCCCATACCACTTTACCAAAAATATGATTCTCTCACAACCAAATTCATACATATTGGTGCTCGTATATCTTTATTATACCACACCACCCCCATGAATGGACAAAAGACACATTGCCCGAACGCCCCTGGGTTTGCCGCCCCCAAGAACAACCACATCACATCTCGTCCAAAAACACATTGACCAAAACACAACCACTATTGTAACAAAATTATTAGGGTATCATTAATATACATGAAAAAAAATATAATTACCCCCTCTTAGTTTGAATGACCCCAAATAGAAGCCTCTTTAAAACCATGGTCATATCATATATCTCTCAAACACACTTGGGCTACCACCCCACAAACATGGGCTCATCTCTCCTAAAACATTTGGGGTATCAAAACAACAATATAATACACATCCAGACCTTTTTACATCAAATATAGTGAAATAAATAACTCTCCATGATGAGATTTTAGGAAGGATTATGTACCCAACCATCCATCAACCATGCCAGATGTTGGGAATAACACCTTACAAGTGAATTTGTAGTGTCAGAACATATTTATCAATTATCATGGGGTGCATATACAAATCACAGTGAATATATAATTATATACATATATCCAAACATAAATACCTACATATTGGTTCAAAAAGAAGAACTAATCATCTAAAAACATCACTACTTGGATCTACCTCCAAATGTATAAAAACAAAAAATAAGCCACTAACCATTTTCAAAAATCCAACCTAAATCATTTATTCATACCATTCATTTAATTATTCAACATAAACCACATTTAAACACACAAACCATCATTTAGTTTTTCATTTACCATTGAAATATCTTTAACCAAACCCATCCAAGTCCTTTCAATTATTATCAGACAAGTCATTTATTATATCACTATAGATGATTCTTGTATAATAAAACCCCCATGTCACCACCCCAAAATTAGGAAAACCACACCCACCTAGATTCCCCAAATTAATTTAACAAAAAAAATCACCACTAAAAAATAAAGGCTGAGAAAACACCTCACTACCGCGAAAGAACAACCCAAAAACCACAAACCCTATATTCCCTAACACACATCATCATCACCAAATCATGAATTTCCATCACAGAACATCAGGATCATTTTATAAATATACATTGGAGATTATTCCAAAATAAATATTATTTTGTGTGGATTATCACAAAAACCCCATTCTTATGGAAACCATTTTCCCCAAATATAAGTTGTTTTCTAGATTTCATTTTAGGGGTATATCACGATAATCACAATAAATTAATCATTCAAAATAAAGATTAACTAACAAAAACAAGGCCCCCAATGACCAAAAATTTTAGTTAGATGTTAGGATGGTACAATACACAACATCTCATACCATATAAAGGTCACAAAATCATGTGAAACATTCCCCTTCCCCCTTTCAATTTCAACTTAACTGTTTCTTTATCTTTATATAATCCAACACTACCATAACCCATAATTAACCAAAAGTAAACTCATCCTGTATGATACATAATGAATTCAAATGAGGGATTTACTACATCAAATAATGATTACAACTCACTATGCCCATAGGGCTCATAAGAAACACCCTCCAACTATAAAAACACCATGAAAAACTATAGACCATCCTATACAATGGCAATGGATCCTCATAACACATCTAAAACAAACAACGCAATCCAACCCACACCACCACAATGAAAATAAAATGAAGAATACATAGAAACAAGTGAGAATTAAATCTGAACACTCCAATAATAGATTCCAAGAATACCGGAATTAGTCCTCATTGAATGGAATCTCAAAACTCATAAAATGGGAAGTAGTTGACCTCTTAGAATGAGGGAGGGCATAGGGTTTGAAAAAAAATCAATGACATCAACCTCTAAAAATAATTTCATAGGGTAATTTTTGGAATGTAATCTATTTACAAGTCATATAATTTTTGGGGATTTTATTTCATAGAAAAACAAGATTCATTTTTATTGTTTAACCTTAAAATTGATATGTCAAGGAACACCTTTAAAACATACCTTTCTATGACCTAAACCACACATAAATGGTATGTACATTTCACACCACATGTATTAACCCTGCTTCCAACACATAAAACTAAAACACCTTTAGGGCCAATATAATCCTCATCCATGAACCTTAAACACCAAAACTGTAAATGTAATAGCCATGGAAGGCATGGTCTTGTATAAGAGATTTTATTAAAAGACATTTCCTAAAACTGTATTATATTTTCTAGAATTTATCTAGATTATGGGAACCACTACGAATGGGGTTTCAATCAACAAATTGAATTAATAATATATATATAAAATATTCATGACCACTATTTATTGTGAACATGTTTAACCATATAAATGAAAGAGATATATGAATAATCCTAATAGTTTTTTCTATTTAAAAACACACTTGTGTTTCCACACCAACTACCACAGCCTATGCCATGTCATGGTGGACATGAACATGCCATCTCAACAAGATAGGAACCCTTAACAGGTTTTTGGGATACATTCCATTTTAACTCACAAAACTATCTAAATCAAGATTGGTGATTTCACTAATGTAATGGCCCACCAGACCCTTCTTTGATCAAAATTTCATGGCCACACAATAGAGCTCTTTGACTTCTCAATACCAAATCACCTTGGAACCACCGCATCAAACCCCATGATCATGATATTTATAATTTTAGATAGTAAAACACAAAAATATCTTCTTTATACCTCTAAAGGATACTCAACTCCCTCTAAGCTTCACATCATCATAGATTATCTTAGATACTCATAACAAAAAGTCAGGGAAAATGATTTCCCATACATAAAATACCTAAGGATTTAAATAATAAATTTTTAATGGGTTTAGAAAATTAATAATAATTTTTACTAATCTACTCAGGTGGTTTGGGGAGAATATGATGAAATAAGTCAACAAGGCCAAGGGGTATCTCCCACATGTTCTCATTTTTAGGAATATTTTATCTATCAATATCTATATCTATAATTTTATCTTAATTAAATTTTATTTATATTATATTAGTACTATTTATATATAATTTCATGATATATATAATTCATTTATCCATATATTTATGTTAATATATATATTAATTTTATTACTATTTCAAATTTTCTTATAAACTAATCCAAATAAAGAGATCAATTATAAATATTCTTGCCTTTCATGTTCAAATATTATAAATATTAGTATTTTTAATTTCATTATAATAAAAATAACTTTATTTAATTATAAAATATAGTAGATTTTTTAGGGGGTCATAATTGAAATATACTTATAATGATATGAGGCTACTGTGTGAAAAATAATATACCAAAAAATCTATAGCCCATTTCTGATCACCATATTTGACAAATATGTTCCAAGAGTATTATCAAATAATATAATTATTTCACATTTATACATATTTAATAATAAATAAGAATAATATTAACCAAATTTGTAAACCAATATCAACTTTTTAACATAATAAATACAACATTCTAAATAAAATATATGGACAATGAATTTATAAATAATGGAAAAAAATAAAAAATGATTAAAAATAATCTCTATATCTTTATATGAGAAGTCATATTTTATATTCTATCATCTTTATTACTATATAACTAATATAATTACCCAAATGAAGAATATATATTTAAAAGTTATTAGAAAATGATTATATCTACTCTAATTTTATTTTTTCTATGTATTTTATATAGCGATGAAGATTATTTAAATATTGTTATTTCAATTTGATTATATTTTTCTAATATGATTAAGAGAAAACAATTTTAATTGAATATATTTATATCTTTGATAAATGAGGAAAATAAATTATTTTCATTTCAGAAACAATATATGGGGAACTATTCCCTTTGAGATCTTTTTGAGAAACGTATGTATAATAATAGGGGACCAAAAATTTCTAATATTTAATTTTGAATTATATTTAATGTAAATTTTGGTTTACATTAATTAGATATAGGTAAATTTAAGAAAAAAATTAAGAATTAATATTTCCTCATGAGAATGTGATGATCTTGAAAATGATGAATAGTGAAGGAGAGAAAGAGAAACTATATTTCTATGAACAATTATTGTGAATTAACCATTATAATAACTATAACAGATGAAGATAATGCGAAATTTAGAGAGACAAAAATCTTGTGCGAAAAAAATAAAGAGATTCCAAATCCTATTATAAAAATATAATCTTTGGGTTTAAAATAAAAAAATAAATAGAGGATAGGACAAACAAGAAGACAGCTGACATAGTACAAAAAATGTTTCAAATGTGGTATAGATTGAAGATAAATAAGAAATTGATAATTGATATTTTTCATTTTGTGAGAGAAAAAAAGACAATTAATTCAGTTCATTTAATGTCACGGAAATATTCTGGATTTTTTTATTGAGTGATAATTCTCATGTAACTTGTTTTGTATTGTATTCTTGAATAAGTTATAATTAGGGATATGCCTACAACATATTTTGATGAATAAGTTTAATGTTAAGAAAGAAAAATATTTTCATCATATTCAAGATTTTGTTGAAGATTATAGCGTACTGTAAATTTTTGTATTTTTTGTAGTAAATAACATTATATTATTATTTGATTCAAAGGTAAAATTATTTATTGGAAATGAAGTGGAGGAGGAATGCTGTACATAATTAGTGATGGCATGTTATCTTTAGAATATGTGTTATATGATGTAGCATCATTTCACAGGTTTAATAATTTTAACCATTACCTATGAAATATATTGAGAATGGGGTAGGAGAAAAGCACCCCATAATCAACTAGTATTGATAATAATATCTTTAGTGTAAAATATGTTGACAATGAAAATGACTTTCAATAATAGGGTTTAATAACAAATTGAGGGAGAACCGTATAAAAATTTATGTGTAGATTTTTTGGATTTTATGCATTATATAAAGGTGTAAACATTTTTTGAATAATGATATATTTTTCTTAAAAATAATTAGGTTATTAAATGAAATATTCAAAAATAGATTAATAGAGTATTCAGCTTCTAGAAAAAGAATTTTCTAACACCTAATTTACCCCCTCTTAGATGTATCCCTAGATATACTATGGATCTAAATTTTATTTCATGTTTGTGAGTTTCATATGTTTCTTATATATAATGAAAACACACAAATAAAATATTCTAATGATGGGTGATGAATTAGTTATACATCCAATATAATAATTGGGTAATATTTTTATGTCTTATGATATAATTATGTGTGGGTTCTATATGGTTCTATTTCTAAATACTATTATTCATGGAAATGTTATAGATAGATTATTCCATTACATTATAATATATTATTAGTTATTATTGACATTTTATATGATAAAATTCTTTATTTTTATCCACATTATATGATTCTCATTATTACTGGGATAATATGTTATATTTTATCTTATTTTATGCTTCCATGTGATAGTTTATGATCCATTTCATTTATGACTCCACACCATGATGTTTGAATATTATGATATGTTTCTAATCTATAATCCTATTTTTAATATTTTTTGGTATTTTACCATGTCATTTTATCTTCATTTTTTCCAAGGATTACCCATGTCATGGTATGAGAATAAGGAACTCCAATAAAAAATTATTAAGATTTAAAAAGAAGATTATATTTTACTTTAATAAATATTTTATATAAAATTAATCTCCAGAATACATGGGGCATTATTATTGGTGGGTGTGTTTGTGGATAATTATATAAATAATGATTAAATGTTACATTTTTTAGATGTTCTTTCTTATATCATATGTATTCCATAGTCACTGAATTGAATTAATTTATATTGATTCATGACTAAATTTTTTTTATATAATTCCATATGGTTTTATAAATATGAAAGGGTTATTATTTTCATCATTTCCCAATTAAGAAATATAACTATAATTTTTTAATGAATTTTAAATTCAATAATATAATTGGATATTGGTTAATAAAAAATGTTAATGAATAAATTGTGCATATCATATTATTTGTTTAATAATTTGTACTAAATATATTTTGAGATTAGAAAACAATAAAATAAAATATATGACTATAACCTATTTAATATTTCATAATTGAATCATTAGTAATATTTTAATATAATATTAATTTATTTTCATTATATAATACATTAATTAAAAATAAATTTACAATGATAAAAAATTGTTATGATAATTTATTTATTACATGGTAGTGGTTCGGTTTGATTTGATGCATGAGATTATTTGGTTCATAAAAATTGTTCGTAAACCCTTAAATTAATATTTTTTTACTCTTAATAGGTCATTATGTAAATTGTATCCCTTTGGGTGTTATTTTTTCTTCAGGGGACATAACTTGTTTATATGGATCATCTATTATAAAATTGCAATTTTCATTGAATTTTGTAATTTATTGAGTTTGAATTTGTTTTAGGGATTTATGTACAATTTTTGTCAATAAACAAAAATGTATTTATACGAAATGTTTTCTTGAATTAGTAATTATATGGATTGGGTATTATATTGAGTAAATTATGTTTTTTAAAAGTATTCCTCCGATAGTTCTTATGTTATGTGTTGGGGTTTCTTTGGCTTATTTAAACACAACTGTTTACCTAATGTTTTTTATTGCTTATGTTCTGATTGGGTTACTACTGCTAGGATTGACTACATATAATGTTGTGGTTTATTCATGTTTTTTATTAAAAATGAAACTTACTGTCAATGTAGAAATAATTTATATTGGGATAGTAATATGTTAACATATTAATTTTTTGATATTTATATTTATCAATTTATTTTTTCACATATTCTAAGTAATATTTTATAAGTATTCTTCTAGTAAATCATGAGGACATTATGGTAAAATATTAGTAAATTTATTTATTAAATATTTTTTATATGTGAATCATATATATGTTGTCTGCATTGAATATACTGACATTAAAGGATATAATATACAAGTTTTCATTTTATATAAATTGATTAATTGTTTCGTTGATACTGAAACAAAGAATATTTCATGAAAACATTTGGATAAAAATTATGGTTCTAAAAATAATAATTTTTATATGTCTTGTTGGTTAACTAAATAAAATTTACCAATCTATATATGTATTCCACTCAAACAACATAGGACTAGGGTAATATTCTTCTCTAGCCAATTAAATTTTTGGCACTTTTTATGGTTTAAGATTATAGTCTTTATTGTTCCCTTTATGAAAAATTCCCCTTCATGTAAGTGCATCATTAACTATTTGGATTATCTTAATTTATAAGGACCATGGAATTATTTATATTTTGATCCTAATAAATATATTGGTTTATTATCATTTTTCAACGATTTATAATTTTTTTCCTTACCTATTTTCTATATTATTATGATAATTTTACTTATTATATATGTAAATGTATAGACTTGTTACATGTTTACAAATAATTATTATTTTATATGAACTCTAAAATATATGTGGTGGAATAATGAGTCTTTATACTAACACTTTACTTTTTTACATTTTTCAAAATACATATTTTCATATTTTATTCAATGTACTTTGTTAGTCATTTTAATAAATTTATGATTTACTAAGATAGTTTAAATTAAATATGGTTTGTTATATTATAACTATATAGTTAGTATTTATTTTTTTTTAATTTAATATGATTTGGGATAATTGCGTTATATCAGATATCACCGGTATAAATGTTACACAATATGAAAAAAATTGTAGGTTTATTAAAGAAATGTATGATGTATAGGTAAAAAATATTGAATTTCATTCAAATAATTTTATGAACTATTATATTAAATATATTGGTTAAATAATTCTATAATAAGGAATAAAGACACAAAAAAGATATTTTCCATCTAGTGAATATTGAATAAGACTCTTTGGGTCATTAATGATTTGGCATGGGTACTACATGAACATTCTAATCTATTATGTTACATGAAATTTCAAAAATATCTTTTGAGTTAAATTACATGATAACTTTAACATTAGCTTTTATGTCAATTTTTCATTCCATTATGGAATAAAAAATTTATTTTATATTCAAATATATTTATAGACACCACATCTTTTTACATATATAATTACATGTATTGAATAAAAACTATTATTCAAATAAAAACCCAGGATCAAAAGGTGTTCTTTATCTATAACACTATGTAAATAATTAAAATACATTAAACTATAAAAATAATTGTAATAATACTCATAATTAGATTCTAAGAACCCATTGAGATCTTATAATGTTATATGATTTCCTAGGAAATAAATATACAAATGGATGAGAAAAAAAACTGATTATGATAGTAAAAATGGAAAATAATGATAACACAAGAGTCAGAAGACATGACATGATAACATAGCATTAATATAATTCAAATAATCATATCGTGTAATAAAATATATAAAATGGAGTAATATGATCATGAGAATATAAAAATGTTCTCGTAATATATATCTGGGAATCAACATGATTAATGTATAACTACTAATATTATACCCCGTGTTTGATAGAGTCTCATAATGGATTAGGTTTACACTAAATATCATAAATAAGATTTCATGATAAAAAACAATTTCCCAATGAATTAGAGTGATATATGGGTGCAACCATCATAAAATGCACATTCAGATAGGTTACACATAATGAAATCAAAAATAATAAATAAACATATGGGTTACCCATATAATTAAAATAGTTTCATAATCATGTGATAAGAAAAAACAAATGGTTTCATCTTAATGGTATCCATGAATTAAATGATAATAAAACTATTACAAAATAATAATTTAATATAACAATAATATATCATAAATACTCAATTCAATGTGAAGTGAAAAAATGAAAAATAATTCAGGGTATCATTATAAATGTTACACTTTAGTGGGTTTTAAAATAAAATAATACTGTATCATTATAATTATAAAAAGAATAAATATTTTGTAAACATAAATGTAAAAAAATATTTTATCGTTATTAAATTACTTGATTTAGAAAATATAGGTTTCTTGAAATATTTTATATGGTGTAAATAAATATGGGTATAAAAAATAAAAGTTCCTTTTAATCTGGTTTTCTTACCAAGGGGAATTGATAAAGGAATCATTTAAAAAATGTATTTAACCATAAAATGATTAATTTATCTAGATATATATGTGTGGAACATATATTAATAATATAGTATAATTATATATAAATAATGAAGATATAAATAGATGGAATGGGAGAAAAATCATTCCCCAAAAGAAATATATTGGTTCAGAGAGATCACATACCATATGACTGAATTCATTATGAACTTAAACTTATCATCATCAGTAATAAAATTTGATTCATTAATTTCATAACTAAATAACTATTCCTTATATATTTTTTATTATAATTTAATTAAGTTCACATATGGCTATTTTAAAGTGTTATAATGTACATGTTCATTGTTCTTTGAGGGTTCATTTCATGGTATCATGGTCTGTACACTAATGTATAATTTTGGATTTTCTTTTCAAATAGAAATAAGACACAATATGTGAATTGAAGTGGTATCAATTAAATTACAAAATTTTAAATGGTGAAATATACTATTTTTTCAAGAATATGAATGTTTCATTTAATAAAACATTAATGATAAATGGTTAGTTTATTTGGTGGTTTTTTCAACCATCTCAAACTTGTTTCATTTTAGTTAATGTTTTAGAAACATTTTCTTCCCAAAAAGTGAAACTAAATATATTATACAATTTTTTTTCTTCATAATAAATTATATATTATTTAAAAACTAACTTGAATTCATTAATGGAAAATAAAAACCTATCATCTATAAAGGTTTTAACTAAAAGAATATGGGAAAGGGTTTCTCTTTTATTTGAATAATAAAAGATGAAAAAGGGGAGGATGGAAGGTGTTGCATTATAAATATAAAATAAAATTATTGATATTATATTTTAATTATTCTGAATACAAATTTGTAAATGGGAAGGATAATTTATAATAATAAAATAAATTAGAAGAAGTAGTTTGAGAATGTTACTTCTTGAATATAACATCCTTGATGGACACCATAAAAAATTTGGTTTTGTAATTTTGGTGAGACCATCAATACTTGGAAATGGAGAGAGTGGGGAGAACGTGGAAATGGTGTCTTTTTTAATTATTTAATTCTTATGAGGTGGGAGGTGAATGGGTGATGAGAGGTGGTGTAACACCCCAAGAATTTGTGAGTATGTTTTCAAAATAATTTAATCCTTTTCATATGCTTCATACTACGCACCACTAAAAATTGTTCTTTCATATTAAATAACTATTTTGGGCTTTATTTAAACACAATATAATGTTAATATTTCAATAAAATCAACATAAAATTTATCATTCTCTATATGGAACACCATGGTTAGCCTATGTTACATGCTAGAATGATTTTCCTTGATGGCTTTCATAACACGCAACAGCGAGTGTTATCGAACAATAATTTATTATTAATATATATTTTAATACGATAAAAAATGTATTTTAAATTTAATAATATATTATTATCTAATATATGAATATATATAGAATAATTCATTTTTTACCTATTAATTATAAAATAATATAGAAATGTAATAAATATAAAGGGAACGATTTGGTAAATGACTATTTTTTTTGTAAGGATAATTTATATTAATAATTAAAAATAATTTCTTATAGTGAATGATATTGATTAAATTTATATGTTTTATATTGAAATAATTAATTTTTAGAGTCATGCAATTGATATTTGATGCATAATATGAGAACTGACCTAATATTACACATAAGAACCTATATTTTTATAAAAGCATTTTTTCACCTTCTAATGGAGAACCTATTTTAGATATAAATCATTGAACATTATTAAATATAATATGCCAAAATAAACTTAATATTTTATGTATAATCATAAAAACTTAGTTATTTTAAATTTCTAGTATTACTCTGTAAGGTTGCATTTATTAATGAATAGTTAATAATATTAATTTTTGATTCAAAAATACTTTTTCATCTTATTTAATTAAATGAATAATTTATATTTTAAATTGATTTAAATTTTTAAATAGATAATATTTTTAAAAATAAATACTATTTATTTTCTTGGAAAAAATTCAAAATTTAAATTTGATTTAAAAATATAGCAATCATTTGATCATTTTTACATAATAACCCATAGTGTCGTCCCATTATAAGGATTAAATTTAAATTAAATTTTAAAAATTATGTGTTTTTAATTTGGAAAATATGATTCCATATTTCTAATAATAATAATTTATAATTTATTATATTTTCAGCTATATTTTGTACCAATAATATTAATTAATGTAGTTAAAATTAATTATAGTGATTAAGGTAAAATTAAACATACTATGAAATTAAACCTTAAAATAAAGAACCCAAAGGACCTATCCACTAGTCCAAAAGCCCTTGGACCACCATATATAAAGAATAAAATTTAAATTATTTATTTTTTGATTGGATTGGGTGACATTTTTTGTATAAAAACCTGGTTAAAACTAACTTGTTTTCCAAAAAGCCAACT
This sequence comes from Viscum album, assembly GCA_963277665.1. NCBI lineage: Eukaryota > Viridiplantae > Streptophyta > Magnoliopsida > Santalales > Viscaceae > Viscum > Viscum album. The sequence continues at coordinate 1,783,766,879 of OY728150.1, forward strand.
ATTTTCTTTCCCTTACCTATAAATGGCCGCCAACTATACCCTATTCCTATAAAATCTAAAAACCATTAGGATTGGACCAAATCATCCAAATATTGTTCTTGAATACCCTCCCTTCCCCATTAAATCCTCCCTTTTTACTTAAAAAATTCCAAGGAAGCATTTTTGTAGAATGAAAAACGAGTTACCCAAAGAATAAATATCATCATCCCTCAAGATCCTGTCATTCATTTTCTTTCTCCACACCCTCAACAACAATTATTCCATTATTAGAAAAATCACCAGTATCATAAATATATTGAGGTGTTTTTATTTAGTGTGTTTGATCGACACTAACACACAATTCCATTTATGGGTAATGAACATACAATTTTCATGTACAACGAATTACCGCCACGTGAAACGATGATTTTTCATTTTTTTCCACATATTATGAAGGTATTTATGTTGGAAAATTTATTTATTTATTTTATATATTATATTTATTATGTTATTTTATCTTATTTAATAGTTTTAAAACAAATATATTTTTACTTTCAAATTTTGTAAATATAACAATTTCATTTGGGACGTTTGCACTACGTCCCCCTAAAAGTGGTGTGATTCAGTGAAACACTGCATGGAGTGTAATAATTATTTTATATTGAAACTATATGATATATGTGACATAATAATTATAATTTAATGATATTTTATATATACACATATAATATATTTCATTTATTTTTTTTCAACACGTCTATAAAACAGAAGCGGTATTTACGCATACATATGACATACCATCTCCATGAACATGTATTCCTTTTCATAATTATATGTTAAATATATCATAATAATACATATATCATTACTATAAATAATATTTATATCATGGTTTAAAATATGGAATTCATAATATATGTACAAGAACAAAATATATAACAATCTAAGACACAAGAGAAAAACTAAGAGAATCTTACTCGTACTGTATCATGAACGTGAATTTGTTAAAAAGAGGGTAATATAAAGTGATAATAAAATAATATATTTTATTAAATATAATAATACGGTTCTTTAAAATATTTATAATAAAATTAAATTTATTATACATGATGTTTAAATGAGTATTAATAAGGAAAAAATAGAAGTTAATGAAATTTCATTTTACACTTTATTTCCAAGAGATACATGTTGTACTCACCATCACTTATTTTCTGTCGTATTTACACTAACAATTAAATAAATTTTTTAAACTATACATAAATATAGAGGTATTTACATAAACATTATATTATATTTATATTATTGAGTTTATGTTACAATAGTTTCCAAAACGGTGATATAACTTTGTCTTAATTTTCTTTCTTTGAGCCACATGTGTTATTATTCCCCGATATTATTTTTTGTGGTGTACGTACATACATTGGAAATATTATACCATGAACATCAAAATTTCAAGATATTTTATGCTTCATGTAATTTAACCTTCTTACATAGAGTGTATAATCCCACATTACTAAGAGATAACAGATTATTGAAACAATCACATTTATTTTGGATATTTTTTTTTGTTTTCATTGATGAAATTTTATGATCCATATCCCCAAAACTCTAATTAAATATCCTAACCACTAATTATTTTGGTTATAAACAATAAATGTTAAATGTTTCCTTATTTTGGTACATAATATGATCAAGAAAGTGTTTTTTAGAATGCCATATTATACCACTCTCTTCAGTTTGAAAAATATGTTCTGTAAATAAAGTGTTGTACCCATGTCTTATGATTGTTAAAAAAATAAGTTTTTAAAAATGAATCTTGTTGTCATTTTATAGTCGAGGAAAATTTATAATATATTTATGGTGAAAATGGAATGTTCGTTATATATAGATTTAATCACCATTATGATAGTCATTCTATTGATGCTATATTTACTACATTAAAATTTTATTTCATTATGAAATTGTTTTCATAATATTCAAGAAATTATTATTTTAATGCGATTGTCAAAGAAAACTCTTTTTAAAACATTTTAATGATTCAATCCTAATTTTTCAAGTAAAATTTGTTTTAATTATGCATTCCAGATTTAATTATATGTTTTCAATGGATTATGAATGAAATTATTTTCTATAATTTTCAATATTATTTATTACTTTTTCATAGAAAATGGTTTTAGAATCACATTCAATATTAAATATAATTTTTTAATTAAAATGATATAAATATGTTTCCATGATTTCATTATACATTTTCAAAGGGTTTTAAATTGAAAAATGGTTTCCAATTTTTTTAAGATTATATTTTATGTTTTCATGATTTTTTTTTAAAAAATGATCTCATGACTGTTTTATATGTATTCAATTTATTTTAATTATAAATTTTTTCAAAACATTTTTTGTTTTAAGAATAATTGTTTGAATCAAAATGGATATTTTCTTCAATAAATGGTTTTAATGTATCGTTCAAAATTATTTTTCATTTATGATGACATTTGTTGATGTTACTCAAAACTTTCTAGGAAATCATTTAATGGTCACATTCATATTCTTTCTTGAATAGTTTATTTTTCGATGGAATGATTCTTATAAAACAATTTTCTCTTCCATGTGTTATATTCTTTTGAAACACATTTATTTAAATCGGTTAATCTAATGATGAAATGATTATTAAACCTATATTTTTTCACAGGTTATGATATGATTACATATTTTTTATACAAATTTAATTTCATGGCTTATTATATGATTTAGAATCATATTTTGGAACATGAATTTTTTATTTTATTTGTGATATAGGTGAGACCAACATCTCCCTCCAATGCATTAGGAAAATATTTATATCTCATGATATAGAGTAAGATGGTATGGGGAGTGAAACATGACTACTAAGATGTCCATGGAAATGAACCACGACTACCACGATGGTATGAGGAGTGAAATCATGCTACTAAAATGGACAAGAGAGTGAATAATGAATACCAATATACTAAGTATAGTTTATCCATATTACTAATAAAGTCTTTATAGAGATTCCTTGGGTTCTATAAAAATAATATTATATGCTTATGTGTTTTCCCAAATTACATGTTTTAATCCAATTTTACTTTTTCATAGCATATATTCTTCATTTACTTATTATTCATGTCTTATAAAATAATAGTCTTTATGAAATTAATGCTTTTTATGATCATTGATATGAAGTGTATTATTTTCAATATTCATGATAATGTTTTCTAACAATTATTCTCATGATTATGCTAATATATCTTGCTTTTTTACTCTTACTAAGCATCTGAGCTCACCCTTTTTTATGTTTTCCTTCCCCTAGGTTATATAGATATGTATTATGTTTGATGTGTCTTAGAATAATTGTAGTCAGGAAAAAAATAGTGGGAGTTCATGTAACTCACTTATATACTAGTGTTTCTATTTTCATTTTTCAAAATGATCTAGTGTAATTGGGTCTTTGAGAATCTGTTTATAGATTGTTTATGGTATTCTGAATATGTCATGTAATGTTAATGTATGTCACGGCAGGGGCGTTATAGTTGGTATCATATTGAATGTTTAGTTAAAATTTGGAAATAAGTATGGGAAAACATTAGTGAAATCCCTATGGATATTTGTAATGATACATCTAGGGATTTATCTGTGGATATGTGTAAGGATGTGCTAATGTTTAGGAAAAAGTCTTTGAGTTTTGGTAAAGAACTGAGATAGTGGTTCCCTAGAAATATATCCCTATTTAGATACAACAAGTATATATGGATTTTGAATGGATGTACCTAGGGGTAACAACTCTAACATGATGTGCCCGGCCTGACTCCAGTAAATATGGTACATAACAACAGGCCTTAATGCACACCATGTTTGACACTTCTAAAGGATATGTTTTGGAAAATCACAATTTCATCATGAAAACAAATGAAGGATTTGCATAACATATGGATATGAGTATCCTATAATAAATCTAAGGTGTTATAAATTAAGTATTGTGGCATATATTAAGGAAGGTTTGCTAACATAGTCATCTAATAAGTGACTTTTCATGATTATGTGGTTCTTTACAATGATAATTATTTCTCGTAAAATTATTTATGGTTTTCTCCATTGGAGGGAATCATAATGAAAATTTTTAATGATGGATACGATGGAAATTCTACTGATGAGAATTAAAATTTTAAGACCACTGATGTGAAGTATGTTTTGATAATTTTTAATCTATTTTCAAGTCACATTATCAATAATGTTCACTATAACCAAATCTCAGACTCACAAAAGTTGATAACGAAAGAGTTCACTAAGATATTAGGTAATAGGGACAACATAAGAAAGAATATTTGGATTCATTTATATAAAAAATGTGGAATGAATAACTTAATTGTATACCTCATAGGAACAAGAAGATGTTTTAACTATGCAATGGACTGACACAATGAATGTAACATCAAAGGGAAGATGAAGATTTTAGTTAACACAATAAATGAAAATGTTTTCCTCCCTAAGGTATTATCATTCATTTATTTCATTAAATTTGTTATGTACAAGAATTATAAAAAATCAATGTCTTGTGTGGAAGGCTCATAAATAGAATCAGCATAGTTGTCTAAGTAATTGTTTTTATTCTGATGAAGAAGAAACCACAAATGACATAGGAAATGTATGTGTTGGTTTAATTTTATGGTTGATTAATATGACTTTATGGATATTAATAAATTATAATAAGATATTGATATTTAATTTTCTTGAAAATGTATTATAAAATATGTAGATATTTCATGAGTAATGGTTAAAGAATAATTTTGAGAATTGAAGTGTATATGTTATAGAATTTAATAATTTTATTATAAAAATCATGAAATATATAAGTATTATAATAATATTTTATTTTCTATTTTGAATGAATATATTGAATGGTGATTGTTAGGTAGAAATGTTATTTCATACAAAGGTGATGATTTGATTATGGGAAGGTAACCCTTAATATCTTCTTTTTGTTTAGATAATGATATTTCGATGAAGATGTTTTTGATATAGATAAGTACTTTGGATGATACTAATCTCCTTTCAATCTATTAAGGATTTGTTGAAAAGTGTGTTATATTATCATGGATTGAGAACAAAACATTTTTTATTTAAGTAATATATCAAATATAGATTATAATATTGAAACATGTAGGTTTTATATAAGGATTTATGGTAATTTAGGTCATTACCATGTTTCAAAAAAACCTACAGTGAGGATATTCACATTTTTGTAATGTGACAACCAATAGATACATCATGATATATGGGGCATCAATTTTGGGATGATTTCATGACATTATTTATACTACGTTGGATTTTCATCTTTGATAAGGGTTATAAGATTTACCATTCATGAAACTAATAAGTTAAAATTTATAGAAAGTATTTTTTTTTGTTAAGATTGTTCTAAAAACATTGGTTAAAATGATATGTAGTAATAAACCATATTTTCTGTATTTGAATCAAATTTTAGAAATTATTTTATTGTGGTTTTATAAAAGGACATCATGTTTTTTCGGTGACAACCAATCATGTATGGAAAGGTCATGGGTCGTGAAACCATGACTGAAAGACTCTAAGGGTTTCTGGCCTACCACTAGCTTATATAATGTCCTTGTTAATATATTATTATTTTTCGGGAATAAATATTTATGATGGATTATTAGTGTTACTTTTTATGTTCAGAGATTAATATATTAATAATGTTGATTTTAATGGAATGTTAGAGACAAATAGTTATAATTTTCATTCATTTACATGGCTTATGATCTGATAGAAGTGTGTTTTCATACTTTGGGCATCAATAATAACTTATGTACATCCATTTCTTGAAGTAATGGATCCATTCAAAATATATAAAAAACTCCAAGATTAATTTTTTTAAAAGAATAATTTCATGTAATTATATTTCCATAGATTATTGGGAAATAAAAAAAATACTCTAAGATTTGAAAATGACTATAAAATGTGTTATCCTACTACCTTAATATTTGTTGAACCAATGGACTCTTACATCATCACAGATTTATGAAATTTAGTCCCTAAAAAATTATCATTAATTTGTTTATTAATCATGACCGCAATAAATACCCACAAATAATTATGATTTTTCTCCAAGTCTATGAGTTTACATTCCACCTATGTTATCCCATGTGGGACCCAAATTTTTTATTTCTTAGGGAAACCATTATGTTTCCAACATTACATTTTAAATGGAAGTTTTAGGATTCATTTTTAAAAGGTGGGTTTACTTGAATGCAACGTTAAAGTATCAATCCATTGGTAACCTAGATGAATTTTTAGGGAGGAATTCATTTTATGGGGGTAGAATATAACACAACAATATTTTGTGAATTTTTTTTAGAGTTAATTTAATATGTTTAATATTTTTCTTTCATGCATCATTGAAAAAAAAAATTATATTATAGCACTCTCTCTGGCTTGAATTATATTCCACAAAAAGTTAATCATGCACAACACATAACATGAATTTTATCTTTCACTACACAGAACACCAAGGTTTGATTACATTACAAAAAAACTGACATTCCTCAATAACTTGTGTAACATACAAGACTGAGTGTTAATGAAAAAAATACATTATTTAATTCTTTTTATTTAATTAGATATAACATATTCAATTAATTAAATATTATATAAATAACTAACATATAAATATATATATTTTAATTCCTTGGTTACCTATTAATTAGAAAGGAATATAGAAACTATATTAATGTAAAGGGAATGATTTTATAAATGTATATTTTATCAGAAAAATAGATTTTATCATAATAAGTTAAGATCATTACTACTAGAGAAATATATTAATTGTATTTAACTATTATTTATTGAAACATATATTTTTTATAATCATCCAATTGATTTTATATTCATAATATGTGAATATTTCTATTATTACACATAAAAGCATATATATTTAAAAAAGAAATTTTACAACCTTTTAATGGATAACCTATTTTAAATATAAATTTTGCATCATTAATAAATATAATATGTAAGAATAAAATTCTTTTTTGAAAGAGATACATAAAAATTAGGTTAGAATAATTTTTTAATATTTTCTATAAGGATTTATTTTTAATGAACAGTTAAAAATATTGATTTTTTATCTTGAATGGTTTTTCATCAAATTTAATTATAATGTTAAATTATATTTTATACTATTTTAGCTATTAAATTATATTTATATTTATAAATTCATTCAATTTAGTTCCTCAAAACAATTTTGACATTCAAATTATATATAAAAACATATCATACATTAACTCATTGTTACATTAAAAACCATATATTGTCACCCCGTCTACATGATTAAATTTAAAATAATATCTTCCACTTGTTTGATTGGAATTTTATAAAATATATTATATATTTTTATTCATAATAATTTATAATTTATACTAATTTCAGCGTAATTTTTAATGAAAAATATTAGTTAATGCATTTAATATTATTGGTAGTGATTAAGGAAAAATGAAGCATAATAAATTAATAATAATTATTCTTAAGTTCCCAAATGAACTATCCACTTATCTAAAACCCATTTTCTAGCCATATTTCGGTCATAAACCTTCCATTCTTGATTCTTTGGTTTGGTATGACTTTTTTAGGTAAAAACATGGGTACACATAACATGTTTTAAAAAATGACAACTTTGACCTTTCTTTTCCCTATAAATGGCCACCACATCTCCCGCATCCCTCCCACCTCTAAAAAACATTAGGTTCAGAAAATCCCTATCTAATAAATATCCAAAAATCTCACCATTTCCCCTTTTAAACATCCCTTTTGGATGAAATTAATCCAATGAATCCATTTTTCGACAACCAAATAGTGATACACAAAGAAGGGGGAACATCTACCCTCAAGCTCCTTTCGTTTATTTTTATTCCACCCCCTAAACACACTTTATTCCATTATTATAAAAAACCCAGTATACTCAATATAATAATTTTTTAATGATAATTTTTATACCTACACATACACACATATAAATCTAATTGGTAATGAACATATTGTTTACATGTATGGTGAATTACCGCCCCACGAGATAATAATTGTTAATTTTTCCCTTACCACCTATCATGGTAGTCATTATGATGGAAAATAAAAATATGTGTTATATAATATATTAGTTATGTATTTAAGCCTCATCAATCATTTTGCATCACATTTCTTTATACTTTACATTTGGTGTAAATATGATAATTTCATTTGAGAAAGTGTAGACTACCACCTTCAAAGAAATGTGATTCATTCAAACACTACATTGAATATATTATGGATATGTTTAGTTAACCTATATGATATATTCAACATAATAAATTTAATTTCGGGGTATTATATACATATAATCATATACATATATGTTATTTACATTATTTATTTCAATAATTTAATAAAACAGAAGAAACATTCATTTGTACATACAGACTATCGTCTCCATGAGCTGTGTATTCCATTTCATGCAACTATATTATATAAGTTATTATAATACACATGTAATGAATATAAATTATATTTATATCATTTTTTACATTAAATAAATAATTATATATTTATAAGGGCCAAAAATATATAAAATCAATACACAAGTGAAAAATAAACAGAATATTACCCTAAGCATAACCTTAAAATGAAATTATTAACAAGATGGTAATATAATGTCATAATATAATTAAATTTGTAATTAGATATAATAATATGTTTACATGATTAATTTATAATAAACTATCATTTATTATATAGGTTGATTTAATAATTATAACTAGATTCATGACCTAGGTTAATGAAAACACATCTAACACTTTATTTACGTAACATAAATTCCTTATACACATATCAGATATTTTTTGTGTTGTATATATTTACAATAAATTAATTATAGAAGTATTAAGATTATATATATGTGCATTTAACTAAAAATTTTATGATCATTATTTCATGTGGTTTATGTTTTATAAGATACTAAATGTATTAGATAGTTTTGACTCAATTTTCTTTCATTAAGACACATGTTTTTTTATTTACCTACAATCTTTTTTTGTGGTGTGTGTTCTTTCATTTGACATGTTATATCAAGAGACATCTTATTTATTGATATTTCAAGATTTATTTAATTTTATTTTTTTTATGGACAGTTGTATCCCAATTAACCAATATATTATATTTTATTGATACATCCTCATTAGTTTTATGATATTTCTTATGTTTTCATTGATGAAATCATATGATTAATTTCTAACAAACTCTCATGAAATTTCAAAAAATCTATTTATTCATGTTATATCAAATAAATTGTAAAATTTTTCATTACTTATGTACATAATAAGATTATGAATATATTTTTAAGATAGTCATGCATTACCTATATCTTCAATCAGATATATGCATTCCTTCAATACAATGTTTTATAATAAATTTCATAAAATGTTATACTATTGTACAATGATATTAAAATTAAATTGTACCCAATTTTTTCATTTTTATGAATATTTATATTTAAAAATTAATATTATTTTCATTTTTTAGTCGAGGAACTTTTCTAATCATTTTTTGCCACAAAGTAAATGTTCAGTATATACTGATTTAACCATCCTCATGACACTCAATCCAATGAAACATCATATACAATATTTTAAAGTAATTTATATGAGATTTTTGTCCTAATATTCTATAAATTTTATGTTTTTAGTCGTTTTTATGAAAAAATTATTTGAAAACATTTTCATGCTTCTTTAATAAGATTTAAAGTAAAAAGTCTTCTCAAAATGTTATCAAGATTTATTTATAAATTTTAAAATTATTATAAATGAAATGTTTTTCAATCCTTCTCAAGAATCTATGATAAGGTTTCCAAGAAAATTGTCTTCCTAAAAATACAATTCGTCATTAATAATTTTTCATGTATAATGGTTTTAAAAATGTTTTCTATATTTTTTTATATATTTTCAATGTGTTTTCTATGAGAATGGTTTTTAAGAAAATTAATTATTTTTTATATTTTCAAGGAAAACAGTTTTCAAAATGATCTCAATCATTCTTTCTATGTTTTCAATTAATTTTGAAGGGAAATGGTTTGAAAACGTTTTTATGTTGTAATAAGAATTTCAATAATTATAATTGATATTTTCCTCAATAAATTTTATTAATGGATCATTCAAAATTATTTCCCATCTAGGATGACATCTGTTGATGATACTCGTACCCTTCTACAAAATAATTCATAGGTTCCATTAATATTAATTCTTGAATGGTTTATGTTTTGATAGAATTGTTATTTTGAAACTATTTTCTCTTAAATGGGTTATATGTTTTTGAAACATGTATCATTTCATGAGTTATGCTATTAAGGAAGAAATTATGAAACATATATCTTTTTCACCAGTTATAAAATGATTACATGTTTATGATACACATTTCATTTCCTGGGTTATGATATGTTTTTCAATGATCATGTGGAACATGTATGTAGGATTTCTTTCTGAGAATGGTCGAGCCTATATCTCAATCCAAGGCATTGGGTAATGATATATATATATATATATATATATATATATTCCATGATATTGCTTAATAATTTCTTGGTAGTGAACCTTATCTAATTAGATCGACATAGATGTGATCCATATCTACCAAAATGTTACAAGGAGTATAATCATGATTCTAATATAGATATGGGTGTGAACTATGACTACTAAGATTGTATAGGGGAAAACCCATAATAATAAGATGGTCATGGAATCGATTCCATATTAACTATAGAAATACTATTATATTGTTATGTGTTTTCAAAATTCTATTTTTGCACTATGTTATTCATTTATAGATTATGTTCAACATTTCCTTATGATAATTTTTTTTATGAAATCATAATATTTATGGCATGATTATTGTTTATGATCATTGATATTAAAGTTATGATCTTTTATTATCATGATCCAATTCTCATACACATATACTCTTGTTTATGCTTATATATATCCCTCATATAGACTTTCTGATCATCTTAGCTCACCCCTTATTATGTTTCCTTTCCCTCTGGTTATGTTGATGATTATTATGTTTGATGTGTATAAAACTTTTTCTAGTCAAGAAGAACCTAATAGGAGAAAATATACCTCACTTATGTACCAGTGTTTATATTTCTGGGATTCCAAATGTCATAGACTAATATGTTATTTTGGAATCAATTTGTATAATTTTATATTTATTTCATAAATGTAATGTAATTATAATGTATTTCAAGACCTGGTCATTATAAGTGGTATATATCAGTGGAGGGGAGGGGTGTTTTGATATATATTCATTTTTATTATTATTTTGGGATCAATACTATAAATAGAATTTATTATCTGGACTATTTAAATCAAACAATGAATTTGTGTTTGAACTTACAGGTTCTTACATCATCAATTGAACAAAACATCATGTCTTTTTCATAAAATTATAAATACAATAAATTACTATATTTCACTATTCTCAACAAATTGAAATATTTTATAAAACTACTAAAAATTTCACAATAATAATTTTTCAACATGTATATTTCAAAACATAATCATTTTTTTAAAAAAAAGTCTCTATAAGTGAAATTTAATTTTCAAATGGAATGATCTATTATTCGTGAAATATAAATTTTAATATTTTATCCATTTTTAGGGATCTTTATAAAACATTATATGGTCTCCTAAAATAATCATATAATTATAATACAACCTATGATTAATTATTTAATCCATTTTAAGAAAAATAAATTTATTTTCTATCATTTAAAAATAATATATTTACTATTTACAAATACTCCAACAATTAATTTATCATTTTTAGAACATGTGTTTATTTTTTCCATTATATATATATATATATATCATATCTTCATTTTTTAGTATACCCAAATATTGTATTACATTTACATTGATGAGGATAAAATTCCCAGGGTCATATTACTATTCAAATAGTAATATTACTATTCAAAGAGTCATGTTATTATTCCAACCGTCAGATTACAATTCAAATGGTCATATTTGTAATATACAAACCTATTTCAGGTAAATAAAACATATTCCATTAATTTTTCATTTGACTTTATTTTCACTCAATTTTATTTAAAGAGTCAACTCCAAAATGATTATCTTAGAATTATTTTTTTTATCAGTCTTGTTCATGAGTTTGTTCATTATGTTTGAAAAAGAATATCTGAATTATTTGTTATTCACATGATTTTTATTATCCTCATATAATATTTTTTACTATTATTAGATTTTTTAGACAAATTTATCTTTACTCATCCATGAGAATATATTTTTATAAGTATCTCACTGTGATATATGTGATTTATACTAAAAGATATAATTATTAAAAGGGAAATTTCATTGATAAAATCAATTATTGTAACATTTTACCAACATAATTAAATTGATCCCTAGAAATTTATTTTCACATAATATGGTGGAAAACGGTGAGGGTGGTACTCCTTCATATCTTTATCTCCTTCTCAAATATATTCACCATATTTACGTTTTCAACATGGAATTATGAGTAGGTGACTAGTCTTTTGCATATTAATTTTTCTATATTCATCAATATCATCCCCAGGAAATCCTCATAAGAGATATAATCTTCCATATATATACCTTAGAATACATTATTTTCCTGAAAAAACGTTGGTCCAATTTTTAATCGATAGTCCATAACTCCAATGTTATCCAGAATCTCAATGGTTTTCATGTACCTGTGACTTTTCATTCCCTTTACTCCCAATATATTAAATATATTCTATATAGTTATCTAATTGAAAACCTTTTCTCAAACATCAAAATCATGGTCCCATCACCAATTGTGTACATATAAATGTTTTCAGTATTGGGAAACCCTGATGTGTTTCTCAATGGTCTTCATATTTTCTATTATTTTATATAGCATTTCAGGTCCCTGAAGCTTATATTCACCAACTTCATCCAATAAAGTTTTTTTCTACATGTTCCCAGGAATAGATTCATATAGTTAAATTTGGATACAAGAGTGGAAAGTATTTTTTTTAATAGATTTAGACTATAATAATATTTCTGGCCTATCATCCTATAATGACCATAAATCATTCTGACAACATATATTCTAATGTATGAATAGTACACTCAAAATAGAAATTAGCCTAGGGGTGGTGAGACATATTAATTTTCAACTCATTTTTCATGAAATGCAAGAATATTTTATAAAACATTGAGATAAATATTATATCTCAATTATTGATAACGGATAATGAAAATTGACTCAGCATCACCAATTATCAAACGTATACCCATAAATGTTGATACAGTGATAAGAATTATATAATTATTATAATGTGGGAATTAACTGAAATATGATCCAAAAAACCCCATACATCATTATTACATCTAAATTTATTCTAATTTCTAAAGAAAACTTTCAATATGATGTTCTACATTTTCAAGTTAGATATGGGAAATAGTTTCATTATAATCATAGAAGAAATCATCTCACCCTTCAATAGTGGATATACTTAGAGTTTACTTTATATTCAGATATCTTCTTCTTCATATTGGCTCACCAATTATTCTCTCATATATCTTGATACATCATTGTGCACTATGGGTTGAGGGAGAATATCATGCTATGTGAATAATTTAAAATGTCAATATTTTTCTAAGTATTTCATAATACACAATGTGTTGAACATAATATAATGATTCCATCCTCCTCAATTTTTAAATCTATATATTTCCTATTTCTGATAGCTTTTACCTTCATCTAAATTTACACATTATCTCTTTGAGAATCCACTAACTTTTATTAAAATTATTAAATAGAATTAATATGGGAATGGAATGATGATTTTCATTCATTTATGATTCACACATTTATCCAATATAAGTTTATGAAGATTGGATTCTTATTAATTCTTATCAATGAAATGATAAAGGATTTTTTATACATAGAGAATCTATAAGATTATTTTAATTTTTAAGATATTAGTGGAATGATCAGTCATAATCGCTGATGAGATCTATTAATCTTCACTATAATAGTTCAATGTCATTATGTATGAATATATATTTGAGGCTCTTTTGAATAGTATATATCTCACACATATCTCCATAGTGATAATGACACTGGATTTTTATTTTGATGATCATGTCTACAAAAACTAGATCATGAATGATGTAGTTTTTCCCATGAACTATTAACTACTTTGAGGCGTAGTGTATCACATTTTCATTTTTATTCTTTAAAAAACATAAGGCTTTGTTTTCATCATAATTGTATAACACAAAGAGTTCACCACATGTGAGTTGTGTAAGTCCTATTTAATAATGAGATTATTTTTTTTAATACTTTGAAAAATTATTGAATTTACCTATTATAAACAAACATCAACCCCTTTTGAGTTATCTCTAGTTTTCAGTTTGGAAATCATTATAATTTCCTCACAAATAATTATTAATATATAGCTAGACTAAGAAAACTCTGGTTATCTATTATAAATGTTTCTCAAGGACAGTCCTCAATTTATATTGTCTTCTAAGGGTCCAAATATGTCCATTAACTGGTGATAACATTCCTCAATAAATATACATCCTCCATCATAAACTCACATTTATTAAAATTTCAATATCTTTTTTTCTTTTGAAATGTCTGTAAAACTGTATTAAAAGTATCATCATACTTGACGTTGCACATATAGTATATCAGAATATCATATTTAAATTCTACCATAAATTTTTAAGGTAATATATAAATACTATATTTATTATGTACATGAAAATATTTCTGGAATTAGTGAGTCTATAAGGAATCACTTTTAGCTCGCAATGTGTATACATCAAAAATAAGGAATTATTGGGAATAGCTTCCTTCTTCACCATTAATTGGTGATTTCCCATCTAAAAAACCACGTTATAGAAATCATTGTCCCCATGATGTATAAACAAAATCTATCCACGGTAGGGGATTGATTTTATTTATCATGATTTTTTATGATCAAGATAATCACTCTAGAGTTGCATTTATCCATTATTAATTATGACTAATAGGACTAACACACCCCACGGTGAAGCACTCAGGCATAGAAAACACTTTTCCTGATTCTCTTGTTGCATCAATTTTAGTTCTTCTATATCAATGTTCATCATATTTTAATGTTTATTTGATATGTGTAGAGATCTATGAATATGTTCAATGGATAAATAAGCCTCTATAAAATGAAAGACTGGGGATTTCATCAGGGATCACATCTCTGTATTCCCGAACAAATTGACATGCCTTGAAGCATTATCCTCTATTTATTCTTGATTATTTGATACATATATTATTTCACATTAGGAAATATAATAATTTTTTGGATAGGTATTCCAAAGAATATTCATCCTCAGACTTATAATTTTAGAAATTATTTGATTCCTCACAATGTGAATAGTGATATCCCTCTCTAGAGAGTTGATTTTGGATTTATATGAATATATCCTATCCTTTCCCAATATACCTAAAATATTTACTTGTAAATATAAGATGATATTTTATGAATGGTTTATAACACAAACACTGACAGAGGAAGAAATATATACTAATAATGTAATAGTTCCATAATTTATTGTTATAATGGATAACTAAACAACCATATTTTGAGATGTTGTTTGTAAAGATATAATAAACATGAAATACAGAAATGAATGTGTATATCGAGACACAAAAGGTATTTTTAATATTATTAATTGAATAACCTGTGTACCTATCACCACATCATTTTTAGGATCCACCTAATCAGTCATAATAGAATATTACATTCCTTAGTGACTTGGTTTTTGTTTTAAAAGATTGTATTTGACAACCCTTGTCCTAGGAAATTGGCTCAAATGATATCTTTGTTCCTTTTATTTGAATCATTGTAATATAGGTTAAGTGTTGATCTAAACCATCGTTTCTTCTTCTAAATTAGTGGTTTTCTTTATATCCCGTCATTATTGATTATTCTAAAGACCACTTTTTCCACATTTGAAGTATGTCCTGATTAAATCTATAAAAATCCCTTTATTCTTCTCTCCCCCATTCACCTGCATGATTCTGATTTTTATTTCCACTGTACAATTAATCTATGTATCCTATCACATTTAGGTCTATTACATTTTTTATCTATGCCAAAATGACTATTGAGAGTATCCAATGTCCAGATAAACCTTTTTAGTATAACAAAAAATCACCACATTGTGGTCAATGTGTCAAATCACCAATGATTTCACAGGCTCACCTTTAATACATGAAATATTCAACCCATAATTATATCTATTTCAATCAAAAAATAATAGGCATATCTGGAAAGCCTTGCGAATATTTCCTCGTATTCAATGATAGAGTATTCTTCCATTATCTTTAGTCTGAGACACTCCATTTCCATCATAATATAGAGAGTTCGGGGAAAATATTTATTGATAAAATATTTTTTTGAATCCACCCCATTCAATAGAATGAATTTCCTCTTTATATTTTATCTTCAAGATTAGTGTCATGTACTTATAAGATTCCTTGTAAAAAATATTGACTGCAATCTCGACTTGCACACTTCTGAAAATTGAAGGATAAAGAATAACTTCTTAATGGAGTTAATCCATTGTTTCATGATGAGGGGATCTAAAGATCAGATAAATATAGTATTCCTTCATCAAATAACATATTTGAGAACAACGTGATTATTAATTGTAGGAGGATCTAGTTCCACATGATTCATGTTTTTATTTATTATTGGAACCAGTTGAGCTAGTAAGTCCATGATGTTATGAGCTTCTATTCTATCATGCTTGAAATCTATTTATTAAAATCATGACATTACTTATAATATTATTTTTTTGCATGGGTTCTTCTATTTATACACATGAGCTAAAAATAATTTGGGATTTGAATAAATATCTAATGGGAATATAAAAATGAACCTTTGAAAATAGAATAATTAACAAATAAAGAAAATTTATATATTATCTTTTGATTCCCCAAGTTTCAATATTTGTTTTTCGTGGTGATGGATTGTCGCAATGGGATTTAATAATTTTTTCTATTCATAATCCCAAAAAATAACTTGACCATCTTCAAAAACATTTTATTGAGACCCAGTAACTATACACTTATTATTACATGAATTTAAGAATAATTAACCTTTAAATACAAACCAAGGATCACAAATCCTATTATCATTGAATGACAATGTATATGTTTATAAAAAAAAGAAAATAGATAAATAATAATTGTATTAATCCGGATATTGAGATAGTGACACCCTTTGATCTCATAACTCTATATAAGATTACTTGAAAAATACATAGAGACAACTAATGATGAAAAGATCCTAGTAATGATATTTATATGGGGTAAAATGACATCACATGAGTAATAAGTAATAACATGATATCAATAAATACATGTGTCAGGAATAATTATAAACAGGGATAACATATAATATAAAGAATAATACTATCATTAAAATATAATAATTTCATTGAATCATATATAATGACATATAAATTAGTAAACTATAACTACCATGACGATATTACACAGTCAATGTCCCATAATGGATTAGGATTACTCCCTAATCCCATACAAAACATCTCAAGTGATGAAAATTTTACCCAATTTATTAGAACTATATGGATGTATCCATCAGAACAAGTATATTTTTATGTGTTCCACATAAACTAATAACAAATTAGTAATAAACATAAGGGTTAACCCAAGAAATAAATGGGTTTCCTAATCATATTATAAGGAATAACCAAAGGGTGTAACATAGTGATATCCATGAAAGAAAAGGTAAAATAATTAATGTATAACAATGAAGTTAAAAATAATAATACATCATGAATAATGATGTCTATCTAAAGTGAAAACAAAAAACATGTTTTCATGTAACTTTACGAACGTCCAACTTTATTTCAATTTAAGGGAAAAGATTAAACATTATTTAAAAAAGATAAAGGAATAATTATTTCCATAAAAAAAGAAACAAACTATAATATATTATTTTGTATAATATATGTTATTTTATAAAATTTGTGTGGATTTAAACATTTCATGGAATGTACATGAATAAAGATAGAAATAAGAAAGTTCCCATTAATTAGGTTTTCGTACTAAAGTTAATTGAGAAGGGAACCTTCTAAAACATGTATTTCCCCTTAAAAGAGACAAATTAAGCTAGATATATTTTTCTTGAAACTATATACATAATATTAGAGAAGTATATAAGAATAATGAATAGATAAATTTTGGAAATGGTAGGTAAATAGTAATGTAGAGACCCAAAGCTTGATGTACATGGACATTACATTACTTTTGGAGAATACTTAATACATAACAAAAACAGACACCAAAGGACCATAATAGTTTAGTGTCTTTGGAAAATTGGAACACAATCTTCTAATCATGGTGAAATATCTTCAACATCCCCCATAAAGATCTACCCCTTTTGTTTTATTACCAAAAACCTTTCTTTATATCCTGGGAAAAGAAAACATATAAAGGGTGATCTCAAATACTCAGAAATGGTAAGCATGGAGAAAATAAAAAAACCCATATACATTTGATCTTAAAACCATGACCATAATGATTAAACTTCAAAATCATGTGCAATTACATAAAACATGGCAGTACATAAGTCATAGATCATAATGGAAAATCTATCATTATAAAATAGCATGGGAATAAAACATGTAATTGTGTAAAACCATTAATCACTAGATATTATTTCCATAGTAGCCAAGGCATTGCTTCTAAGACCATCATAGTGGACAAAGTCTCTTACTGAATCGAGTTCAATCCTCGTTCCAGTCATGTATCAGCAAACCAGATTAAAGTGTTGTTCCAGCGATGTCTATCTCATGAGATATAAATATTTACCCAATTCATTGGCGCGAGATATAGGTATCACCCATCTCATAATGAAATCATTCTTATGTGTACCACAACATGAACATAAATCATTCATCATAACCCAAATAATAAAATGGGTTTCATAAACCTCATCTCATCATAACATAATCCATATAAAACAAATGGGTATCATTTCATCATAAGAAAAGTGAAACCATGTAAAAGATAGAGACATTATACTTGAAACATAATCATACTAAATAATTTCATCTTGGATGGAAAATAGTTTTGACAAAACAGTTGAAATGAATTCTTGAGGAAAATATTCTTTCTACTTCAAAAATCATTTTCTTTTCACAAAATGCCATGAAATTTTAAAAGAAAAGGATTTTATTGAAAATATTTATGAAATATTGTAGAGTATTCTTTATGAAAATAAGGCATTATGAAACCCTAAAAATCCGTTCATGCTGTATAAGTTAAAAAAACATTCTTCTCGTACTTTTTACGGAAAAGTCAAAAAGTACATTATATGGTAAAAAAAAAGAAAGTTTCCTTACATAACACAAAGTAAAAGTCAAAGTGGGTTAAACATGACTTTAAAAATACAAGTAATAATATTAAAAAATTTAAGAAAAACATTTTTATGGAAATGGATGAAAAATATAACCCCATTAAATACTTACGTATAAGCAATCTCGGATAAAAATGAGATTGAACAATTATCCATTACCTTATCTCTGATATGCTTCATATTTATCCAAAACTCCTGTATAGTGATTTAAATAATTTCATTGACTTATTACATAATCACATATATTGTTATGATATCATATATGGTTCACTTATGACTTTATATTACATGTTCTTCGGTAAATTCCATGTTAAAGTAGCGTTTTTGGTAAAATAGTTTCATTTAACGTATGTGTTTTGACTTGTTGTTCATGATATTATTACTTATATCCTGATTTACGTAATTCCATAATATAAAACATGATTTATATATAACATATATTCATCATATAAATATATATGACAGATCTATAAATATATTGAGATACACCGTTCATGCAGACGGTAGGACATACGTACACATGAACGCTGTTTTCATTTCCTTATTGAATTAAATTGAATTAAGTAAATGAAAAATATTTTTATATAAATACAGTATCAATATAATTTAATATATTTCATGATTATTTATTATATATACTTTATAATCATACTTTAATGGTTAATCATGGAAAATTAATCTCATCGCGTTCGTGGAGACGGTAGTCCGTACGTTCACACGAGCGATGATATCATTCCCATAATTATTGAATAGAATTGTGGTGGATGATATAATATATCAGAATATGTATGATGTTATAATAACCATATATATTTATTATTTACACCATTATACCCATCCAATTATGGTGGTGGTGGGAAAACTGATTACACCACGGCGTGGAGACGGTATTCCGTACGTACGCACGCGCAGTAATTTTGTTTTCCCTAGGATGGATAGAAGGTGAAATGGGGCTGTTTAATATTTATAATAACATATTAGTATATTATTTATACTTATATTATTAGTTTATAATGAAATAACTAAAGAAGAATAAGTTTAAGAAGAAAGAAACTTCAAAGAATCAGTTGTAGAGATTACCTCTTTCTTCGACGCGACTCCTCTTATCCTTTTCTTCGGGCACTAAGGTTGGTCATTAAAGAATACCATGACCTCTAGTAGGTTTATTTGAAAGTGTATAAGTGAAATTTTCAGGGTTTGGCCGAGATTTATGGCTCAAATATCTATGAATAGGTTAGGGAAGGAGGTGCCCTTATAAAGGAGCGGAGAGGGGCACTTTTATAAACCTTAAAAATATTAATTAATAATTTAAATGAAACCCCACTTAAAAACCTCGAAAAGTGATTCAATTCAAATATGAGATGATATAGGGTTGTAATATCATCATCCAGTAAAAGTTAGACATGTTTTATGTTTATTGTAAACCTTATCACCTTGATTTATTATTATTTATTCTATTAAATTTTATTTGTGGTAATAAAATGCTAAATTTTAAATTGTTATAAATAAAAACTTAAATGATGTTAATTTTCCATAATTGGATAATTTATAACCTTTTAGACCATATAATTTTCAATTTTATGTTTTTGAATATTTTTGTGATTTTTAAATAATTTAATAATATGTTAGTTTTATAAAATATCAATAGTGTCAATTTTGACACTATTCATTATTTGAATTTAAATAAAACCCACAAAGAAGATATGTTCAAAACAAAATATATAATATATTCCTAAAATGTCATATTAATCAAAAAAAATCATGGGGAACATTAATTTGTTTATATATTATTTATTTTGATATTTTTAAAAACAGTTATTTGGTATATCTCTTAATAAAATTATTTCTACAACATTTTCGTATAATTATTTAATATACTTGTTTGTTTCATAAAAATTAAAAATAAAATCCTATGATGAATATAAATATAATACCTTTGATAATAAAATTTTTACTCTAATTTATCATCTTAAAATGACAACATTTATGTTTTTATATTTATTAAGTTATGAAGGTGACCTATTTGACATCATTTAAAATAATATAATATAAATTCCCTATTCGTATTTATAAGGCTTCAAATGGACGAAAAATCGACACTTGGATGATTATAAAATAAATATACTAGAGAAATAATTTTTGGTCATGTTTATGGTCCTTTGGATAGGTATTGGGTTTTTAATAAAAACTATATTATTGATTTTTCACTAAATAAATAATTTCTTCATCATTAATGTATAAGATATTAAGGTAATTAAAAATTTCATAAAATTTACAAATTAAATACCATTATAAATAAAAACATTTTATATTTCAAATTAGTATTCATAATCGAATTTATTTTCTGTTTAACATTATATTAAAAATAATCTAATTATTAAATTTTGAGTGAGACATTTCACTTTCCTTTAAATAAAATAAATAAAAGGTCTTAATCAAATACAAGTCGGTTCCATTAGATTCCATTTCTACCCAAGCATGATTTACGGTAAAATATAATAATCCAATTATATTAGGACAATTTTTAGGGTAATTTTATAATATTATATTTACCCTTAATTACCTGATTTACCTTTAACCATGGTAAATAAAATTTACCGTAGTAAGTATTGATTATGACTAAAAATAAAAAGTATCTTATTAACATAATTTGTACCTAATGATTCCAAATATGGAATAAAATTTTCCAAATTCAAATCAGAGAAGTTTCAAAAATTAATTTAAAATTAATCCCATTGTTAAAAAAATTGGTTTTAAAAGTTAAAACATTGCCAAAGATTGAAATGTTTTTACCTAAGAATTCAATTTGAAATTAATGGTAATGACATAAATTATATTAAATGGTAAAAATATATTCTATTTATAATTAAAAACCATTCAACATTATAATATAATAATATAAATTATTATGATGAAAAAAGTTGTTTTTAATTAAAATATAGCGTGTTTTCACTATTCATTAAAATATGAATGTTATCAGAATAATATGAAAAATTTATCCAAAGAAAATATTTATATAATGAGTCCAAATAAGAATTTTATTTTTTCAAATTTAACTTATAAACATGTCAAAAATAGATTTAAATTTTTTGCGCCATCAAAAGGCGGCAAAACAAGACTTTTTTTAAAAATATTTATTTTACCCGATAAATTTATTTTTTTCTCATACCATGTTTTAAAAAATGTGTAAGATGAATAATAAGGTTATAAAATTCAAAATTTAGTTAATAATATTCATAAAATCTATTCCATAAAAATATTATAACAATATATCGTTGTTTAGTGAAACTCGATATTGCGTACTACACACGCTATCGAGGAATGTTGCTCTCGCATGCAACACAAGCCCAGAAGAGTGTTTGCGTATACTGCAAGCTAATACAGTTTTGAGTATAGCACAATCCAATCATGGTGTAGAGTATAACCCAAGACATCAATGAAATTTAAGAGAATATTTCTCTTAAAATCTTGGGGTATTACATTCTACCCCCCCTTAATGTAAAGACCCGCAAATTTCAAGGAAATTTTTTTCTTAATTTTGTTTGGAATTTTACAAGAGCGCAGCTTCAGACGGCACCTGATTCCGAGGCCCGGTGTACCCGGAATCAATTTCCGAAGTTTGGCTCGGGTACGTTCAGTGAACGGACGAGCGGGTTTTTCTATCTTTTGAACCGGTGCCCGGAATCGAATTCTGAGGGCACCGATGAAATCGCAGCGCCGGTATTTGCTTAGAAACGCCTCTTCCGGAGTTGCGTTTGCTCAACCGTGGTTTTTAAAATTTTGGGCTTTAAGTCGGAAATAAAATAAAGGTTGTGCGACAACTTTATTTTATTTCACTTAAGCCGCTTGGAAGCCACTTGAACTGAGTTAAAGCGGATAGGGTGCTATCTGGAAATACCCTACCCCTTGGTAGGATATTTGTGAGGTGGGGCCCGCACGAGCCCCGCCGTTTCTTTCGCTAAGTAACGCACCCGCGAAAACCCGTCAAAATAACTGAAAATTCAACCGACGCGTTTTCCTTAATTCTTAACAGACCATTTTATTGGGCGGTTTATTTCGTGAATTAAATGGGCTGTTTCATTCGTTGAATTAATTCAACGGATTTAATGGGTCGTTACTTACGCGTTTGCGTTCGTTGGCAAATTAATAAAATAGACATACTTGTCTATTTTGGAGGATTGCTATCGTTGTGCGAATCCTCTGAGCCTCCACCCTCCCCGCGAAGAACGCGAAGAACGCGAAGAACGCGAAGAACGCAAAGAACGCCGGAACCGGAATTCGACGACGCACACCGTGATCTGCGACGTCGACGAGCTCTACCCGCGACGTTCTTCGGCGACGCCTCTTCTTCCGCGGCCGATCCTCATTCGGCAACTAAGGTGAGAAACGGATCGTTTAATTCTCCCTTTTTTTAATTTCAATGACAACGGATTTAATTAATTAAATCCGTTTGTTCTAGATCCGGAGATCGTCGGCGCAACGCTTTTCCCGCGGTGTGACGAACGTCTCTTCCGCGATGACGAGACGATCCCATCCTTTCGCGACGAGCGATTCCGCGACGACCTCACGTCCGACGGCGACTTCGAGGTAGGGGTTGTTGGAATATTTTATTTCTCGTGTTTATTCTTTTAAAATAAAGAACCCGATCACGGAACAATTTTAATTTATTTAAAATTGTTGATTGGTTATTTCTTTTCCTCCCGTTGATTTTATGACTAACTCGGAGGGTGCGGGTCTAACAAACAAGACCCGGCAACCCTCCGCCGATCTTTTTGTTGTGCGGATTTGGCGGACGACGACGAACTGTGCGGCAAGGGCGATCCGTTGATCCCGCAGTGAAGATCGGCCCCTGGGAGGAGCAATGGCACAGACGGGAGGCAAAACGGGCCACCGGAGCAACTCCGGCGGCCCGCGGAAGGCGGCGGCGCCCGGCGCGCCGCCGGAGGAATCCGCCGCGGCTCGGCCGCGGCGGCGGCGAACCGCCGGACCGCGTCCGCGGTCCGGCCACCCAGCACGCGGCCCGCGCGGGCCGCGTTCCTCCAAGCCGCGGGTCAAACTCGCGGCGGTTTCCCTTCGGCCGCTCGGCCGAAGCCGAGCCGGCCGGTCCGGTCGGCCGGGCCACGCCCAGGCCGGACCGGACCCGGCCTAGCCGGGTCGGGTCGACCCGTTTCGGCCGACCCAGGGGGGGTTCGGGCCGGGTCGCCCCGGGCCCAGAACCCCCGTTTTCGGGCCCTCTTCGGTCTTTTGCCCATATCTTGGGCCTATGACCTCCGATTGATGAACCGTCAGCGGATACGCGATCCTGGGATTGATACGGTCGTTTCGGTATATTATACTCAAGGTTTCAGAATACTTTGGGTTCGGCCGGGTTGGTTCGTACACGAAACCAACCGGGCCCTCGGAGCGGAAACGCTCATAACTTGAGCTACGGACGTCCGATCGACGTACCGTCAGCTGTGGTAGTTTCCTCTAAGTGAGACGGAACTTTTGGCATACTCCGCCCGAGGATCGGACACAGGCGGAGTACGGTCGGGTTGGTTTTGCCCTAAAAACCAACCGGGCCCCTGGGACGAAAATGCCAATAACTCTCAGACCGGGCGTCCGTTTGACGCGCCGTCTGTTGCGTTGAGATCCTGTTGTCGATACGGAACTTTTGGATACATCAATTTCGGACTACGTGTCAGTTGATGTATCAGCCTCTCGGCTCATGGAGCGGACCCTCCTAAACGAGCTCGCTGTGTGCGGGAACCCTAGTGTTGGCTGTGACTTCGACGACAGAGCAGAGATCCTCCGTGGACTGCGATGACGGCAGAGCAGAGATCCTCCGTGGACTGCGACGACGGCAGAGCAGAGATCCTCCGTGGACTGCGACGACGACAGAGTAGAGATCCTTCGTGGACTGCGGCGACGACTGTGCAGAGATCCTCAGTGGACTGCGTCGACTACTGCACTCAGCGATCCTACGTGGATCAGTGCTACAGGTCCTGTGTGGGCCCGATCCTGTGTGGGTCCTTACTACCGGTTCTGTGTAAGCCACTGCCTACAGGTTCTGTGTGAGCCAGATCCTATGTGGGTCTTTTGCGGGGGGGTTAGTACCTATCGATCCTTCGTGGGTCCGACGACTTAGATGGATCAGTGATCATCTTTGACGTCATCTGAAAAAGTATACCTGGTTGAGCTGAATCTTATGTTACTCTCCTTTGTGGATTGTGTTGAACTATCCTATGTGGATTTACTGTTTACTCTCCTTTGTGGATTTGAGTCTTGCTTTCCTATGTGGATTGAGTTGTTCTTGAGCTCGTGAGCAGAGCTAGAAGTGGGGACTTAGGTATATGTATGGACATATACCTAAGTCGAGTCAGATGTTACTTCGTGATTGCACCTTCCTTTCTGTGCTATATCCTTTGTGGATTTCGGGAGACCTTCGGGGGTCTCGGGGTCCTTACTGAGTAGCTTATACTCACCCCTGCACGGGCTATGCCCGCACCTTGTTGTGTTGGATGCAGACGACGGACAGCGCTGATCACGGTTGGGGCGTGGAGCAGGACGGTACCTGGAGGTGGACCACTGGGCGGGACGTGCTCGGAGCGGACGTGGGACCCGAGGAGCCTGGAGGCTATCTGTACCCACCCTCCAGGTGGGATTGCCAGTGGACAACACGAGGCCGCCGTCTTTTCTTCAGTTGCTGTTCTTTTCCTTTTCAGTTGTACTTTCTGTTGGGCTTGTATTCCGGCCCCCTTTACTTTTCTGCACTTTGTAGTTACTTTCCGCTTGCTGACTCTGTGGTGGTTGTTACTTATAAAGGCAATGCCTTCCCTGTTTACCGGGATTTACGCCTTGGTGCTAGTCGCCAGCCCCTGGACTATGGAAGGCGGGCTTGGGGTAGTCACGGCACGGGCCCCGAGGTCGGGTCGTGACACTTAAAATGAATTTTTCCCTCGAAATTCATCGGGGTTATAAATCATTTACTACTCGAACGTTTCTTTCATAGAAACACACATCGTAAAATGGAATACTAAAATATAATTTTAAAAACTAATTTATGCAATGTAACGGTTAACCAAATTAACTTATACCGGGGTTTCTACATAGGAGAACATAGGTGAGAATATTGATATAGAAGAGAAATCTAACTGTCAAGTTCTGATGGAGAGTGGTAGAGAACATGGCTATGAAAAATCCAACAATCACAAAGACATAAATTTGTGATTATCTATGGTACCATCTAATTCATTAGATCTGAGAGTACTAGGACAACATTTTTGGATTTCAAGATCATTTCCCTAATGTTGATGAAATTTTACATGTGGAGAAATACATACTTGATTTATGTGTAATATCATCGTTGCTCATTCCATGAACAATTTTCAATTCATCTCAATTTAAAGAAATGAAGTTGAATTTTTCATTCATGAAGTGTTAGCAGATCATGCAATAGAATGATAAGTCATCACATCTGTTTCTATCATAAAAAGGTTATCATAAGTTATTAATTTTACATAAGTCTATCTATGGTGAGATTAATCGTATATGATTCCAACAATAGACTTATACTTCATCTATCATACATCTTAATATAATAAAACTAGTTTCTACTAACCAGGGCCATCCTGTAGGCCAGTGGTAGGCAATAATGGCCTGTCACACTTCGGTTGTTGGTTTGATTCCCGCAAAATTGTCCGACGCGACAGGTTGTCGCCCATCCAGCAAGTTGTCCTTTTTCTAAAACTACTCTATTATAACATTCCAGAAATAATATCGAAAAAATTTTATATCCTTAGACAATATTATATTTTGTCCAATATAATCCATTTAAAATCTTTAGTCGTATCCAAAATACTTCAATCCAAGTTCATAGTATAAAGACAATGATTATTAGAAATGTTATCAACCAAGCATGTGAATACCATCATTTGTCCCCCATATATCATAAGATATATCTTTTTGGTCACATTCCAAACGTTTGAATACCTTAATAATGTATTCTCTTGAAAAATGAATACCCATTGAACCTAAGGAAAATATGAATGCTGTCAAAATATAACTCTTTCCACATACCAAAATCCCAAAATTTCTATATACTCAAACCAGGATATAACTTTGTCCTTATATCAGTCATGAGCTCATTTCATTTTCTCTTTATCCCTTCATTATGCGCATATCATATTCTTTCCAAAAATATTTCAATCACTTTTCATGGTTAACGGTACTATATTCTTATTGAAAACCACAATGGACCAATACATAGATATTCCAATATACCATAAAAGTACCTTCAAAACATTATTCTTAAATTCCAATACATAAACCCTTCATCCATAATATTTAAATATTGTCATGGAATATGTCCTTCCTCTATTTTGATGTAACTTCTTTGGTCAGGGCATTGAGTTTGGTAATTCCCATGTTCTCCATAAATAAGATATTGGACTCCATAACAGTCTGTCACTCTATGACCCTCTTCTCCACATAGATAACATCTTCCCCTCCATTTGAGGTATTTCTCAATGGCCTTCTTTAGAAATCTCTATCTTCGGTTCTCTATGCTCTTCAACATTCGAACATGCATAAAATTTCATCTTTCTCTTATTTGATGACTTAGGAATACAACTAATGTTGACCTTGTTAATCATATATCGAGATGACTAATTCGGCATAGTCACAATATCTTTCCCTCCAGGTGTTACATAATTTCATTGATCATAGTCACAAATTTGTCCATTGTAATAAATGTTAACTGAATTCCTTCTTGTTCCCTCCATTGACTAAGACTAGAAACCATAGTGTAAGAAACAGTTAAAATAACGAGGAACCACATAATCATAAAAAGTAACTTATGGGATGTCTAACTTATCAAAAATTATTTAATCTATGAGACCTTAGGTTCGCCATAGGTTATTCATGATCATCAACATAATTCTAGGACTATAACCTATACGTATACTTAACCTAAGATACATCCCTAGACAAACCTTAGAAATTTCTCTAGGGATTTTTCACTAAAGATTTCGCATTCTAGTTTCCAAAGGATAACTAAACCTTTCTTTTGATACCAACTATAGAGACCCAAATCATGACGTACAAGGATATTACATTACTTTTTTGGAATACTTAATACATAACAAAAATAGACACCAAAGGACCATAATAGTTTAGTGTCTTTGGAAACATGGAACATAATCTTCTAATCAAGGTAAAAGATCTTTAACATCTCTCATAATGATCATCCCCTTTTGTTTTCTTACCTAAAACCTTTCTTAATATCTAGGGGAAAAGAAAACATATAAAGGGTGAGCTCAAATGCAATGTAAGGGTAAGCATGGAGAAAATAAAACAAACCATATACATTTCAACTTAAAAACAAGACCATAATGTTTAAACTTCAAAATCTTGATCTACGATATAAAACATGGCAGTATATAAGGAATATATCATAATGGAACATCAATCATGATAAAATATCATGGTAATAAAACATGAAATTATGGAAGACCAGTAAGCACATGATATGATTTCAATAGTAGCCATGGCATTGCTGCCAAGACCATCTTAGTGGACAAAGTTTCTTACTGAATCGATTTCACTCCTCGTTCCAGTCCTGTATCACTAAACCAGATTAAATTTCCATTCCATCCATGTCTATATCATGAGATATAAATCATTACCCAATGCATTTGAGGGAGATATAGGTCCCACCGATCTCATAATGAAATCATTCTTACGAGTTCCACAACAAAAACATAAATTATTCCTCATAACCCAAAGAATAAAATGGGTTTCATAAACATAATCCCATCATAACATAATCAATATAAAACAATTCGATATCATTTCATCATAAGAAAAGTGAAACCATGTAAAACATAGTTACATTATACTTGAAACATAATCAATCTAAATAATGTAATCTTAGAAGGAAAATAATTTTGACAAAACACTTGAAATGAATTTTTTAGGAAAGTATCCTTTCTACTTCAAAAATCATTTTATTTTCAAAAAATGCCATGAAATTTTAAAAGAAAATGATTTTTTTGAGAATAGTTATTAAATATTGTAGAGTATGATTTATGAAAATAAGTTATTATGAAACCGTAAAAATCTGTTCATGATGTATAAGTTAAAAAACATTCTTCTCATACTATTGCCAAAAAAGTCAAAAAGTACCTTATATGGAAAACAAAAGACAGATTCCTTCCATAACACAAATTAAAAGTCAAATAGGGGTAAACATGACATTAAAAATACATGTAATAATATTATAAACTTTATAAAAAACATTTTTATCAACATGGATGAAAAATATAACCCCAGTAAATACTTACGTATAATGAATCTCAGATAAAAATGAGATTGAAGAATTATCCCTTACCTTATGTCTGATATGATTCGTATGTAACCAAACCTCCTATATAATGATTTAAATAATGTCATTGACTTATTACATAATAAAATTTATTTTTATGATATCATATATGGTTCACTTATGAGTTTATATTATTCTTTTGTAAATTCCATAATAAAGCAGCGTTTTGTGTAAAATCGTTTCATTTAACGTATGTGTTTCGACTTGTTGTTAATGACATTTTTACTTATATAATGATTTACATAATTATATAATGTAAAACATGATTTATATATAACATATATTCATCATATAAATATATGTTATAGACTTATAAATGGAATGAGATACATCGTTCATGGAGATGGTAGGTCGTACGTATGCATGAACGTTGTTTTCGTTTCCTTAATGAATTAAATTGAATTAAGTAAATGAAACATATATGTACATAAATACTGTATAATTATTGTGTAATATAATTCATGATTATTTATTAAATATACATTATAATCATACTTGAATGGTTAATCATGTAAAATGAATCTCATCGCGTTCGTAGAGACGGTAGTCCGCACGTACACACGAGCAATGATATCGTCCCCATAATTATTGAATTGAATTGGAGTGGATGATATAATATCTCATAATCATTATGATTTTATAATAACCATATATAGTTTTCATACAAAATTATACCCATCCAAGTAAGGTGGTGTTGGGAAAACTGATTACACCACGGTGTGGAGATGGTATTTCGTATGTACGCACATGTAGTGATTTCGTTTTCCTTAGGATGGATAGAAGGTGAAATGGGGTTGTTTCATATTTATAATAACATATCAGTATATTAGTGATACTGATATTATTACTTTATAATGAAACAAATAAAGAAGAAGAAGTTTAAGAAGAAAGAAACTTTGAAGAATCGGTAGAAGAGATTACCTCTTCTTCGACACGGCTCCTCTTATCTTCCCCATATTGCACTAAAGTTGGTCCTTAAAGAAGACCAAGACTTCTAGTAGTTTTATATAGAAGTGTATAAGTTAAATGGGCAGGGGTTTTATGATCTTGAAGGCTCAAATGTGTGTAAAGAGGAGAGGGAAGGAGGTTCCCTTATATAGGAGAGGAGAGGGGCACTTTTGGAAACCTAAAAAATATTAATTAATAATAAAATGAAACCCCACTTAAAAACCACCAAAAATGACTCAATTAGAATATTAGAGGAAATAGGTTTATAATATCATCAACCAATAAAATTTAGACATGTTTTAGGTTTATTTTAAACCATATCAACAGGATTTATCATTATTTAATCTATTTAATTTTATTTGTAGTCATAAAATTATAAATTTTAGTTTGTTATAAATACATACATAAATTTTATAAAATTTCCATAATTGGATACTTTATAACCTTGTAGACCATATTACTTTCAATTTTTAGTTTATAAATTGTTTTTCCATTTTTAAATAATTTAATAATATGTTATTTTTATAAAATATCAATATTGTCAATTTTGACACAATTAATTATTTGAATTTAAATAAAAACCACATAGAAGATATGTTCGAACCAAAATATATAATATATTTATAACATGTCATATTCATAAAAAAATTATCTGGAACATTAATTTGTTCATATAGTTATTATTTTAATTTTTTTAAAACCATTTATTTGGTATATTTCTATATAAAATAATTACTACAACATTTTTGTATAATTATTTAATATACTTATTTGTTGCATAAAAATTAAAAATAAAATCCTATGATGAATATAAATATAATACATTTCATAATAATATTTTTACTAGAATTTATCATATTAGTATCGTAACATGTAAATTTTTTTATTTATTAAATTATGAAGGTGACATCTTTGACATCATTTAAAATAAAATAATATAAATGTCCTAATCGATTTTATTAGGCTCCAAATGGACCAAATAACGACCCTTGGATGTTAAGGGTATATATATACTCTACCAATAAAGTTTGTACAAGTTTTTGGTCCTTTTGATAGGTATTAATATTTTAATAAAAACTATATTATTGATTTTTCACTAAATAAATAATTTCTTCATCATTGATGTATAAGCTATTAAAGTAATTAAATATTTCATAAAAATTACAAATAAATTACCATGATAAATAAAATAATTCTATCTTTCAATAGAGTATTTATAATCGAATTTATATTATATATTATCTTATATTAAAAATAATCTAATTATTAAAGTTTGGGTGAGACATTTCACTTTCCTTTAAATAAAATAAATAAAAGGTCTTTATCAAATACAAGTTGGTTCCATTAGATTCCATTTCGACCAAAGTATGATTTAAGGTAAAATATAATCATCAAATTATATTAGAAAAAGTGTTAGGGTAATTTTATAATAATAAATTTACCCGATTTACCATTAACCATGGTAAATAAAATTTACAATAGTTACTATTCACAATGACTAAAAATAAAAAGTAGCTTATTAACATAATTTGGACCTACTAATTCCAAATATGAAATCCATTTTTCCAAATTCAAATCAAAGAAGTTTCATAAATTAATTTAAAATTAATCTCGTTGTTAAGAAAACGGGTTTTGAAAGTTATAACATTGCCAAAGATTGAAATTTGTTTACCTAAGAATTCAATGTGAAATTAATGGTAATGACATACATTATATTAAATGGTAAAAATATAATCTGTTTATAATTTAAAATCATTCAATATTATAATTTAATTATATAAATTAATGCGATAAAAAAAGTTGTTTTTAATTAAAATATAGCGTGTTTTTACTATTCATTAAAATATGAAAGTTATCAGAATAATATGAAAAACTTATCCAAAGTAAATTTTTATATCCTGATTCCATAGAAGAATTTTAATTTTTCAAATTGAACTTATAAACATGTAAAAAACTATATTTAATATTGGTGCGCTCTCAAAAGGCAGCAAAACGGCACTATTTGAAATATACATATTTTACCTGAAAATTTTATTTTTTTCTTATACCATTTTTTAGAAAATGTGTAAGATGAATAATAATATTATAAAATTAAAAATGTATTTTTTACTATTAATAAAGACTAGATCATAATAATATTATAACAATATATAGTTGTTTAGTGAAACCCGGTATTGCGTACTACACACGCTATCGAGGAATGTTGCTCTGGCATGCAACACAAGCCTATAATAGTGTTTGCGTATACTGCAAGCTAATACAGTTTTTCATATAGCGCAATCCAATATTGGTTTAGTGTACAACACAAGACATCAAAGAAATTAAAATTATGATATCTCATAAAATCTCAGGGTGTTATAAGTAACCCAAAAGAAATATTGAATTTGTGATAGATTCCTTACCCTATGTTTGATTATGTCTAGCACGTAAATTAAATGTACTAGAAAAAAAATTATATTAAATAATTTATTAATTTATAACACCTTATACATATATTTTATTCAATATAATTTTTTAAATTTCATTAATTAATATCAAAATTAGACAAAATGTTCAATTTCATTTTTCCGGGAACATCATATTCATGGTTTCATAGTTTGTTCAATTGTGTATATATTTGTATGATCTTGTTAAATGAAAATAAAAACCATATATTCAATTAAATGGTTTTGATGAAATATCATATGTTTATATAGTCCCATGTGTCAATTTTTTTTACTTGTGGATGACTTATTTAACAAAATAGTAATGATATTTTTTTTCATGAGCTTTCCGACCATCTCAAACTAGATAAATTTTATTTAATTTTATGTCTAAATTATCATTAAATAAATTTAAAATACATATAATATATATGATTAGTTAATTTTAAACAATTAAAATTTATCATAATATATCCATGAAGGAACTGGAGGAAAAAAAATCATTGTCCACAATGGCGGTTAACTGAGAGAATGTGGAAATATGGTTTTATTTTTATTGAATAGTAGGATTTGAGAAAAATAGTGGATAGAATATCAACAATAACCAATATATATTTCTATTAAATACATGATACTATATTTATTATACTATGATGGATGAAGGATTCATGGTGATGGTAGAAGAAGAAATGAAATTAAATGGGATAGTTTGAGAATATTACCTCTTGAATATCACCTCATTGGAAGGTAAATTAAGGAACATGTAATTAGTATTTATATGGGAATATAAGCACTTTTATTTAGGTAGAGTGATGAGGAATGATTTTGGTATAGATTTTGATTCTTCAAGGCTTGTATGGTTTGAGTAGAAGGTGTGGTGAAGTGTGGTATTTATATGTAGAGTGGGTTATTTTTTATTATTATAATAATTAGTTTACTATGTTGTCTTAAGGATATCAATAATTTGTATTTTTATGAATATATTTAAATAATATTTCATATTATTTATAACTAATGGGTTCTTACATTTTCACTGACTCAAAAATTAACGTCTTTCAAATATATTTTTGAATATTGTAAATTATAGTATTTCACTATTCACTAATAATTCAAGTATTTTAGAAGATAGAATTAAATCACCTTAACAATTTTTATGCATATATTTAAAATATGGAATCCATTTTATGTTTTTTTTAATATGTGAAATTTATTTTTAAATAAAAATATCATTTATTCAAGAAAAACTACTTTATAATATTATAATTTATTTAATGTCCCAAAGAAAATTCCAATATGGTCTCATAAAACTGTATAATAATTATAATATATCATAATATTAATTTTAAATCAATATTATGAGAACAATTTTTCATTTAAATAATTATATTAATTATAAAAATATAAATAAAACATTATTATTCTTTAAAAACATCGATAATTAATTTAGAATTTTTACCATGTTTATTTAATTGTACCATGATATAAATATATCATATTTTAATTTTATAAGGTAAATTAATAAAATATTAAATTTTTGTAGGTGAGGTTACTATTTTAATGTTTGGATTACTACTCTAACATTCAGATTTCTATTCCAACGATCAATATACTATTTCGACAATCAGAATACTATTCAAATAATTAGAATTATAATGGGAATATGGGTTCCCTACTTCCTATAAATACAAATTATTAAGTTCATAATTAATTAAATTATATTTTCTTATCATTTTAATATATAAATTAAATTTAAAAATAAATATTGTGTTATTATTATTATATTATATATATACTCTTTTGTGCATGACTATAACTGTTCTAGTGGATTAAGGATATACCAATTTTACTATTTGTATTTTATTATTTTCTATTAATTATTCATATATAATATTTGTAATTATTATGGTTCTATTTTATAAATAGTGTATTATTAATTATTTATGTTAATATTATTTTTTTTCTCTATGTGATGTATGTGTTTTATATTATATGACATAATTACAAGAAGTGAAATTCCCTTGATAAAATAAGGTATCATTACACTATATGAAAAAAATTATTAGAAATTTTTGTGTAACGCCCCAAGATTTTATGAAAAATATTCTTTTTAATTTCATTAATGTCTTGTGTTGTACGCTACAACAAAAGAAGCTTTCACAATACGCATCCTTGACTTTCCTTCCGTTACACGCAATCGCGACCTTCCTCGATAGCGTGTGTAGTACGCAATACTGAGTTTCACGAAACAACGATATGCTATTAAAATATTATTAAAACTAGCCGTTATGAATAGTAATAACCACTTTTTGGAAATTTTGTAAATTTTATTTTTCAAAATGGAATTCATTTTTGGATTCGGAGTATCGAATTTAGCCTAAGGTGAAATTTTGGTACTTTTCGGATAACTTTCATATTCTAATGAATAGTGAAAATTACTAAATTATAATTAAAAACAACTTTTTTTAATCAAAATAATTAATAGTGATAAATTATTAATTTGAGTGGTTTTAAAGTATATTTAGAATATATTTTTACAATTTAATACAATGTTGGTCATTGTTTGTAATTTCACATTTAAACCAGACATAATCAAGTGTCAATCTTTTGATAGATTTTGTTTCTTAAAAAAACACGCTATTTGTTTTAACAGCGGGATTTAATTATAAAATTAATTAATGAAACTTCTATGTTATGAATTTGGTAAAATAGACTTCATTTTTGAATTCGGAATATGAAATATAGCTTAGGATGAAATTTTGGCATTTTTCTGAAAACTTTCAATTTTTGATGAATAGTGAAACCACTAAGTGGTAGGTAAAAAACGGAATTTTGCATAAAACTTAATTTTACCGCTTCTGTGAATGGAATTTCGAAAATCCGAGAGACACGGTTAATATCAAGGACTAAAATGTGGTTCAATGAGATGAAAATAATTTTTTGGTGAATAGTAACTTTTTACTTTTTTTACCACGGTTAATAGTAAATAGGGTAACTAAGGGTAAATATGATATTAATATTACCCTAACACATGTCCTAATTCTATTGGACAAGTGTAATTCGACCAAAAACAATCTTAGGAATAAAATATGACCATTTAGGCCCACTTGGATTAGATTAGGACATTTATTATTAATTTATTTATAGAAGGGTTAAAATAGTTAAAATCAAAGTTTAATAAGTAAATAATTTTTAATATGGGGTTATACATAAGCTAAATTCTACTATAAATATTCATTAGAAAGCTAAAAAGATTTCCTACATGATGGTATTTTATTTGTAATTTTTAGACAGCATATAATATAATTTATTTATGACACAAAGATGATGCAGTAATTATCTTATTAATGAAATATTGACATAATTGATAATATAAATACCAAAATAAATGTAATTTAAGACTTTTTATGAATTCCACTAATTTTCTAGGTTACTATGATATATTAGTGTTGATTTAATCAACTTGGTTCGAATATATAATTCTGTTATGACTTTCAAAAAAATCATATATCAAATAGTGTCAAAATTGACACAAAATAGTTTTTAAATCAAATATTATATTATTAATTGTTATTTTATTCCTAAAAATCTAAGGTTCGGCCAAATGACTTAGATAAGGATATATGTATTAATAATATAGAATTTGGGGTTCGTTTGGCATGTTATAGTAAGTGTATTAACCATATAGTGAAAGAAAACAAAAAGACACGGTAAAAGTTAAATTATTTAACTTAGAGTTAAATCTAATTGATAAGGTTTAAAATAAGATCCAAACATGTATAAATTTGATTGGTTGATGAGATTACAACCCTATCTCATCTAAGCTTCGAATATGAGTCATTTTTGGAGGTTTTTAAGTGGGGTTATATTTATTATAAATTAATATTTTTAAGAATTCCTAAGGTGCCATTCTCCTCCCTTATAAAAGGACACCTCCTCCCCCTCCTCCTCACACCAATTTGAGCACTCAAGCTCGGCTAACCCCTGCCAAAATCCCTTCTCCACTTCCCTAGCAACATCCTAGAGGTTCTGGTCTTCCTCAAAGACCAATTCTAGTGCCCTAAGAGGAGGTCTCAAAGAGGCACTTCAAAGAAGAGGTAATTACCGTTACCAATTCTTTCATCTTTATTTCTTCTTCCACTTCTTCTTCTTAGGTTGTTTCATTATGAAGTAATAAAATCAGTATCACTCATATACTGATATGTTATTATAAGTATGAAACAACCCTATTTCACCATCTATCCATCCTACGGAAAAAGAAATCACCGCGCGTGCGTACGTACGGAATACCGTCTCCACGCCGTGGTGTAATCTATTTTCCACCACCACCTTACATGGATGGGTATAATGGTGTAAATAATAACTATACATAGTTATTACAACATCATAATGATTCTGATATATTTTATAATCCACTCCAATTCAATTCAATATTTATAGAAATGATATCATCGCTCGTGCGTACGTACGGAATACCGTCTCCACGACGCGATGAGATTCATTCTCCATGTTAACCATTTAAGAATGATTATAATGTATATATAAGAAATAATAATGAAATACATGACATTATAAAGCTACTGGATTTATGTATATATATATACATATGTATGTCATCTACTTACTTCCATTTCAAGACAATAAGGAAAGAAAAACAGCGTTCATGCGTACGTACGGACTACCGTCTCCATGAACGGTGTTTTTCATTTTATTTATCTATCTATTATATATATATATATACTGAATATATATGATATATAAATCATATTTTATATTCTGGAAGTAAGTAAATCATGATATAAGTAATAATGATGTCAAGAACAACAAGTCAAAACACCTACGATAAATGAAACGATTTTACCCAAAACGCTTCTTTAACATGGAATTTACAAAAGAACGGGTAATATAATGTCATAAGTGAACCATATATGATATCATAACAATGAATATGATTCTGTAATAAGTCAATGACATTATTTAAATCATTATACAGGAGTTTCGGACACATACGAAGCAAATTGGACCTAAGGTAAGGGAAATATCACAATCTCATTTTTATCCGAGATTGTTTATTCGTAAGTATTTACTGGGGTGTATTTTATCATCCACATCCATGTTTCATCAAAATGTAATATTATTTCCATCCACCTACAATTGTTTAAATCCATTTTTACCCTTCGGTGAGTTTTTAGTAATA
Source organism: Viscum album (assembly GCA_963277665.1). Lineage (NCBI taxonomy): Eukaryota > Viridiplantae > Streptophyta > Magnoliopsida > Santalales > Viscaceae > Viscum > Viscum album. The sequence continues at coordinate 1,783,805,287 of OY728150.1, forward strand.
TGTATGAAAGGAATCTTTTGTCGTACGAGGTATTTTTTGACTTTTCCGACAAAAGTACGAAGAATGTTTTTTTTAACTTATACGGCACGAACGGATTTATACTGTTTTATAAAGCCTTATTTTCATGAAGCTTCCTCTAAAAGATTTCATGACTATTTTCAATAAAATCTCTTTCTTTTAAAATTTCATGATGTTTTGAGAAAAGAAATTGATTTTGAAGAAGAAAGGATATTTTCCTCAAGAATTCAATTCAAGTGATTTATCAAAATTATTTTCCATATAAGATAATAAAGGGTTCTGTTTCTATCCATATTTTTACATTGATTTGACTATGCTGTGATGGAATTATGTTTATGAATTCCTTTATCTTATATGAATGGTTTTATGATGTCATGTTGTTTAAGAATCCCATTTTTATTACATGGGTTATGCAATGATGTATGATTTATGATTTTGTGGCACACATAAGAAAGGATTCATTAAGAGATGGGTGGGACCTATATCTCCCTCCAATGAATTGGGTAAAGATTTTATATCTCATGAGATAGACATGGCTGGAATGGTAGGTTATACCGGTTCAGTGAAACAGGACTGAAACGAGGATTACTCGATTCAGAAAGGGACTTTGTCCACTAAGATAGTCTTGGCAATGAGTCTTGACTAACAAGAAATGATTCTCTATGATTATGTGTGTATGCCACAATGAGTAATGTTTTAAGTTCTGATTTCATTTCACTACTATGATTTATCCCATGTTATGAAATTATGCTCTCTTTTGCAGGTTAAGATTTCCAAAAATGTTATGTTCTTATGAAAATTATGTGATTGATATTTCCTTTGTTTACCCTTACTGAGCATTTGAGCTCACCCTTTTATGTTTTCTTTTCCCCAGGATATAAAGAAAGGTTTTAGGTAGAAAAAAAGGGATGACCTTTATGGGAGATATTGAAGAACTTTCACCACGATTAGAAGATTACGTTCCGAGTTTCCAAAGACACTAAACTATTACGATCCTTTAGTGTGTGTTTTTGTTATGTACTAAGTATTCCGCAAATGTAATGTAATGTCCATGTACGTCACGATACGGGTCTCTACAGTTGGTATCAGAGGAAAGGTTTAGTCAACCTTTGGAAACTAGGATGCGAGAACTTTAGTGAGATCCCTAGAGATATTTCTAAGGTATGTCTAGGGATGTCTCTAAGGTTAAGTATACGTATAGGTTATAGTCCTAGAATTACGCTAACGATCTTCGAATTTAACCTAAGATGTTAGATATTGAGGGTACTAACCCTTTATTATGTTGTTTTCCCTAGCATGATTTTTGCCTCTCACACAATTCTTTTGGGGTTTTAGACGATGGCTGGAACCCGAAGGAACCGTGTTAATGCGGAATGTGATGGGCAATGCAATGATTGTACCCCTGAGCAACCAAACGATATAGGAGCTGGAATGCAAAATCTTGTAGCCATGCTCACACAACTTTCTCAAGCTATGAATCATGCAGGACTTCCAAACGAGCAAAGGAAGGAGCAACATTCTGTTGAATCCTTCATGAGGCAGCGTCCACCTTCCTTCAGTGGGTCTACTGATCCATTAGTTGCTGAACAATGGATTAGTACTACTGAAAAGATATTTTCAGTTCTTCAATGTTCTGAACATGATAAAGTCATCCTAGCAGTGTATCGTTTGGAAGGAGATGCTGATCAATGGTGGAATCTTATTAAGAATACAAGGCAAAGGGATGAAATTGAGTCTATGGAATGGGACGAGTTCAAGAACTTATTTTTCAATAAGTACTTCCCTCGTATTCTTCGAACAAAGATGGAGAAAGAGTTTCTTGAACTGAAGCAAAGGGACGATGAATCTGTTGGTACCTATGAAGCAAATTTTACAAGACTTGCAAGGTATGCTTCTGGAATTATCATCCAACCTGAAAGTAAAGTTGATCGATTTTTCAGTGGCTTAAAACCAAGTCTTCGAAGGGCATTAGCTATAAGAGACTTCAGTAGCTATGAAGAAATTGTGCGTTGTGCTATCAAGGTAGAAATGGAATTTGGTGTTACATATCCATCTCATGGTTTTGACAAGAAACGAAAGATGGAGTTCAAGGAGGAATCTCAGAATAATGGTGAAAAGAAGATGAATGTTTCCTTATGCACAAAGTGTGGAAAGAAGCATGGTGGAGATTGTCTAAAAGGGACTAGAAAATGTTTTAAGTGTGGAAAAGAAGGTCATCGAGCAGCTGAGTGTCGAAGTAATGGAAAAAGGGTTTCTAATGATAAAGCAAACACTGCAGAGAACGCACCGCCAACACTTCAATGCTTCAAGTGCAAGGAAATGGGGCATTATGCTAATAATTGCCCTAATCCAAGGGTTAGTGATGATCAACATGAGCAACCACTGAAGGCAAAGGACAAAGGGAAATCACATGCGATCACTATTGGCAATGTTGAATATGACAACGATGTGGTGGAATGATTAAGTGTTTATGTAATGGGATTCCAAAATAATGTTGTATCATTGAGTATTGCAATATTTATTGATGTGGTATTCAAAGTGATTGAGATATTTTTTTTGGAAATAAGATGATATGCGCATAATGAAGACGAGAAAATGAAATGTTTAATAGTATTCATGAGCTCATGATTGATATAAGGACTAAGTGATATCATGGTTTGAGTATAAATAATTTTGAGGATTTTGGTATGTGTAAAGTGTTAACTTTTAACTGCATTCAAGTTTTCACTAAGGTTCAATGGGTATTCAAGAGTATACATGATTAAGGACTTTGAATGTTTGGAATGTGACCAAAAAAAAAACATATCTTATGATATATGGGGATCAACGATGATATTAAATCTCTGGTAATTGTTTTCACTATGTTATGAGAGTGGACTGCAGTATTATGGATAAGCCTAAAGATTGGAATGGATTGTGTTGGACGATATTATTGATGAGATGTTATAGTAGTTTTGGAAAAAGGACAACCTGCAGGACGGGCGACAGCCCATCGCTTCGGACAAGGCTGTGGGAATCGAACCCACAACCGAAGTGCGACTGGCCTTTATCGCCTACCACTGACCTACAGGAAGTCCCTGTTTAGTAGAAACTAGTTTTATTATATTAAGCAGTATGATATATGAAGTATAAGTCCATTTTAGGAACCATATATGATTAATCTCACTATAGATCGACTTATGTATATAAGTTTTGCTAACCTTTTGTTTGAGACAGATGGAATGACCTGTCATTCTATCACATGATCTGTTAACACATCACGAATAACAAATTCAACTTCATTTATTTAAGAGATGAAGTAGAAATTGTTCAAGGCATGAACAAAAGTGATATTTTACCAAAATAAAGTAAGTATTTATTCTAAGCAAATTTTCAACTTTAGGGAAATGATCTTGAAAACCAAAAATGTTGTCCTAGTGATCTTATACCTGATGAATCAGATGGTACCTTATATCATCACAAATCTATGGATTTGTGATTACTGGCTTTTCCATAGCCATGTTCTCTACCACTCTCCATCAGAACATGATGGTTAGATTTTTCTTCCATATCCATATTTTCACCTATGTGGAAACCCAGTGATTAGTATATTTGGGTAATCGTTACATTTCATACTTTAGTTTTTAAATCCATGTTTTGGTATTCCTTTTTACGATGTGGGTTTCTATCAAAGAAAATTTTGAATAGTAAACCATTTATAACCCCGACGAATTTCGAGGGCGAAATTCATTTTAAGGGGGGTAGAATGTAACGCCCCAAGATTTTATGAAAAATATTCTTTTTAATTTCATTAATGTCTTGTGTTGTACGCTACAACAAAAGAAGCTTTCACAATACGCATCCTTGACTTTCCTTCCGTTACACGCAATCGCGACCTTCCTCGATAGCGTGTGTAGTACGCATTACTGAGTTTCACGAAACAACGATATGCTATTAAAATATTATTAAAACTAGCCGTTATGAATAGTAATAACCACTTTTTGGAAATTTTGTAAATTTTATTTTTCAAAATGGAATTCATTTTTGGATTCGGAGTATCGAATTTAGCCTAAGGTGAAATTTTGGTACTTTTCGGATAACTTTCATATTCTAATGAATAGTGAAAATTACTAAATTATAATTAAAAACAACTTTTTTTAATCAAAATAATTAATAGTGATAAATTATTAATTTGAGTGGTTTTAAATTATATTTAGAATATATTTTTACAATTTAATACAATGTTGGTCATTGTTTGTAATTTCACATTTAAACCAGACATAATCAAGTGTCAATCTTTTGATAGATTTTGTTTCTTAAAAAAACACGCTATTTGTTTTAACAGCGGGATTTAATTATAAAATTAATTAATGAAACTTCTATGTTATGAATTTGGTAAAATAGACTTCATTTTTGAATTCGGAATATGAAATATAGCTTATGATGAAATTTTGGCATTTTTCTGAAAACTTTCAATTTTTGATGAATAGTGAAACCACTAAGTGGTAGGTTAAAAACGGAATTTTGCATAAAACTTAATTTTACCGCTTCTGTGAATGGAATTTCGAAAATCCGAGAGACACGGTTAATATCAAGGACTAAAATGTGGTTCAATGAGATGAAAATAATTTTTTGGTGAATAGTAACTTTTTACTTTTTTTACCACGGTTAATAGTAAATAGGGTAACTAAGGGTAAATATGATATTAATATTACCCTAACACATGTCCTAATTCTATTGGACAAGTGTAATTCGACCAAAAACAAACTTAGGAATAAAATATGACCATTTAGGCCCACTTGGATTAGATTAGGACATTTATTATTAATTTATTTAAAGAAGGGTTAAAATAGTTAAAATCAAAGTTTAATAAGTAAATCATTTTTAATATGGGGTTATACATAAGCTAAATTCGACTATAAATATTCATTAGAAAGCTAAAAAGATTTCCTACATGATGGTATTTTATTTGTAATTTTTAGACAGCATATAATATAATTTATTTATGACACAAAGATGATGCAGTAATTATCTTATTAATGAAATATTGACATAATTGATAATATAAATACCAAAATAAATGTAATTTAAGACTTTTTATGAATTCCACTAATTTTCTAGGTTACTATGATATATTAGTGTTGATTTAATCAACTTGGTTCGAATATATAATTCTGTTATGACTTTCAAAAAAATCATATATCAAATAGTGTCAAAATTGACACAAAATAGTTTTTAAATCACATATTATATTATTAATTGTTATTTTATTCCTAAAAATCTAAGGTTCGGCCAAATGACTTAGATAAGGATATATGTATTAATAATATACAATTTGGGGTTCGTTTGGCATGTTATAGTAAGTGTATTAACCATATAGTGAAAGAAAACAAAAAGACACGGTAAAAGTTAAATTATTTAACTTAGAGTTAAATCTAATTGATAAGGTTTAAAATAAGATCCAAACATGTATAAATTTGATTGGTTGATGAGATTACAACCCTATCTCATCTAAGCTTCGAATATGAGTCATTTTTGGAGGTTTTTAAGTGGGGTTATATTTATTATAAATTAATATTTTTAAGAATTCCTAAGGTGCCCCTCTCCTCCCTTATAAAAGGACACCTCCTCCCCCTCCTCCTCACACCAATTTGAGCACTCAAGCTCGGCCAAACCCTGCCAAAATCCCTTCTCCACTTCCCTAGCAACATCCTAGAGGTTCTGGTCTTCCTCAAAGACCAATTCTAGTGCCCTAAGAGGAGGTCTCAAAGAGGCACTTCAAAGAAGAGGTAATTACCGTTACCAATTCTTTCATCTTTATTTCTTCTTCCACTTCTTCTTCTTAGGTTGTTTCATTATGAAGTAATAACATCAGTATCACTCATATACTGATATGTTATTATAAGTATGAAACAACCCTATTTCACCATCTATCCATCCTACGGAAAAAGAAATCACCGCGCGTGCGTACGTACGGAATACCGTCTCCACGCCGTGGTGTAATCTATTTTCCACCACCACCTTACATGGATGGGTATAATGGTGTAAATAATAACTATACATAGTTATTACAACATCATAATGATTCTGATATATTTTATAATCCACTCCAATTCAATTCAATATTTATAGAAATGATATCATCGCTCGTGCGTACGTACGGAATACCGTCTCCACGACGCGATGAGATTCATTCTCCATGTTAACCATTTAAGAATGATTATAATGTATATATAAGAAATAATAATGAAATACATGACATTATAAAGCTACTGGATTTATGTATATATATATACATATGTATGTCATCTACTTACTTCCATTTCAAGACAATAAGGAAAGAAAAACAGCGTTCATGCGTACGTACGGACTACCGTCTCCATGAACGGTGTTTTTCATTTTATTTATCTATCTATTATATATATATATATACTGAATATATATGATATATAAATCATATTTTATATTCTGGAAGTAAGTAAATCATGATATAAGTAATAATGATGTCAAGAACAACAAGTCAAAACACCTACGATAAATGAAACGATTTTACCCAAAACGCTTCTTTAACATGGAATTTACAAAAGAACGGGTAATATAATGTCATAAGTGAACCATATATGATATCATAACAATGAATATGATTCTGTAATAAGTCAATGACATTATTTAAATCATTATACAGGAGGTTCGGACACATACGAAGCAAATTGGACTTAAGGTAAGGGAAATATCACAATCTCATTTTTATCCGAGATTGTTTATTCGTAAGTATTTACTGGGGTGTATTTTATCATCCACATCCATGTTTCATCAAAATGTAATATTATTTCCATCCACCTACAATTTTTTAAATCCATTTTTACCCTTCGGTGAGTTTTTAGTAATATGTATGAAAGGAATCTTTTGTCGTACGAGGTATTTTTTGACTTTTCCGACAAAAGTATGAAGAATGTTTTTTTTAACTTATACGACACGAACGGATTTATACTGTTTTATAAAGCCTTATTTTCATGAAGCTTCCTCTAAAATATTTCATGACTATTTTCAATAAAATCTCTTTCTTTTAAAATTTCATGATGTTTTGAGAAAAGAAATTGATTTTGAAGAAGAAAGGATATTTTCCTCAAGAATTCAATTCAAGTGATTTATCAAAATTATTTTCCATATAAGATAATAAAGGGTTCTGTTTCTATCCATATTTTTAAATTGATTTGACTATGCTATGATGGAATTATGTTTATGAATTCCTTTATCTTATATGAATGGTTTTATGATGTCATGTTGTTTAAGAATCCCATTTTTATTACATGGGTTATGCAATGATGTATGATTTATGATTTTGTGGCACACATAAGAAAGGATTCATTAAGAGATGGGTGGGACCTATATCTCCCTCCAATGCATTGGGTAAAGATTTTATATCTCATGAGATAGACATGGCTGGAATGGTAGGTTATACCGGTTCAGTGAAACAGGACTGAAACGAGGATTACTCGATTCAGAAAGGGACTTTGTCCACTAAGATAGTCTTGGCAATGAGTCTTGACTAACAAGAAATGATTCTCTATGATTATGTGTGTATGCCACAATGAGTAATGTTTTAAGTTATGATTTCATTTCACTACTATGATTTATCCCATGTTATGAAATTATGCTCTCTTTTGCAGGTTAAGATTTCCAAAAATGTTATGTTCTTATGAAAATTATGTGATTGATATTTCCTTTGTTTACCCTTACTGAGCATTTGAGCTCACCCTTTTATGTTTTCTTTTCCCCAGGATATAAAGAAAGGTTTTAGGTAGAAAAAAAGGGATGACCTTTATGGGAGATATTGAAGAACTTTCACCACGATTAGAAGATTACGTTCCGAGTTTCCAAAGACACTAAACTATTACGATCCTTTAGTGTGTGTTTTTGTTATGTACTAAGTATTCCGCAAATGTAATGTAATGTCCATGTACGTCAAGATACGGGTCTCTACATTTTGGGTACTTCTCCAATCCATAAATTATATGAAAATTATTACACTCCATGAAACAAAAAATTCATCTCTAAACCCTCATTTGTTTGTTCCTTTTCCTTATTTTTATAATTTTGATATTTTAGAGACACATATTCTAATTTTACAAGATATTATATCACAATATCCTTTCTAAAATCATAATATATCATAATGTTTTAAATTCTTGAATGATATACCTTATTTTCTCTAATATTAGTAGCACTTTTTAATTTTTAATTTAGTTAAGGGTGTGTTACATTATACCATTGTTTTCAAAATTTTCAACATTCATTCAAATTTTGAACAAGGTTGTTTGTTAGAAATATATTTATATTTTACCATTATAAATGATATAAAATGATATATCCTTCTCATCAATTAAATAAATTATCCCCTATAATAAAACTCAACTTCTAAATTAAATATTAAATTATATTTTAAACATATGTAATTGTTATTTGTATATCCAGAAATATTTAATTCTTTATATCAAAATATAATAGTCCAGAGCCCATCATTCCAATGAAATGTTGAATTATATATTTCACAACTATTATGTATATTATATTTTATTAATTTTGTATTCCTGTAGATATATGAAATTAATATCAGTTCCAATTGTTGATATGTAATGTATGCATCTATATATTTTCCTATACTCAACAATGTGGATTGACTTTATATTTTCATCATTAAAATATTTTATCCGTGTATAAACCACTATAATTAGTGGTTTGTAATAATGATTGAATTTAAATTTGTTAGTAATATATATATATATATATATCATTCATTCCTTAATAATTGTGAAATTGATGAAAAATACATTGATTCTCCACTCATAGACATATCATACTAACTCTTAATAAATTCAAAAAAAATCTATATATTGAATATTATATGAGAATAAAGATATTATTTCATAAATATATATTAGAATAATAATTATTTTATAACAATATTTCTAAAAAATATTATGTTTAATATTATTCATGAAAATACAATACTATTTGAAAATTTATAAATCCTATATTACCACACTCTCGATTATTTCATCCTCTAATATATTATATTTTTTAATTAGAATAGTTTTTATCAATTTTATTGTATTAAAATCTATCCATATATATAATGTATACTTCTTATTTATCATATCTATTAGTTAAAGATTATTTAACATCCATATGTAATTTTTTAAACATCTTCTACATTGTAATTTCAAAAAATAACCAAATCATCAATAACATTTAAAAATTAAAAACTGAATTATTAATTTATATGAATTCATTATATGATTATTCATTTGAAAAAAGAAATTTTTTTATTTAAATCATCTTGATGTATTTATTCATTTTATTTTAGAAAACATATTTTATCCCCATGGAATTATTTCCTTTAATAATTTAAATAATTAATTTTTTATTTTTATGAATATAATCATGTTGTTAATTTATAGATTTTATCTAAATTTTATATTAATTAGATTTATCAATATTATTATTCACTATTTTATATAAAAGTATATTTTCTTAGTGAAATCATCCTTTATTTTTTCAATATAGATATTTTGTCAAAATATTGTTTTTTCATTCTCATTATCCCAACATCATGGTTTTTTATAATGATAAACTTAATGATGACCATGTTTATCAATTATTATTGATGAATAATTATTAAAATCTAGTTCTTCTCATGACTAGATCATTAGAACACGATATAATTCATTAACATTATCACCATTTTCAAAAATCATGTTTTTCTAGTATAGTGAGATAATTATTATTAATATTATTTCAAAGACATTTTTATAGTTGGTAAAGGACATTTATTTGATTAATATAGAAGAAGAATACATTTATCACCCCAAGATTCATTATTTTTGTGTTATTTATGTTTTTTAGAATAAAAACATTACATACAATGATTTGGAGATTTTCTTCATCATTTTATTCCCTAACTAAATCTTATATAGTTTCTTCAGTTTACAATAAAACAATAGGGATCTATTATTATTATAGTATAATATTAAAAAACATCCTTCCAAAATTTCTATAGTTTTTATTTTTTAATATGTGTTTTCTGACCCTTTTTGTTTTTTATTTATTTTCTCCGCTAAACAATACAATACCATTATTGTGTTTTCATCAATAATTCATGGTTCCCTATACTATGTTATTCAATATTAAAGATCACATGAATAATTTTATATTATATTAAATTTTAAAATTATTTTTTTTATAATTTTCTTCAATATAATATTCTTTTCAATCATTTTATGACACGATATGTAGTTAAACACCTGAAATTTATAAGAGAATTTATTTTAACATATATCATGCTAGAGTCATGAATAATGATTATGTAGTTCATTATTTCATTAAAGATTATTTATTTGATAATATTACATAAATTTATAAATCTAAATTCAATAATTGTTTTTGAATTATTCTCATTTGGAATATATTTCTTATGAATTTCCACATATTCTCGAAGAAAAATCTCACATTTGAGTATGATTACCTATATGCCTTGTACTAACCAATTAAAAATCGTACATCCAAAACAGTATTTTGGTTTTTAGTGAAAATGGAAAAGATCATTATGAAAAAAAAATTCCTTGAAATGAACATATATATATGTTTCTATAAATATAAGGTAATAATATATATTTAAGTAAATTCATTAAATTAAAAGTTCACCAACTTTATACTACATTGTATGTATTTTATTTATAAAGTAAACTTAATTAACTTAGTTACAAAATTGGCCTATGAATAATATAATTTTTATTAAATATTCTACAATAATTAAATCCATATTCATTATGAACTTCTGTCTATATTAGGATTTTTGGAACCACACCATTTCAATTCATCAATATTTCAAAACATATAAAACCCTTCATAACCTAAAACACATTATTCAATATATTATTACAGTTAATGATAAATAATGTTAATCCAATATCATAAATTTCAGTATGAGATCAATCCATTAAATTTTATCAAATATATTATATTATATCACTCAATAAAATTTAGTTCTTATTTTATAATTATTATTAACAGTTTTTGGTGAAGGAGAAACATTATCATCCTCCATGTTTTTTGTATTCATAATCATGTAGAATTTTTTTAATCTTTTATAAAAATTTCATTTTTATAGATAAGTAATTGAGAAAGTATATTACAAAAAATTTCAACCCCCATAGAAAATTCAATTGATTTCAAGATGAGTAATACATATATTTTTTTCCAATTAATTCACAGACAAAAATACAATCAATGAAATAAATAATCAGACAAATTAATTAATTTAATCTCTATTTGTTTCAATTATTCCTTCAAATAACTATTTAATATCAATCCCACATTTTTTTCATATTTACATAAGAATAACACCTAATCTTATGTGAATTATTTTGTATCTCCATTGTTTATTCAATGAATATTTGTTTCTCTTCCAAATTAATCCCCATCCTTATAGTAGTATCTTTATACCTTGCTTCAATTCTAGTATATTTATTTTTGGAATCAAGTCCCAATAATTTCTTTCGATTATTGTAAAATCATTGATATTATTAGAATTCATCAATATCTTTTAATGTGTAATCATAATTATCATCTTTCTTTATAAATAATTGAATAAGGAATCTTCCCAATGTATTCAGATGAGTCTAGTTTCCTTACTAATAATCTATATCATGTCTCATATTAACTAACTCATATAGGAGTTCCCCAATTTTAACCAACTAATCATTCTAATTAATTATTAAAAAACCCCTAATGATCCAATAAAATTAATCATTTTTTATATTATGATCAATAAAATCTTAATAGTAATAAATATTTTCAAATTTTATCATCTTTTATCTAAACATTAACTCATTTTATTCTAATTATATAGTTATACATAGAGTTCTTATTCTTATTCAACTTCATTATATTTCATTATATTTGACTCCACAAATATAGCTCCCCATGTTTAGCATAAAACTTGTTATACTGGACTAAATCACCCTTAACATAATGTTTTTAACTTTATATTACATCATTAATTATGGTTTTCTTGTGAAAAATACATGAAATTATGAACTCATAGAGGCAACATTTTAGTTACCCTTGATAACATTAAGTGATCTTATTCAAGTTGAATCATGGTACCCTTGGTTTTAGTAAATTGGCCCTCAATTTAATTATATTAAGTGTATATAATGATCGAGTTGAGTTTCAATAGGTTATGAGAATGTTTTTCATTTTTTGATACTTTTACATAGGTTTATTTTTTGATCATGGTAAGTATCAACCATAAAGAATGTCAAGAAAATGAGCAAATAAATATAGTGGGAACTGGTAAAGTAAACAGATCACTTAAGATTTTGTCAAACCATAGAGATTCTCAAGAGAAACTACATGATTAAGGATAGAGGTAAAATAACTAATTATTCATTATTTATATAATCTTATAATTCAATCATGAATTGAGTGGATTATGTCAGTAAGCACTATTTGGTGGTTGCATAGTCTTCCAAACTATAAAACGTAACCATACTGTGTGAATATGTCTATCCAAAATTACTATGACACATTTGATTTAATCCCATTAAACCTTGATTTCCCCTAGTTCTCCTTTAACCTGAATTTTGTTCCTCAAAAGGATTGATAGGTGATTCACTATGATCTATGATGAACATTTATGTGATTCAAATCCCATTATAGATCGAGAATCAATGATAAGTCTCCAATATTTCCCATTCTTATTATAACTCTTTTCCTTCTATTTCTATAAACCTTATATAAAATATTTTTGGTATAAATACTTTTCCATAATGTGAATTTTGACGTTTTATTTTTGATTTTTTATGCAAAGGTTGATCATGATTGTATTTAGATAATTTTTTTTCAATATTAATTTTTTTAATGGTTTATGAGGTAGGTGGATTCTCTTTTAACTAAACTTCAATAGAACATTACATGATATCATGAAATAAAAGTTTTCATAGAGATGATTGTGATATTCCTATGTGATTACTATTAGAAACAACATTAGTAATGGTTTTAAGGATTTATAGAAGTTGGATGGTTTTGTGGAAAATCCTATTTGATAATAATTTTAAAATGGGGATTTCAAAATTATGGCTCTTAGTTGATACATGAAAAATTATTTTTTACATATTCAATTAGATAATGGTTTTATGTCAAATGGAATGTCATGGATATTTAAATTCAGTTTGGTGTGAGATAATTTTCATTAGATGTGCCCCTATTGTTTGGGTGTTTCATATTGTGGAACCTTTTATTAGTTATACTATAATGTAATTTTAGAATGACGAGAGACCACTAATTCATATGAAGGTGTAACATGGTAATGCATATGTGGTTTATGTACATTTGGAACCATAAAATGGATATACCAACGTGAATTGATAAATTTTTAAGGATTTTTTATTAATATCCATGGAAAACTGTTTTGGATTTGATATAAACTATTCAAAAATATTAAAGTATTTTATATTAATGTATTAATATATTTTTTCTTGATGTATGAGTTTAAGAGTCATTGGGGAAATATTATTTAGTTTAGACCCAGCCCTACAGGTCGACAAGTTTTTTTTGTAGATGTCATCTATCAAGACATATGTAATGGAATGGTATCTATGTTCATTAGCAATTCTTATTTATACTGTGGGAATGGATTTTTGAGTTAGAGATTGGATTTAGATAAGAGTTTCTTGTAAGATATATTTTGTGACATTGGTTTTTTCGTTTTATTTTGATTATTTTGTTTATTTCACTAGGATTTCACTTATAATCTGATATGGTTGTTGTCATGGTTATTTTTTCTATTTTATTTTATACTCATTCATCATATAATGGTACTTTGGTTAATGTCTTGTGGTTTTTATGTTTATATATAGAAGTAAAATATTACCCCAAATATTTTTAATGATTTTGTCATTAATTTACTTCATTTAGTGTCTTCATGGTTTAAAATAATTCTTAGTGACATCAATTGCCTCTTCATAACAAAAATGGTTAATGGTGAGATATTACAAATGGTATTAGTTTTTTTTATCCTTGGGTATATGTTATGTTCAATACTTAAGATGGAAGTGGTAGAAATGTTGATATGTTTTTAATTAATTTGGATGACAGTAATGTGATTGGATTTTTAAAATATAAAATGTAGATCATAATAAAGAATATATATCCTCTTTATGTTGAACATCATGTTACAAGGGAGTTTGTGTACATTGTTGTTTTGAAACACTTCATTGTGAGTTTTAAAATAATCTACTTGTGTTTAGTTAATTAAAGATTCATTTAATTAATTTATTTTATAATATCCAAATTGAAATGAATTGTTCATTGTTTAGTTAATTATTTTTAGAAATTAATGAATGTAATATTTTTTTAAAATTATTGAAAATGGTTTCAAATTGTGAAATTTTGAAAAGGATTGATGGTGGTACTTTGAAATTGGTTAAAATAGATTTTTATGGAAAAAAATGATGGTGTAACCTTTTGAAATTGTAATTTTATGAAGCTAAGACGTTATTTTTTACAGAGTTAAATGAAAATTAGTTTATTTTACAAAATTCTATAAGGAATGATCTATATGATCCAACTAATAGGGGTATTTGAGAATATTGTTTCACCTAAGAGACTACTGAGCCCACAGTTGTTCTAATGTATAGTCAATGATTTTTAGGTTGGGGATAAAGGGAACAATATGGATGATCCATGATAGGTGGATCATTATATTGAGTTACAAATACAGAATACCCATTTTTGCGGGTATTTTTATCTAATTAAAAAATAATTCATGTTGAATTTGGAGAATAATTTATTTTATATCTTGGGGAAACTAGTAGTGCAATATTTAATTTTTGAAATACATATGAAAAAGTATAGATCAAGAATGTTTTAGGATTCATATGTTTTAGCTAAATTAGACAAAGTCATCGCATGAGAGGATTTTAAAAAATTAATCAACAAATAATTCAATCATCACTATTTTAAATTTACAGAATAAATATATATTATCATTTTGAAGAAGGGGAATATATTTTAATAGACTATAAGTAAAAATTAATTAATTTAATTCATGTTTCCTTAGAATATGATGCATGTGCTCCCTTAAAGGAACACATTTTTGAGTTGTGGTTGAAAATATAAATTCCCTCAAAGAATTCCATTCTCTATATTATGGATTATGAATATATAATTAATAAAGTGTAAGTGGAAAAGCATATATCTTGGGAAAAATTTTCTGAGGATTCATGTTTATTACTACAGGTATAGGTGGGAAATCCAATTGCTGAAAAAAGTATAAGAGGGACATCTATTCAATGGTGGTGGTGAATCATAAAACCAGAATATTTGATATATTGATTAACCTTTTAAACATGAATTGTAAACATGGATTTTTTCAATATCATTGTTTTGATCGTACTAAGTGAGATTTTATGGAACCACCTAGAGCAGGTCACAATTGAAACCAAAATGGGACATCAGTAGTTATATTCATAAGGTGATTCAAGGATAGTTTCTAGAGTGACATGTAACCCTTCTATAGAATATAATTCTTAAATGGGAAGAGTTTAGAAGAATTTATCTCATCAGTAGAAAAGAGAAATTATTTTTTATTCTAGGAAACCCATGAATCTTCAACCTATGAAATCTCAACAAGGTAACAATGGGAAAAATATAGCATGTGAGATATTTTATAGAGGTGAGAAAATGATCATGGTTGATAAATTGATACCTTTGATTGTGAGAGGTATGATTATATTAAAATATACCCATAGGTAAAATTTCTATTGATATGGGTGCATCCCATTAAATTTTTGTGTCTCCTGTCATTGATCTAATATGTTTAGATGTTGTGATGACGCTTCTATTTTGAAAATCCAAACATCTTGGGGATAATGAGATTTTTGATCCTTGATGTGTGTATCTTGATTTATATTAATCTATGGGACTAAAGTTTTATATTATTTCACTATGATATATATTAATTTCCATGAAATGATTTCTGGAATGTATTGGATAATGTACATTTTGGCCCATATCGATTTTTGTATACAGAAGGTGAGTTCCAAATCATATTATGATGTTAAAAATATCATTAATGAAGAATGGGTAGTACATGAATGTATAGAAATACCCTTGGTTTAGGTAGTTATAACTATATCCTAAAAATTGATATTTGTTTCTTTGGTATTAGTAGATGAGATCCTAAATAGAGATTTTGCTACCCTATTTTACAAGATTCAAAATGTTTTCCTGAATAATTCTTAGGGATTTCTCAAATAATTACAGTAGGTTTTTTCTTTATCTAATACCTCCAAAAAGTCTTATTTCTATTCTATATTATTTGGTAGAAGTAATATAATTGAGGGAATAAAATGATCATTTAGAGGAATTTCCAGGTAATGGGATCAACTCAACTCAGTATGAATCCATGTGCAGCAGTAGATCTTATTTTAATGAAGGATAATTAAACTCATAAAACTTTTTAGATTAACATAAGCATAACTAGGATAAAATAATTAATAGGTATCCTCTTAAATTCTATGATGTTCTATTAGATCAATTAAAGGGAGTAATGTTGTTCTATAAATCTAACATTAATTACGGATATCACCAAATATAAGTTCAGAAAGAGGATATTCCAATGACAAATTTTAAAATCATAATTGGCCATTTAGAGTGTGTTGTTATACCTTCTGATCTAAAGAATGAATCAACAGTATTTATTGAATTATTGTATAGAATATTCAAAATGGACCAGGATTTAGTTTTAGTGGTGCTTATGGATGATATATTAGTTTATTCAATGACAATGGTGGATAATGAGAATCACATGGATATTGTGTTGGCTATTATAGCAACTCGGTTTTTGGCCCTATTTGACATTGGAATATTCCGACGAATAATCATTGAGCTAGGCGGGAAGAAAACATGTGATTCTGGAACTCTGTGTGCCTGGAATAATTTTTATAAAAATATTATGTGGTTTTATACTATGCATAAGGGGTGGAGGGGCAAGTTATCTCTAACACGGTAGCTCAGATCAGAAATCCAAGAGCACGGTTGCGTCTAGAGCATGTTGTTAAACATAGGCTAGGTTTATCCATTATGGGCTTAAGCATGATTTAGAAAAAGGTGACTAGTGGAATTTTTATAAATAAATAAATAGTTATTTATGGTAGTTGGCTTGAATATCTCCTAAAGAGAGTCTCGGATCACAATTCTGAGTGTGCGGTTGAGTTCAAAACGCCATGTTTACCCTAGGGGTGACCTAATATTTTTCGAGTCTTGCTATTTCGTCAAGGGTGTTAAATGGTTATTTAGTTAATTAATTAGTTAATTAATAAAACATAATCACCCCTACCTATCTTTAAGGATCCATCATAGAGGTGAACTCCTCATCCCCTCCACCTTTCTCATCTACTGGTGAATCAGAGGCTGAATCGTCGAAATGAAGCGTTGGCAGCCTCTAATCATGACGACAGACGCTCTTGGATCATGCAGAAGTAGTAGCGGAGCATGACAATAATATTCAGCCCACCAAAATGTATCTGGTCTGAGTTTTAAAATACCATATCCCATTTATTCATTATTTTTATCAATTCATCGTAAGGGTTGTGTAGTTCAGGTCCTGAGCTTTTCGAAACATGTTTCTGATATGAATTTGGAGATCTGGGGTGCTCCCAGTTGGTCCCGAATGTTTTCTGATTGAAAACCCAAATTCTAGTGGTGGACAAGGCAGAATCTGGTGAGGACGGCGGTGGTGCGGTGGTTTCCAGTGATGGCGCGATTGTTTTTGGCGAGACATGCAGTGGTCCTGCCAGAATTTTCTAGTTGTTCTTTAAACCCCTGTAACTCGCAAACCGTAACTATGAATTGCGAGCCGTTTGTGGTGAAACATTCCTTGTGTCGAGGTGGACCTTTTTAGCTTTCTTAAGGAATATTTTATGTCAGTTTCATGGCCCAAGTTGATGATTCATTGAGATATTAATAATATTTTATTATTATTCAACTTTGACCAGCCGTAACTTCTGTATGGAGCATTTGATTGACGCACCATCAGTAGTGTTATGACCAAGATAGTAAGGAATAAATTTTTTGATTGTTTCCTGGAACTGGGACTATGATCAGGGTGTTGGCCCCAAGAGGTTAGTTTTGGGATTTTACAGATAAACATGACTTTTTTTATGGTGTTCATTTTGGAGAAACGATTAGTCGATCTCATGAGTTATTTTTAGGGGATCACAATGGTGTGGTATTAAAGAAGAGATTTAGGATCTAGGTGTGGGCCAACCTAGTATTTCTATGCTGGGTACTACAATTTTCACCAATTGTTCATTTCAGGAGAAAAAATAGCATATATTTTGTGTTTTTCAGTATAGAACCTAGTGGTGGCCTCAGTTCGGGCCTAGAAGGTGCGTAGTGTGGAGATGTTGTTGGTTGCTCAGTTTAGTGATGTTTCAACCATCAATGGTTGAGTGTACACCCTTGGTTTGTTCATATGTGAGTTTGTGTGGAATTACAACCCTATTATGGTTTTTTATCCCCTTAATAGGATGTTTTCCTGGTAGAGGTGTAGCATCCCTCCCATGGGTCTGGAGTGGGATCCTCTAGCTTCACATTCCAAGATTGAGTTCTTGTTATCTATGTGACCACTTATACATAGGCGATGATCCCCTATCTAGAAGGTAAACTTTTCAGTGTCTAAGGCATCATCACAAATATGAACCCCTGTGTAGTGGGTGGTCATGTAGGGTTGTGGTATTGTACGGTATATTATTACCTACTTAGTGATTGGTTTTAGAAGGTTTGTGGAACTATTAGTTAAACGATTCCAAACATAGCATGTGGTTTTGATAGGGTTGGTGAAACGTCGGTTCAATCCCCTACATCACAAGCTATACTATATGGGGTTTCTAGCATTGTCCTGACCATCATCACACGAGCAAAGATCCTCTATCTAACTGATGTGAACTGTGGAATGTCAGATCGGGTTGTGTTATCGCCAATAGGATATTGGGAATGATCCCCTATCTGTGAGTTCTTTGTGATATAGATGACGGCTCTTGTATCCCCGATCCGAACTGAGAAGTGATCCCATATCCGAGAAGTTTGGTGTTTCTTCTATTTTAGTTTGATGTTATCTTTGACTATATTTAATGAGTGTGATCTCTTGGATGGGCATATGAGAAGTTGGTGTGAGACCCGATGGATTTTATCTCTCAGACGAGTGTTATCTGGGATAACAGATCTCATGGAGTGTGTTCTCTGGGTTTTTTGTAGAACCTGTTGTTAGTGACTGGTTGGAACCTCATGATGCTAGGGGAATGAAATTAGTATATCTGGATTTTCATGGTATATGTATGTTCTTATAAAATAGCTAATCTTATTGGTTATGTTTTGTTGAGGAGGGTCATGAGATGGAGTTTCTCTCTCGTTCGGGTTCCCTCTGGCGGGGATGAGCTGACCGTTGCCTTTCATAGTTTCTCTTTTATTTTTTGTTTTTTGGGCTGCCCACTCAGTATTATTATAATCACCCCTTCAAGGTATTTTCCCACTCATGTTTTCTGTCTTTTTCAGACCACAATCATTTTGAAGATTTCCCAATGGGAATCGGAGTAGGTAGAACATAATGATCTTGACCGACTGGGGTGTTTACCAGAGTTCTACCAAGGAGCATTCTTATAGGTTCTTTGGACAGTGTTCCCTCCTTCTGAGCAGGTTGGATGCTTCTGCAGTTTACTTTTGGTGGGCCCTATATATTCCCTTTTATTCATTGGTTGTACTATGGATTTGGGTTAGATGTATGCATTCATTTCATTTCAGTATATATATATATATGTACTAATTTATGGAGGTGTATGTTGGTGCATGTGTAAATGTACCTTAGGCTAATGCCTCCCATGTGTGTCATAGCCTACTCATCACTAGACATCATCCCCTGTCCTATTAGAGGTGGGCTTGGGAAGCTGAAGCTAGAGCCCCATTGGTTCGTGTTGTGATAGAGTGTTATCATATGAGGTTCCACATTTGAGATCTCAGAGCGTAGTTGGTCTATGTGTGATCTTGGGTTGGGTTTCATAACAGCTTTGTTAGGATATTTAGAGTTCAAATTTCAAGACAGGGACTCCAGTATTGGTTCGGAGGCCAACATATCCATTCACTAGGACTCTGAAAACCTGCCTTTCGTCTCGATACATTAGTACACTGGTTTCATGGGAATACTGGTACATTCTCTTCTAGGACTAGGTTTTGGGTTTTTTCTTTTTCTTCTAGAGTAAATTTCCTAGATATACTCATTGAAAGTGGTGCGTCTTGATTGTGTTTATGGATGACTATATGATGCCAGCCATCTAGGGTTCCACAGTGGGATTGTGGTGACAATCCACCCCGAGTATAGGATTAGGAGCATGGAACAGGTTCTGAGGATGGACCTGCAGGTGGTCATCTAGTTGTGCCACCACCTATTGAGGAGTTGGTTGTGCTGGCAGTGAAAGAAGAGGATACACACAGGCTGAGTGTGCTACATGAGTTCCAGAGTCAGTGACCTCTGCGGTATCAGGGTGATCCAGACCCCTGGGTAGCTAATGACTGGATCCAAGCAGTCACCCGAGTTTTTTTCTTTGTGGGTACACCTCTATATCAGACGGTGGTCCTAGCAGTGAGCCTTCTACATGGCTCATCCATGAGATGGAGGAGTCTAGTGACAGAGTCCCACAATGAGGAAACACTCACCTGGACTGAGTTTGAGTGTCTCTTCAGGGAAGAGTTCTATCTAGTGATGTGGTTTTCAGTGCGGATCTAAGAGATTTTGCAGCTTCAGTAGGAGGGAATTTATGTGTTAGAGTACTTAAGAGGGTTTAAATACCTTTCTCACTACTCCCGGAATATGGTATGAGACTTGTTCTTTAGGGCATGGAGCTTGGATAAGGGCATACTCAGATAGATCTATGAATGTGTCGTTTACTTGTGTTTTCCCACCTATGATGGAGTTCTAGAGTAGGCCTTGGTGGTCGAGAGATTTCTGGCTAAGTAGATTCCACCTGTTAGTGCTGGGAAAATGGGAGTTGTGATCTTAGTAGCTGGTTCGATAGCTCATAGCAGATGGCAGGAGTAGGGGTCTGGGAGTGCTCGACCTTTTATGAGATGACCCTAGGACCAAGGATCTGAGTTTCAGGGCTCTCATGGATTTCAGGATGGTTTTAGTCATCCGTATGAGAGGTGGTGTTATGCTTGAGATAGACTGGGACATCTTTCTATGGAGTGTCTGACCCTCCATGAAACTGAGAGGGAGTGCAATGATAGACCGCCTTGGTATAGGCAATGTCTCGAGTATGGAGTTCTTCTGGGTAGTATACGTAGCGACGAAGCTGGTGCAATAGCGGGAGGTGGTAGGCGGTACTTGTTTCCACCACCAACAACCCTTGGATGTCCATTCCAATCTCAAGGAGCTGGAGGTAGAGGGAGTAGATAGTTTCATGCCTTTGATTTTGTTGACCCAGAGACTTCCCGGAGGGATAGCTGTATGGTTTGTGTCTTTTCTACACCTACATTATATTTGATAGACAATGTTTGGAGGTACTCAATCAATTCCTTTACCTTCTAGGGGTTTGTTCATGGTGTTGGTTATACCCTTTGTGGTTGTTGTTCGACGTGTTATTAATTCATGAGGAAGATGGATCCTTCCCCCACTGAGACACGGTATTGGGACCTAATTAAAACCATGCAGGTGAGTCAGTTCTGCCTTAAACAGATAGTATCGAGGTGTGGTGGATGAGTTCCTTTGACATATGTGTTCGAGAAAGGTTGTGTGTTGGAAAACATGCTAGTGTGGGAGACCCAGTTCATTGATAAGTTTCTTTTCCTCGTTCTAATTTATTTTCGGGGACGAAAACTTCTAAGGTGGGGAAAATTTAGTGACTTAGGTTTTGGCCTTATTAGACTTTGGGATATTCCTACGAATAATCCCAGATCTAGTCATGAAGAAGGAATACGATTCTAAGCACCAGTGTGTCCGGAATAAGATTTATAAAAATATTTATAATTTTTATTCTATGCATAAGGTGGGAACAATTTATGTCTTAAATAGTAGTTTAGATCAAATATCCGAGGGCATGGTTGGATCTGCAGTGTGTCGTTTAACGTAAGTAGGGTGTAACCTTTACGGCCCTGAGCTTGCTATTGAAAAATGTTACTACTAGAATTTTCATAAATAAATGAATAATTTATTTATGGTTTTCGGCTCGATTAACTCATTAATGGTTTCTCAGTTTTCAATTCTGAGTGAACAGCTATGTTCATAACATTGTGTTTAATCTAGGGGTGACCTAATATTTTCTGAACCGAGCGGTTTAGTCGGGGGAATTAAACGGTTTTTTAGTTAATTAGTTAATTAATTAATTAAACATTATCACCCTCACTCCCATTTACAATCCAATGTAGAGGATAACTCCTCCTACCCTCCACCTTCCTCCTCCACCGATGAATCAGAGGATGAATCGTCGAAACAAAGTGCCGTCAATATCGTTTCTTGATGGAAGATGCTCCTAGATCGTGCAACAGTGGCAGACGAGTGTGAAAAGAAACAGTAGTCCACCAAAGGGTTGGTAGTTTGAGTTATAAAATCCTGGATCTTAGTTATCACTTTTTTCTTCAAATCGTCATAAGGGTTGTGTAGTTCGGGTCCTGAACTTTCTAAAACATGTTTCGGATCTGAATTTTGAGAAATGGGGTGCTCCCAGTGGCTCGTAGATGTTTTCTAGTGGAAAACACAAATACCGATGGCGGGCATGGAGGAATCCAGTGTGGGTGGTAGTGCGGTGGTTTTTAGCGGCGGTATAGTGGTTTCCAATGTAACAAGCAGTGGTCCGGCCCGAATTTTCCAGGGGTTCTTTAAACAACCGTAACTCGCAATCCGTAACTCCAATTTTTGAGCCTTCTATGGAGACACATTCCTTGCACCGAGAGGGACCTTTTTATATTTATTTAAGATTTTTTTGGGATGGTTTTTCTGCCCGGGGCTACGAAGCATTGAAATATTAATAATATTTTATTATTATTCAACATCGGCCCGCAATAACTTCTGCACGGACTGTCTGATTGACACGTCGTCAGTGGTTTTGTGATCCTGATTATAAGGTGGAATATTCAGGATAGTTTCTGGGTGATGGGATTGAGATCAGGGTGTGGGCCCCATGAGGGTGGTTTTGGGCATTTATAGAGAAACATGACTCTTTGATCTGTTATCTGTTTTGCACAAATGAGTAGTCGATCTCGTGCGGGTTTTTGAGGGGGTCGTGATGGGGCAGTCTTTAGGATGTGTTTTGGAATCAAGGTGTGGGCCCCACCCAATATTTCTATGGTAAATAGTACCTTTTTCACTTTTTGACCATTTCGGGTGAGTAAATGCCATATCCTGTATGTTTTTCTGCATAGAATGATGTGGTGGCCTTAGTTCGGGCCTAAGAGGTGCGCAATGTGGCGATGTTTCTAGTCGCTGGCTATTTCATTAAACAAAGCTAAACTGTGCATTTCAATCCATGACTTTTCAATGTATGAAATGTGAATGGATTTTTTAATAGTAAGATGCCATAAAATCCAGATAGTTTCTTCAAAAACGTTGGCCGCATATATCTCCTCTTTCAAACTTCAAATGCTCAGCTCAAATGGATTTCTAGATAAGGAGAAAAGTCCACATTTGTGTGCTTATTTTAATTACCAGCCAGAATTGTGGGCTGGACTTCATAGAATCATTTGGGCCACTTTTTGAAGACTTTGGGCCTTGAAATTCTTATCCAAGATTAAAAATATTGTCCCCCGAATTATGGTGGAGAATCAACCGTTTTGGACTTCTGGATAGAGCCCAGTAAATCAATCTTCAAGGCTGGTCCAGTTTGTTCACAGATTCATTGGGCCTTATTGTGTGGTACATATGAACCTTCAAATGGTAGAATTGGCACATGATCCCTTCTAATGAAATTTTCTAAATTGAAATATAAATCCTAAAAAAGAAAAACCATGAAATTTGGATTAGTATAGTAATAGTTATAGACAATACATTAAATTGACTCAAATCTGGATTTATTCAAATAGTGCTCAAAATTATATTTAATATTAAAATATGAATATTACACACAAATTATGCACTTTTCATATAAAATCAGTAAAGGGAGTTAGTAAAATGTAATGAATAAATTAATAACATCAGTCGCTCAGGTTTTCAAGGTTTGGACCAGCAGTGGTTGAGTGTACTCTCTTAATTCATTCCTAAGATGGTTTTGTGGAATTACAACTCTATTATAGGTTTGTGATCTGCTTGATAAGATGTTTTCCTGGTAGATTTGTGGCATCCCTCTGATGGGTTCAGAGTGGGACCCACTACTTTCTCTTTCATAGATTGGGTTCTTGGTTTTGTTGTGGCTTCTTGTATATAGGCATAAATCACATATCTTGCAGGTAAACTCCGTAGGGTTTGAGGCATCATTGAGAATATGATCCCCTAGGCAGTGGGAAATTTAGTAGGATTGTGGTTTTGGCAGGTATATGATCTACTACTCAGTACATGGTGATAGTAGGTTTGTGGAATCATTGGTTATATGATCCCATACTCAGCACGTGGATTTGGTAGGGTTGGTTCATCATTGGTTCAATCCCCTACATCATGAGTTATACCATATGGGGTTTTCGGAACCTTCCTGACCATCTTCACATGATCGATGATCCTCTATCTGAGTGATTTGAACTATGTATTGTCATATCGGGTTGTGGTATCCCTCAATGGATCTTGGGAGTTATCCCCTATCTGTGAGATCTTCAAGAAAATGGAGCGGGTTCTGGTATCCCCTAGCAGACTCTAGGAGTGATCCCCTTTCCTAGAAGTTTTTTTTTCTATTGTTTCAACATGATGTTCTCAGTGACGATATATGACGAGCGTGATCTCTCGGATGGGCATATGAGATTTTTTTGTGAGACCTGATGGACTATATCTCTCAGATGTGTGTCATCTATGATAAGAGATATTGTGGAGTGTGTTCTCCTGGTTTTGTGTATATCCTATCACTAGTGATGGGTCGAAACCTCATGAGGCTTGGTGCATGATATGAGTATATCTAGATGTTCATGGTATATGTATCAACATATTCCAGAGCTAAGCTAACTAGTCGTGTTTAGTTGAGGATGGTCTCATGATAGAGTTTCTCTATTTTTTGGGTTCCCTCTAATGGGATGATATGATTGTTGCATTTTAGTTGATCTCTTATATTTTGGGGTTTTTGGGGTTCCTACAGAGTATATTTACACTCTCCCTTGTATGGGAATTTTCCACACATGTTTTATGTATTGTGCAAACCACATGCCTTTTGACGGAGTCCCAGGAGGACCCATATCAGGCATTGATTAGTGAGCTTGTCGAAGCTGGTTGTTTACCAGAGCTGTGCAGAGGAGCTTTTCGACAGATGCCTTTGACAATGATCCCCTCCTTATAAGTATAATTGATGATTTTGAAGTTAACTTTTGGTTGACCTAGTATTTTTCCTTTTATAATTTTTCTGTACTCCGATTGTGGGCTAGATTTATGCATGCATTTCTTTTATGTTTATATATATTTATATCTCTGCATTATTGCGTGAAGGTTTATGTGGGTGCGTGTGTATAGGTTACTTAGGCTAATTCCACCCATGTGTTTGATAGCATACTCGATGCTAGTCTCCATCCCCTTGTCTTTTGGATGTGGGATGGGGGAGTCCCAGATCGAGCCTTGTTGGGTCAAGTCGTGATAGGTATCGTTTAATAGATTCATATACATTCCTTGTCATTAAAGTGTTGTTTTATAATATAATAGTTATTTTTCCATGCCCATGCCATTTTCAAAAATTATTTTCTCTAGATCCAAAAATGAATAAAGTTTTTATATCTTGGTATCCTCAAAATAAAATATTTTTGATAAAATTTTAATGACATGTGTAAGATACTACAACAAAAATATTTTGAAATTTTTCATTTGGAATCCCTAATGATAGCTTTGAAAGGAATTTATTTCCCTTCTAATGGAATATGGAATGTATGAAATCCTTTAAATAGATTTATTATGGAATTATATCTAATCCTATCATTAATCAACATGAGTCTATACAGGGTAATGAATTCTATTGTGATGCATCAGGATCTTGGTTGGGATGTGTTCTCATGTAGGGAAATCATGTTTTTTTCTTTTGGTTATTAATAGTTATAGTTACATGAGAAGAATATACCAACACAAAATTTAGAATTAATTGTGTTATTATATTCTTTGAATAAATGGAATAATTATCATTTTGGTGAAAATTTTAATGTGATTTTGGATCATAAGAGATTAAACACATTTTCATAAAAAGATATTTGAATCTATGGAAAAAAGAACAAGAATATAATGCTTTCATATTTTCATCTTCAACATGATGTATACACTAATAAAATGGAATTAGATGGATCATCAATTATGCAGGAAGTCATTTAATCAGATAGTTAATGAATTATAAAATTAGTGGAAACTAATGTCATTCATAATAGACACTCATCTAGATTGTATAGACATGGGCGATGTTGTAGTTTTCTTCCTAGTTTTTTTGTTCTTAATTTGGTTCAACATGTGAAAGAGTATTAAAAATCAAATCATCAATGTTTTACCATTAGGTCAAATTTTAATGATGTGGATTAATCATTAATGGAAACATTATGAGAGTTTAATTTTGAGGTTAACATATCAGATCATGGTACCTTTTGTTTTTTCAAAAAAAAATTACTAATGCTTACCTCTATATGGAATGGGTTGTTCATCCAGATACAAAAAAAATTTATATAGTGATAAAATCATATTTTTGTATTTGGTATGAAATGGGAATTAGTGGATTATGTTTCGATATGACTCACTAATAAATAGGTCCAGTTGGAACACCACTCACCAGAAAGAATTTTTATTTCTTTATTAATTTAGAAGTTGAAGTGTAAGAAAATTTCATTGTATTTTTTCATGTTATCCAAGAACAGTTAGTAAACATGACAACATATGTGTAATTATGAATTATCTCATTAAGTCAACTCATTCTATCCTTATATTTAAATCCCATATACTGGAGGAATAGTTTATTTTTTTCATTTTGAAAAGGGAATTCCCTTGTGTGGACTTTTAGAACCCTCCACACAAGGAAACCCCCCTCCCCACGAAGAGGTCACTCCGGAGAGAGCCCCAGCCAGGAAGGAGTCATTGCCAGATGAGATGGAAGAGCATCCCGGAGGGTGACAACCCAGGTGGTGATGGTTCATCAAGAAATCCGTCAGCACGGGTGGGTTGGGCCTCATTTTTCTCACCCAGTCAGAAACCGGGTGACCCGGCAAGGTGAGTGGATCCCTGGGGAGAGATTCACCCCAAAAGCGGACTCCCAGGATTTGAACCTTGTACCTCCCAAAGAATGGAGTTGTTGTACCCCTATCCTTCACCATTATGCCACCACCGAAGCGGCACTGGAGGAATAGTTTATAATCAATATCCATGATAATTTAAATTTGAATGGCATTGTAGTATCAATTTAATCTTACATAGAACCCAAGATTATGGACTATTTTTGGAAATCCTATCTAAAATCTGTTGGGAAATAGTTTACAATGATCACAGTGTATCACCCTAAAAAATATGTAAAATCTGAAAAAATAATAAAAATGTTTGAAGAAATTATTACGGATGGTGTAATTAATTTTTGTGGCCCACTGGAGGATCACATACCATTATTGGAGTAATTTTACAACAATAGTTGCAGGAATCGATACAAATGGATACACTTGAATCACTTTATGGGATTCCTTATCATTATCCTCTTTTATAGGTGGAAATTGGTGATACATCACTAGTTGAACCCAACCATGTGCATGATACAATAGAAATTATTCAGTTGATCCATATGAGAATGGAGATGGCTCAGTGTTGTCAGAAATCATTAGTGGATCTTGGTTGATGACCATTTTTTAGGTGAATGATCCAGTTATATTGATAGTCATTATAGGTCATGGCAATCATTATTTTAGTAATATAGTATTTTTATCTCCTTGATAGATGTGGATTTTTTAAATACCTCATCGAATTGGTGATATTTAATTTTAGTTGGATTTTCAAATAATGTTTAGTTCAAGGAATATAGTGTTTCATTTTTTCTAATTGAATGAGTACCCACTTGATACTGACCCTATGATTCAATATTATCACATTGACCTAGTGTTGGATGAACACTAATTCATGAGTTAGTATGTATTGAAGATTGAAATGAGAAATTATATTGTGAGAAAAGATTAATTATAGTGAAGGGTCTATGAAACCAAATTTGGATCGAATAATAAAAATGGGATCCTAAAAGGAAATAATAGAGAAATATCCTGATATCTTATAAAAATCATGGTTTCTACTATATAGGGCTGGATAAACCAATAGTAAGGAGAATTTATTTTCCCCATTTTTAGGTACATGAAACAATATTTATGAATTTTGATTGTATATATAATTATCATTTTATGTTTCAGGATGATATGAGGAGTTTTGGTTTGTCTTGGATGATTTTATAGAGTTTAAAGGTACGGACATGGTTATTAAAAATTGTGAATCATATCCCAGAAACTGTGTGTGGAATGCCAGTGGTCACTATGTAAAACATCGTTGGAACATTGTTTTTCCAAACTATTCAGATTCCAAAGAGAAACTGTGTAATATTGTACAGAGGGAAAATATTTTTTTGTGTACTATTGGTCTAACCATTCTATACAACCATGAGATAGGTGGCATAACATATTAAGAACGACATGGTATATTCACGGTCAGACAAACTATGCATCAAAACCATGTAGTGAATAGTTATCCCTCTGAAATTAGTGGATCTAAATCAATTTAATCTTTTTGAGCCTCATATTTTCCTCAATTATCCCATAAACCTAATATATTTTCATCACAAGGATTGGGGGATTATTACCTTTAATTTTTGAGAAAGATTTAGGTGATTCCAAACATGTTTGTGATCTAAATTCATAGGTATGTCTATGTTCTTGTAAAATATTATTAGATCCATTATCCTTTTCATTCTCAAAATCATATATCTAATCAAATTAGGATAAATCATGGTTCCTTAATGGGAATTGTGATGTATTATTTTTTCATTTAGTTATGCAAAGGTGGTTCATTATCAGATCTAGATAATTTTTGTACAATTATTTTCTTTTACAATGTTTTGTGAGGTAGTTTGATTATAATTTTGAATTCACATGAATTGATCATGAATGCCTAGCAGGAAATAGTATTTTTTTCTTGAAATGACTATGAAATTGTTGTTTCATTCTTGTTGGAAGCATATTTAATGGTTTGTTTGATAAACTGTAGAATTTAGATGCTTTAGTAGAAAATCCACATTGATTGTTATTTTAAAATTGTTCTTTTAAATTTAAGGAATTGATTTGATACATGTAAGATGGTTTTTGAAATGTTTCAATGAAATAATTCTTTATGTGAAATGGATTTCCATGTATTTTTTCATACATATTTTCTATGAGCTCATTTGGATTTTATGTGACCTTAAGGTATGGGCTTGTTCAATTAGGGCACCTTGTATTAAATTCATTGATATGAATTGGTATACCTATGAGAGACTACTCTTGAGTATGGAACTGTCACTTGGGTAAGACTGTGATGATGTGTGGACATGTGGAACCTTGGAATGTGTATGCCAAAAAAAATTGGGAAGGATTTAATGGATTGTTTTATTTTTATCCATGGGAAAATATTTTTGATTTTATATAAACTATATTAAATTGTTTTCAATCTAGTTAATATAAATTTACTAGTAGTTTTTTTCTTTGATGCGTGACTTGGGACGACAGTGGTGGAATACTAGTGGGTTTAGACTCTCCCCCTACTTGAGAACTGTGGTTTATTTGAAGATTTCATCTATCAAGACACATGTAAATGCATGTAATATCAGTTATTTAGTGATACTTCATGATATTAAATGGGATTCTTGTCAGGTTAGAGCTTGGATCAAGTGGGTGTTTTTGGCTATATATATTTCGTGTATTTTAATTTTTATTTTTTTATTATTTGGTTATGTCACATAGCATCCACATGTACTCCTATATGGATGTTGTCTTTGTTTAGTTTTGAGTTTTATTTTTTATGCATTACTCATATGGAGGATTTTTGTTATTTCTTTTTGTGTTGGATTTTTATATTTAAAATAGAAAATATTCCCCAAAATTTTTGTTTGGCCCTTGGAATTAATTAACATATGTTGTTATCTTAGGGAGGTCAACTAAGGCCTATTAGCACCCAATGCCTCTTCTCGAGCAAATGGGGGAGGGGATGGGTTTCACCTAAAGAAAATCTTTTTTATATTAAATTGATTCTCTATTCCTATTTTCATTCACATATTTGAGAAATTTATTCATTGGGGGGTCAACCTCCTCATCACCTAGGAATTTATTGGGATGCAACATTGAGGTCCTTGTTATTTTCCCACTATATTAACACTAAAAAATATTTCATTTAGATTTTACTTTTTTCTAATCGAATTTTAATGAAAAAATATATATAACCCAATCACCTTCATTATTTCTCAAATCCTATAATAGAGAAGGATTTTTCATTATATATAATTACACTCCTATTAAATCTAATTTATTATATGGTCATCCACATTCATCATGACGTTATATGATACCATGATTATTTTCATGAAATCCAAATATACCATCTTATATTTTTTTCATTTATCATTGAAAAATTTTAGTTCAAAATTTAAAGGAAACATATATAGAATAAACTTCTCAATAATGGTATATTCAAGTGACTCACCATATATATATACATCCTCCATAATGACATTCACAAAACTAAAGAATCCATGATAATTTTTAGTTTTCTATGTACTAAAATCTACATATGTGTTCCACATTAATCATAGTTAGAAATAATTAATATCAATACCAACATATATGACATTAAATCAATCCTCATATATTTTATTTAGGATTTTTAAAGATACATTTTTTTTGAAATATTTTCCTTCTAGATTAATGATTCAATTTACAACCATGTAAAATTCATCATGATACCTTTCCATAACTACAAGAAACAAATTCCCCATATTTTCCACAAAATAAAATATTAATTATTATTTTATTAATTAAATAATAATTTTCATATTTATTTATAATTTTCATTGATTATTATGCCACTTTTATTTTATTTTTTTAAAATTTTGATAGGAATATATCTATCACATGGTTAACGAACTATTAGTGGAAACCATCTAATATGCATTCATTTTGATTCACCTATTTGAAGAACTATTTTTCATTATTATAAAATGTTTTTCCATAAAATTCATCAATCTCATGAGGGTGTAATGGATTTACCAGTTAATGAAAATGGTCAGTAAACTATTTGGTATGTCATAAATAGACCGTGCGACCAACAATGTGACTAAAAATGTTAATATTAATAACAATAATTGTAATGTAATTAAAATTTTTATATAAATAATAACTATATTATTATTATTCTAATAAATATAACAAATCCTCAGTATCAATTAAAAAGGATGCACCCATCTCCCTCTTCCCATGGTTTAGGATGCACAAATACATTAAGGGCTCCCTCTTTCAGATGTACTCCCCCACCATATCCTTTCTGATACGCATTGAATCTCATAAATACTCTTCATATTTAGGATCTCCCTCCCTCTTTTACTCTTCCCAAAAATAAATTTTATTATTTATTCTCCCTACCACATTAGGAGTTTAATGGTCATACCTAGCGTATATGAGGTGTTTTTTTTATTTTTGATTCCTAAGGACTATGAGGCCCGATGTAAGACCCTTTCTAGAAAGTGTCATTGAAGGTGTCGAAATTCTGAACCATTATGACATGATTCTTAGTATTTGAGTTCGTATTCCCCTTACATTGTCTTTAAATTTAAGATCCATTATTTCATGAAAATTTAATTATAGTTTTAGAAAACTAAAAATAACATTGGTTATTATATATTAATTTTTTATTCAAAAATCTTGTTTCAATTGATTTTCATTTCAATTATAACACCCAAAAGTTCAAAAAGTATAAAAAAATTATGTAATAGCATGAAAAAAATTAAATAACAATAAAATATGGAATATAAAATCATAAGATAATAGTGTATATATTAAATTTTTATATAGATTCTGTCTATTACATATATTGCAATGGAGGGGACAAAAATTTAGAATGTATTGCATGCAACAGTTTTTTTCGATGTCCTATTTTTAGGAAAGACAGAGTCATACCAAATAATATGAATATTATTTTTTAAAATGAATATTATCTCATGGTAATTAAATTAATTTTAATAATAAAATTATCTAACTAATTAATATATATAGTTTAATTAATTGGTTACCAATTTTATAGAAATGAATATTGATAAGAAATGAATATAATGGGAATGATTTTATAATATTAACTTTTATGCTGCAAAGGTGTTTTATATGAATAAATAAAATTAAATAAAATGAGTGATTTCTATTGGTTATATCTATATATTATATATTCAAAAAAAAATTTGATATACATCCAATATATTTGATAGGCATAATATAAGAACGAGACAAATTTTATACATAATGACCAATATTTTTATAATGGTAGTTTTAACGCCTTGTAATGGTACATGAACATTATATATGAATTTTAAAACTCTTATAAATTTAATTTTAATAACTAATAATCATTTTTTATATTGTAAAATAAAAATCCACTTATGGTGATTTTTTTTATTTTTTGGAGTTGTTTCACTTTTCGATGAATAGTGAAACAATAATGAATTTCAATTCAAAACTTCTTTTAAAAATTAATTTATGTGTATGATTAAGTTATATTTAAGGTATAATTATATCAAATAATTATTTTTTAATCCAATTTAGGTCATTGTAATCAATTTCACTATGAAATTATTTATAAAAACATAGAAAACATTTAATGGTTTTTAATTCAAAAACACACATTATCCACTCACCTACAAGATTATATTTAAATTAATTTATACTACTTATGTCATTGGAAATTGAAATAATTTATTCCATGTTAGGAATAAGAATTGTGTATAATGTCTAATATTGTAAAAATAGTTTTTTACCAATAAATATTTTGTTTGTTATTGAAATTATTTACAGCATTTATGAAAAATATTAGATTAAAAAGGGACTAAACCTTAACCTTAACAGCCAAAAAACCTGCAAACTTGTCAAAAAGTCATTGTTTGGTAATATTTTGAACCTTACCTCCCATGTATCAACTTTTAACAAATATTTTACTCACATTTTAATAAATTGTGTGTGGAATTTCCCTTCCTAAAACAGTATAAGAATGTATCTCCTCCTCTAATATAAAAAGGCACTCACATCTCCCACTTCGTCACACAACACAAGAAACATTGAATCAACCAATATATTCCCAAATATCTCCTAAAAATACAAACCCTAATCCTACAAGCCTCACCTTGGGTATAAATCCATCCAAATAATCCCATTGTTGGAAACCAATAGAAGATACCCAAATAAGAGGTAACATCCTTCCTCAAGATATTTCATTTTATTTATTTCTCCACAAATTATTTACTTATTCAATGATTTTATAATAAATCATTATCAGTAATATATTTATATGTAGTTATGATGAGTTTTTGACTTACACTTACACACAATTCTATCAAATAGGTAACAAACATTCTGTTAGTATAAGGAAAATAATAGCCTCGTGGAATAATAATTGTTCACTATTTCCTTTAAAATAATTCATGGTTGATAATTATGATGGACACTATATTTATATATTATATAAATTATATTTATAATGGATTTATTATTATGTAATTTTTAATATATAACATACCATTATTCATTATATAAAGAGTAAACGCGATAACTTCATTTTCAGAACTGTGGACTACCACCACCTCAACGATATGTCATTCATTCATGCAATGAATGGAATTTATAAAGGATTGTTTTAATTAAAAATATAGAAAATATAAGAAAATATTGATGAAATTCTTGATATAATTTACTTTCTAAACGTATAATAATACATTTTATTTATTACCCTTCTCACACCCTAATAAGCTATAACGTTGGTTGGGGAAAAGTGTACTACCGCCTCTTCAACATAATGTGATTCCTTTAACATCACATGAATTATATATAAAAGTATGTATGATTAAATAACACATTATTCATGATATAATTATCATTCATTAAATATATAATGGTAAACAAATTCCTTCTATAATGATCATTGTAAAATGGGAATGTTACTCATGCATATGTACAACCTAGCATCTCCTTGATTGTAATGTCGATTCATTTTTCATAACCATATTTATTGATTGGATTAAAATGTATAATTTATGTATAAATATTAGATTTATGTCGTGATAATTATTCATTATATTCCTATATAGTTTATAATTTTCCTAGTCTTTATTATACATAAATACATTATTTATTACATAAAATTACAATTATTAAAACTAAGAAGAACTTAGGCCTTGTGTATTTCAGAAATTTGGTACATTACAAA
Organism: Viscum album; assembly: GCA_963277665.1. Classification (NCBI taxonomy): domain Eukaryota; kingdom Viridiplantae; phylum Streptophyta; class Magnoliopsida; order Santalales; family Viscaceae; genus Viscum; species Viscum album. The sequence continues at coordinate 1,783,839,941 of OY728150.1, forward strand.
AAAAATTAAAACATTTAAGAACTATGTCTTTATTAAAAACTTATTTAACATGTCCAAAATGTTCATTATTAATTTATACTACATTGGATAACCAGAGGACATGCATAATAGAGGGATGAGCTATAATGCCCAATAAGGGAATAAACAAAGAATAACATGTGGGAGACCATACATGGTAGAAAATAGGCATATTAATGGATCGGTAAATAAAAATGAATAATACAACATGATATAGTATGATAATCATAATGAGTGAAATGTTGAATCAATGTAAAACACGTCATCATAAATAGGTCTGGGATAAAATAGCTATGAACCCAAAGGTGTCATTTAAATCCATTGTCCCAACTTGACATACCATTATACTAACCATTATCCAACGTATTGTAATGCTATCAAAGCACACCCTTCGTAATCAATTCATCCTCATGATTACGAGTGAGACATAGATCATATAAAATGGATTCATTCAACAACATAATTTCATCAAGGATAGTGGAATAAATACATTTAATTATCCATTTAAAAATTATATGTGCATAATGGTGTATTCCAATGATAGAAAAATGGATATTGTATCAACTACACTAAGATGTTGGTGTCAAAATTTTTTATCCAATTTTGGAAGCATAATGACATTATGTAAAAATTCATAAAATTATTGGATGGGAGATAAAGGGTTATCAAATAAATTATAAATTAAATGGAATGTAAAAAGGATATTTATGAACATATCCCAATTTGTGAAAAAGTAATTTAGATGACATTACATAAAATAAATTCTTTAAAAAAGAGGAGGGTGGAGGATACCTTAAAAAATTTGATATAGTAATGGGTTTACCTATGTGCTCATAAGAAGGATAAATGAGAGTAAAATGTCTAACATCATTTAAATTTAAAATTCAATTTAATGGGGGTAGTTAAGAGTATATCCCAACTAATAAAAATTGAAATCAAATGTGAATATCATAAATGAAGTGCAAGATAAAAAGAAGAGAGAGTGAATCCCATACTTCGATGTATGGCTCCAATGGATTTGGAGAGGCTTATTGAGATCATGGGGAGACTTGGGAGGAAATTAAGATATATAAATAATATGGTGGATTAGATTAATGGTGTTTGCATGAAGATAAATTTGAGCATGGTTTGATTTATATAAGAAAGGAGGGGGGTTTCTTTATTATTCTTATTTTGGACTGTACATAATAAAATATTGAAAACCAAAAAACAACCCATGGTTTTCCCATGGTTTCTAGAATAGTGGTTGGTTCATACTATTTTATAATGCTAAGGTATGAAGATAATAAAAAATTTCCCTTTCTTATGTGTAGGTGAGTTACACTTTCAAATAAACGATTTTAAAATCATAAAATTTTTTATATGTCTTGTATGATTTACTAAGGCATTATAAAATAAATCAAATTAAAAAAATTATGATTAATTTTAATGGAAAACATATATTTTTTAAGGTATTATTTTTATTGTCTTTCTTACGTCACTATTGGGATATTATGATGTCATAAACACACTGTATAATTATACGGTATATAATTTTTACCCAAAATTTTGAAGCATAGAAAATTATGATAAATTCAGAATTAGATAATTGTGATATCGTAATTCCAAAAATGATTTCATTTTTATTGAAATAATTTTATAAATATTTCAAATTCCACTTTTAAAAAAACTAACATTTATATAAAATGATGCGTTTTTTGTCAAAAACTATTTTCAAACCCAAATAAAAATTACATTTGACTTCATATATATTATATAATCATTTATATTTTAAAAAATAATTTAATAATATTATTTTTCTCAAATATTATTTATTTTAAAAATATATTAATTCGTCAAAATAAATTTCTTAATTGAATTTTAATATTAACAAAAAATACTATTTATGCTCAAATAACATTTATAAAGTAACAATAGTATAAAGAAATATATTCATTATTGTATTAAAAAATAATGTAAATATTTGTAATTATTAGGTCAAGATACATTTCATTTTATTACACCAGCACATGCCCTAACAATAAGGTGTATAATAATGGTAATTCCATGGGGTCCTTCAGTGAACATGGTTTGGGGCGTGATCTTTATGAGCATGAACTTCTACCATGGAAAATTTCACTCGTGCTTAATTTTTTGGTGCTCAGATTTGGATTTGATTAGGGAAAATCCATGAGATGATATCTCCCATATAATCTATGATAAATGTGCCTCATATGGTGTGATCCTACTAGTTAAGGCCATTGTATGCGTTGATTATGCCTAAAGAATTTATTAAAACCCTATATTTATAGTATTCATGTGATCAATATTCAATGGATATATTATCAATGGAAAATATTAATAAAGTTAATTTAAATACAATTAGATATAATAAACAAATAAGTGATTGTATTTTCTATATCTATAAGACATTTAATTAAATCAAAAAGGTTAATTTTAGTCATTAATGTTCAGGTAGTTAGAATATTCAACTCTTTATAAATATGTCCCTTGAAATTTTTATTTTCCATACTGAAATATATGAGGGTAATTATAGTTTATCACCTCTTATGGTTCCCATGATTCTTATTCAATATGGTGGTTTATCCAAAACACTTTGGTGAGGGGAATTTCATTATTTTATAGAATTTTTTCTCTATGATCTATGATTTTCCCCAACTTTCCTTTGAATGAATGGTCATTCCCCAATGGTACCACTTCTAGATTGAGTACATGTGATGGGTCTAGTATTAATGTTCTTATGAGGGATACATGGAATACATCTTGTGATTTAGAATGGATAGGTAGGAGTGATAGTCAATGGGTCGCCACTCTAATGAGATCAAGGATCCCCGAATGGATGATGCACCATGGACTAATCATTCCATTCTTCCCAAATATCATCACTCTATTCCATGGATATAGGTAGAGGAATACCATGTCTCCAACAAAAAACTATAGGTCAAGTTGAAAATTGACAGTATTGCTCTTATATCTACCCTAAGCTACAATTATGTGTTTCTAGATAGTCTTAACATTATCCACCATTTCTTCAACCATTCCAAGAAATATATGTTTTAATTCCCCAACATCGTCCCAACATTTTGATACTCTACACTTCTAAACATAAATGGATTCATAAGGGTCCATTTGACTGATTGTGTGGAGACTATTATTGTAAGTGAACTCTAATAGAGGAAGATGTTGGTTTCGTCTTCCTTTTAAGTACATTAAGAATGCTATCAACATTTCCTCATGGGTATGGATACTCTAGTTATATTGGACAAATATTTGATGGTGATTAGCCGTATTTTTTGTTCAGCTCATTATTTGGAGCATTCATGATACTTTTCCAAAACAGTGAGGTGAATCGTGGTTCTTGATCTGACACAATAAATAGTGGTACTCCACACATCCTTACCTATTCTCAAATTTATATCGATTACATTTAAACTAGTGAGACATCCTATAGAATTTTTATGAAGTGTTCAATCATGGTAATATGATCCCCAACAACCCAAATATCATTATCTCTCATGGATGTATTTTGGAATTCCATTGAAAAAGTCAATAGTTATGTTTTCCCATTTCCATGTTGGTGTGGGTAATGTTTGCATCATCCCCTTGGACTTCTACCATTTAGACCTCACTTACTGGTATACCAAGAATATTGATGTATAATAGTGACCTCCTTATTCATCTAAACTAACTAATAGTTCTCTTTGCGATCTCAATACATCTTCCTGTTTCATGGGTGAATAGAGAAAGTCAAAGTAAGTGAATCATCCAAATTTTCCTTATTTAACTAAAGATTTGAATTAACACATAGTCTTCACCCAAATATCACAATTACTTCATCTTTAACATTGAACTCTTTGGATCATAATTTTCTTATAGTTTTTAAATGATTTTTAATTCCCACATCACCTTTTTGAGCATCCTTTATCCTTTCCAAATATACATTTGAGAAATTTTTTTTGAAATGATTGATGATGTTACATTTATTTTGTGATTCTACTGCCCATCTTCTTAAAATCTTGAAAGATCATATCCTTCTTAATTCTCATCAATGATAAAATCTCTTGGCCCTTTCTACATAAACCATCCTATACCATGCTCCCATTCATAGGAAGTTAGTGTATTGACTAGTAATAATCATTAATGAGCTCTAACTATATTTTTTGGTTCATATATATCTCCTTCTACGTGAATTTATATTTTAGACTTTTTTTATCAGTATATATTTCACACCTCTACCCAAAAAGATATTGCAATAGGTTTTTCAATTCAATGATCGAGGCTCCCACTCCAGATCAGGTATGGGATATTTTTTCTCCTAAATTTTCAACTATATCGACACACAGTAAATGATATTGTCATTTTTTATCAACTCACATCCCAATACCTTCATTGAATCAATGATGAAAATAATAAAAGGATCCCCACATTTGGGAAGTGTGATCACATGGGTAGTGAAAGGAAAACTTTTCAACTCCATGAATATTTCTTCACATATATAAATCCCAAAAAAAATCACTACCTTTTTAGTTATCATGGTAGTAATGTTTGAAAATTGTGAGAAAGTTCTCAAAATCCATGATAATATCAAGCTAATCGAGGGAAACTATGAATATCTATCCTAGATTTTAGCTTTGTCCATCCTTTAATTGTTTCCTCCATGTATTATCCACAAATATAGAATTTCTTTTGATGATATTACCCTAAAATTAGGCTTTATTCAACCATAATTCACTCTTACTGTAACTTTCATCGATCTTATACCTTTGAAATGTTTTTAGAATAGTGCATAGATTCAGTTAATGTTCCTCCTTGGTATTGGATTATATTATAATATATTTTAAAAATACTAACACAAATTTATCGATTCATTCTCTAAATATTCTTTTCATCATGTTTATGAATGTTTTTGTGGTATTAGTGAGTCCTAATGGAATAACTATGAACACATAATACCTACAAACTTTACAAGAAGTAGTATTGGGGATATCCTCCTTCTTCACCCTTACATGGTAATATCCAAGCCAATGATACACCTTATAGAAGTATTTTTTTAATTTATTTGATCCAAAAAGTTATCAATTCGTGGAAAAGGATAATTGTTCTTTATCTAGATTTTTTTGAGATCATGATAATCAATGCAAAGGATAGTTGATCTGTCCTTCTTCTTGACGAATAAGACTAGTACCACCCATGGTGAAGCACTTGGTCATATAAACCCTTTATCCAGATTCACATGTAGTAGTTTATTTATATCCTCATCTTAAACACTAGTAATTATATAAAGATTCTTGGATATTAACAACACTTAATGTATAATTTAATTTGAAAATTCACCATCCCTTTTTTGAGGAAGGCCATCGAACTCCTCGTGAAACACATCATCGAATTCCCTCATAACAGGCATTTCTTTGAGGATGGTTTGTTTTTTAAACTCAATAATTTTATCTAGATACTCATGCTCATGGGGAAATAATATCTATGTTTGAGATGATGGATCTAAAAAATATTCCTCCGCCTCGTAGAACTTTTATAGAATCTAGGGTCTATTCTCCATTTGGAGTGTTATTTTACTCTTGCGGAAATTTATGCTTTCTATACATTGGGAAAGAAAATCAATGCCCAGAATTGCATCAACGTCCACCAAAGTAAGTATGATAAGGTTCACCAAGAATTTGAATCAAAAAATGGTGATAGGAGAGGAGTTATATACTAGGGATTCTAGAGTTTCCCCATTTTCTATTTTCACTGACATCTCTACTACTATGATTTTTAGTGGTGTTTGGATTGTTTTACTAAACTTTTTTCATATGAAGGAATGTGTGCAACTGTGGATGATAACCTTACCTTCCACATTTTTTTTTTGGTTTTAAATTTTTTAAATATAGACACAGGGATGATTATTTGAAACTATTAAACCCATAAATGGTAATATAATGACATTAAAGGGATAGCGTATATTTTAAATTAATCTCATTAACAGATGAGTTTATAAGATTTGATCTTTGCTATACATTGTCTATTTAATAAAATATATTCTAGAAGTAATATTTTATATTCCATTAATTAATGTTTATAATGAGATTATGAATTTACCAAATCACATTCCTTAATAGTGTCAAACCATGTAAACAGTAAGGTTTATTATCTTGTATCATGTTACCCCATGTCAGGTCTCTAATACCTTTTCAGATTTTTTACTCATAGGTATATCTATTCCATAACCATGTCCACTTGTTTTTCCCCAAAGGGATGTATTTCCTTGATAAAACACTTACTCTATACATAAATAAATACATCGATGTTTTATTATTATTAGTACTATATTTATGTCATTCTCTATTATTCTCTATCCTAATTATTTCGATAGAGTTTTCTAATCCTAATACAAAAAATAACTAAACCTATACTCTGATTTAAACTATAAAAACCCATATACTTATAAAATAGTAATACATAATTTATTAAATATAATTAAAATTAATACAAAATATAAGATTAATTGGTCTAGAGTATTTTATAAATTTGGTATATTAAATAAAAGATTAAAACATGGAAGAACTATCTCTTTACTTAAAACCTCGTTAACGTGACCAAAACGTTCCTTCATACATAACACTGTATGAGATAACCTAAGGAGATAATTAAGAAAGGGGTGACCTAAAACCCCCATAAATGAAACAAAAAAGGAATAACATGAAAAATACAATACATGTTATAAAATAGACATATCAATGAAGCATAAAAGTAACAAGAGTAATATGGGATGATGTAGCATGACAATATTAACATAGAAAATGTGGAAACAACATAAAACACTAAATCATAAATAGATCATTGATAAATCTGTCAATACCCTATGGTTAACAATTTAACAAAAATTAATTAGGTAAATCCCCTATCCCAAAATGATGAATCGTGACACTAACCCTTACCCAATGAATTGTAGCGCTATAAGGGAACAACCATCATAATCATTCCATTTTCATGATTAAGTGTGCCACATATATCATATTACCTAGATTCATTCTACAACATAATTTCATCAAAGAAGGTGGAATACATACATGTATATCCCCATTCAACAAGTATGTTTTCATAAATTATATTAACCTAGATAGAGAAATGATTGTGGTATCTACCACGCGATGAGTTTGGCATGGAACATTGTGGTGAAATTTTAGCAGCATAATGTGGCCATATTGAAATTCATAAAATTTATTGATGATGTAGAAAGGGTTATCTCATCATTTATACATTAAATGAACATTGAGAGGTATATTTATGAACATATCACAAAATATTAAAAAGGATTTTAAAAGACATAATATAAAAGGAGTGCTTGATAAAAGAGGATAGTGAAAGATTCTTACAAAAGTTTTACATAGTAATGGGTGTACGAAGAGGTTATTAAGAGGAAAAATGATATTTTAAGGGATCCCATAGTTTATAAATCAATTAAAAATTAGATTTTATAGGTAATAGTGAATCCTATCAAATAAAAATGGAAATCAAATGAGCATATCATAAATGAATTACTTGATAAAAATATAGGGAGAGAATCCCTTACTTGGATGTGAGACTCACATGTCATAGGAGAAGATTCTTTGTAGCTTTTTTGAGCTCTTTGAGAACTATAGGGAGTAGTGAGAAGAGGGTGGATGTGCTTATAAGATTTTTAGTAAAGGGAAATTGGGCATGAGAGGATTTATATAGTAATGGAGGGTGATTTGGTTACTTTTTTGGACCCTACATAATAAAATATTCAAAACCACAAACAATACCATGGGTATTACCAAGGTATATTGAAAATGGGATTGTATTACATTATTTTATAAGGACAATGAACTATAATAATAAAATATTTCTATTTCTCGTGTAGAGGTGAGTCACATTTTCAATGAAATCATTCTAAAATCATATATTATTTTACAAGTCTTGGAGGATTCACCAAGTAATTATAAAATAAAAAAATAAACAAAAAATTATAGTATTTTAAAAGGAAAACATATATCTGGCCAATTATACCTTTAATTGTATTTATAACATCTTTATTTAGTTTTTATGATGTAATAAAACAAACCGTATATTTATACAATATTTAATTCTTACCCAAAAATTTGATTATCTCCAAAAATTACGAATAAATCCACATTGGATAATTTCAACATAAATATTGCAAAAATGATAACCATTTTATCCCAATATTTTTATAATTATGTTAATTTTCCATTTTAAAATAAAAACTAAAATTTATTTAAAATGAAGAGTCCTGTCAATAATAATTTTTGATCCCTTGTTATAATTACATTTGACTTCATAAAAATTATATGATCATTTATTTTTTAAAATAATTTAATAATATTATTTTATTAAAATATTACTTATTTCAAAAATCTATTAATTCATCAACATCGATTCCTTAATTGAAATTGAAAATTAACCAAAAATTAAATTTCTGATTTAAAAATCACATACCAAGTTACAATAATAGGATGAAAATATATTCATTGTTATATTAAAAAAAATAATGTACATATTCCAATTTTTAGGGTCATGATACATATTCCTTGATTACACAAACATATTCCCTTTCAGTATGGTATGATATGGTGGGGATTTTATTGGTTCGTTCGGTGAATAAGGATTCAATTGTGATCTCTATGACCCTAATCATCTCCTATTAATGGTTTCACTGATGATTAATTTTTTGGAAATCATCTTGGTCTTGGTATAAGTAAAAGACCAAAAATTAAATACCCCTTAGAATATATTATAAATGGTCTTTATAAGGTAGTATCATTCTTGTTTAATCCATCACTTCATTATTCTGTTCCAAAAGGTTTTATTCAAAACCTATATTTATATTAGTCATGTGATCACTGTTCAACAACTATATTATGAATGGTAAAGATACATAATGATCATTTATTCTAATTGGGTATAATAAAACTAAATAATTTCATGTGTTTTCTATATACATAAGATATTTAATTAAAGTGAAAGTGGTAATTTTATTCGTAAGGGTTCAGGTCATTACATGATGACCCTCTTGGACCATAGTTGACTAAACAATGATGTTTCTGACATATGGATCGAATTTGGTAAAAAAAATGATTAAGACATATGTTTTATGTATTTTTATAAAAAAATTAAATGTCAAGTAAATGTAATGAATAACATGAAAATGGTTTTTGAATAATGTAAATAATTAGCAAATGTTTATTTTTTGGGAATGTAAAGGCTCCTAGGAGAAGTCTGGCTCGGGGTATGTGATTTCATCTCAAAACATTTTCACTATAGAATATTATAATGTTATGAACCTATTGTCTTTTTTATTGTGTCTATAATGATCTTTTATATGTTATATCATTAATAATCATTTTCTAGGATTATTATAAGTTCCATTTAATGTTATTCCTTCAAGGGGATTATGATTCCCAATGTTTCAAAGTGTTATGGGACATATTTTAATGTTTGAAGATAATTTTCCTTAAGAATGTGTTTAATTATTACATTTTCAATATCACATTATTAGGTTATTTTCAATATTCTCTTGAAAAAAATCACATTCTTATGATCATTTTTATATTAGATTACATTTTCCATAAATATCCAATTTTTCATGCCATTATTATTATTATTTTCTAAACCATATAACATTTTACATGTGGTTATTACTTGGATAGTTATTTGAATAAATAAGGAATTATTCACATATATCTATGTTTTAAAAAATATTTATATATGTTCTAGGCTTTCCACCGGGGTGCACCCTTCTGCATGTGCTGGACGGTCACTGAAAATTGCATTGTACCCCATATTCAAGCTTTCCAAAGGCGAGTGGAATCCATTGCCTCTTTGGGGATGTTTTATCCTTTATCTAAAACAGATTATGAAAATTCAGTTCTTCTTTCTATGGATTCTTCATCGGAACTCGTACTCCTTTCTAAGACTCCCGTAAATATTAATACATTGTTCGTCAAACATATCCTCATGCCATATCATTTTGAATTTATGTTAATTACACTACTTCTATCATTACATTCCAAAGGGTCCAGCCTGGGAAAAAACATCTGGTTATGAGAGTAGTCACACGGAGGCATATGTGGCATGTCTTGCTGCTATAACACTATAATACATGTATACTTCCTTGTTAGAGGGTTTCTCAAGGGTGTAGAAAACAAAATATTCCTACATCGATCGTAGGCTATTTTATGTTAGAGGTGAGTTTTTGAAGTGTTCATGTACATACAATGATTAACATGGGGTATGTCGCAAGTTTAACATTTTGTAGAGACAAATCAAATTGACTGAAACACTGAAAAGAGTGGATCAGAAAGGCACATCCACATGAGGGAGCACCAGAAAGGATTACCAGATGAAAGGATCAGAATGACTAATTAGGATAGATCTAAAATGGTTTGTCACTAGAGAAGTATTATTTGAACCCCTGATAGAAAATTTGTACACCACAAAGGGAGGATTAAAAATGAGGATGAGTCCATGCAGAGGGATACCAAGACATTCCATTGGATGGGATTGAACCTGGATAAGTCTTCATTTTCACACATGATAGAAGACAGGGATAAAAAACCATGTTGTTTGAAGTGGTGATTTTGTGCTACCACACTAAGACTTTGCGGGTGTTGTTAGGAGCATTAATCATATAAATGAATGGTGCTTAAATGCGGGTGTGACCCATATGGATGGAATGATCTCACCAGGATCTGGAAGCATAAGTAAAACTAAGATGGGTATAGAGGAATAATTGAAGGGGGAGATGAATGTAGATGGAAATGGAATGAAGTGATTCAGAATAGAGATGAATGTTTCGGGCTTCAACCTCAGGGAGGTTTCCTACATAACCCCATGGTAGGGAATCAATTTCCATATAGTTCTGGAATGGGGTGATGGTACACGTGGGGGGGGGGGTCCTCAGAATGGACTCATGGATGATTTTGGAAGGAAATGGAAACTTATATTGAGGCATGATCTTCCCATAATAGAAGGGATCGAGGCACAAGAAATGATGGGACATGAATGATGGAGTTTAACCTTAGGGAGGCTTCCAACATATTTGTATCACCCCAAACATTTTATGGTATGTTTCTTTCTGAAATAAACTATATTCATTAGATAGACTATATTTCATGAATCACTGAGACCCTATGGAGAAAAACATGGTCATTTATAAAAGATATCCATAACCTAGCCATTATACTTAGATATGCCAGCTCTGTGATTTGAATTCTAAAAATCTGACATACACAGTTGTGTTCTATGTGATATTTTGAGTATGATAAAAATAACATAATTTTTGGTGAATAGTAACCAACCCTAATGAATAGTTTTTTTCCCCTGTGGATTTTAACTTACCCTTATGAATAGTAATATGACCCTTATGAATGGTATCTATACCCTTGAGTTTATAATTGAATTTAGGCAACTTTAAAATAAAGATGAATATTTTAAGTGTATATATTTCAATTAAATAATGATTTAATTAAATATTTAATTATTCAATTTTATAAATTTATTTTTGAAAAGTAGATTTCATTTTTGGATATCGCACATTGAAAAATGGTTAGGTTGAATTTTTGGGATTTTTCTAAAATACTTGAATTTTTGGTGAATAGTAAAATACATTAATTTACCGTATAAATACATTATAATTTAAATTAACTATTCCTTGAATCATGAGTGATGTAAGCACCCAAATATAAAACTCACATGTATAAATAACTATTCCTGGTTATGGAATACACACTATTACTTTTCTTAAGAGAAAATTATAAATTAATGATTATAATATTAAGAAAACTCCCCTCCCCTCCACTATATAAACCACACCCTCACTCCCTCTTCCTCCCACACCACTCAAGCATCAAGTCTTGCAAAAATTCTTCCAAATACAATTCTCAAGCACTATCCACACGTCAAATACCTTCTTGTTTCACCAAAATTCTAAAAACAAATGCGTTAAAGCGATTTTCAACGAGTACTCAAGAGGTGAACCTTTCTTCTCTTTTCATTCAATTTCCTTTACAAAATTCTATTCTTTTGTTCTCCATTCTCACATCCCCCGATTCAAATTAAATGATAATTCCATTACCTTAATTGTAATGTATTTTCATTATGCTAATGTAATATTTCATCATAATCTTTCTTTTCCCCTTCTTTTATACAATAAATGCAAACATCGTATGAGATGTGTTAATTTATCACACTCAAGGAAGATGGGTTTCCAATTTGCATTATAGTTTCCATATAGTTCATGAAACCTTTTCAATGTTTTAACTAGGTCATAATATATGTATTTTATCTTGATTAGTGTTGTATAATCCTTACACATTTATAATATAGAATAATAATACAATACAATTTTATTGTGCACCAAACCGCCAAGCCAAATCCAAGCATTTATTTTTAACTCGTCGAATGGGTCATCTCATGGTATACAACCAGAATTATTATAAGGTCTTTTATATATCTATAATTTCTTTAATAAGATATATTAATAATTCTGGATGTTTAACCACATTTCAAATGAACTTCCATTCATGAATACTAGTAAACAAATCATGAAACCCAGTAAGAAAATGCTTCAAAATAATAAAATTGAATCTCTTAAACACATAAAAAAGTCCATTAATGGACTTAATATTGTTATACCATATAAATTACATGTTTATGAGGTTCTATACTTATTAATTAATGAATCTAAATTATATTATTTAGGTCGTTAAGAACAAACAGGAACACCTTTGAGAGCAAGGTATTGGATCCTCTCTCTCACTTTTTTTCAAGAATCTCTCCTGTGTTGTGATCTTCTATATTTTATACCTAATGATGGGATATGTTTTACCACATACCCATAATTCCCTTATGATATTCAAATAATGGTATACCCATTTACATCTCATTAATCCCTCACAAGAACACTCGTTACCATGCCGAAATGTTTGTAAGGGGTTTTCTCATCTCACATTTAATTCTGTAGGATTTCCATTTTTCCTCTCTTATTTCTTACATGTGGTATAAGTGTACTAACATTTGATATATGTTATCATGATTTTGTTATTTTCATGGTATTATGTGATTCTTTTAGTGGTTATTAACTTTTGGTCATACGGCTCAATTGAATACAATGTGGTTACGAGCTTTGTTTCAATGTTCACTTTGTGGTGACTTGCTTAGTATTGTGCACCTACTCTTTCATAAGTAGTTGACTTACTACCAATTTGAGACAAATTTTCAATTGAAATTATATTCCATTTAAATGTAAATATTTTTATGTCATGGATATTATTATTTCCTAATTCGTAAACCATCTCACATACGTTATTTTTGTTAATGTTGTTTTGATTGTGGAAATATTTATGAATCTATATCCTTTGTTCTATATGGATAATGTAATTTCATATTTATCTTGTGTTGAATCTATGTATAAATAATTATTTGTATGGAGATGTTTTTGTTTCTCGATACATCTCTTTGATGCATCATTAGGTCTCATGATAAAATCAGATTGGCGACAAACCCTTCGAGTTTGATTCCAAATATCATACGTGTTTCTTCCATGGAACTAATCAGTTTTTAACAGTATTATGCTATCCTGTGCTAGATATATGAATTCCAATTAATATAAATCCAATTTATTCATTTTCAGCAATTACTATACATTAGGTTTTCACTTTGACAAAATCTATGGATGCAGTTTCATTCTCAGTTTATTAATGGAGTGAGTTTTTCATTTGTTCACCATGCCATTTTGATTATGTCAAATTGTTTAAAATTTAGTTATTATTTACTCATGCTTACACCATTTTTAACCCTTACTAAGCATTTGAGTGAACCACATTAATTATTTTACCTTCAGTAGGTTTTGAAGAAGAGACTATTTACTTAGTTTTGTGGATGCAGTTTTGAGTCTTTGTTATTTATTTTATTTTGTAACCTTTTCCAATGTAATTTTAGTTACATATATTTATCTAGTTTTTCAAGACTACTATACTGATCATTCCTTAAGGATTTTCATTACTTATAACCATGAAAATGAACTTAGTAATGCACAGGCTCTGGTTGAGAGTGGTCAGGGTGTTACAGTTGGTATTAGAGGAAGTTCAGTAGAAAACATTGAAACTTGATTAGAAAAAGTATATTGGGGAACAAAGCCCTATGGTAATATTTGAGTATTAACATACATGAACATCCTGGTATTTTGGTAAGGAATAGATTATGTGAATTATACTAGAAAATACATCCTTGCATTGATATGAGAAGGTAGAGGTGGCTTTGGCACAGATTTACCTAGGAGTGAAAGCATCGACAAGGAGTTTCGGGCTTCACCTGGGGTATCATGGTACACTAAAATGGATCATGTTGTACTCTTGGTTTATACACTCCCAGGGGATATGCTTAGGATAATTCATATTTTCTTTAATATACATTATTAATGATTGAAATATAAATTATTCTTCAATGAAACAGTTTTTTTGATTATGGGATTAACAATGCGTAGGATCTCAATTTATGCTATGTATTTTGTTTAGTTAAGATTATACATTATGATTAATGCACTAATATATTGCGTTCCATTATTTATAAATGGCGTCTCATGGAAGAAGTGGAATCAATACTTGTGGGAAATGTAGGGATCTCCCCACTAAGAAAGTCAACATTGTCAATGTTGGAGTGGATCAGATCATGAAAATATTGCGACCACATACTCAAGTTGCAACAAGAAACCATTCCACACCCGTGTTAGATCATTTCATGTGGCAGAAGACCCATATTTCACAGGGACTGCTAATCTAGTGGTTTCAGAGCAATGGGTCAAGTCCCTTGAAAAGATATTCATGGCATTAAGATGCAATGAAAATGAGAAGGTAGTACTTAGAGTATATTGTCTCAAGCGAGACGATGATCAATTGTGGTACATGATTCAGAATACCATGGAGGAAAAATAAATTGAATATATTGAATAGAGGACTTTTAAAGAAATATTATTCGAAAAATATTTCCCTCATGAGAAAGGAACCGAAATGAAGAGGAAATTCCTAGGATTAATGAAATGGTAAGAAGAAAGTGTTGTAGAGTATGAGGATACCCTCAAAAGGATAGATAAGTATGAAATAGTTTACGTACGTTACATCTAAAAAAATATTGATCATTTCATTTAAGGTCTTAAGACATGTCTTCAAAGGGCACTTGCTTCTAAAAAATTTTCATAATATGATGAAATTATATCAGGTACCATCAAAAAATAGAAAACATTGTCTACATAAAATATAATAAAGGGAAACCAAGAAAAAAAGTGGTACTCTGATAACCAAGGGAAAGGTGAAGTGCCAAAGGAGAACAAGGGAATGAAGAAATTCCCATTATTCAAGAACTGTGGAATGAATCATCTCGTGAAAAGATTAAATGTCATGGAAACTACTATAAGTGTAGAGAAAAGGGTCATCTATCTCATGAATCCAAGGGGAAGAAATAGTTTAATGATGTTTAATGGTACAATTGTAGATAAAGGGGACATTATACAAATGAGTGTCATATGCCTCAAGGAAACATGCCTCAGGAAAAGCAAAGAGAGCAAGGGAGAGCTTATGCGATTACAACCACAGAAGTTGAAGTTCCTAATGATGTGGTGGCAGGTACTTCAAATGTTTCATCAAACTTATCCTACCCTATATTTGATAATGGACCATCAAATTCATTTATATATTCCTAGTTTTCCAAGAAAATTATACTTGTCCAATTTTATTTAATAAAAGAGTTATTTGTCAGAACTCTTAGGGGATGCATCATTGAAACAAAGGCATGTTGACTAGTCCCCCTAATGACACATAAAAGTTATTTAGTTTTTAACATTATCATCATCCCAAAAACTGAATTTGATATAATTCTCTACATGAATTTTCTATTATATTACGATGCAAAGATATATTGCAAGAAAATCGATGTTGCAAGTTTTGAAAATGGTGTAGAATCTATTATCATTAGATTAGAGATCTCACCATCTGATTCTTATCTAGTCCCACCCCCATTAGCTCTGTTAAATGAAATTTTTTGAGAGGAAATGAACCCAATATCTATGGATGAGGAATGAAATATTCAAATGGAAGATGTTCATGTAGTGCGAGAATACATTGATTTGTTTCCAGAGGATTTACCCGAACATCCTTCATAGTGGGAATTTGAGTTCTCTATTGATTTAATTACTGGTGCAAGACATATATCAAATACTTCCTATAGAATGTCCATCGTGAAATTTGTAGAGCTAAAGAAAAAACTAGAGTAATTGATTGAGAATGGATTTATTCAACCTGGTGTTTCACTATGGGGAGCCCCTATCATCATGGTCATGAAGAAATATAGATCCATGAGGATATTCATTGATTATAGAGAAATCAATGTTATTACCATAAAGAATAAGTATACTCTACCTCAAATTGATGATTTATTTATTCATCTTCATGGAGATCAATACTTTTTGATGATAGAGAATCGATCTGGATATCACCATCTATGTGTGAGGAATGTATATATTCTTAATACAGCATTTTGAACTGGGTATTGGCATTACATGTTTACACTGATTCCTTTGGGACTAACAAATGCACCCTCTGTTTACAAAGATTTAATTAATGTAGTTTTAAAGGAATATCTTGATAACTTTATTATGGTATTCATCGATGATATCCTGGTATACTCAAAAAATCAAAGAAGATTGTGAAAATCACTTACGGATTATGTTGAAAACTCTTAGGGGAAACGAATTATATGGGAAGTTTAGAAAGTGTGATTTCTGATTTCAATCAGTTTCACTTCTAGTCCATATTGTGTCTAAAGATGGAATCCTGGTTGATCTAGATATGACAAAGGCAATCCATTGTTGGCCCATGCCGTCAAACATAACCTAGGTATGTAGTTTTATTGGATTAGCATGTTACTATCGACGTTTCATTCAAAATTACACCTGAATGGATAACCCGCTAACCAAGATCACACGTAAAGGAGTTAAGTTTCTGGGGACAAAAGAATGTAAAGAAGGCTTCGATGAATTGAAAATAATATTCGTCAATGATCCAATTTTGACTCTTTGATATGGAAATGATAGATTTGTAATATACAGTGATTCCTCAAAGAATGGATTGGGCTGCATCCTTTTGCAAAATGATAAATTTATTACTTATGAATCAAGACAGTTGAAGACTCATTAGAAAAAATTTCCAACTCATGATCTTGATTGACCAGCAGTAATCCTTACTCTGAAAGTATGGAGACATTATCTCTACGGAGAATTATGTGAGATTTATATGGACCAGAAGATTTTGAAAAACATTTTCACAGAAAAAAACTCAACATTGGGAATAGTAGATGGCTTGAGTTACTCAAACATTGTGATTGTTCAATACACTAACACCCAGGAAAGGTGAATAAGGTGGAAGATGCATTAATCAAGAAATATCATGGACTTTTGACTCAAATGAGGGTTGATATAGATCCTATATTTTTGGATCTACTAAAGATGGATATGGGAATTGTTAAGGAAGGGAAAACATCTTTGCTCTTTCAAATGATTGTTGAACCATATTTATTAGAGAAGATAAAAGATCTCAATATGATGAAGATAATATGCACTAGAAAATTAATTCTATCAAAGATGGGATATTGAAAGACTTCATGTATGAGGAATGTGTTTTGAAATTTGGGAAGAGGTTATCTGTTCTATCAGTACCTGAGCTAAAAAAAAGAACTATTAGACAATTCTCATAGCACAAATTTCTCTACACACCCAGGTAGCACAAATATTTATAGAGATCTGAAGGATCATTTTTTGTGAGATAATATGAAGAGATAAATTACTGACTACATGCTAAGGTGCCTAGTTTTTTGACAAGTGAAGGTAGAGAGAAAACAACCTAGAGGGGTGATAAAACCTCTACGTATTCCTATGAGGAAGTGGGATGAAATTACAACGGAAATTGTCAATGGACTACCGAGGACTCCTATAATAAATGATGCAATATCATTAAATGTTAATCATCTCAAAAAATATGCACATTTCGTTGAAATAAGGGAGGATTTTCCACTTGAGCACCTGGAAAGAAATTATAATAAAGAAGTTGTAAGACTTCATTTTCACCTATATTAATTGTGTCTGATCGAGATCCCCAGTTTACATCAAAATTATGGAAAAGTATCCCAAAGACTTTGAATACTGAGCATCATATGAGTACTGCTTATCCCCCCCCCAAACTGATGAACAGTCCCAAAAGACTATTAAAACTCTGGAAGACAGGATGAGATCTTGATCTCTTGACTTCCAAGGTATATGGGATCAATACTTTCCTTTGGTGGAATTTTCCTATAACAATAGTTTCCATTATTATACTCAAATGTCTCCATATGAAGCGTTATATGGAAAGAGATGTCAAACTCCAACTTGTTGGGATGAAGTTGGTGAGAGGAAACTTATAGGCCCGGAACATATTAAAGAGACCACGAAAAATGTGATGATAATACAAGCCCATATTAAATCTTCCCAAAGTAGGTAGAAGAGTTTTGCTAAAAACTGGATAAAATATTTGGAATTCCATGTTGGTGATCAACTCTTTCTGAATGTATCTCTTTGGAAAGGTGTCTTAAGTTTCAGTAAGAAAGGGAAATTGAGCCCCAGGTACATCAGACCATTTTAAATTTTGGCATGAATCTAAATTTTATCTTACTGTCTAGAAATGCCTCCAAGTCTCTCTATTGTTCATGATTTTCTCCATGTGTAATTGTTAAATAAATTCATTCTAGATACAAGACATGTACTCAGCTATGAGTAAATAGATCTAGAACTTGATTTTCCATACATTGAAAAGCCTATCGGGAATATTGACACAAGAAAGCATGTATTGAAAAATTGGACAACTCCTATATTAATGGTTCTTTGGAGGAACCAGAATATGGAGGAAGCCTCCTGGTGTCCTAAGGATGTTATGAAGACGAACCACCCACTTCTTTTTATGGACATTATACATAATATTTCGAGGAAAAAATTTCTGAAGGAGGAAATAATGTAGTACCCCAAACATTTTAGGGTATGTTTCTCTTAAATGCACTATATTAATTATATGACCAATATTTAATGAATCACTAAGCCTCTATGGAAAGAAACAAGGTTACTTATAATATATATCCATAACCTATCCATTAAACATAAATTTTCCTGCTCTGTGATTTGAATCTTAAAAATCTAACAAACACAGTTTTGTTCAAGATAATATTTAGTGTTAGATAGAATTAACATGATTTTCATTGAATAGTAACCTACCCTTATGAATACTAACCAGCCCTTATTAATATTGACCTACCCTTATGAATAGAAATGTGACTCTTTTGAATGTAATTCATACCATAGAGTGTATAAATGAATTTAGTCACCTTTAAAATAAAGATTAATATTTTAAGTGTTTATATATTTCTATTAGATAGGGATATAATTATATATTTATTTAATAATATTAAGAAAATTATTTTTGAAAAATGGACATCATTTTTGGATTATACACATCGAAAAATGGTTTTTTTGATTATTTGGGTTATTTCTGAAATACGTGAATTTTTTGTGAATAGTAAAATATATTAATTTTCCTTATAAATACATTATAATTTAAATTAACCATTCCTAGAATCATGAGTGATGTAAGAACCAAAATCTCAAGATCACAGGCATATATTACTATTATTGGTCATGGAATACTCACTATTTCTTTTCTTGAGAGTAAATAATAAATTATTGATTATAATATTAAGAAAACGCCTCTCCCCTCCACTATATAAACCACCCTCACCCACTCTTCCTTCCACTCCACTCAAGCTTCAATACTTGCCTAATTTATGCCAAATACTCTTCCCAATCCCTCTCACCACATCCAAGACTTTCGGGTCTCACTAAAAGGACAAAAACAAAGGCCTTAAAGAGATTCTGAAGGAGGAGTACTCAAGAGGTGAACCTTTCTTCTCTTTTCTTTCAATTTTGTTTACAATGTTTCATTCTTTTATTATCCCTTCTCACCTCCCTTCATCTAAATTCCATGATAATTTTAGGACCATAAATTTACTATATTCTCATTGTTCTAATAGAATATTTCATTATATTGTCTATTTCCCCATCCTTTTTTACAATAAATGCAAACACCGTCCCGGATGTGTTAATTTATCACACTCAAGGAAGAAGGGTACTAAATTTTCAATACTATCTTAAATAATAATAATGAAATGTTTTCAATAGTTTATCCAGGTCATAATATATTTATTTTATCTTGATTATGGTTCTGTAATCCTTACACATTCATAATATGGAACAAAAATACAAAACAAGTTTATAGTGCACAAAAACGCCAAGCCAAATCCAAGCGTTTATTTTTAACTCATCGAATGATTCATCCTATTGGTATATAACCAGAATCATTATAAGATAATTTATATATCTATAATTTATTAAATAAGTTATATTAATAATTTTTGAATTTTAAACACATTTCAAATGAACTTATATACATTAATACAAGTAAACAAATCCTGAAACAATGTAAGAAAAGGCTTCTGAAACAATAAAATTGAATCTCTTAAACCCATAAAAAAGTCCATTAATGGACTTAATGGGGTTATAACATATTAATTAAATGTTTATTAGGTTTTGTAATTATTAATTAATGAATCTAAATTTGATTATTCAGGTCGTTATGAACAAACAAGAACACCTTTGAGCGTAAGGTAAGGGATCCTCTCTCTCAATTTTGTTCAAGAATCTCCCATATGTTGTGCTCTTTTATTTATTATACCTAATTATGGGATATGTTTTCACACCTCTCCCATACATACCTTATATTATATAAATAATTTTATTCCCCTTAACTTCTCATTAATCCCTCGCAAGAACACTCGTTACCATGCCAAAATGTTTGTAAGGGGTTTTCTCATCTCACATTCAATTCTGTGGGATTTCCATTATTCACCTATTATTTATTATTTATGGTATAGGTGTACTTCCATTTGATATATGTTATCATGATTCTTTTTATATTCATGTTATTATGTGATTCTTTTGGTGTTTATTAACTTTTGGTCATACAACTCAATTGAATACAACGTGGTAATGATCTTTATTTATATTTTTACTTCGTTGTGACTTGTACATACTCTCCATTTGAGATAAATTTTCAATTGAAATTATATTCCATTTAAAAGTAAACATTTTCATGTCATTTATATCATTATTATCTAATCCATATACCTTCTCACATACAGTATTTATTTTGAATGTTGTTTTGACTGTGGAAATATTTATAAATCGGTATCCTCAGTTATTCACGGATAATGTAAACTCATATTGATCTTGTGTAGAATCTATGTATAAAAAATGATTTGTATTCTAACTTTGGTGGGGCCTTTTCCATCCCCTCGATGCATTGGTAGGTCTCATGAGACAATCCATTTGGCGACAAACCCTTTGAGTTTGTTTCCAAAAATCAGACAGGTTTCTACCCATAGAACTAAAACGTTTTTAACAGTATTATGGTATCATGTTCCTAATACATGACATCCAATTAATAATCATTCTCTTTATTCATTATGAGTTATTACTTTCACTATGGTTTTCACTATGACAAAATCTATTGATGCAGTTTAATTCTTAGTTTACTAATGCCGCGATTTTTTCATTTGTTCACCATGCAATTTTGATTTAGTCAAATTGCATACAATTCTAATATTATTGATTTGTGCTTATTCCATTTGTAACCCTTACTGAGAATTTGAGCTCAACCCAATCATTTTTTTACCTTCAACAGGTTATGGAGAGAAAAATATTTACTGAGTTTGGTGGATGCAGATTTTAGTCGTTGTTATATATTTTATTTTTTAACATTTTCCAATATAATTTGAGTCACATAATTGTATCTAGTTTATTCAAAACTAATAAACTTATCCTTCATTTTGGATTTCCATTCCTTCTAACCATTCCAATGAACATTTTAATGCACCGGCTCCGGTCTAGAGGGGTCTGGGTGTTATAGTATCCCTGTGGAAGGGAATCAATGTCCACATAGTTCGAGAGTGGGGAATCAAATCGAGTTGTAAACATGGGACAACTCTAGGGGGCCATGTTGGGGCTTACAAATAGATATCATCCCAACGCAATAGAGACACACTTGGATAGAGTAATATGGATTGAGTGTTCGGGGATTTTTCATATTTAGCTCAAAAATGGATATAAACATCTCAATGAGGTCAAACAGAGAGATGCATCCTATAATGGGAAGTTATGAAATTAAGAATGTGCATCCTATGGAGAGATCACCAATGATTACCATTGGTTGGGATTGTAAATCGTGGTGGATTTCTACGTAACCTTCATAGAAGTCAAGGATCAAAACACACTTAGTTCAAGAATACAATTTGACGTCATGTGGGAAGAAAGGGGCGTAGAGTTTAACATCATGCGGAATGAGAAGTGAATCGACGTGAAATAGATAGAACATATGGTTAATGGGATTAAACCTTATGCAGGCTTCAAATGTATCTCTGTGTTAGGTAATCAAATTTTACGTAGTTCAATAGGATGGGGGAATTGGTATTACATGTTATTAGTGGCCCATAGAGGATGTCACGGTCAATACACACTCTAATCCCACAACAGCTAAAATCAGTGTGAGAAACAACATGCAGTGAGGGACTCGACGATTGTGTCATGAGAGATGCGACCATGAGAGGTGATACATGACTTATATGTGGTTAGCGGCCCATATATGATTTCATGGTTTATTCTCACTCTTAGGTCATGTGATCTTTGCTTTGTGTGAGAAAAAATAGGTCATAAGGGACCTGACCATTGTGTTGCAATAGATGCAGCCATGGGAAGTGATGTGGGGTTAACGTGTTGTTATCAACCCATGGAGATAAAGATTGGGACTTTCTCTTAAAGGAGAAACTGAGGAGGGTAATTGATGTGCAAGTAGGATATGACCACCATACAAGGAACACCCATTTGGGAGATGTTGAGGGTTATGTGAGGGCTGCATGAAGTGCACACGACCACAACGTGCATAGGGAGAGAGAAGGCATATTGAAAAGGAAGGAAAAAAGTGGCTCCTGATCTCATTCCCTCTTCATCCCTCTAAAGTCCACCATGCTTGAGGAAACACATAGATTAACATCATGTTTTGTGTACATGGGTTTCCCGGATGTTTGACTTCATGCAGCTTGGACAGTGAGAACTCACTCCTCTACCCTACGGTATACATAACTTATACCAACCAACCATTGGGGGTAGGAAGGAACAAGGAATTCCTAATAGAATTGAGGTGGAGGAGTGGTCACTTGGGGGTATCACATTGGTATTTCTAAGATAATATTAAATAAATGTTAGTCTTTCAAAGAGAAGAAGCATGATGCAGAGTAGCACATCATGATCCACCACTCATGGAACCACAAAGTTTCTTCACACGAGCCTAGAGGGCCCAACGTAATAGGGTTTTGTAAATCCGAGGGCCTCATAGAGAGAGGATTTGTGAAGCTCAGGTGATTTGAGAAGAGAATGATTTTCAAAATGAAAAAGGCCCCATGAATTAGGGAAAAAACACACCCACTAAGGGAGGATCATTACGATGTATCATGACCAGCTGATCCATAAATACCACATGTTCTTCTCAGGTGCTTCAGGAAGGATGAATACCTCATTAAGAACTGAGTACCCAAAGGATCCTCTTACCTTTGTGATGGTTTTAGGGATTCGTGAAGCGCATCCCCACATGAAGTGTTGGAACTTGTACTTTTCCAGCTGCCTTGGTAGGTGGTTTTTACATCCACTCCACCCACCATGGTAAGTGGTAGCCATGAGAGAAGGCCATGGTGGGTGGGGGGATTGGAGGGGGGGTTGGTGGAAGGTTGGTGGGAGAGGTGTGTCAAACTTGACACCTCCCACCATAGCTATATAAGGAAGCCTTGGGGAGCTTCCATCAGCAGATTAAAGAGAGCCAAGTGAGAGCTCCATTGTATCCTAAGAGAGTCAAGAGACCTCCATGTTTGAGAGAGAGAGTTGTAGAGAGGGAGTTTTGTAAATCCTTGTTCTTGTGAAATAAAGAGTATTTTTCTTCCCATTTTTCTCCTATTATCTCTTGTAGTGGTCAGAGAACCACAAAAAGTGGTATCAGAGGTGGTTCCGGTGAAACGGAGGCGGGCAGTGGAAATCTTTCCGGTGGCTGGAAAATTCATGTTTCCAGGAATTGTGTTTTGAAGGCATATTATGAAAGCCTGTGTCAAGATGATTCCAACGGTGCAAACGGCATAAAAACAGAGCTAAAATGAGCTTCCTAGGCCCGGTCAATGTTTGGTCAAACTTCGGGTGAACAGTACCCCCTCGCTGGAGAAGAAGGTACTATTCCGACGCCGGCAACTTTTCCGGCGGGTTTTCGGCAGATGCTCTGGCATGCCACGTCATCGCCACGTCATCGTCACTTCATCAGACGATCTCGACCGTTGATACTGTTTTGATCATAACTTGATCAGTCGGTATCCGATTTCAATGATCTAGAAGTCGATTCCACCATTTTCAACTGTTCCAGATGCAACGGTTAGCTCCATTTTTCAGGATTCTGCACCAATTTTTAACTGAATTGAAATCTAATGGAGGGATCATCCACGGGAGGGATGATCATGTTGACTTCTTCGAAATACTCCTTTTGGAAGTCTCAAATGGAAGATCTTTTCAATGCTAAGGATATTTTTGACCCCATTGAGAACGATGGAGTCAATCTCGATGCCACCAAGGAAGCGGAGTGGAAGAAGCTGGACAAGAAGACTATCGGCCAAATCCACTAATGGATCGATCACAGTGTATACCACCAAGTTTCTCAAGAGACTGGTGCGTATGAACTTTGGAAAAAGTTGGAAAATACATACCAGTAAAAGACCACTCTAATAAAGATCCTCTTATTAAAGCGGTTGATGAATCTTCAACGACAAAGTGGAAACTCTATAGCCGAACACACCAGTGAGTTCCAAAGCCAAGTGAACCAGTTGGTGACTTCCAGTAAAACTCTAAATGATAAAGATCAGGTGAACCACTTACTCTGCACACTTCCCGATAGATGGGATTCGCATGTCATCTCACTCAGCAACTCGGAGAATGGAGGCGAACATACCATGGCGATGGTAAAGGATGCACTATTCAACGAGGAAGCCCGAAGGAAGGATGCGAGTTTCAACCAGATGCAAGCTCTTGTTCTGGAGAAGCGAGGGAGACAACAAGGAGGAGGGCGTGGGGCAGGAACCAGAGGTTGAAGCAAGAACAGAGGAAGGTCCACATATGGTTGGAGGCCAACATACAAATTCTACCATTGTGGTATGGAGGGACACATGAAGAAGAACTGCCGAAAGTTGCTACAAGAAAAGGGTCAAAGTAACAACCAGCAAAGAAGAAATGAAGACGCGCATGTGAGCATCACCAGAGAAGTTGTTCTTTGCTCCAAAGACAAAGAGGAGACATGATTTCATACATCAGGCCAAGACACATAATGGGTGGTCGATACTGCAACATCGTACCACGTCACACCACATCATGAGTATTTCTTGACTTACCAAGCTGGTGACTTTGGTGCAGTCAATATGGGGAATACCAGTTCGGTGGAGATTGTTGGCATGGATGATATCCAAGTCAAGAAGAATGTTGTATACACAATCACCCTGAAGGATGTTCGACATGTTCCAAGCCTTCGGCTCAACCTGTTATCAGGTATAGTCTTTGATCAAAAAGGCTATGACAACATCTTCAGTAACGGAGCATGTAAGATGACAAAATGAGCCATCATCATCTCTAGAGGACACATATGTGGTACGTTGTACAAAAATCATGTGAATATATGTGCAGACAGCCTCAACATGGTGGAAAGAGGGGCGTCATCTAATATGTGGCATAGAATGCTCGAACACATGAGTGAAAAAGGGTTATCTACCCTAACAAATAAGAAGTAAATCAGTATTGAAAAGGATGCATCACTTGATCATTGTAAATACTGCTTGTATGGGAAGCAACATAGAGTTTCATTCAATACTGCTACATCATGGAGATCAGAGTTGTTGGATCAGGTGCACTCTGATGTATGCGGACCCATGGAGGTGGATACACTCGGAGGTAACAAATATTTTATATACTTTATTGATAATGCATCTCGAAGGGTGTGGGTGTTCTTCTTACGAACGAAGGACCAAGTACTGGAATACATCAAAATGTTCCACGCCATGGTGGAGCATGAAACTGTAAGGAAGCTAAAGTGTCTTCGTTCAGACAACGGAGGAGAGTACACATCCAGGGAATTTGATGCCTATTGTAGGAGGCATGGAATCCAACATGAAAGGAAGATCCCTCTCACCCCACAACACAATGGAGTTGCAGAAAAGATGAGAAAAACCATCATGGAGAAGGTCAGAAGCATGATGAGTTTGGAAAAGCTCCCTAAGCCATTCTGGGGAGAAGTTGTCCAGGTTTCCTGCTACCTCATCAACCAATCACCGTCAGTCCCGCTGAATTTTGAGATTCCACAGAAGAGATGGTCTGGTAAACATCCCTCTTACTCTCATTTACAAGTATTTGGATGTCTGGAATTTTTACATGTATCCAAGGAGCTCAAGAAGAAGCTAGACGGGAGATCTACTCCATGCATCTTCATCGTCTATGGAGATGAGGAGTTCAGATACAAGCATTGGGACCCGAAGGAGAAGAAGGTGATCAGAACCCGAGATGTCGTGTTCCATGAGAACCAGACGATCGAGGACATTCAAAATCCTAGAATGACTCGATGGGAAGGTGTTGAGGAATCAATTCATGATCCAACACCTATACCAGCACCATCTATCAATGAATAGGAGGAGGTGCAAGAAGACTCATCGGCAGTAGACCAAGAGGCAGTGGAAGAGGATATTCAGCAGGGGGAGACTCAATCCTCTCCACAAGAAGTTGCAGAACCATCAAAGGAGCTAGGTGATGTTATGCCTCCTGAACCTAACATTTTAGAGGTTCGAAGATCTTTCTGAGGAAGGATTCCATCAACAAAGTATTCGGAGTCAGATTACCTACTGCTGACCGATGAGGGGGAGCCAGAAGGGTATCAAGAAGCATATCAACATTCGCTATCATTGTATACGCGAAGTGATGGATCAAAAGATGATGCGACTTGTGGAGATCCACACGAAGGAGAACCCGACAGATATTTTGACAAAGGTGGTTGCTTGGGAGAAGCAGGACCTTTGCAGATGCTCTAGCGGATTGCAGCTGGAGGGGGATAATTATTGGAACTTGTACTTTTCCAGCTGCCATGGTAGGTGGCTGGTGCATCCACTCTACCCACCATGGTAGGTGGCAGCTATGAGAGAAGTCCATAGTGGGTGGGGGGATTGATGGGGGGATTGGTGGAAGGTTGGTGGGAGAGGTGTGTCAAACATGACACCTCCCACCACTGCTATATAAGGAAGCCTTGTGGAGCTTCCATCAGCAGATTAGAGAAAGCCAAGTGAGAGCTTCATTGTATCCAGGGAGTGTCAAGAGACCTCCATGTTTGAGAGAGGGAGTTGTAGAGAGGGACTTTTGTAAATCTTTGTTCATGTTCAAAAGGCCGGTTTCTCCCTCCATTCTTCTCTATTCGTGGTCAGCGAACCACAACATGAAGTGGAGTGAATAGGGGAAAGATGAAAGCTGGTTTGGAATGCTCAAGTACCTTAGGTGAATCATTTTTTCCAATGCTTCATAGGGAGATGACTAATACATGAATTGCGAGCTCAGAAGTCAAAAGATCTTGGTGTCAATCTATTTTAATGGTGGATAGCTATTTATAGGAACTTGGGATCTTGATTCTCCAAATTCATTCCATGAAGGAAATGTTGTTCCACGCCCAGAGATAGCTCCATTATAATTGTGAAGGGTTTCATCACATTTCTTTGGGGTGACCATGATGCTCGTCATACTTTACAGAGGCTTCCATCATAGGGTTTTATTGAGATCATGAATGTATCTATCAGATCATATAGGCTTCCATCATTTCTCTATAGTTTTTATAGAGGAGGACTCCTTCTAGATTTATGCTGGTCATGGTAAAAAGGGATTTCCAAAGTGCTTTTATGAAACATACCCACTGGTTATTTTTTCTATGATTCAAAAATCCTTTTTCGGCTCGGAGCGGAGAGCGGAGCCTCTGGGGAAGGAGATGACTGTAGGGAAGAGCGAGGGATTTTCGAATTCCGAATGTGTCCCTCACGCACCTGAGGATAGCTTGCGCGTAGAGGATTCCTTTCCATTGGATGCTCCTAGGGCTCCTATGGATCTGATGTTGCTGTCTCCGTTGGTCTGCTTCGATCTGGTTTTCACGGAGGATTTTGCTCCGGTGGTCGAGAAGGAGGTATCCTGGGATCAATGAGATATTCTCTTTCATGCTTGATGTCCATTATCATATCTTTCGTCGGACTTCAAGTTCTCGTCTCATCTCTCCCCAGAG
This sequence comes from Viscum album, assembly GCA_963277665.1. NCBI lineage: Eukaryota > Viridiplantae > Streptophyta > Magnoliopsida > Santalales > Viscaceae > Viscum > Viscum album. The sequence continues at coordinate 1,783,868,500 of OY728150.1, forward strand.
TTCATCAAGTTCTGATTCCTCCCTAACATTCTTTAGATGCCATTTCAATCCCCGCAGGGTGCCTCACCTCTGGTGGGCATGGTGAAACAAGTACTATCTTCGAGATCCTCTCCCCAATGTCACCTGCTGGTCTCTCTCCTCCATGAGGAGGGGGCGTTTTCTCTAATGTCGGCATCTCGGATTCCGCTTCTGGAGGCTGGGAGTGTTCTCCCAAAAAAACATCCCCTGGGTCGCATCATTTAAGGTTGTCTCTCAAGATCGCTGGTCCTATTACCTGCTCTAAATCAAGGGAGGTAGGGTTATCATTTGCGGTTTCTTCTTCTGATACCCCTGGCCTAGTGGCCAGGAGGGCACTACTGTGATGGCTTCGGTAATTATTTGGAATGACCGTGGGTTGGGGGCTCGGGAAAAATGTGACTTCATCGCTGTTGAATATCATAAGCATAATGTCTCTATTGTTGTTGTTCTTGAATTAAAGGTTTACTAGAAGAAGCTTCCATATGTGGAGAGATTTTCAGTTGTTTATGCATTTTGGTCAGGTTAACAAAAACATCTGGGTTTGTTAGAAGTCGAGTGTGAAGATGGAAGTGACTAGACTCTCCCCGCAATGTATTAACACCAAGGTATCCTGTGATGGGGGTGAATTTTTGTTCTCTTTTGTGTACTCTAGCACTGATGTGCATCAGAGATCGGAGCTTTGGGGATTCCTCGGATCTTTCCAGTCTTTCAATCTGCCCGGTTTTTTGGGCAGAGATTTTAACACGATCATGAACCCTAAGGAGAAAAGAGGCGTTTTGTGGCCCTCAATGTTTTCCATGCAGGGCTTCTACGAGTTCATTACTTCAGCGGGGCTTCTGGACCTGAGTTTTCAAGGAAGGCACTTTACGTAGTGTAATAACCGAAGGGGGCCGCATCCTATATAGAGAAGGCCTGATCGTTGCTTGTCCAACCTCCAAGGTATTGATTCTTTTGCTGAAACAATGGTCACCAACCTATCTCGTTCCTTGTCATATCATACTCCACTTCTAGTGGAGGTGAGATACAATAATTCGGGGAGACAAGCCTTCCACTACTCTAGAAACTAGAACCAGTTAAAGGGCTTCATGCAGACGGTGAGGTCCTCAGGGTATCGCAAGGTGTCTGGGGATGCCTGGCGCATCCTTTCTATCAGATTACATAGGCTCAAGAAGGACATTCTAGAGTGGTGAGCTTCTAGACCACATGTCTTTTCCAGTGTGAACGTTATCCAAGCCAATGTTGAGAACCTAGACGAGGAGCTACAGTCCTGCTGGGATGACAACCAGTTTTCTATTCTATGTGAGAAACACAGGTATCATGGTGAGATACTCTTGGAAGTGGAACGTGATTATAAATAGCATGCTCGGGTGTGGTGGTCGAAGGAAGGGGATTGCAACAGAGGGGTTTTCCATGCATGTATTAAGGAAAAGAGCAACCTGAAGCTTAACATTGATCTGGGAAATGGGGTCTTCTCCTCGGACATGGATGTGATCGGAGGTCAGGCCCTAGAACATTTTGAAGGGCTCCTGGCGGTAGGGTTTCATGCTAGGCAGTGGGTGTTGGATGGCGTTGCTAAGGATATGAGTTTATAAAAGTGAATTCCCTGGTTGTTTGGGCATGCATAGAATGAGTTTATAATGGCCATACCTAGTAAGGAAGAAGTTAAGAGAACAGTTCTGAAGATGCCTCAGGAAAGTGCTTCGGGCCCGGACGTCTTCCCGTGTTCCTTTTATGTTGTTGGCTGGGGTATTTTTGGTCCTCGTGTGGTGTTGGCCATCCAGGATTTCTTCTATGGAAGCTCCCTCATTCCGGGGGTTGTGGCTTCAGGGTTGGTGCTGATTCTGATGGTTAAAGAGCCTAAGAGCATTAATCAGTATAACCCAATATGTCTGTGTAATTTTTCCTATAAAATTCTGGCAAGACTGATTTCGAGAAGGTTGAGTCGGTATATTCCAAGGTTGGTGTCCAGGGAATAACACTCGTTTGTTAAAGACCAGAAAATTCAAGGGCGGTGGTAGTTCCTAGTGAGCTGGTTTATGATCTTAACAAGAAAACTGTTGGGTCCAATGTTATTTTTCAGGTGGACATGGACAAGGCCTATGATAAGGAGTATTGGAGCTTTATTATCCGGGTTATGAGGCATCTAGGCTTTCATGAGTGGGTTTGTGACCTTTGCGTCAGACGCTACTCCTCCCCATGGCTATCCATCTCTCTCAAAGGGAAAATATTTGGCTTTTTCAAATCAGTATGTGGAGTCTGGAAGGGCGATCCAAATTCTCCAAATCTTTTCATCGTGGCTTAGGTGGCTCTCTCAAGGAACTTATAGAAGGTTTTGGAGGCGGGAATGATGTTGCATTTTATCAGTAGGGGTGGAAGGGAAGGTGTGTCTCATCTGATGTTGGCTGGCAATATCTTGATATTCACACACGCTCAGTGGAGATCGTTAAGGGTGCTCAGGGATATTATTAATACGTATGGTTGTTTGAGTGGTTAGTGAATCAATACCAGTAAGAGTAATGTTTTTATATCCAACAAATGCTCGGGTATTCAATCCAGGTCTATCCAAGATATCATGGGTTATCGCAAGAAATATCTCCATATGGACTACCTTGGGGTTCCACTTTCTTGTGGGGGCATTAAAAAATTTTCTTTGAGAGGTCTATCAATCAGGTGTTGGGGTGTATCTTTGATTGGAAGAACATATTACTATCTTTTGGTGTGAGGGTTACCCGGATTAACATTGTTCTGTCTGCTATTCCAATGCATGTCTTCTCAGTTTTATGACCACCGAAGGGAACCATTGATAGAATGGAAAAGATTCTTAATTCCTTTCTTTGGGATTCCAATCATACTGGACGTTTCCAATGGAGTGCTTGGGCTCGGCATGAGAAACTGGTTGAAGAAGGGGGTGTTGGTCTTCGTGACATTATGGATACCTCGAAAGGAATGCATTCAAGACATTCATGGGATATTATTGCTGGTTACTCACTTTGGACCACTTTCTTCACAACATGTTATGATGAACAGGGGGTGTTATCGAAAGTTCATAGGCCATCACGTACTGGACTTGTGAGACATATGTTCTCGTGTTTGAATGAATTATAGGAATAGACACGATGGATTATTGGGAAGGGTGACATCTGTTTATGGAAGGATAAATACGTGGGTGGGAAGTTGTACTTCCCTAGGTGTCCCACGCCGGAGATTACATTAAGGGAAGCTTGTGCCTTTCCATCATTTATTCAAGAAATTTTTACCCAGGAGCAGATAAATATATTTTGGGAGGTTACCTTGAATATGGAGGTGGACAAATGCTATTTCACGGGATTAAGTTCAGGTAAGTTCTAATCCTGGGATTATAAGAGGCTCCACCACGGCGAGTTGAGGTCTGATGTGTGGGCGTCGAAGTACTGGTGTAAAGAGTTTCCAACTAAGTTGAATTTTCTATTTTGGCATATCATCTATAGATCTCTTTCCACGAAGGAAAATATTTAGATTAAGGGATTGAACTTGGCCTCGAGGTGCCATTTTTGTGACGACCCTCAGAGAAAAACTGTGGTGCATCTGTTTTGCCAAAGTGAATGGGCCAGGTCTCTTTGGTCTAACTTCCTCTTCCTCCCAAATCCATATGATGGTTTCACTACACTTCATGATTTTTTGAATGCTTGGTTCAATGGATTGGGGTCCATGACATGAAAGGAGAGGTGGTTTATCCTTTCCTCCATTTGATTGATTATCTGGGAGTCTAGGAATCGCTCTCAGATGGGTGACTGGCGTTCTAATAGGAATCTCTGGGTCCAGCTAAAGTCACTCTTGGTCGAGATGGGTTCTCTGTTGAAAGGGAGCGCTCGCCTTCTTGGTTCCTTCAGTCCTAATGATACTCCCATTCGTGGCCGGCTAGAAGGTCGGTGGAACATATGGTGGCCACCCTATCGAGGTTTAAAGTTGAATGTGGATGGATGACTGATTGATGGGATCATGAGAGGTAGAGGATTGTTGTGAGACTCAAGCAGTTTGCTTCTGATTTCCATCAGTGCATATTTTGGACCAGGAAGTTCTTTGGGTGCTGAGGCTAGGGCTCTACTTTCAGGAATTCAAGTGTGTCGGAGGGCTGACTGTCAGGTGTCTGAAGTGGAAATTGATTATGATGATTTGGTTCATGTGGTGCGAGGAAGTTACGATCCTCCATGGGAACTGACTTATGTGCTTCGTAACTGTGCGCTTGCAACAGAGCATTGGAGGGACGTTGAACATTGTTTGAGGGAGGCTGATTTTTCAACGGATGCATTGTCCCGAAGGGGGAGCTCAGAGGAGGAGCTTATTGTTTACTCTAGTACTGGTTCTCTTCATGTGGGGTGTAACTCCTTTGTTCAAGGGGACGCTCTAGGTTTGCATCACTTCCGTCCTCCTTGAGGCTATTTGTAGGGGTTGTTGTTTGATCACCCTTATTTTATAATAAAAAGAAAACTTCAGTTAGTGGGGGGGCAATAATTGGGACATGCACCAGGGAGGAAACTTCACAGATGATTAGTCAAGGGCATATAGGTTATATGCCCCTTGAGATGAGTTTAGGGCAGAACTATGGTGAGTAGGACCATTTGTAGTTTTTTGGGATTCTCAATTCCACATCTACCAGCTGAAAAAATTGATTCTATAGTTATTTAGAAGGTAGTGTTCGTTAACCAACACCTATCATTTTCTTCATTGGGAGGTCGTCATCTTCATATGAGACCTCCTCTAGATCTTAGGGATTCAAATTTTAGGGTCGATGTATTGTGTGTTCATTCCTATGGTGAACACATGGGAAGACATAGAATAGATTCCTTGGCAAGTAATGCATTGATGCACCTAGAGTCTGGAAATTAAAAATAGCTGGTGAGGTGCATCCATTTCAATATGTGGTTTGGATTCACATGAACATTACACCAAAGCATGCCACTAAATTCGAGGAGGCACCAAGGAAGCTACCAGTCATGCATTACAATTTTACAATGGGAGCGTAGTGTAGCAAATAAATTTTTTTATGGAGAATCATGGAGGACACCTAATAGAAGCTTTCATGGTACATTGTTAACACAGAGTAGAAACCAGTGGGTAGGCTAGCTAGGTTTATCTATATAATTATTTGTGGATGGATATTGTTGGTTAAGGATACGAACATGGGTGTCCGACTGGGCACATTCATTATGGCTTCCATACAGGTGATGGGGCAGCATGTTAACCTCAGAATATTAGTCCTGGTAATTCTATACAGGTTGTTGTGGCACATCAGTGAGGGAAAGAATACATAGCAGGTATGAGAGACACTCCACATCTTGTACAACTATATAGAGGTTCATATAAGCATTTACAAATATCTGAACCCTATTTATCCAACTGGATCATATTTTTGACAACCCATTCTAAACGCAGTGGGATGTTTCCCAACCAAGATGATTTCTCTAGTAGTGCGGAGAAGAGTATAATAGGTGGATGAATTCAATTTCCATTCATTCCCATTACCAACATGAGTATTTATTGATGAAATCTAGGGAACTTAGGAGTATTGATCATACCTCATAGCCTTTTAAGGTGGAGTTCTAGTTGCATTTTTATACTGTGACCCTATCTGTAAGTTGTACACCCCACACTATTTTTCAAGGCAATACTAGTGCTTGTAGAGGTTGGACCCACAATTTTTCTTTGGACTTCCCCATGAGGACCACCCACATGAACTGAGGTAGATGTGGCTCATGTCCACACAGGAAGATGGGAAAATTCAGAATGATCATCCTCTACCAACCTCCATATGTAAAATGGTTGAGAGGTATGTGAAGAGTTGGGAGTAATCCTACATGTGGGAAACACTAAAGTAATGAAATATCCATGATGATGATGAGGTTCCCCCTCAACCACAGGGTAAGGGTCACAAAATAGTAAAAATATGACATGGTGCAACTATAGTAAGTCTAGTGCATTCAAGGCTAGCACCAAGCAGAAGTGGAAGTGGAAAGTTGGCTGACCCTAATGCTCCAACTAGGAAAATCTAGAAAGGAAGAATTCCTTCTAGAGGGTTTCATTGGATACCCACACAGGCTCCTAGAATGCTACTATGCCACGTAGATATGGATGATGATGCTATTTTTTTAAAGTGTTGGGAAACCTAGGATGTCAAAAGAAAATTCCATAGTCCCTCCGAGATTTAGGGAATATTTAAACATATTGGGATGGATCTTATGGAGATTAGTTATGCCAATGTTGACTTTCTAGTATCTCATGCAGTTGGGAAACAATATGTTGTTGATCTGGAAGACTTCGTGCATTCTCAGGGCACCTTATATCCAATGAATGATTGGGTGGATGTATATTTCAATCAAAAATCCCCTCAATAACCATCAAATTCTGAGGTGAGGAACTGTATCCCTTTATGAAAAATATCATATGAGTTCACCAAGGGAGAAGAGGCTGATAGGGGGAGTCCATTGGAGGAATGTGAAGCTGTGGAATTATAGCTAGGACATTTCATTAAATGAATTGAGAGAAACACTAAACCATTCCATTGTGGAACTTAGTCAGATCATTCTAGTTCCACGTCAAAAATGTATCCTATACAAGAGAGCCTCATATAAAATGCCCCTTCCTACATAAATGAAAATGTATCTTCAGGTCTTACATCTAGGACGATGACAAATTAAAGAATCCTACAAAGATCTAAGAAATTGGAATCCCTTATAGAACCTTCAATGTTCCCAAACATATATGTGGGTTCACATACTATTCTTCCAGAAATGATAACCCATGGGTGGGATCATCTATTAGACTTCTATAAGTCATTCTCTCATAAAATCAGAACTAATGATTTTCAAAACTGTCTAACTGACATTGTGTATTTTTGATTGAATAGTTCTATTAATTGCATGTTCCATGATTGTGAGGATGAATGTATACCCCATAACTCATTTTCCATGGGGGGAAACAATCAACGTGGAATTGGACGTACGGGCAGACCATACTATTCTGATAGTAGTTACAGGAAGGACCACTGGAAGAGATGAACCATAAATTTATCACGATAGGCTCTAGTGGTGAATATAAACTATACGATATGGAGCCAAGTCCAACTAATATGATTCTAAAGGTGGATCATGCAACCAAAATTCTAGTGGAATTCCTATGAAATGAACAACAATACCCAGAGGAGTTGGATGATACCCCCTCGGATGAAGATGCTAGTAAGCACCTCTGTCGCCAGTCAAGGAAACAGATCAAGTGCTTTATTGATGCATCCCACAAGCAAAGCAGATAATTCATATAGGAAAACATATCTCAGGGCTATGCGACCAATGATTCAGAGGATTGGATGCATGAAATCCCATAATGCTTATCTAAGTCTATATGGGAGAGAGAATATGGGAGTACGATTGTGGCGTCAATGTCTGGTGGTAGTGGATGAAGTATGTCGACAATCAAAAGCTTCAGGAGGATGAACTAGAGACCAATTTATTGGAAGCACAGATTAATGAGTGATCTTATTTCACCACCACCCAATCATAACTCATATCATGATTATAGACCCAACTGGATAAAGCTGAAGATTTGGTGAGGTGAGAATCCCGTGAAGTGATTAACACATAGGTCGAGGGGCATCGTTCATGGATTATGGATGATGAACATTTCCCCACATCCGATGAGGAAGGGAGGGATCTCAGGTGAAGATAAGAAATCCTAGATTCCAACAACAAAATGGTGGTAGAGTTGAGATGATCCATCTAAGGGGCCAATCCATGGTGGCTATAATCAATCAAACTCATAAGAACATTTCCTTCTTTCCTATTTAACATGCATGTATGGAAAAATTACTTCTTGATTTGAATTTTTCACCTCAATAATATCCTTAATCAAACTGAAGATCAATCCCCAATCTCACATGGGTCATGATTGGTGTGAGAAATAATGGAAAACTATGTAATTTATCATTTTGGATATGAGAAAAAAATTCCATCATCAAATACTTTGGGACTAAATGACCAAAAAAAAATTGAGATGAGATAGGGGCATTGAATAGAGAGTAGGGATCCTATAATTTCTATACTTTCATTTCCCAACATGTACTATTGCGCAAATGAGATAATGCCAATGGTGTTAGGACCAATTTGAACAAAGGGACTTGAGATGTGGGAATAACATCACCCAAAATTCAGAACATGGTGAGGGTGGAAATATAGAGGATAATTTCTAACCATGTTTACAACATAGTATCCATATAATTTTAGCTTGAAATGGAGAAAAAAATAGGGACCAACTACTGACCATATTCGATTCACAGGGCCAAAATCACAGTGTTGTCTAATTTCCTTCAGAACATTGACCCATGATGGTAGTCGAAAAAAATTGTCTTGAGAATAGGCTGATAGGGGGTCCCTTCAAATATTATAGATGATGGAGATCCAAAATAAAGTAAAATAAAAGCATGATGATGGAGAGAGGGGTAGTTCGAATGTATTCCTACACTCTTGAAATTGCACAACTATTAAAAAAGTACACTATGTGAGCATATGGGTCTGAACAGATATCATATCTATTTCTTAAAAGACCCCTCTATTGAGGGCCTCATATACCTTGATGTTTTTTATCATATATCTATGGACGATGAACACATAGTTTAACAGCCTACGGTAAAGAAGACACATGAAGTAGTTTAATATCATAAGACCAAGAATTCATGTACAGTTTAATGTCATGCTGCATGGACCCTGGAAAACAATTTAATGTCATGTTACATGGACTAGGGGCACCTATTTTATGTTCATAGAGTCTAGACCTCAGTTAATGGAAAATGGACTAGATGTTTAATAAACCTAGGCTTAGACCAGAAGACTGAATGTTTGGGCGTCTCTACGTATCCCATAAGGATGTGAATCAAGACATATATAATTCTTAAAATTCCAGGTAGTTTAACATCGAGTGGTAAAGACTTAGATAGAAGGGAAACCCCTATGGAGAGAGTACATGGTGAGGATGTTGTAAACACAATGTGAATGAGGATAGAAGAAGTCCACTCCACCACACATGATCCCAAAAGGAATCTCAGGCCATAGGCCAAAAATGGGGGAACTTAGTGCTATACCCAATGATGGGTGCTCTAACATATCCCATGAGAATGGGAATCAAGCCAAACATAATTCCTGAAAGTTTTGTTCTATTTAATGTTATGAAATAAGGATCAGTGCAAGAAGGATAAATCTCAGTCAAAGTACATATAACAAATATTGTACACCCAAAATTATTTAGGATAGATGAAGTACAAATCACACAACATAATAATAGGAGAACTCAGTATAATAGTGTAGGGAATAAGAAATTGGTTTTGGATGGACAACAGACATGAAGTCTAGGTGTTGTTACATATCCTATAAAGATGTTAATCAAGCCACATGTAGTTTTGAGTTGACATAAAATGTGTGCAATACCACATGTGAAATTCATCCTCCAATGATGATATTATATGGATTCGTAGTTTATCATCATATTGCTCGGATGTAGAAGGTGTAGTTAAACATCAAATGTTATGGATGGAAGAGATCTTTATGTATGGCCCTAGAGCATAGACCCAAAGAGGAATATTAAAAATGAAAAACCATGTGACACAGTTACATAAAGAAAACCAAACAGAAATGAGGACCTAGGGAGTCTTCCCCACACCATACACATCCGAAAAAATACATAATGTTTAAATTATTGATTATCAGATTTTGGGAATAGATGTCATCGTTTAAGGTCATAATGTTTGAAATATGAGGTGTGAATCTATTCCATGAAGACATGAATCATATCAAAACCCCTAAGCCCACATGACCCTTGATTAGTGTGATAATAAAGGTGTATATAAGATCCAAAAAACACGTCGAAGAACACTATGGGGGAACAGAGGCATGGGGACAATAATATCTTGAAAACACTGGTATGTTCTCCCTATGCACAAAGGTGCACAAAGGGATGACACCGAGGGAGTTAGAATTATTCCTGGACATAATGACGTGGAAAGGGATGTGAATCATGGGACCAATATTAAGGAAACAATGGGGATTTTTGAGAATTATGGAGGATAGATGATGACCATGTTTGCAACACACTATCCATATCAGAGAACCTTGAATTTGAATAAACAACTGGGGATTGGCTGCTGACCATATTAAAAATGTGGGACTAGTATCGAGTTGTTGTTCAAAATCCTCCATGATGTTGGCCCAATATGGTAGATGAGCACCGAGGCCAAGAATCCTTACAATTAGGGGTCCCATTAGAAGTGGAAAATGATTGGGGGCCAAATAAAGGGATATATGAAGCATGGAGATGGAATGAAATCATGTCCATGAAAAATTAGAGACTCTAATCCCTATACCACATCACACATTCTACACATTGATGTGTTGGGATAGAGGTCTATGGAAATAATTTTGAGAATAATTACTAGAGAATATGAGTTTAAGAAAGAGGTAAAACAGGTCGACGAACCCAAGGCTAGACCTGAGGATTGACTACCTAGGAGTTTTAATGTATCCCATTAAGATGGGAATCGATCCATACAATGTTCTTGAAATGTTGTGTATCATGACATCATTTGGTAAGGATGTAGGGTGACAACATAGTTTATCATCATGATGCTAGGACAACGGGGAGGGTAATTCCTAAAAACGGATGTGCACGACATGGTAAAAAAAACCAATGTGAATGAGGAAAAAATGAGTATGCACCATACAATGAACTCTAAATAAGGGACTTAGGCCAAGGGGTTGGAAAAGGTTAAGGGAATTGGGGATAGTCCAAAATTAATATGGATTGGAATTCATATGTATCCCATGTGGATTGGAATTAGGATGAATTTAGTTCTTGATGGTTCCATGCATTTTAACATCATGTGGAAAGGATGATTATGATTGCGGATACTTGTGGCGGCAGAGCACACAATGTCTCCATTTTAAACTAATGTGAATGAGGACCAATGTGGTCCATACCACACCACGTAAGCCATGATGAACCATGTCCAATGCTCCGAGTGATAGGGAAGGTTTTTAGAACATAAGGCTTGACTAGAGTATGGAATACCCATGAATTCCTATGTATCCCATGATTATGGGAATCAAGACAAATGTAGTTAATGATGGTTCTATGTAGTTTAACGTCATATGTTAAGGACAAAATAAGGTAATATCTTGATGAAGGAAGGGGGCGTATGGTACGACAATGAAAAACTGATGTCCATGAAGAATAGACGGGCTTTTTACCACCCCATGAATTCCATGTGGGGACTCAGGACAAGGTTAACAAATAAAAGGAATGATTATAAATACCTGAGGGTAGAACCAAAGACAAAATTTCTAGGCTTTCCTATATATCCCATAATTATGTAGATGAATCCAAACATAGTTCTTATGATTACATTTAGTTTAACATCATGCCGAAAGGATGTAGATATAAGGAGGTACTTATTTCGGGGGCACATGGTGTGGCTATTTCAAACATTACGTGAATGATGTCCAAAAAGAATCCCACACCACACCACATACTACTAGAGAATCTATACATCGTGAAACCAAATATGGAGGGACTTGGGACTTAACTTGGAGACAAAATGTCTATGCATTCCTACGTATCTTTCAAGGGAAGGAATCAATCCATATATAGTTATTTATATTCCATGTGGTTTCATATCATTATTCAAGGATGAAGTGTAACGACCCAATTTTTTTGAATAAATCTTATTTCCTAATTTAATGTGTTATTTTATTTTATTTTTATACTCAACAAAAATGTTTCATTTGATAACATGAGTATAATTAAAATGAGACTGTTGGGTTTTGACTATTATTTGACCATTGGTCAATATGACCGCTGGAAACTAAATGTTTTGATTACTATCTCTAAATACAAGCAATCTTGGTTAATTAATATAGAAAGAAGATTCGATGGCCTCACCCAGTAGTCTTGGACCGATGGAAGCCCATCTTATAGAACTTGGGAAGGAGGTAGCACCACTGGGCTTTGCTCTGGACCAAACCCAACCTGAACTTCATCGTGTGAAGCTATAACTGGATCACCTTAGCGAGAAGTTCAAACTAATAGAAATTACAACTCATGCGATGTTGGCTGAGCCTCCCTCGGATTCTCTCACCTTAGCACACCTTACACTTAGGTCCTATGCTGGTGTGATAAGGCGATATGTAAGGAGACCGTGATTGCCCTGTGTAATCCTTTGTTTTAAATAAAAATTTGGATTTCTTCTTATGATGAAGTTTATGAATTTTCAAATGTCCATATAAATATAGTATGCATATTTTTGATAAATTTTAGAGAAAGGATATTTTAAAAAATTTTATGTAAACCTTAAATAAATAAAAATGTGAAATGATTTTCAAAAAATGGTCTTCTACAATTATGTTCACTACGAAATTTCGAGTCTATTAAGATCAACTTGATTTTTGATGAATAGTAAATTATGAATAGTGATTTTACGCTTAGGATTAGTAATGTGACCAAATGGATTAGCTATCTCACTTAAAGAAAGTATTAATATAATCTAGGCACCTTGATTAAGTAATGTGATTCAATAAAATGGTTAAATAACGGTTTCATAAATTATTATTCAAGTATTAGTTTTTCGGGTGAATAGTGTTTTTTAATTAAAAATTTAATTAAAAATATTTAGAAAATTATTTTTATAAAATGGATTTCATTTTTGAACTCAGAGCACCGATATTATGCTATGGTAATTTTTGGGGTTTTTTCTGAAAAAATGAATTTTCGGTGAATAGTGTTTTTATTTAAAAATTAAATTAAAATTATTTAGAAAATTATTTTTATAAAATGGAGTTCATATCTGTAATCAGAGCGTTGATATTTGGTTAAGGTGAAATTTTGGGATTATTCTGAGAAAGTTGAATTTTTGATGAATAGTGAAAATACAGTTTTTAAGTTACGGGTGTCTAATGACATCATTAAATGATATATTAAGTATATATTCAATTTGGTAGAATTGTGAATAGTAAGATAAGGTATGAGGTTTCCCAAGTGGCCAATACCATGGGCAAATACCATGAACAAGCCCATGGTTTTGCCAAAACCACTAATGAGGTGTCCCTTGGCCATTAATGCCTTTTCCCCTCACTTTCCCTATAAATACCCACCCATTAATCCTTTGGTTTTCACTCCCAACTCTCCCCCAACTAAGTTCTGGTCTCCTTACCTCCCAAGGAGTCCTCCCATGGTGCCCCCAAGCCCTCAAGGTCCAAAACATTGAGTTTCAAGAGTCACATTTTAAGGTAAGGGATCCGACCTCTCTCTTTCATTTCAAGTAATCTCTTTTATGTCATTCATTTTATGCTACATGTTCTTATGTTGGAGGATGTTCTTTTATACTCCTATTACTACCATTTTTATGTTCATATAATGAGAGATTCCCTCTTACTCTCATTATTTCGTTTTATGAAGTTTTACGTGGCGCCGTTAGGTTGCCGAAATTTTTGTAACAGACTCTTTCTCCCTTCTCATTTTTCAAGATCTATTTTCATGTAAAGTCTTTCAAGTTCCTTTTTATTATGTTGGGGTATGATCTCTAAATTTATCATACTGATCTTTTATGATCATATGATGAGAGACCCCATTTTATCTCTTCAATTCAGTATTTTGAAGTTTTAAGTGGCGTCGTTAGGCTGCCGAAGTTTTATGTGGTTCTTCACCCTTCTTGTTTTGAAGTTCTACTTTCATGTCAATTATTTCAAGTTCTTTTTTTGTTATGCTGGGGTATGATATCTATATCTATCATACTGGACTCTTATGTTCATATGACGAGAGACCCCATTTGATCTCTTCAATTCAGTATTTTGAAGTTTTAAGTGGCGCCGTTAGTCTGCCGAATTTTTAGGGGATTCATTCACCCTTCTCATTCATTTCAAATTTCTACTTTCATGTCAAGTCTTTCAAGTTCCTTTTTAATTATGTTGGGGCATTATCTCTATATCTATCAAACTGAACTGTTATGTTCACATGATTAAATACCCTATTTGATCTTTTCAAATCATTGTGTTTGAAGTTTAAGTAACGTCGTTAGGCTGCCGAACATTCATAAGAGAAATCTAATTTTTGTCTTTCTTCCATGTTTTTCATTTCAAATGGTATGTCCTTGAAATTTCATTACCATGATCATGTATCCTTCTTATTCTTTCCATCTACTGTTTTATGGGTCATTTATGAATGTTTGACCCATTTTCCCTCTCTTTTTAATGTCTTCTAAAACCTCGTAACATAGCCGTTATGCTGCAGAATTTCATCTCAAAATGTCTCACTCTTTTTCTAAAGTTCTTTTATATTATTAAGTGAATACTCAAAGATCTTTCTTCTAAAGGGGTGTTCACATATATACCGATATATTCTATTTTAAATTATGGGATTTACATACATGAGACCCACCTTCCTTTTCTGTGGGTTTTAAAGTAACGTAACGATCATGTCTTTAAAGCAGTTTTTAAAACGTTATGATTATGAAATGAAACCCATTTATTTTATGCTATATGGGTTATTTATGAAATGTTTGATGATGATATATGTGTCTCACATGAAAATAAAGGCAAATTTAATGGTGCGCCCTGATAGCGCTCCAATGCATTGGGTAAAGACTTAATCTCTAGAGATGACCATTTTTAACGACGCCTTGGTGAATAACCTTGGTAATTTTTAATGACACCTTGGGGATGGACCTTGGTGAAACGAAACAATTGTCAATATTAAATGCTGCAGCCACATCTTCAAGTTATGAAAAATGTTATTTTTTTTATGAAATGCCTCATTATTTCTTTCTCATGCCTTAAAGTTATTTTCATGTCCTTATTGAAGTATCTCAAGTTCACATGTAAAATGTGCGTCTTGTTTCCCTTATTGGGCCTTTTGCTCACCCTTTCTTTTGATGTATGTCCATAGGTTATGAGATGCAGTAATGAACCTAGGATGAACATAAGGAGAAGCCTTTCAAGTGTTTAAGAGGAATGTTTTATGTTGTTTTCATGTATAATGTTCCTAGTTTCCAAGAAACTAAACCTTAAAGATCCTCAGTTTTGTGTAATGTAATGAAAGTTTATGTTATAAAAAGGCGGGATGCTATAGTTGGTATCAAAGGATGGTTTAGTTATTTGTGGAAATTAGGATATGTTAACTCTAGGAAGAACCCTATAGAAAAGTTAAAAAAATAGGAAATCTTCCTGGTATTTTGGTGAGTATTGAGTAAGGGGTTTCCAAGCAAATACATCCCTGTCTGGATATGAGCAGGTAGAGGTGGCTCTGGCACAGATGTACATAGGGGTAAAACCCGAAAACACCACTTTGAGCTAGACTCGAACGGGAACTGGAACATGACAACGGGCCTTGCTTCACTCTTGGTTATGACACTCCCATGGGATATGCTTTGGTAAATTCATAAGCTTAGTATGAACCATTGTTAAAGGAACAAAGATAATATAAAATAAAGATTCACATAAGAATATATGATCACGGATAACCTAGATGGGAACCTAGGGGATCACAAGTTAGGGTATACTTTTCTTCTACAAGTTATCCTTATATGCTTTCAGTTCCTTTTCATGATTATTGGCTAAGTACTTAAGCCCCTAATTACGCTTTCTCTTCATAGTTAATGGTGGGAAATGGAAGAACATGTCCAAACAACCAATGTGATAGGAAATGCGACGATTGTCGTATTAATATGACAGGGATGACTAGGGGATTAAAATATGATTATTATTTTGGAAGATTTTCACTCTTTTGGGGACCCTATATGATCGAGGTAAATAGATTACTACGGTATTTTCATTGAAGAGTAGGGTTGACTTATATTTTGAACAATTGATGAATTTAAGGTGGAATTATAGTAATTTAGGTTACTTATGAAAATTATTAACCTATCTTGGGGTAAATATGTTTAGGTTAGTTACTTTTTTTGATGTTAGGAGTGGTTGATGTTGTTTGGAGATGAATGATAAAGTTTACCTTGGAAGACAATGTTATAAAATCCTTCTTGTATTTGGGTTTCAATCTTAGTTTGGTTTATTTTGAGGATTTTTAAGGACAATTATTTATGGAATAGACTATGATGAACTTTGGGTAGTACCATGGAACTTTGAAGATTTAAAAGTAGTTTCCATTCCTATGGGATTATTTCTTTTTGAAGAGTTGTTTTACCTTACCCTTTCTGTTTTTGGGATAATGTATAAAGATAGAAGAAATAGATAGTTAATCTTTTGTGGATTATGAAGATGATTCTTGTGTTTTGATGAGACCAAGTAGTTTTGAATTCTCATAATTTGGAGAAAAGATTGGTTTTGGGTATAAACTTATTAACGGATGAAACTCTACATGAAGATAGGTATATTTTCTTATGTTTTTGTTTTATGTTGTAAATGAATTCCTAAAAATTATGAAAAGGAACGTGAAACAAAAACTTTGTTGGTTTACGTTTCCTACTTGGTAATCAAAGACCGTTTATACACATCATAAGTTTGGGATTTTTTTATGGTTAACGTTCTCCTAATCATGTTCTCTATCACTCTCCCCCAGAAATTGACCCTTTGTTTTTCTTCCATGTCCATGTTTTCCTCCATGGAATCCTAGTATGGGTTAACTCGGGTGACCTTTGTACTTCCCTTTCTTTCTTTTAAAGTAATAGTTTTACTGACTCCTTTTCGGATGTGGGACTTTCAATGAAATTTCAAAACCCAATTTTAAAAATTGCGAGGACGCAATTTCTTAAGGGGGGAAGATTGTAACAACCCAAAATTTTTGAATAAATCTTATTTCCTAATTTTATGTGTTATTTTATTTTATTTTTATACTCAACAAAAATGTTTCATTTGACAACATGAGTATAATTAAAATGAGACTATTGGGTTTTGACTATTATTTGACCATTGTTCAATATGACCGCTGGAAACTAAATGTTTTGATTACTATCTCTAAATACAAGCAATCTTGGTTAATTAATATAGAAAGAAGATTCGATGGCCTCACCCAGTAGTCTTGGACCGATCGAAGCCCATCTAACAGAACTTGGGAAGGAGGTAGCACCACTGGGCTTTGCTCTGGACCAAACCCAAGATGAACTTCATCGTGTGAAGCTAGAACGGGATCGCCTTTGCGAGAAGTTCAAACTAATAGAAATTACGACTCGTGCGATGTTGGCCGAGCCTCCCTCAGATTCTCTCACCTTAGCACACCTTACACTTAGGTCCTATGATGGTGTGATAAGGGGCTATGTAAGGAGACCGTGATTACCCTGTGTAATCCTTTGTTTTAAATAAAAATTTGGATTTCTTCTTATGATGAAGTTTATGAATTTTCAAATGTCCATATAAATATAGTATGCATATTTTTGATAAATTTTAGAGAAAGGATATTTTAAAAATGTTTATGTAAACCTTAAATAAATATAAATGTGTAATGATTTTCAAAAAATGGTCTTCTAATATTATGTTCACTATGAAATTTTGAGTCTAATAAGATCAACTTGATTTTTGATGAATAGTAAACTATGAATAGTGATTTTACGATTAGGATTAGTAATGTGACCAAATGGATTAGTAATCTTACTTAAAGAAAGTATTAATATAATCTAGGCACCTTGATTAAGTAATGTGATTCAATAAAATGGTTAAATAACGGTTTCATAAATTATTATTCAAGTATTAGTTTTTCGGGTGAATAGTGTTTTTTAATTAAAATTTTAATTAAAAATATTTAGAAAATTATTTTTATAAAACGGATTTCATTTTTGAACTCAGAGCACCGATATTATGCTATGGTAATTTTTGGGGTTTTTTCTGAAAAAATGAATTTTCGGTGAATAGTGTTTTTATTTAAATATTAAATTAAAAATATTTAGAAATTTTTTTTATAAAATGGAGTTCATATTTGTAATCAGAGCGTTGATATTTTGTTAAGGTGAGATTTTGGGATTATTCTGAGAAAGTTGAATTTTCGATGAATAGGGAAAATACAGTTTTTAAGTTACGGGTGTCTAATGACATCATTAAATGATGTATTAAGTATATATTCAATATGGTCGAATTTTGAATAGTAAGATAAGGTATGAGGTGTCCCAAGTGGCCAATACCATGGGCAAATACCATGGGAAAGCCCATGGTTTTGCCAAAACCACTAATGAGGTGTCCCTTGGTTATTAATGTCTTGTCCCCTCACTTTCCCTATAAATACCCACCCATTCCTCCTTTGGTTTTCACTCCCAACTCTCCCCCAACGATGTTCTGGTCTCCTTACCTCCCAAGGAGTCCTCCCATGGTGCCCCCAAGCCCTCAAGGTCCAAAACATTGAGTTTCAAGAGTCACGTTTTAAGGTAAGGGATCCGACCTCTCTCTTTCATTTCAGGTAGTCTCTTTTATGTCATTCCTTTTATGCTACATGTTCTTATGTTGGAGGATGTTCTTTTATACTCCTCTTACTGCCCTTTTTATGTTCATATAATGAGATATCCCCTCTTACTCTCATTATTTCGTTTTATGAAGTTTTAAGTGGCGCCGTTAGGTTACCGAAATTTTTGTAACAGACTCTTTCTCCCTTCTCATTTTTCAAGATCTATTTTCATGTAAAGTCTTCCATGTTCCTTTTTATTATGTTGGGGTATGATCTCTAAATTTATAATACTGATCTTTTATGATCATATGATTAGAGACCCCATTTTATCTCTTCAATTCAGTATTTTGAAGTTTTAAGTGGCGCCGTTAGGCTGCCGAATTTTTAAGTGGTTCTTCACCCTTCCTGTTTTGAAGTTCTACTTTCATGTCAATTCTTTCAAGTTCTTTTTTTGTTATGTTGGGGTATGATCTCTTTATCTATCATACTGGACTCTTATGTTCATATGATGAGAGACCCCATTTTATCTCTTCAATTCAGTATTTTGATGTTTTAAGTGGCGCTGTTAGGCTACCGAATTTTTAGGGGATTCCTTCACCCTTCTCATTCTTTTCAAAGTTCTACTTTCATGTCAAGTATTTCAAGTTCCTTTTTAATTATGTTGGGGAATTATCTCTATATCTATCATACTGAACTCTTATGGTCACATGATGAAAGACCCTATTTGATATTTTCAAATCATTGTGTTTGAAGTTTAAGTAACGTCGTTAGGCTGCCGAACTTTCATAAGAGAAATATAATTTTTGTCATTATTCCATGTTTTTCATTTCAAATGGTATGTCCTTGAAATTTCATTAACATGACCATGTATCCTTCTTATTCTATCCATCTACTGTTTTATGGGTCTTTTATGAATGTTTGACCCATTGTCCCTCTCTTTTTAATGTCTTCTAAAACGCGTAACATAGCCGTTATGCTGCAGAATTTCCATCTCAAAATGTCTCACTCTTTTTCTAAAGTTCTTTTATATTATTAAGTGAATACTCAAAGCTCTTTCTTCTAATGGGGTATTCACATATATACCGAAATATTCTATTTTAAATTATGGGATTTACATACATCAGACCCACCTTCCTTTTCTGTGGGTTTTAAAGTAACGTAAAGATCATGTCTTTAAAACAGTTTTTAAAACGTTATGATTATGAAATGAAACCCATTTATTTTATTCTATATGGGTTATTTATGAAATTTTTGATGATGATATATGTGGATCACATGAAAATAAAGGAAAATTTAAGGGTGCGCCCTAATAGCGCTCCAATGCATTGGGTAAAGACTTAATCTCTAGAGATGACCATTTTTAATGACGCCTTGGTGAATAACCTTGGTAATTTTTAATGACACCTTGGGGATGGACCTTGGGGAAACGAAACGATTGTCAATATTAAATGCTACAGCCACATCTTCAAGTTATGAAAAATGTTATTTTTATTATGAAATGCCTCATGATTTCTTTCTCATGCCTTAAAGTTCTTTTCATGTCCTTATTGAAGTATCTCAAGTTCACATGTAAAATGTCCGTCTTGTTTCCCTTACTAGGGCTTTTGCTCACCCTTTCTTTTGATGTATGTCCCCAGGTTATGAGATGCAGTAATGAACCTAGGATGAACATAAGGAGAAGCCTTTCAAGTGTTTAATAGGAATGTTTTATGTTGTTTTCATGTATTATGTTCCTAGTTTCCAAGACACTAAACCTTAAAGATCCTCAGTTTTTCGTAATGTAATGAAAGATTATGTTATAAAAAGGCGGGATGCTATATTAATGATATCATATTTTATGGTCATAGAGATTATATGGTGAGGTATGTTTCTTATTTGCAGTTTAATTATCGTAAAGGAAAAATTATGGGCTGTTTTATGTATTTTATCCAAGACATATCACACAATTTAACGTCATGTAGAGAAGGAGATATATGAATTCCCTAGTAAAATACTATTTGAGGAATATGGAAATGGTGTGAAGATTAATACACTAACATTCTATGGTGACTAGAGATTATGAACCCTTGGGCTAATCCTAGTGGATAAGATATGTCCCTTCCCATTTGGGTTACCAATTTGGTGGCTTTTATCCAGGTATGATCAGTGTTCTCAGGGATAACTCCTTGTCCACATGATATAAATAAGGATGGGTAAATCTCTTATTGAATTCCCATGTGATATTATTTTTGTGCCTCTATATACTTTTCTATGAATAATGTATGTTCCCATCGAGGGATTGCTGTTCATCCAGACAGAATTCTCCTACTTTGTCTCATATCTGCTAATCATAGGCAGATGTACAGAGTGACAAAAACTAAATCTAAATAGTTAGGACTACCACTGTTCAATAAAATAGATAATATGGTGTCACAAGGTTCAAATTTTTTTTTATCGTCTCCTAATCCTGAAAAGTGATGGGGTACTTTTCTGGACAACTATTATTGTTCTGAACAACCATCATCAGCATAATTTTAGAGATGGTCTTGTTTACTGCCTTGATCTTCCCATTTTCATTTCATGATTGAGGGATGTATGGCTAGATAGGATAACATTCTTGGAATACAATTTTTTTTATTTTAGATGCTCAGAAGATGGTTCCGTTATCAATGATAATGATGTGAGAGACTCTGAATCAGTGTATGATGTTAATGTACATAAATTTGATGATAGAATGGACCTTGAATTCGTTGATCAGGATCACCACTTCCCACAAAGAAAAAAACTTATGGAATTCAAGATGAACCTGTATAGGTGAGATATTACCGGCAGATACAGCCCCATAACATCGATTACCTAGATAATGAAGGGCTGAGAGTACATGGTAGTATGAAGAGTTCATAGAAGCTAATGAAATAAATTTGGCATCAATATAACCTGCATGGAGCCTTCATACCATCATGAATAAATGTGGGACAAATGTATTCCACCATTCAGATCTGATGAGAGGGCTTTGACCCCACCTGATGAGATCTACAACAACCAACATGAACTTACTACATAACCTGAAGGATCTATTCTCCTTGAAAATAGTATAGGGTGACTCCAAGAAAATCAAATTTTTAGAGGATCTTATCAAGGCAGAGACCAAAATAGAGGGTGAACTTCACTTCCCACCAATATATTTGTTCACATTTGGCTCTGTCTATTTGGTGATTGTCATGTTATAGGTACTAAAAAATGGGACTCGTCTAATCAAGTTTCTCTAATGCTGTTGTAGGGGGTTCTGAATGCCCCTATGTGTATGCACTGGAGGTAAGATGGCTTAGCTATAGGATATCATCATTAATAGTGATGGGATAGATGACCCTTAAATGTGCTCGATGGATAATTAAATCATCCAATTCGGGCTCTTTAGGAAAAGCAACATGGCTGGCCATTTACTAGAGAGTGCACTCTGAGAAGGGTACAAGCTCCATCTATCTAATGATGTAGTAACTATTTATTTTTATCAATGACTAGGTCAAACCCCCCATCATATGAAAGTGAGGAATTTCAATCTCAAGGGCCAGATTAAGACCAGTGATAAGGGCCAAATACTTTGCATCATTGTTGGTGCATACCTCAGACAAAAAGAATGAATAGAGAATGACAACCTATGTAGGCATGATGAAAATGATCCCCAATCCTACTTTGTTCAGTCTGGGAGCATTAAGTCTTTTGTCTGTACAGATTTAGGAAGCACAATTGAAGTGAATCTAATTGATCCAATGAGAGGATGACATCATCCATGAAATCATGGTCCAAAGATTTCTCTGTGGGGGCAAGATGGGTCCCAAGGAATTCTTCCAATGCCTGAACCTTGATAGCTTTTTGTGGAACAAGCTTGAGGTCGAATTGCTGAAGGAAAACTGCCCACGGGGATAGATGGCATGTCAACATGGGGTAGTTCATATTATAAATAAGTGGGTCCAAATGGAACACTATCTATTTCTTGTGGTGGTGCAGATAGTGTAACAACTTTTGCACTATGAATACCAGTGCAAGCAGGATTTTCTCGAGAAAATAATGTCTTGTATCTTTATTGAGGAGCATGCGGCTGAGATAGTATAAAATTTTTTTCCCTTATTTATTCTTTTTAGTGATAAGGTCGATGGGGTATCTTTCTAGGGTGGGCACATAAAGGATCAACAACCTACCATAAATGGGTGGATCAGAACCAGAAGTTTCATCATGTACTTCCTAATCTCCTCAAAAGGTTTGTGGAATTATTCATCCCACTTGTGTATAGAGACATTTTTATGAGTCATGAAAAGTGCTTACACAATCTAGATAGATTATAAATGAATTAACATATGTAGGTGAAGTGTCCATGAAAACCTTAGACCTCCCAAAGTTTACTCGGTGGAGGCATCTAACTGATATCCTAGATATTATCTTGATCGATATAGATTCCATTACATGAAGACAAAGATGAGTAATTTTCCATAGGTGACCCTGAAGGAACACATCAAGGTAATCTTCATCAAATGGAATGAATGAAGGAAGTCGAACACTTTCTCAAGATATTTGATATTTTCCAAACATCAGTAGGACATTACCACCAAGTCATCTATCTAGCATTCCACCAATGTCCCTATTCTTGGATTGAATATGTGGTTTATGACACACTGATATGTGGCTCATGTGATCTTAAAACTGAAAGATATTTTCTAGTAACAGAAATTCCCTTGTGGCTCTCTAATGGTGGTAAAATATTTTTCCTCATGGATAATTCTGATCTAGTTATATTAAAAACACATGTCCATGAAGGAGAGAGCTTGGTATTTGGTAGTGGCATCAATAAAAAAATCTATAACAAGGAGAGGAAAATCATCCTTTGAGAAGTAATGATTGAGGTCCTAGAAGTCAATATAGACTATGATAGGTTTATTATTCATCTTGATATGCATGATTTTGGCTATCATATAGGTTACTGGACTTCTATGACAATTTTGGCATTAATAAATTTATCAACTACTGCATCAACCATGGCACTGTGAGAAGGTGTATTTTCTTGGTAGGTTATTTGAACCCCATAGTGGTTTATCAAGATACCAATGTAGTGGATGGAATCACAAGGATCTAATCCTAGAATATCACCATTGATCAAGTAAAATACATCTCAATACTACACCTAGAAATCCACATTCTTTTGCTTCTCTTCAACAAACATATCTGTACAGACCAGTGTTTGTCTCAGGTCTACCTTATAACCAAGATTCACCTATTCCAACTCATTGACGGTGGTGGATACAACATCCATAAATGCATGAGGAGTGTCCTCCAAATATTTTTCATCATCTGCTGCAAGAGTCCCATTGGCTAGAGTAGTTTCATCTGAATCGACTAACACTAATCAAATGCAAGCATTGTCCTGAGCTATTGTGGACCCTTAATTAGAAGATTACCACACTACTGAAACCATAACGATGAAATCTATCGATATGATTCCATTAGTCCTTCAACTAAGGGATCCAAACTCGATAATATAAAAGAAGTAGTGGTTTATCAGCTTAATTTGGTTCAAAACATCTAGGTGAAACTGGAATGTATGATGTAATTTCAATTCCATGGGTCGAACACCATGATATCTTATAGGGGTAAGGGTTTTTTGAATAACCCGATCCAGATGTGTGCTAGAGTATTATGTGATATTTTGGTGCACCTTATATCTAGGAATGTATTTCCCCATGATCATAGATACGACCATGAAATGTCCCATGTATGGGGTTGTGGCTTATATCTGATGGATTCCTAGGATAAAGGAATCATACATGGTTATCCATGGATAGATCATGACATTAGTGTGTCATACCTCATTAGATGAGACCTTCTTATCTTTTCTTTTATAATATTAGGCATCTATGTGGCGGGATTCACAATAGGAAAAGTGATACACATCACCATGGAGTATGCCCAATCGACCATTAAGGGTGTACTTGAGGAACTGGTGATAGGAGGAATGAACTTCCATTTTCATGTGGAGCTAGGATCTACCCATCAACGTGTTGTACGTGGTGTCCTGTGAGGCAACCATAAACTCGGTACTGAAGACCATGCCACCAAATTGGGGTGTTTAGATGGATTTTTACACTTGTAATATACTTTTTCATATAATAACCTTGAATATTTGAGTTAGAGGGATTCAAATATTCTTCAGACAGTCCAAATTTTCAGAGCATCTGGGTCAGGAAGAGATTGTTCCCAGAACCTATGTTGAGAAGACAATGGAGAACTTCCACAGTATTAAACTGTCCAATGATGTACAGTGGGAAGTTGTGGTCCTATATAGGAGATCCATCATCTTATCTGGATAATGAGATGACGTTTTGAAATTATGCATGCTCAACATCCTTAGCATTAGTAGAATCTACAACTGTTGCCTCTGTTTCAAACTAGAGTGGCTTCTCAGAGATTCTATGAGAGCTTCATGCATATCATCGAAAAGGATAAGGGACTCAAGGATTGAGATATTTGTAGAGATTATAGATAGTTACTTAAGTATATCATTCCTCTGTGATAGGTGAACATTTCTACTAAGAAGAGTCTACTCTACAGAAGGATGTGTCACAAACATGTTGGATGAACTGGTTGATTGTGACCAGTGCTGTCAAACCACACAAAATGACAATTGGATGAATATTGGATGATATAGGTCTGTCAACTACGGTATGTAACTGATCACAACACGGTCATAATGGATCAACCAAGATTAGTAGTAGCAATAGTGGTGGGAGGGAATCTTATGTGAAATAATGAGAGGAAAACATGTGTTGAGCTCTATGCTGAACCTTCTGTCTGATCACGGTGGCATGTATGGACCAGTAAGAAGTATTATCTGGTGCATTCATCTGGTTCACATACCCCCAGTTTCACCTATTCTGGCATCAACTGGGGACATTAGGATGGTCTTTATGGCATTACAAATTGTCGAGAACCATATAAGGATCCACTAAGTCAACTATTTTCACTTATATATACTAATTAACATCACTTGAAGAATATTTAATTAATTGGAGGAATGTTGGGGAAATTCCCATCTTTGGGGGAATGAATTTTCCAACTGTATGGGATGACTTTGGCACCAGTGGAGGAATCTTCATTACCTTGCACTGCCAGCATCTACCACTCCGTGAAGATAATGGTTGAGATGTGGATATAGTAGCGGTAACTAGGGGATGTGTGGTGAAAAAAGTCATTGGTTGATTTA
The DNA here is from genome assembly GCA_963277665.1 of Viscum album. Lineage (NCBI taxonomy): Eukaryota > Viridiplantae > Streptophyta > Magnoliopsida > Santalales > Viscaceae > Viscum > Viscum album. The sequence continues at coordinate 1,783,894,139 of OY728150.1, forward strand.
GAAAAGATTTGATGATACCATGATCATGTGGGACCACATTATGATCTATCCAGTCAACATACTTCTATGACCCATGGTTTGAAACCTACTTCCATTCACCCCTACGGTCACTATCATGCTTTGCAGACCCACATGCCACTTGTTCTAGGGTCTGACCCAATTTGATTATGTTGTTTTCAACCTGTTCATGGATCCAATCCTTGAACACATCACATTTCATTAGAGTGTGTCTAAGGATCAGGTGATTGGGTATGTATAATGGGAGACCAATAAGATTAGCCTCTATGGGCCTCCTATATTCTGGAAACCCTAGGATATCCTGATCCAAGGAACTCCAAATTTAGCCACGGTCTTTAGCATCTTCGAATGAGTATTTCTAGTCCCTCTTTCTCAAAAAATGGTCTATGGGAGCCTGGCCCTGAAGATGGGTTGGGGAATGTCAGGGAGGCAAGAAATGGTAATCTCGCCAAGGCAAAAGTGGTTGATGGGGTGGAACCTGTTGATTCTTAGATAGGTTCTGCGGACCCGAAGGCTGAGGTGGTCGGTGTGGATTTAGAGGTGGCTCCATTGGAAAAAATTCCAGTGGCATGGGGGCGTCTACCTGTAGGATGATAGCTCTCTCAGCTTTATCACCCTTTCTAATAAGAGATTCAAGAGGCAATTGATGTTCAAGTTTTTTTTATTTCATGGCTTCCACATGATGTTTTTATTTCTTAGATAAATCCGAGAATCCGCCTGTGATGTTCTGAGTAATGAGAGAAGTAACCAATTTAGTCATTGCATTTACCAAACACATTTTTAGTAAAATCTCCACTATTGGCTCCATGTTGAGTGAATACGTGAGGCCTATACATCTAGTGACAAATTTTTTAATGTTCCCATCTAGCCTCTACTTCCAATAGAAGTGGTTGGGAATTTTTTTTGTAGGTAGTAGAGATGAACAGATATGGAAAATCCTAGAGTAAATATTCCATGCCATCTATAAACCCAATGGGTAACTAATTTTACAAGATGAATAGGCTATTCTAGTGTCTATACAAAGCATCAATGTTTTGAAGCCTCTTACAACATTAGATTCAATAAAATATGTCAACACCTTGAGATGAAGTTTGACATGTGTTGCATCAGGTCATCCATCCCGTTGAAGGATGAGAACCTGATGTTCATGAAATCTATGGGTTCTTGC